>JAUPFT010000005.1:67500-698611 GCA_036936625.1 Parnassius smintheus behrii | reverse complement strand
ACATATTAACCAGTGCCGACATACAACCGTTTATGAAGCATTATTGATATGTGGTAGTAGATACTCTAACACCAACAATGCACATATTAACCAGTGCCGACATACAACCGTTTATGAAGCATTATTGATATGTGGTAGTAGATACCTCTAAACACCAACAATGCACATATTAACCAGTGCCGACATACAACCGTTTATGAAAGCATTATTGATATGTGGGTAGTAGATACTCTAACACCAACAATGCACATATTAACCAGTTGCCGACATACAACCGTTTATGAAGCATTATTGATATGTGGTAGTAGATACTCTAACACCAACAATGCACATATTAACCAGTGCCGACATACAACCGTTTATGAAGCATTATTGATATGTGGTAGTAGATACTCTAACACCAACAATGCACATATTAACCAGTGCCGACATACAACCGTTTATGAAGCATTATTGATATGTGGTACGTAGATACTCTAACACCAACAATGCACATATTAACCAGTGCCGACATACAACCGTTTATGAAGCATTATTGATATGTGGTAGTAGATACTCTAACACCAACAATGCACATATTAACCAGTGCCGACATACAACCGTTTATGAAGCATTATTGATATGTGGTAGTAGATACTCTAACACCAACAATGCACATATTAACCAGTGCCGACATACAACCGTTTATGAAGCATTATTGATATGTGGTAGTAGATACTCTAACACCAACAATGCACATATTAACCAGTGCCGACATACAACCGTTTATGAAGCATTATTGATATGTGGTAGTAGATACTCTAACACCAACAATGCACATATTAACCAGTGCCGACATACAACCGTTTATGAAGCATTATTGATATGTGGTAGTAGATACTCTAACACCAACAATGCACATATTAACCAGTGCCGACATACAACCGTTTATGAAGCATTATTGATATGTGGTAGTAGATACTCTAACACCAACAATGCACATATTAACCAGTGCCGACATACAACCGTTTATGAAGCATTATTGATATGTGGTAGTAGATACTCTAACACCAACAATGCACATATTAACCAGTGCCGACATACAACCGTTTATGAAGCATTATTGATATGTGGTAGTAGATACTCTAACACCAACAATGCACATATTAACCAGTGCCGACATACAACCGTTTATGAAGCATTATTGATATGTGGTAGTAGATACTCTAACACCAACAATGCACATATTAACCAGTGCCGACATACAACCGTTTATGAAGCATTATTGATATGTGGTAGTAGATACTCTAACACCAACAATGCACATATTAACCAGTGCCGACATACAACCGTTTATGAAGCATTATTGATATGTGGTAGTAGATACTCTAACACCAACAATGCACTTATTAACCAGTGCCGACATACAACCGTTTATGAAGCATTATTGATATGTGGTAGTAGATACTCTAACACCAACAATGCACATATTAACCAGTGCCGACATACAACCGTTTATGAAGCATTATTGATATGTGGTAGTAGATCACTCTAACACCAACAATGCACATATTAACCAGTGCCCCGAACATAGACAACCGTTTATGAAGCATTATTGATATGTGGTAGTAGATACTCTAACACCAACAATGCACATATTAACCAGTGCCGACATACAACCGTTTATGAAGCATTATTGATATGTGGTAGTAGATACTCTAACACCAACAATGCACATATTAACCAGTGCCGACATACAACCGTTTATGAAGCATTATTGATATGTGGTAGTAGATACTCTAACACCAACAATGCACATATTAACCAGTGCCGACATACAACCGTTTATGAAGCATTATTGATATGTGGTAGTAGATACTCTAACACCAACAATGCACATATTAACCAGTGGCCGACATACAACCGTTTATGAAGCATTATTGATATGTGGTAGTAGATACTCTAACACCAACAATGCACATATTAACCAGTGCCGACATACAACCGTTTATGAAGCATTATTGATATGTGGTAGTAGATACTCTAACACCAACAATGCACATATTAACCAGTGCCGACATACAACCGTTTATGAAGCATTATTGATATGTGGTAGTAGATACTCTAACACCAACAATGCACATATTAACCAGTGCCGACATACAACCGTTTATGAAGCATTATTGATATGTGGTAGTAGATACTCTAACACCAACAATGCACATATTAACCAGTGCCGACATACAACCGTTTATGAAGCATTATTGATATGTGGTAGTAGATACTCTAACACCAACAATGCACATATTAACCAGTGCCGACATACAACCGTTTATGAAGCATTATTGATATGTGGTAGTAGATACTCTAACACCAACAATGCACATATTAACCAGTGCCGACATACAACCGTTTATGAAGCATTATTGATATGTGGTAGTAGATACTCTAACACCAACAATGCACATATTAACCAGTGCCGACATACAACCGTTTATGAAGCATTATTGATATGTGGTAGTAGATACTCTAACACCAACAATGCACATATTAACCAGTGCCGACATACAACCGTTTATGAAGCATTATTGATATGTGGTGTAGTAGATACTCTAACACCAACAATGCACATATTAACCAGTGCCGACATACAACCGTTTATGAAGCATTATTGATATGTGGTAGTAGATACTCTAACACCAACAATGCACATATTAACCAGTGCCGACATACAACCGTTTATGAAGCATTATTGATATGTGGTAGTAGATACTCTAACACCAACAATGCACATATTAACCAGTGCCGACATACAACCGTTTATGAAGCATTATTGATATGTGGTAGTAGATACTCTAACACCAACAATGCACATATTAACCAGTGCCGACATACAACCGTTTATGAAGCATTATTGATATGTGGTAGTAGATACTCTAACACCAACAATGCACATATTAACCAGTGCCGACATACAACCGTTTATGAAGCATTATTGATATGTGGTAGTAGATACTCTAACACCAACAATGCACATATTAACCAGTGCCGACATACAACCGTTTATGAAGCATTATTGATATGTGGTAGTAGATACTCTAACACCAACAATGCACATATTAACCAGTGCCGACATACAACCGTTTATGAAGCATTATTGATATGTGGTAGTAGATACTCTAACACCAACAATGCACATATTAACCAGTGCCGACATACAACCGTTTATGAAGCATTATTGATATGTGGTAGTAGATACTCTAACACCAACAATGCACATATTAACCAGTGCCGACATACAACCGTTTATGAAGCATTATTGATATGTGGTAGTAGATACTCTAACACCAACAATGCACATATTAACCAGTGCCGACATACAACCGTTTATGAAGCATTATTGATATGTGGTAGTAGATACTCTAACACCAACAATGCACATATTAACCAGTGCCGACATACAACCGTTTATGAAGCATTATTGATATGTGGTAGTAGATACTCTAACACCAACAATGCACATATTAACCAGTGCCGACATACAACCGTTTATGAAGCATTATTGATATGTGGTAGTAGATACTCTAACACCAACAATGCACATATTAACCAGTGCCGACATACAACCGTTTATGAAGCATTATTGATATGTGGTAGTAGATACTCTAACACCAACAATGCACATATTAACCAGTGCCGACATACAACCGTTTATGAAGCATTATTGATATGTGGTAGTAGATACTCTAACACCAACAATGCACATATTAACCAGTGCCGACATACAACCGTTTATGAAGCATTATTGATATGTGGTAGTAGATACTCTAACACCAACAATGCACATATTAACCAGTGCCGACATACAACCGTTTATGAAGCATTATTGATATGTGGTAGTAGATACTCTAACACCAACAATGCACATATTAACCAGTGCCGACATACAACCGTTTATGAAGCATTATTGATATGTGGTAGTAGATACTCTAACACCAACAATGCACATATTAACCAGTGCCGACATACAACCGTTTATGAAGCATTATTGATATGTGGTAGTAGATACTCTAACACCAACAATGCACATATTAACCAGTGCCGACATACAACCGTTTATGAAGCATTATTGATATGTGGTAGTAGATACTCTAACACCAACAATGCACATATTAACCAGTGCCGACATACAACCGTTTATGAAGCATTATTGATATGTGGTAGTAGATACTCTAACACCAACAATGCACATATTAACCAGTGCCGACATACAACCGTTTATGAAGCATTATTGATATGTGGTAGTAGATACTCTAACACCAACAATGCACATATTAACCAGTGCCGACATACAACCGTTTATGAAGCATTATTGATATGTGGTAGTAGATACTCTAACACCAACAATGCACATATTAACCAGTGCCGACATACAACCGTTTATGAAGCATTATTGATATGTGGTAGTAGATACTCTAACACCAACAATGCACATATTAACCAGTGCCGACATACAACCGTTTATGAAGCATTATTGATATGTGGTAGTAGATACTCTAACACCAACAATGCACATATTAACCAGTGCCGACATACAACCGTTTATGAAGCATTATTGATATGTGGTAGTAGATACTCTAACACCAACAATGCACATATTAACCAGTGCCGACATACAACCGTTTATGAAGCATTATTGATATGTGGTAGTAGATACTCTAACACCAACAATGCACATATTAACCAGTGCCGACATACAACCGTTTATGAAGCATTATTGATATGTGGTAGTAGATACTCTAACACCAACAATGCACATATTAACCAGTGCCGACATACAACCGTTTATGAAGCATTATTGATATGTGGTAGTAGATACTCTAACACCAACAATGCACATATTAACCAGTGCCGACATACAACCGTTTATGAAGCATTATTGATATGTGGTAGTAGATACTCTAACACCAACAATGCACATATTAACCAGTGCCGACATACAACCGTTTATGAAGCATTATTGATATGTGGTAGTAGATACTCTAACACCAACAATGCACATATTAACCAGTGCCGACATACAACCGTTTATGAAGCATTATTGATATGTGGTAGTAGATACTCTAACACCAACAATGCACATATTAACCAGTGCCGACATACAACCGTTTATGAAGCATTATTGATATGTGGTAGTAGATACTCTAACACCAACAATGCACATATTAACCAGTGCCGACATACAACCGTTTATGAAGCATTATTGATATGTGGTAGTAGATACTCTAACACCAACAATGCACATATTAACCAGTGCCGACATACAACCGTTTATGAAGCATTATTGATATGTGGTAGTAGATACTCTAACACCAACAATGCACATATTAACCAGTGCCGACATACAACCGTTTATGAAGCATTATTGATATGTGGTAGTAGATACTCTAACACCAACAATGCACATATTAACCAGTGCCGACATACAACCGTTTATGAAGCATTATTGATATGTGGTAGTAGATACTCTAACACCAACAATGCACATATTAACCAGTGCCGACATACAACCGTTTATGAAGCATTATTGATATGTGGTAGTAGATACTCTAACACCAACAATGCACATATTAACCAGTGCCGACATACAACCGTTTATGAAGCATTATTGATATGTGGTAGTAGATACTCTAACACCAACAATGCACATATTAACCAGTGCCGACATACAACCGTTTATGAAGCATTATTGATATGTGGTAGTAGATACTCTAACACCAACAATGCACATATTAACCAGTGCCGACATACAACCGTTTATGAAGCATTATTGATATGTGGTAGTAGATACTCTAACACCAACAATGCACATATTAACCAGTGCCGACATACAACCGTTTATGAAGCATTATTGATATGTGGTAGTAGATACTCTAACACCAACAATGCACATATTAACCAGTGCCGACATACAACCGTTTATGAAGCATTATTGATATGTGGTAGTAGATACTCTAACACCAACAATGCACATATTAACCAGTGCCGACATACAACCGTTTATGAAGCATTATTGATATGTGGTAGTAGATACTCTAACACCAACAATGCACATATTAACCAGTGCCGACATACAACCGTTTATGAAGCATTATTGATATGTGGTAGTAGATACTCTAACACCAACAATGCACATATTAACCAGTGCCGACATACAACCGTTTATGAAGCATTATTGATATGTGGTAGTAGATACTCTAACACCAACAATGCACATATTAACCAGTGCCGACATACAACCGTTTATGAAGCATTATTGATATGTGGTAGTAGATACTCTAACACCAACAATGCACATATTAACCAGTGCCGACATACAACCGTTTATGAAGCATTATTGATATGTGGTAGTAGATACTCTAACACCAACAATGCACATATTAACCAGTGCCGACATACAACCGTTTATGAAGCATTATTGATATGTGGTAGTAGATACTCTAACACCAACAATGCACATATTAACCAGTGCCGACATACAACCGTTTATGAAGCATTATTGATATGTGGTAGTAGATACTCTAACACCAACAATGCACATATTAACCAGTGCCGACATACAACCGTTTATGAAGCATTATTGATATGTGGTAGTAGATACTCTAACACCAACAATGCACATATTAACCAGTGCCGACATACAACCGTTTATGAAGCATTATTGATATGTGGTAGTAGATACTCTAACACCAACAATGCACATATTAACCAGTGCCGACATACAACCGTTTATGAAGCATTATTGATATGTGGTAGTAGATACTCTAACACCAACAATGCACATATTAACCAGTGCCGACATACAACCGTTTATGAAGCATTATTGATATGTGGTAGTAGATACTCTAACACCAACAATGCACATATTAACCAGTGCCGACATACAACCGTTTATGAAGCATTATTGATATGTGGTAGTAGATACTCTAACACCAACAATGCACATATTAACCAGTGCCGACATACAACCGTTTATGAAGCATTATTGATATGTGGTAGTAGATACTCTAACACCAACAATGCACATATTAACCAGTGCCGACATACAACCGTTTATGAAGCATTATTGATATGTGGTAGTAGATACTCTAACACCAACAATGCACATATTAACCAGTGCCGACATACAACCGTTTATGAAGCATTATTGATATGTGGTAGTAGATACTCTAACACCAACAATGCACATATTAACCAGTGCCGACATACAACCGTTTATGAAGCATTATTGATATGTGGTAGTAGATACTCTAACACCAACAATGCACATATTAACCAGTGCCGACATACAACCGTTTATGAAGCATTATTGATATGTGGTAGTAGATACTCTAACACCAACAATGCACATATTAACCAGTGCCGACATACAACCGTTTATGAAGCATTATTGATATGTGGTAGTAGATACTCTAACACCAACAATGCACATATTAACCAGTGCCGACATACAACCGTTTATGAAGCATTATTGATATGTGGTAGTAGATACTCTAACACCAACAATGCACATATTAACCAGTGCCGACATACAACCGTTTATGAAGCATTATTGATATGTGGTAGTAGATACTCTAACACCAACAATGCACATATTAACCAGTGCCGACATACAACCGTTTATGAAGCATTATTGATATGTGGTAGTAGATACTCTAACACCAACAATGCACATATTAACCAGTGCCGACATACAACCGTTTATGAAGCATTATTGATATGTGGTAGTAGATACTCTAACACCAACAATGCACATATTAACCAGTGCCGACATACAACCGTTTATGAAGCATTATTGATATGTGGTAGTAGATACTCTAACACCAACAATGCACATATTAACCAGTGCCGACATACAACCGTTTATGAAGCATTATTGATATGTGGTAGTAGATACTCTAACACCAACAATGCACATATTAACCAGTGCCGACATACAACCGTTTATGAAGCATTATTGATATGTGGTAGTAGATACTCTAACACCAACAATGCACATATTAACCAGTGCCGACATACAACCGTTTATGAAGCATTATTGATATGTGGTAGTAGATACTCTAACACCAACAATGCACATATTAACCAGTGCCGACATACAACCGTTTATGAAGCATTATTGATATGTGGTAGTAGATACTCTAACACCAACAATGCACATATTAACCAGTGCCGACATACAACCGTTTATGAAGCATTATTGATATGTGGTAGTAGATACTCTAACACCAACAATGCACATATTAACCAGTGCCGACATACAACCGTTTATGAAGCATTATTGATATGTGGTAGTAGATACTCTAACACCAACAATGCACATATTAACCAGTGCCGACATACAACCGTTTATGAAGCATTATTGATATGTGGTAGTAGATACTCTAACACCAACAATGCACATATTAACCAGTGCCGACATACAACCGTTTATGAAGCATTATTGATATGTGGTAGTAGATACTCTAACACCAACAATGCACATATTAACCAGTGCCGACATACAACCGTTTATGAAGCATTATTGATATGTGGTAGTAGATACTCTAACACCAACAATGCACATATTAACCAGTGCCGACATACAACCGTTTATGAAGCATTATTGATATGTGGTAGTAGATACTCTAACACCAACAATGCACATATTAACCAGTGCCGACATACAACCGTTTATGAAGCATTATTGATATGTGGTAGTAGATACTCTAACACCAACAATGCACATATTAACCAGTGCCGACATACAACCGTTTATGAAGCATTATTGATATGTGGTAGTAGATACTCTAACACCAACAATGCACATATTAACCAGTGCCGACATACAACCGTTTATGAAGCATTATTGATATGTGGTAGTAGATACTCTAACACCAACAATGCACATATTAACCAGTGCCGACATACAACCGTTTATGAAGCATTATTGATATGTGGTAGTAGATACTCTAACACCAACAATGCACATATTAACCAGTGCCGACATACAACCGTTTATGAAGCATTATTGATATGTGGTAGTAGATCCTCTAACACCAACAATGCACATATTAACCAGTGCCGACATACAACCGTTTATGAAGCATTATTGATATGTGGTAGTAGATACTCTAACACCAACAATGCACATATTAACCAGTGCCGACATACAACCGTTTATGAAGCATTATTGATATGTGGTAGTAGATACTCTAACACCAACAATGCACATATTAACCAGTGCCGACATACAACCGTTTATGAAGCATTATTGATATGTGGTAGTAGATACTCTAACACCAACAATGCACATATTAACCAGTGCCGACATACAACCGTTTATGAAGCATTATTGATATGTGGTAGTAGATACTCTAACACCAACAATGCACATATTAACCAGTGCCGACATACAACCGTTTATGAAGCATTATTGATATGTGGTAGTAGATACTCTAACACCAACAATGCACATATTAACCAGTGCCGACATACAACCGTTTATGAAGCATTATTGATATGTGGTAGTAGATACTCTAACACCAACAATGCACATATTAACCAGTGCCGACATACAACCGTTTATGAAGCATTATTGATATGTGGTAGTAGATACTCTAACACCAACAATGCACATATTAACCAGTGCCGACATACAACCGTTTATGAAGCATTATTGATATGTGGTAGTAGATACTCTAACACCAACAATGCACATATTAACCAGTGCCGACATACAACCGTTTATGAAGCATTATTGATATGTGGTAGTAGATCCTCTAACACCAACAATGCACATATTAACCAGTGCCGACATACAACCGTTTATGAAGCATTATTGATATGTGGTAGTAGATACTCTAACACCAACAATGCACATATTAACCAGTGCCGACATACAACCGTTTATGAAGCATTATTGATATGTGGTAGTAGATACTCTAACACCAACAATGCACATATTAACCAGTGCCGACATACAACCGTTTATGAAGCATTATTGATATGTGGTAGTAGATACTCTAACACCAACAATGCACATATTAACCAGTGCCGACATACAACCGTTTATGAAGCATTATTGATATGTGGTAGTAGATACTCTAACACCAACAATGCACATATTAACCAGTGCCGACATACAACCGTTTATGAAGCATTATTGATATGTGGTAGTAGATACTCTAACACCAACAATGCACATATTAACCAGTGCCGACATACAACCGTTTATGAAGCATTATTGATATGTGGTAGTAGATACTCTAACACCAACAATGCACATATTAACCAGTGCCGACATACAACCGTTTATGAAGCATTATTGATATGTGGTAGTAGATACTCTAACACCAACAATGCACATATTAACCAGTGCCGACATACAACCGTTTATGAAGCATTATTGATATGTGGTAGTAGATACTCTAACACCAACAATGCACATATTAACCAGTGCCGACATACAACCGTTTATGAAGCATTATTGACCGTGTAGCGTCGGTGTAAGAATATCCACTGCGCATATCGTCCCAAGCGGGTCTAAGAGGCGACAGAGGAAAAATAAAACAGGAGATGGGCAGCAGCAGCAGACACAAATCAAAATTTAAAAAAAACTGCGGTTGCTAACCCAAGTGTAGCAACTACATGAGTCAATTTATAAAGGACTTAAAAAAAGGCAGTAGACTTTCATAGGTTGTATTTTTTTTATAGAAGAGGGGCAAACGAGCATGCAGCTCTCATAATGGAGAATGACTCCCACCTCCCATGAAAAAGTGCAACACCAGGGGAACTGAGTTTTGTCGCGATGTGTGTTTGCAACTGGAATTGATCCGAACAATTCTTTAGAGCACTCCACGTGGTAGATGCGATATAACATTCAAAGGTATGCAACTTCTCTTCGCAGCACCTGTGTATCGAACCAATCGGAGAGGATCCGGTCGTTGACGATTCGAGCCACTCTGCGCTAGATGCGATCAAATGGAAGGAGCTGGTACCCGAGAGCCCCGAACCAGAGATGGGGACAGTATTCCATGTGTGGCTCAACCTGCGTCTACTAAAAGTATTGTGCCGTCATTAAATACTATCCCGCTCTGCTCAGCACGCCAAGTTTTTAAGATCGCAATTTGGTCTTCTCTTCCAGTTAACCTCGAAACTGCACATCTTACGATATGTCGACGCCGAGGCTGCGGCTGAGGCGACAAGGGGAATGTCTTAAAAACTGAGGAGATAAAATAAAAATGTTTTTTAAGCGGTAAATGCGCAATCTTGTGTCTTCTGGGGATTGAAATGGACTAGATTTAGTCGCTCCCAATCAAAAAAGACTTTGTTCAACAATGTCTCGATTTCAGACACAAGTTTGTTCTGGTAGTCGGCGACGTTTTCCCGAGAAATATTGGCACGACCAATAAAATTTCGAGCAATATTGAAAAAAGCATTACCAGTGCTATCTTCTGTATAGCAATGAATGTTACCAGTTTGCAACCTATCATTGATATGCAGAAGAAAAAGCATTAGTGACAGCACGCAGCCTTGTGGAATACCAGAATTAATAAGCTTGCAATCGGAGCATACACTCTTTTCTATGACCTTGATAATCTGATCAGACAGAAAACTGGTGATCCAATTACTTAATTTCTCGGGAAGCCCATAGGATGGAAACTTCGAGAGAAGCGCTTTGTGCAAAACCCGATCGAAGGCCTTCTTTATGTTCTAACTAACCGCTAAAGCCTCCCCCTTGAAATCACTCGCCTGTGGCCATCGGTGTGTTAGATAAACAAGAAGATTACCAGCGGAGTGACCCTGCAAATCAGCAATACTAATCAGCTAGTGCTCCTCAAAGTACTGCATGAGCTGGCTCTTAATAATGAAATGGTAGCAATAGGCCTGTAATTGGACGGATCAGAGCGGTTGCCTTATTTAGGGATCGGGTGCACAAAAACTGACTTTCATGAATTCGGGATTACGCCTAGGGAGTAGGAGTATCGGAAAAGACGCGTTAGAACCGGTGCCAACTCTGAAGCACACGTCCTCAGCACAATTGGTGTGATTCTGTCGAGCCCACTCGACTTGTGGATATCCGGAGAAAGGAGTGCTTTACGTACTGAGTACTCTGTGAGTCGCACATCAGAAATAGAGCACTCACACCGTGGGAAGTCGGCGATGTGTTCCTCTCACCATCGAGAGTCGAGTTGGACTCAAAAAGAGAGCCTAAAAGATCGGCTTTCTGTTTTGCGGTGTAGACCGGTGAGTCGTCCTCCCTGTGAGGATTTAATGATGGCTTACAGAAATTCCCTTGGACAGCTTTGGTGAGAGACCAGAATACACGGGTTCCCGAATGAAGACGAACTAACTTTTCACCCGTTCTGCCAGTGTGCTCATACTTTGCTTTATCAATAACTCTTTTGAAGGACCTATAGGTAACGTTATACTTCTTTTTAAGCTTGCCGGTGTTTACATACCAAGCCGTCACAGCGTTAGCCCAGGCCGGTAACACTCCTGCTTTCTGCGTAAAGTAGTCTTACATAAGTGATCAAACCAAGGCCATTCCCTGTAGCACCACATCAGTGACAGGGCCAGCAACATATCTGGGATCATCTAGCGAGAATAAACCAATGGGCACAAGTCGCGACACGTAAGTCTAGCACTAAACGAAACGTGGAGGATATAGTTGCGCATGTCGTATCAGTACGAAGGACGGTATGCGACTGGACAGCCAATTAGAGCGTGCGAACGATACGCACGTCCACCTCCGAGCCGCTTGATATTTTATTTTCGACTTATGCGCAATAACGTTCACAGCTAAACTTTGTGCTCCTACTCATAGGATACAAAGAAAGATTGTATTCCGTCCCAATCCGCAAAACTGTAACGCCAAACACGGCGGCAGCGTGCCAAATACAATCTCTAAAAGAGCGTGAGTGACAGGCACCACACTCCGTATCAGACAATAGTCCGAGGAGCCAAGAGGGGTGTCGAAGGAGACTCGATATCGGTCCAGATGAGAGGTCAGCAGGTTCAACAGTGAAAGTGCATGATACTCCACATCTGGAATCCACGTAGGCGAAGTAAGCAGATGTGTCAGACCACCCCAGTTCAAGCCGGTCCATCCGTGCGACAGCAAAAGCTGCCGCGTGGCATCACTATTAAAAACGCTTTTACGCCCCATCCGAATGCTCTCTACATGCCTCACTGCTCCTAATTTGCGACATCGGGCCTACATTAGTTACATACAAGCTATTTCTCTCTTTCGTCAAGATTGGAGGAAGCTTGAATTTGAGAAGGAGTTTGAGTAGTTTTAAGATAAATATCGATTATCGTTTAAATCACCGATTAGAGTTGAGGGAAACTTTGAAAATCTTAACAATAACGGTAACAATATGCGTGGAGTTATACGATGGAAAAAAGTCGGATATACATAGCGGTGATATACGCCGAAAAACGTCGGCAAGACGCATAACTAAATTATTTGCAAAAATTAATGACAATGACGTATTCTACTACGTCATTGCTATGAATTAGTATACCATATATATATATATATATATATATATATATATATATATATATATATATATATATATATATATATATATATATATATATATATATATATAATATTTTCTTTATCTTTATTGATAAACAACATATTACATGCACCAAATTTACTGTGGTCATTAGCCCCTAAACTAGGATATAATACCTGTATTTCAGGGGCTAGTTTCCTTCCCTATTCTTAGTTCTATTCCTATAATTTGTTTATCTATGTATTATATTTATAATGTTTATTTATTATATAATATTTACAAGTATTATTTAAAACGTAAAATTTATGACAGTAAAAAAAGGGGATAAAAAAAATTAATGTTTGCACATATTACATTTTTTACATATTATATATATATATATATATATATATATATATATATATATATATATATATATATATATATATATATATATATATATATATTATATATATATAGATATATATATATATATATATATTCAGCAGTGGACCTTTACGGGCTGATGATAAAGGAACAGAGCACTTCGCACAACTGGCATTAACAATGGCACAACATGGCATTGCGGGGATTGAAATTGAAATCTTTGACGAAACCTCAGCCTCTGATCTTCAATGGCTCTATTGCAAGTAAATAAATTTTAAGCAAGAAACTTCTTTTATATTGACCTTTCATGGTTCATGCTGCTAGTTAGAGCGTGAAATCGTACGTCGAGCTGATCGCGAGCTCAATCTTTCGCGCTGAAACTTTCATGCTTGCTTTTATGTTATCAAATTTCAAAAAATTCTGATCTTTATTTCTGAAACACACGAGTTTAAAGAATAAAACACAAATAAAAAGCCGACTAGGTAAAAAAGTTTAATGAAAAGGGAAACATGTTACATTCCATATCACTTTCACAAATAAGACGAATATAACGACGCCCTATACTGTGTTAAAGCCCTTTAGGCTACAGAACTTGCCAAAAAATAGACATATATACGTACTCTCGAAAAACATTATCTTACTTCTGTAACCAAAATAATACAAATCTTCGTATTAAAAATCATGTGGAATAAATAAAGAAACACAGAATGCCATCGAAAAATAGAAGCATAATACTTGTTCTGTGTTTCGTAACGTGGCACTCCATTGCAGTCATCAGGTGTGACTCGTTAGCATTTTAACTCTTTATTGAAAATAAAAGTAAAATATTTGGTAAATGCACACCACGAGAGCCATGGTAGCACAGATGGTTAACGCTCGCTGTAAAAATAACAACGCGAGTAACCCGGGTTCGATCCTCGCCGGCACTACTGAAATTGTTAATTGCAATTTTAAGTGCTAACGTACCACGTGTTCGGCTGTGAAGGAAAACATCGTGAAGAAACCTGCATGTCTGAGGAATAAGAAAAAAAATATTACGAAAACGTGTGAAGTTCGCGAACACGCATTGGGGCAGCGCGGCGGACACTTCCTTGCCCTAAAACCTTCTCAGAAAGGAGGGAAGGCCTGTGCCCAGCACTGGAACGTATATATATAAAATATAATGTTTTGTATAATCAATTTCTTTTTATTTATTACCGAAAGACGTATTTGTTTAAAGCGACAAAAATATTGTTTCTGTTTAATTAACACGAAATTTCTTTTGACTGCTCGATACCGGTGATTCGAATTTCGTTACCGAAAAAAAATTTCAATTTACGATATTGTAATTTAAAAATGCTACCTAAGGATTAAAATAAAGCTAATAAAAAATTAAAGTGTTAAGTTCAGTTTTTTGAAAGATATCTTGTTCACATCCATACCGACCAATTGACTTATTTTCAATTAACTTTTTTTTTAATAATAATCGAAATTAATAATCTTATAACTAAGTGAGAAGTATTAATTGAAATCTCTTCTTGCTATTGGTGTACTTTTTATTATAAAAGTACATTATAAAGCTGGTGGATCGCCTAAATTGGCCTTAGTGTATACCACCATTTGGACTGTGTGCTCGTTTGTCAATTAAAGCCAAATACTCAAACACTACTCAATTTTGAGATATCATTGAGACTCGTGGTATCATATCCATCTTGACCTTTAGTAATAGAGACTAAGATGGAATGCGTCGTTTCCATTAAAATGGATCTCCGGTTCACTACATTCACTTTACAAAACACAGCAGCGTTGTGCTGCTATTTTACCCTTGTATTCTGTGAGAGCGTGGTCCTTACCCGGTCGACCCGATTAATTCGTGCTACAACTATACGCTAATATAGCTATAGCACGGCTATTCAAATGATGATGTGTGATTTATATGTTCACGAAAAATCTTTATGCGTAATTCTGTGATTTCACAAAAACAAATTCGTTACGTATTTAAGGGGATATAGTAAGTCAGCTCAAATTCTAATTTCGTCCCCACTTGCCCGCGCGTCGTATGCTATGTACCGACATGTTTGTAATCACTAATACTGTAAGGAGAAAGGTCGTGAGACACTTATTTCATTAGGTTTATCATATTTATGCCTGTTTCTTAACGCCAAGCCAGTCGCTTCTTATTTTTATTACGGTTATTTCCCGTTTTTATTTTACGTCGTCCTGTTGCGTAATGTATATTCTGATTGTAAGCGACACAACCTCCGCCTTCAAAGGCCGAAGCGAAGTGACCGTGCGGCAGGAATCACGCTTCAAAAGGCCGATAGTTTAGGTAATTTCTTTTTACAGTGCAAATAATGGTATTTTATAAAAAGTAAATAACATAAGCACTGCTCTATAGTTAGTTCAGTTAGTATGCAAAGTTTCATGATCTTATTTAAAGTATTATATGAATAACAGCGGTTTATTGTTTATTTTAGGGGTAACTTTGGATTTTTTTCTATCGAGAAAATTTTACGAAATCGTGTTTTCGTCTAACATAATCCTTAACATTAATCCTCAACTTTACCATAAATTTATTTCAAAATTAATGCTGCAATATTTTCGGCATAACAAAGGATCTTGCTAAGCCATTTGAGATTATATTTCCCCTTAACTAAAGGGAAAGCTTTCCTAGTGAAATCCTGAGGTTTGGCTATTAAGCCGATGGCCTTTTAATTAATGTGGCATTACGGTAGAGTCTAATTTCGAGTCGAAGCTTGCGGGATCAAATTTAGATAAGGATAACGAAGACAATTATCTGTTATCCGCAGAGCACGCTGGAATTAAAAAACACGATCTAAAGAATCCGTTGAATCTCATTTATAATAATTGAGTTATAAGTACGCGTAGTGCATATATTATATTGATGTTTATAACAAATACGTTTATGTACGCATTATACTTCATGGTCCAATCTATTTAATAAATTATCTGTGGGCATAATACAATTCATTAAGAACGCGATTAAATTAATACTAAACTAAAAGACACTTATTATTTTCTATTTATTGATAGAAAGTGTCATCTATATACATAAATGAAATTGAAGTGTATGTCTGCTACATCAAAATGGCTGCCTTATATCCAGCTCAGGAGGTCATTAAGACAGGAATATAACAACAATTTGTAAAAACTTCGTTTCCTTTTTCGTCTCTCCGCCCGGACTAATCTTCGGGATGGCTAATCCGATTGTGAACAGACCGTAAGCAATTCCAGGAGTGATTTAAGCTTTACTTTATCCACGCAAATTGATGATATTTTTTCCAAATGTATGGTGAGTGTAGAGAACCAGAGACCCATTTTGCTGGAAACGAAGCATTCCATCTTAGTCCTCAAGAGTGACAACGCATATGCATTTTGGTTCGTATCTGAGAACAGGAGTAGATGTCTATGAGCCACATGCCATTAGGTGGACTGTGTGCTTGTTTGTCACCCTATCATATAAAAAAAGTTATTGTAAAATAACTTTTTAATATCAAAATAACAGTAATTGTGATGTCTCCCACTCGTGCGGCGCTAATGAAGAATCATACTTAGTTTTATAGAAAGAGGAGCTACTTGAGTAAAATAAAAATAGTTGACAGTAAAAAAAAATAACGGAGCTAAAAACTGAAAACTAAAAGAATAATTTTATTTGGTCATAACTTTTTACTGACAACGTTTATTTTTATTTTTTGTCATAATGAAAGTTACTGTCTATTTAGTGGACTATTCGTTAACTTACGTCTGGTTAGTGGTGGACATTTGGACCACTTTTGGTCATTGTTTTTTAATACATTTAGTTTCCTTGCCGTTTAAATGTAGATTAGGAATTTTTTTATAGTAAATATTTTACTAAATTCTCAACTTATAATTTCAAATAACACACCTTACAAATAATTTCGATTAACACCAGAATTAAATTTTGACAAAGAGGCTTTCGTCGTAACAAGCGCGCTTAATATCAAGTCCGATATCGACATTCGACAACATGTTTGTAAAGTTTTCAAATCACCCTCACAATACTGTTACAGCGTCTATATTTAACAAGTAAATTTAAAAACGTAACCAACCCATACGCTAACGCACATGCACACACCATCCAAACCATCCAGAAATTATAATGATAGTCATTAAGACGGTTCCCCTAGCGAGAGACATTGAGCGTTCGGTCCCATACAATCCACGCGCTCTCGCTACAATATATCACGGAAAAATATACCCGAATATTTGGAATTATTTCAATTAAAAGAGATAAGCGAACTTAAGAAATTAAATAAAACGTGTAGAATATAGATTTTTAAATTATCTATCCATTAGTGTAATTCTCAAATGATTAGAGCATTTCCTTTAGCAACAGATGCATGTAATCAATAATTTTAGTCATTTTTTAAAAGTAGATTTTAAATGTATTCATAACACATAAAACCAAATTAGAACGTGGAATTTGATGATAGGATATCGAACATTAATAATGTGCTTTTAGATGTAGCTTATTTCTCATAACTGATGAGATAATAGTCTCTGAAAAACGCACTTTTGCCAGGTTTTGGTCAGGGTACCGCCTTAAGTGGTCATTCTATTCAAAACGAAAGTAGAGTTAAATGTGTCGATAACAAAAAACACTGTACCCGAGACTGTTAACTTCCGTTGTAGATAATAAAACTGATTTTTTCTCATTCAAAGGCTAAGTACAGCCCGTAGTTTAATAATTTTTGTTTTTACTTTTTGTTATATTAATAAATATAACAATATCTCAAAGATTAGAATCATTCTTTGAAATAATGTTATATGCGTAAAAAATATCAATCAATACCTATAATGTTATGACATTAAGAGTAATTAGCCAATTACTTTTTGATAAGTGTTTACTGGCCTATTCTAATTTAACAGATATGCTTCCTAATAACACCTGCAAACTAATAAAGGACTGCGGCTAACCCTCCCGCCGAGAGTGGCGATTGTGGCCAAATCCCAAACATGCGGCGATCTGACAAAGCAGAGGACTTTTATACGCTGTAAAAGAATAATGGATGGATTTGCCCACAAATAACTACAAAATCATTGTGAAATAATATAAAGTTAAGGTGTTCGTCCTTACCGTTATCTTTTTCACCAACCGTCTGGTAGCTCAATGGTGGAAAGGAGAAAGTGAAATCAAATCATGTAATTCCTGCGCACACTGCATAATTCGCCTGTAAAAAATAATTGTATAATTTTGACGTGTCAGAGTCACGCTGCAACTATTAAGGTTCTATAACAAATGGGTCGACTAAACCGAGTAAGAACCATGCTCTCACAGAATATCAGGGTAAAATAGCGACTAAAAGCTACTGCTTGGTATGATGAGTGTAGAGAACCGGAGAACCTTTTTACTGAAAACGAGGCATTCCATTTTAGTCTTCGTATACGATATGGGTACTGCATAAAGAATTCTACAATTAGTCTCAATTTACATTGCGGCAGAATGGAATGAAACGGAAGCGTCAATTTCGCCGCGACTTTGCCTTCGGTCTATATCACAGTCGCCTGAGGGTTGTAGAGAAGTTAGTCCAGATTCCACGCCACGCCGCGCCACGCTGCTCCACTCTGCGCCACGCCGCGCCACGCTGCACCACGCCGCACCACGCCGCGCCACACTACAGGAATGCTCGAGAATTCCCCGGAAGACGCGTGATCGACTTCTTTTCTGGCTCTTGTCTAGTTTGCGCGTTACGTAATTAAAATAATGGTGGCCACATACGGTCAGTTAAAGTCATCAGTCGAACTGATATCAGTTCGAATGGATTTAAGCCGAAGAAATTTCCACACACACGGTCAATTCAACTGATCGTTCCAAGTGATCAGTCCAAACTAGGACTGTAATATTTTTTTTAAATATCGTATTTATGGTATATCGATAATTATAAAAATATAAATGTTAGAGCTTTATATATCGTAAGTTAATATACAGTAATGGACGCCACACACGGTCAATTAAAATGATATAATGACAGTCTTGTCTCAACTCGCGTGTTTGATTGCCGCATCCTAACAATACAAAATTAACAACAGTAAGCGCGCGGCCTCTGCCATCCTCAAAAATGTAGGCTGTGTAAGGGCTTTTGATGTTTGCAATTTGGATTTTCGCAACTCCAGCAGCGACAATTTTGCTTATTGACGTGGCCGTTGATGTGAAAGTGAGCCTCATCAGAGAATAACACGTTATTAAACGAAGTAAAGCGGTTCAACATTTCATTTGCGAAATTTAGTCTGTGGATAGTGTCAGTATCTTTTGATTCCTGTACTATCTGAATCTTGTACAGATGAAGATGTAAATCTTTCTTTAAAATTCGCTGTAACGATGTTCTGGGTAAGTTTAATGCACTGGAACGCTTACGAGTAGACTGGGTAGGATTTTCACGAATTGAGTGTTTCACTACATCGATGTTTTCTTCCGTCCGTGATGTCCTTGGTCGACCTGACCGTTGTTTATCCAACGTCGAACCACTCTCTTCGAACTTACAGTTCTTAATCGTTTGAACACTTGGAATGTCTTTAAAGTTGCGTAAATTCTGATATTCCTAAATTTACGCCGCGCAATGGTAGCCGAATCATTGTTTCGATAAAACTCGCGCACACAAAATGCACGGTCCGCACCAGTGAAACGCTCCATGGCGACTGAATTTCCAGAAACCGTCGGTACTCCCCCCGCACCGCGCGCGCCACTCATGCGCGCCTTTTGTATTTTATTCGAAATTTACATTTCTAACGACTTATGGGCCACCTTGTATATTAAGTTAAATTTATCTATTTTAAATCATAATCCTATTCAATTAAAACACGTTACAATAAAGTACCAAATAAATCGCATTAAATTAAATTAAAAATGAAATAAAAATAAAAGTAAAATCAATCATCATCCTTTACCCATCTTCTAAGTCAATCATAAGGTGACCTCATCACAGTCAACTTATTCGTCATCGTCCGTCAAACGAAATTCTTTAAATATATAAAATAATAAAAAATCTAAATAGCATAAAAATAATATATGTGTAATGTGTATGTGTAAAAATAGTATAAGTGAAGCCAGCGGATTATGGCGCGCCCGGAAAACTCCATGGAGTGCCATCAGTTAAAAATACTACTTAAGATTTCGCACTCACGATCAGTTTTTGGATTTACGTCAGTTCGACTGAACAGTTTTAACTGACGGTGCGACCCCAAAAAATCCGTGGATTGTCGTCAGTTGAAAATTTCGACTTAAGATTCCACACTCACGGTCAGTTTCTGGAAGTACGTCAGTTCAACTGATCATTTTAACAGACTGTGTGTGGCCATGTGTCCATAAGACTCATTTTACTAGATAAAATTTCGTTACGAAAATTCGCTTCCATTTAGTTTCGCAGCAACGTTAATTATCCTTTAGTGTAGATTAATGGAAAATATATAGATTTTAAATGATTGATAATGGGAATAACATATTTACAAATATATATTCCAAAACAAATACGTTTTAGAAAAGTGTTATTTCTTAGTGGTGAGAATTCATTTAGATTTTAATTAAGGATAAATGTAGATATCTATGGACCACAGCATCCACTTACCATCAAAAGGACTGTGTGCTTTTTTGTCACCCCTATTCTATAAAAAATAAATGAGAAAAAACAATCAGCTCCAAGCGCAACACACGAACACACAAACATATAATCACACGAAGATATAATACCGAAACATTATTAACCGTTCTTCATGAAAAGTACATTATCGAAAGCCTTATCCCTTTTAACGGCTCCGAAAAATCACTGCCCGAGAGTCCTCCAGGGAACCAAGTTTCTTTTGATGGTCGTAATGAAATTGCCGTAAAACTAAAGTGCGTACCTCGATCACATAAAAATATTTACTGCTTCCACTGTGGACAGTTGTAAGTGACTCGTTCGGCCGGTCATTTTATCAGCCTGTAAAACGATCGTCAGGTTTCATTCGGG
This sequence comes from Parnassius smintheus behrii, assembly GCA_036936625.1. Lineage (NCBI taxonomy): Eukaryota > Metazoa > Arthropoda > Insecta > Lepidoptera > Papilionidae > Parnassius > Parnassius smintheus. Next base: position 676,734 of record JAUPFT010000005.1, on the reverse strand, counting down.
TGAGAAAACCAACCGCCATTTAATCATCCGCAGGCCAAGATTATAGTACACAAGGGTATGCACAGTCACAGGTGCACTCTCTATTTCTCCATTCTTATCATCCGACGGCAATCCATCAAAACGAAAACGAATACATCAGACACAAAACCTGCAGGAATGATTTTTCGTGCTTTCTGAGGCATGGGAATGAAAAACTGCCAACTTCCTAACTCCTGGCGGCTACAATTATCTTGATAGAAAAAGCTAAACCACATTTTACTCAACCCGGGATCCGAGCCCCACATGGTCAACCGTCGCGCTTACGATCACTGAACCAACGAGGCCATCTGACGTATAGTGAGTAAAAAAGGTGTTATTGTTTTATTCAGCACACATTGGCTCTTTGGTGCAATCCCAAAATATTGAGTTGCGGCTTTAATGGCCACAGGTTTGAATCCCGCACGGAACAAGCATGTGTATGGCCTACAAATAATTGTCCCTAGTCTGAATGTTTGTCCTAGCGAAATTTTTCTAAAACTTTAAACTGCCCTCACGATACAGAAGAAAATTATAGTGTGGAGGCAACCTTTTAAAAAATAGACAACGCCATTTATCCTCGATTAAGAATCAAAATGCAGATGCGTTTTCACCCTTGAGGACTAAGATGGAATGTCTCCTTTCCAGTAAAAGGAGTTCCCAGTTCACTCACCATACGAAACACAGAAACATTAAGCTGTTATTTTACGCTGGTATTCCGCTTGCAGAACTGTTTATAAATTAACATCTTTTACATTTTGTACCCCAGTTTACTTACAAATTATATAGTTAGGTAGTTATTAGCACTCAGGTATATTAAATGTACTCTATTATTAGTACATATGCATTGAACTGCTATGTCACGCTGATTTTCTGTGAGAGCGTGATAATACTCTAGTCAAGCCAACCCATTCATGATACAACCATACCATAACATACAGTATAGCTGCAGCATGGCTCTACTACGTAAAAGTATATAATATGAAAATGCGGGGAAATTGCGGAAGAGATAAAGTTTACATATTTGCAATTTTCTAGTGACGTAGCTCGGTATAAATTCTAAGCATAAATTTTTTACGAAGCGTCTTCAGTGCCGTTACGTAAAATGTGCATTAGCTTATAAGACTCGAGTGAAGCCAGCGACGCGACGTGCAGGATATGAGTCTCACGTTCACTACTATTTTACGTTACGTGGAAAAACCGGTAATCCACAAAAACATATACTATATACATTTATATATTCACTATGATTAAAGAATAGATAGATTAAAGAAGTTTTTATATATCTGTTATACGGACCTAGTGATTAATCGGGACACTATCAATAATATAAATAATGACTAGTCGAATCGGGCTACGTCTGTCTGATTATAACCTAACCTAACCTATCTTTTTATTTCTCTATCCAATAAGTAACAGAATTTGTAAATAAAACCCGGTTAATTTATTTCAATGGTTTTTATTATATATTGCCTACTCATATTGGGCATTACCTTACCTTACCCCATAGACTCTACATTGGCCAGACAATAAAATTATTATCAATGTTTGACCTTGGGAAAAAAAGGGGAGAACTCATGCTGGGCAAAGCGTTCTGCCCGGAGACCGACAAACTCTCCGTGTGATATTCCGGAGCTATACTACGTATACCGTTTTACTTCGAAACATTGATAGCGCGATTTAGACTTTAATGTGTTTCGCTTGTGGCGCGACGACAGCGCCGCCACACGACCTCCCTGATCAGACCGGAGAAACTTTTTATGATGATCCAAAAAGACACAGAAAGTGGACCTGATCGAGCCACGACCGTTCGACAAAAAATGAGATTGACTTCATTATGACGATCAGACGCTAACTGTTCAGTGACGTCTCAGAGATTGCAAGGGTGAAAGCTGGCTGAGATCACCGGATGTTTATAGGTACACTGAACATAAATGTTAAGTTGGAGAGATCTCGTTTGATAAAGTCAACGCTCCGTCCCCCCCGTGCACTGATCCAGAGTCCCGAAAATTTTCAGCTTGAATGACAAAACCGTTTTCAATGCCTAGGAGACTGCAATATTATGGACGAATTGAATGACAAGCTCGTGAAAACTGTCCTTGCGGTCAGATAGTGCAGTTCTATTGCCGATGCATCCTTAATACCGTGGGAAATGCATTCTGTGTGCGTAAGAAGCAGGTGATACCGGGGAGAACGATGTGCCTGAGTAATTCGGAAGTCTGTCTTATAAATCTACGGTGAGTCGAGATAAAGACAAGTTGGACTGGCTTGCAGGAACTGAAGCTTGCAGAAGATGGTTTTCAGGATTAAATATTAAGGGTTCTTGAGTATAATGACGAAGGCTTGAAGTTATAGTTTCCGGGCTGTTGCTTGCATGTCCACGTCGGTGTCACCAGTTTGGCCGTGGAAAGAAAAGGGAAATCTCGAGGCAAGGTGTTCCACCTGGGGAACGGCCAATGCTCCGTGTGTTAGTTTTTTTTTTTGCGCCCGAAGCAAATATGAGCAACCCTCCGGAAAGCGGGGGAGGGAGGTTGGGAATGCTTATAGCATACCACGCAGCCGGCTGCGTGGTTATGTGGTGACTTTTACCCACTAAACCAACCTTTTAGGAACTGGCTTAACGATCTGACTAGAGATCTCTAAGCCGTATACGAACGCGACCCTCCTTGGCAGAAAGGAGGGCGCAATGTGTGTTAGTCCGGAGCTATTCTATATATACTGTTTAACTTCGGAACTTTGATAGCGCGATTTAGACTTCGATGTGTTTCGCTTGTTGCGCGACGATGGTGCCGCTACAAATGACCCCGCTTTGTAAACGCGTCTTTTAGTTAGAGGTGATAAAACCATATACAATTTGCAGATAAAAATTTAATCAAATTTTATTAATTGTTTTTATTTTCTACGTTTTTGAAGTAAAATAATCTATGTATACGTTTGAATACTGATTCTGATAAAGCACTTAACGGGAACTACAGGGTTTTACATGTTTATTTTCATTATAAATAAGATCCATTAGCAAATTTTTATGTAGGCAAGCATGTTATGTATTGGGAACACATACATACACTTGCCTACATAAAAGTTTGTCTTTTTCTGCCTTGTTTTTTTTACCTGCACTGACGACTGTCGCTGGTTACAAATAAATAAATTTATATTTGTTCAATCGGAGTCAATATTGTTAACTTATCTGTTATTTGAAAACATGGTAGAATTATAATTTAATTTATATTCGAATGGACAGTATTTAATTCATGTTCAATTCACATTCAGTATTCAGTTCATGATAAAAATCGTGTGGTACACTATACATTTCGTATATGGTTTGTATGTTTTTCTCACTTCATGCATCCATTCATGACGGAATTGATGTGGCACTCTGTATATTCCGTATATTATGGTTCGTATGTTTTGCTCACTTAGTGCGTCCATTCATGATTGAATTGATGTGGCACTCTTTATATTCCTTATATAGTTCGTATGTTTTACTCACTTCGTGAATACGTTCATAACGGAAATGATTCAAGTGGAACTGTTACATTTAATGAGCTGTCGGGTCTGGTGGTAGTCGATTCCTCAAAGTAATTGCGCGAGGAAGAAAAAAAATTATTTTTAGTAAATCACACAGTGATGGACCGCCTACCATCCAGAGAGTACGTATAGTCACTCACTCCCCGTGGTAAATACGATAAAATATGCAACATCTCTTCGTAGCGACAGTGACTGAGCCTGGCTGCTGAGCTCCAACATGTCAAGCCAGTTTTGCGTGACAACAAGCTTCGGGTCCCGCGCCTATGTCACAGAGAACGAGTGAAGCCGGCCACAGTCGAGCGTGTACCTGCTGTACTGCCATATGTTAGAGGAGTCGCTGACAAGATTGGCTACATCTTGAAGCGCGCTTCTATCAAAACATACTTCAAGCCGCCGAAGAAGATTTGTCAGTTTTTACCATCAGTCAAGTGTAACATCCTTCTGCAAGATGCAGGAGTGTACAAGCTTGATTGTAAATGTGGTCTCTCCTACATAGGACAAACTAAAAGATCAATTAAAACCCGCGTCAAAGAACATATAGCTGATGTGAAGAATCGACGCTCCGGGAAGTCTGCAGTCTGTGAACATGTACAAGATCGCCCCTATCACTACATCAGATTTAATAGACCACAAATCCTCGCTAAAGAACACCGATTCCTTCCAAGGATGATTCGTGAGGGTATTGAAATCAAAAAACATCCTAATTTCAATAGAGAAGATGGCTGTGTGTTACCATCTGCTTGGGATCCTATAATAAATAAAATTAAATCCCAACCCAAGCATACAACTGCAAGACTCCACGATACCATAAGTTCATACTGTGTAGATCGGAACAAAAGTTAAAATATTAATCTATGGTAACCGCGGTTAACTATGACAGCTGGACGTTGAACATCTCAGTCCTTCCCGTGACCATGGGTGCGGTAAAGCTCTCGAAACGTCGGGTAAAAAAGTTAAATATACGCGATAAATTCCGTAAAAACTAGTATTATTTCAATGTGTAGCGACAGTGAGTCAAGTCGATCAGAAAGAGCAGAGTAACCGACGATTTGAACCGCTCTACGCTGGATACGATAAGTGGAAGAAGTTGCCACGGGGGAGCCCCGATTCAGAGATGGGAGCAGTATTCCACGTGAGGCCAAACCTGCGCCTTATGAAGTTGCAGACAGTGTGCCGGCGCGAAATACTCTCCAATTTTGCTAAGCACGCCAAGCTTTTAGATGTCAATTTGGAATTCTCTTCCAAGTGACCACAAAATTGCACGTTATTCGATATGTCGACGCCAATGATTCCGATACCGGCAGAGGCAACAAGAAAAGTGCCCTGAAACTGAGAGGATACAACAAAGGGGTTCTTTTTAGCGGTAAACGCGCAAACTTGTGTCCATCTGAGGCTATTTTCAACAAATTTCTTAAATCACTGGTGGTAGTTGATTACACAAGGAAGTTATTCGTGGAAGAAAAAGTATTACTCTTGTAAATCCGCAATCGGCATCCACAAAGATTACCTTTTAATGGCCACAGTTGCTACTCTTGGAAGGTGAGTTGGTAATCGCATGTTTTTAATTTCTAGTTGTTTCTAGGAAGACGCTGCAGGCTCATTGCTCTGCCACCTCACACGACCCCCACAGGACGATTTAGGATAGTGGATATTCTTACACCATGATGTTGGAATAAATATCTAAGGTTCCTATTACAGATCATATTCTAATGTTTAGAGCTACTTATCACAGTACAATACGTTTTTACGAATGGCATAAACAGGATGTTTATAGCGTCATCTATAGTATAGTTTTCTGACAATTGTCTAGCCTACGACATCAATATTTCTTTTATTAAAATAACTGTAAACGCCTCGAGCTATAAATTTTATGAAAAACTTAATTTCATTGTTAGAAGAATACTCTTTCAACTGTAAATTTTTAGCAAGTGTCAAAATGTTATAAAATAAAAAAGTAAGTTAACAAAATTGTAAGCACTAAATTCCCTGCCATGTCTGTACCGCCGCACAAAAGACTGATTTTAATCTAGTAGACAAAGAGTCGTCCCTTACATTGAAAAAGTGATATTTTTTGTTTGCAAATCCATCAAAAAGAATATTCGTTTCGAAGTGCAAAGTCAGCAGATAAAAGATATAACTATAAGCATTTTTTTTGTAATGACGAGAGGCTAATCAAAATGCCAAGATGTGAAGAAAAATTTAAAAAACTAAAACGACAATCTTAAACAGAATTATTTTACTCTATTCATGTAGCTATTGATGTTACACCAGATATGATTTTCATTGAAATTATTTTTCTTGTAAAGCAGTGTTTAAAAATATTTAATTTCAGTTCTAATCTAACCTTAGTATTTAGTACTCAAAAATGTTTTTTCGTTTACGGCAAACCGTATAGGGTATGAGAATTATTATGCAAATAAATTGTTTAACTACTAGTGACATCTGGAGTTTAATTTCAACATCCGCAAGTTTAGACATAAAGTGGTGCCGAAACCAGGGAGAAGAAGGACATAAGTGTAACAGTGAGTAAAGTGACGAAAAAATTACAAGTGTTAAAGACTTAGAATAATTGTGAGTGAACTGTAAAATTGACAAAGTGTTTAGAACTTAGAATATTTCGTGTGCAGTGAATAATTGTCAGAGTCCCAAAGATTTAGAAAAATTTAACTCGTGTTGGAACTTAGAAAATTTACTGATTACGGGACTTTAACTTTTTACTGATTATAGGACTTAGAAAATTTTTCGATCAGTGGAACTTTCTTTGGTATTTTACAAGGTGTTTTGAACATAGTCTCTAGAATATTTGCGAATTTTTTAAAGTGTTTTGGACATAGTCGCTGGAGCGTTTGGTGAACATAAGTAAAACATTTATCATTGAATTTATAGTTATTTGGACATCTGTTTTGCGTCAACATGGAGGAGATAAACTCAATAATTCTCAAACAAACTAAGATTAGTCAGCGTATTTTAAAGGAATTTAAGAACTTTAAAAAATCCCCGAAGGATAGAATTACGGTGCCCTACATCCGAATTAGAGAAGAAACCTTAAAGGCACATTGGGACCTATTCAACTCCAACCATTATGACATTGTTGCTGCCACCTCACCAGACGACCAGAAGCTGTTGGCTTACTTCCTCGAGGATGCGTATGACTGTTGTGAAGATACATATTTGACATTCAAGACTATGCTGCTAGAGCAGTTAGAGAAGCTTGTTCCAACCAGCCCAGCTGCTAAATCGAGCAACTCTGGTAATAATTCGGAGACAAGTTCAGGAAACACTGGAAAGCCGCAACCTGACGTGAAGCTACCGAGAATAGAGTTGCCAAAGTTTACCGGGAACTACGACGAATGGCAGAGCTTCTACGATATGTTCACTTCGATAGTTCACAACAATTGCAGTTTAAAAGATGTTCAAAAGCTCCACTATCTGAAAAGTAGCCTGTCTGGAGAACCTGAGCTGCTTCTGAGAAACTCAGCGGTGACTGATGCAAATTATCAAGATGCTTGGACAAAACTGACGCAACGGTACACAAACGAGAGATACAACTGCAACGAGATAATGAAGCGTCTGTTTTCCCAAAAGGCTATTGCTACTGAGTCAGCGACCTCTACGAAGCAACTTCTAGATAATACATCTGCGTGTCTCAAGTCACTACAGAATCTTGATATCAACACTGACACTTGGGATCCTATCATAAACTATCTGGTAGTATCTAAGCTTGATACTGAATCACGCAAGCAATGGGAAATGTATGTGAGTCAGAATGTTCAGCCTAATACCTTACCATCTTGGAATCAACGTACGAGTTTTTTGGAGATTAGATTTCGAACATTAGAGATGCTGGGATGCCAAAAATATACACCAAAGGCTACACAGAACAATACTTCGAAACAAATAATTAAACACAAGTCATTTCACTCCACTGTTAACAACAACGAGAAGAAAGTGTCAATCAATACTTGCGTGATGTGTTCAGGAGGACACTCACTATACCAATGTAAGCAATATGAGAGGCTGTCCCCAGAGAAGAGAACTGAGTATGTGCAAGCAAACCGCTTGTGCTTCAACTGCTTATCATCGAGTCATTCTGTGAGAGGATATCATCAGTCTATGGGTTGTCGTCGGTGTGGACGACGTCATCACACTACACTACATTACGAGAGAGATTCACAAGTGGCTGATGCGGTTCCGATCCTACCGCTAACTACTTCGCCTACGGTTCTGTCAGAGAATCAGCAACCGTCTGAAAAGAAGAATCCACAAAATTTGAGTCAACAACCTAATAATCATACCGAGTCGAGAGTAGTAGCTCATTTTGCTAAAGAGAGTTATCAGGGCAATCAGAGTAAATTGTTAGCAACCGCCCTGGTAAAAATTGTTTCATCAAATGGCTACTCCCAATTAGCCCGAGCGTTAATTGATCAGGGTTCTGAGGTGTCTTTGATCACTGAGACAACCGTTCAGTCATTAGGTCTTGATCGAACTCTTATTAATGGTATAGTTTCCGGTGTAGGTGAAGGTGAAACAAGAACCAGGAGCATGGTATCTTTTAATATTGAGTCTTTGCTTAATCCTGAGTTTTCATTTCCAGTTAGAGACGCCTATGTGTTGAAGAGTTTGACTTTATTACTGCCTTCGCGCAAAACTGCAAATCTAAATTGGCCTGAGCTTGACAATCTTTCACTAGCTGATCCACAATATAGATCTCCTAGTAAAATAGATGTCATTTTAGGAGTCGATGTTCACAGTGGGATAATTAAAGAGGGTCTTATTAAACATCCTTCTGCAGAGCCAGGTGGTCCACTTGCTCGAAATACTGAACTTGGTTGGATTTTGTCCGGTAAAATCGACAACGAGTTCCCTGGAGCATATTATTTTCCCATCAGTCTTCATATCCGAGTTAATGAAGATGAGCTTCTGAAAAAGTTCTGGGAGATAGAGAGAAAGCCAGACAAAATCGAAAAAAAGATGACAGAAGAAGAAATGAGGTGCGAAGAAATTTATAAAAAGACCACAATGAGAGACATGAACGGACGTTACATGGTGAGACTACCCTTCAAAAGTGCAAACCCAGAGTGTTTACATGGCAATACAAGAGAGATAGCGCTGAAGAGGTTTATTTATTTATTTATTTATTTATACTTTTTGTACACCACAATACAGAAACATCAATATAGTTAAAACTAATTAAAGTATGTACAATAGGCGGTCTTATCACTGAAAGTGATTTCTTCCAGACAACCTTTACGTAGAGAAATGATGCAAACAAAAGTTACAAATAGAGGGGGGCATACAAAATAATAATAATAAAAAAAATATAATAATACATACAAATAAAAGTAAGTGAAAGTTATATATAAAATATCATATTATAATAGATTAAATGAAAAAGTAAGAGAAAGGTAAAGTAATTTATCTAATAGCGTTCTAAATAATACGATTTAACAAGAATTTTGAAAGAGTGAAGAGATTTAGCACGACGAATATGGAGAGGTAAGGAGTTCCACAATCGCACAGCGGTTACGGTGAAGGATTTCTTGAAAAAGGAAGAAGAGTGCAAAGGTGTAGAGAGAGAAAGATTGATGGAGGATCGTAGGAACCGATTATGGGTAAGAGAAAGATACTGGAAACGGTTTTTTAAATAAAGAGGAGTAGAAGGATTAAACAGCACACTATACAACGCGGAGAGGATGTGAGTATTACTGCGAAGGCGGATCGGGAGCCATTTGAGCTGTTTGCGAAATTCGGAGATATGATCATATTTGCGAAGCCCAAATATAAATCTAATGCATAAATTTGGATGCGCTCAAGCTTATTAAGCTGCTCCTCGGTAATGTCAAGATAGCAAATATCAGCATAGTCAAGGATAGGCAGAAGAAGAGACTGGGCGAGCGTAACTTTAGTTTCTGTGGGAAGGAAATTACGTAATCTACGTAAAGAGCTTAACGCAGCAAACATTTTTCTACTGACCTCATTAACCTGTGAGGTCCAAGACATACAGGAGTCAAGATACAACCCCAGGTTTTTAACCTTGTTACTGTAAGGGATTAGAGTGCAGTCTAGTATAATAGGGGGTAGGGAAGACCAGTCAATTTTACCAATTAATCTAGAACTACCGATGACAATGACCTGAGTTTTCTTAGGATTAATCGTTAAACCATAACATTTACTCCAATTCGAAATACAAGTCAGATCAGCGTTAATAGTGTCAACCGCTTTAGATAGATCTTCAAGAGAGGACTGAGTATAGATTTGGAGATCATCAGCATACAAGTGGTAGGAAGAGGACAAATTATGACTTATAGAGTTAATGAAAATTGCAAAAAGGAGAGGAGACAACACGCCACCTTGTGGTACACCAGCAGCTGTAGTAATCCAGGTGGAAAAACCTCTTGCACCTGAATTCGCTGTCGGCGACCAAACAAGTAACTTCGAAACCAGTCAACTACAGTTGGAGATATGTTGAGAGAGCGTAGGATGCTTAACAAGATATCAAAATCTACAGTATTAAGTGCGTTACTAAAATCAAGCAACGTGAGAATAGTAAGCTTTTGTTTCTCCATGCCATACCGAATATCATCAGTGATTTGTAAAAGTGCAGTAGTCGTACTATGGCCAGGACGGAAACCGGATTGCAAGGGATTTAAAATATTGTGTTTTAAAAGATAGGTGCTTAATTGATTGTGCACAAGACGTTCTAGAACTTTGGAAAAGAAAGGCAAAATAGAGATAGGTCTATAATCGGAAAAACTAGAGGGATTTGACTTTTTCGGAAGAGGAACTACAAATGCGTCTTTCCAAGCTGAAGGGAAAAAGCAGAATTCAGTGATTTATTCAGGATAGACGTCATTATAGGTAAAAGGAGATCAATGAGAGGGATGACCATTTTCCGACTAATGCAGTCACTACCAATCGAATTTGAATGGATGGACATTATGGCTCTCTTAACATCACAACTGTTAAATTGGCTAAAATTAAAAGCAGGGGTGTCCGGAGTGGGAGCTTTTGAAAGAGAATCTAAAGTATTATGTTTTGCTTTATCGTTAATGCAAGACGAAGATGAGAAATGCAAATTAAGTTGATTGAGATCAAGGTTATGGTGTGTGAGATTTTGTCGTAATTTCCCAACTCCTAAGGACTTAAGAAATTTCCAGACCCTAGCAGGATCAGGATCTTGTACTGATTCATGGATATGGCGTCGTTGTGCTTTTCTACACAGATTGTTGCAACGGTTCCGTACTAATCTATACTTCTCCCTATTCAAATCGCTAGGGACTGACTTGTATTTAGCTTTGGCACAATTTTTAATGTGAATGATTTTTTTTATATCATCGGTCAGCCAAGGAGAGGGAGGATGCTTTACACGCACTGGACGAACAGGAGCATGAACGTCGTAAAACTGAATTAACAGAGAGTTGAACAAAGCAACCTGTTCATCAACAGTGGACGCATTGACGACTACACTCCAATCAATCTTTACAGCGTCATTTAAAAGCAGCTCCAAATCCAAGTCACTAAAGTTACGCTGAAGTAGTATCCTTTACTTAGCTTTAGGGGGAAGGATTTTGTATGACAAGTATAAAAGGTCGTGATAGGAAAAAGAATCAGCAGCATATTGCCCAAATTTAAGAACATGGTCAGATGAAGACACAAACATTATGTCGAGAAGAGAAGGGGCACAGTTCGGGAAAAAGTGTGTGGCAGAAGTAGGAAGAAGTTTTAAATTTGCTGCTTCAATAATAGATTTAAGTTTTATTGATCTAGCGTTGTTTTTTAAAAGACAGGTATTAAAATCACCCATAATAATACTGTGACAATAGATAGGTGTAAGATTGTCAAGAATATTTTCTAACGTGGTGAAGTAGTCGACAGTGAGAGAGGGACTGTAAAAAACTCCAAGAAGTAATTTTGTATGACCAAGAAGAACTTCGATAAAGAGAAATTCAGCTTCGTTTCCAGTCTGCGAGCCATTTGAAGCTTGAATTACTGAAAAAGGTATTTGTGAGCGCAGATAAATAGCAACACCACCACCGCCCCGATCGAATCAAATGAAAACCTGGAAGCGAGTAGGAAGTTGATGGAAGACATGGTTTTAACCACGACTCCGAAACAAGGATAGCGTGTATGTTTTTGCTATTAAAACTTGACAACATGTCGGGGTAATGAGCAGGAATACTTTGAGCATTTATGTGAATAACGTTAAAGTTTTTGTTAGATTCAGAAAAAGTTGAATCTAAAATAATATTTAAGGGTTCAATACTTTCAAAGCTGTCAATACTGCTTAATCCATTAGAGGCAGAATCATAGGTGAAGGAATTAGAACTCCGGTTTTCTTTTCTCCGGAGGTTTACCTATTTAGAGAAGAAGCTTTTGAGAAATCCATCTTTACGTGAAGAGTATACAAAAGCTATTGATGACTATTTGATTCAGGATCATATGGCTCCTATCATTGAGGAAGAGCAAGTGAAAGATCCGACAGTAGTGTATGCTCCTCACCACGCAGTTGTGCGGGAAGATAAAGAGACGACCAAAACGAGATTGGTCTTTGATTTTTCGTGCAAAGGAAAGAACAATGTTTCTTTAAATGAAGAACTGCTCGTCGGTCCCAAGATACAGCAGGAATTACGCCATATCTTAATGAGATGGAGACGACATCCGATCTGCATTGTGGCGGATATTAAGCAGATGTATCGCCAGGTAATAGTCCAGGAGCCAGATACTGACTTACAGCGCATATTATGGAGATCAGATCCCAAAGAGCCAATACAGCATTTTCGAATGAAGCGACTGGCGTTCGGTACGGCGTCAGCGCCGTATTTAGCGGTTAAGTCTTTGCAAACGCTGGCAATTGATGAGTTTGCAAAGTATCCTGTAGCATCTCAGATCACACTTGAGGACTATTACATGGACGATTTGCTATCGGGATGCGAGACTTATGAGGAATCCATAGAGATTTATAAGCAGATGACGAACCTAATGAGAGCCGGAGGTTTCGAACTACAAAAGTGGTGTAGCAACAATGATCAGTTACTTGAGCACATTAAGACTGAGAATTTACGTACGGATGGAACTATTGGTTTCAAATTTAATCACATGGTCAAAGTATTGGGTATATCTTGGAACAAGAGCACTGACAACTTCGAATACAATTTACAACTTCCTATGAAGAATGAGACGGTGACTAAGAGATCTGTGTTATCCGAAATTGCAAGACTTTATGATCCAATCGGGTGGATCGCGCCTGTGATATTTGTGGGTAAAGTCTTCTTCCAAAAACACTGGAAGTCTGGTCTCGATTGGGATGAAAACTTGCCGTCGGAACTCCTTCGCGAATGGTGTAAATTTAGAGATTATCTGGTAAATGTTCCTAGGCTTATTATTCCAAGATGGCTGCAAACAAAAAGAGAGGATCATGTTGAGCTACACACCATTGCAGATGCTTCCCAAGCTGGATATGCTGCAGTTGCTTACCTGAAAACTGAAGACAAGGATGGTAAAGTTGCTATTAATCTGGTTACATCCAAAACTAAGGTGGCGCCAGTTCAAAAGGAGATGTCCATACCTCGCTTAGAGTTGTGTGCTGCACTTCTTGCTGCAAAGTTGATACATGAAGTTTCCCAAGTTATGAAAATACCAAAGGAAAAATTATACGCCTGGTCGGATAGCACCGTAGTGCTGGCATGGATTGCAGGAGAACCTCATCGTTGGGTGACTTTGTGAGCAACAGAGTATCAGAGATTCTTACAATACTGGATAGAAGTCAATGAAGACATGTAAACACAAATCATAATCCGGCGGATTGTGCATGCCGAGGCATAAGCAGTGAAGAGCTGGTTGATCACGAGTTGTGGTGGCACGGACCCACATGGCTAAGGGACAACAAAATGTATGAGAGCCAAGGCTGTCAAGAATTTGAGACTGCAGAAGAAGAAAAGCCTGTCAAGTCCTTGGTGACTACGATACAACCAAAAGAGGCATTCCTTTGGACGAGATTTTCTTCATTACCACGGTTGTTACGCGTGATGTCCTATTGCAAAAGATTTTTGAATTTAAAACTACCAAAGAAACAAAGACTCACCTTATCGAAGACTGTAACAGCCGACGAAATGAGCACGGTGATGAGACATTGTATAAAGGAGACACAGAGTTTATATTTTGAGGAAGGGATCAAGCATTTAAAAGCCCACAACTGGGTTCCAAAGAGGAGCCGTTTACATACTCTGAACCCGATTCTCGATGAGAATGGTGTGTTACGAGTAGGTGGACGCATTAATGAAGCCAAGGTTGGCTTTGACACTCGTCATCCAATAATTATGCCTAGTGAGAGTCATCTTACAAAGCTCATAGTTGCGGATGCTCACCTAACAACGCTTCATGGCGGGCCACAGTTGATGCTTAATTTCTTAAGATCAAAATACTGGATCATTCGAGCGCGAGACTTGGTGAAGAAGCAGTATAGAACCTGTGTGAAATGCATAAGGTATTCGAAACAAAACAACAATCAGCTGATGGGCCAAATTCCCGAGGATCGTTTAAAACCAACAAGACCCTTCAGGATCTCAGGAGTTGATTTTACGGGTCATATTAATGTTCGTTTTTCACCTGGACGAGGAGCAAAGTCTTACAAAGGCTATATCTGCGTTTTTATATGCATGTTTTCAATGGCGGTACATTTAGAAGCAGTGACTGATATGACTGCTAAAGGCTTTATCGCAGCCTTTCGCAGATTTGTTTCAAGGAGAGGACATTGTACGACCTTGTTCAGCGACAATGGTACTAATTTAGTCGGCGCTGATAAAGAGTTGAGAGAGAGTTTTAATCGCGCTGTATCGCAGTTGCCAGACGAAATTAGCCACTTACTTGCTAGCGAAGGTACGACATGGAATTTCATACCTCCACATGCCCCCAACTTCGGAGGCTAGTGGGAGGCCTGAGTTCGATCCACTAAAACGCATTTAAAGCGAGTGGTAGGAGATTCTACGCTCACGTATGAAGAGCTTTCGACTGTCTTAACCCAAATTGAGGCTTGTCTCAATTCTCGTCGACTTTCTTATCTCAGTGACAATCCTGATGATCCCTTACCTTTAACGCCTGGTCATGTTTTAGTTGGGGAGCCACTTATTGTAATACCTGATGAATATTGTACTAGTAAAAATGTTACTGGTCTTCAGAGATGGAAATATACTCAAAAAATGGTTAACGATTTTTGGAAAAAGTGGTCTAAAGAATATTTAGTAACTTTAAATCAACGCTATAAATGGACAATGAAAAAAACTGAGCCAGAGATTAATGATGTTGTTATAATTAAAGATCATAACTTACCCCCTGCAAAATGGTTGTTAGGTAGAGTTGTTGAAAAACATGTCGGTAAAGATCAGATTACACGTGTTGTAACGCTTAAAACTAAGAACGGATACTGTAAACGGCAGTGTAACAAATTATATTTTCTACCTAAATCTGTAGACTAAGTTTAAATTTTTGTTTAAGTTGTAACTACAGGGTTAGTTTGATATTAGTTTTGAGTTTAGTTCTCTTAAAGTTGAGTACAAATTTATACGTATTTTTTTAAGTATTTTAATTTATTCCTTTTCTTCAAGTGTGATCTCATGGTGGGCGGTGTATGTAAGCCCAGAGCCTAATTATTTTCTATAGTTTCTCTTAAGAGTTTCTATATTGTTTGTGTTCCTTTATAGACCTTATTTTTGGTTTGTATAAATTTCTTTTATGAAAGGACGGAGTCCTTTGGTGGGCGGGATGTTTAAAAACATTTAATTTCAGTTCTAATCAATTTCAGTTCTAATCTAACCTTAGCATTTAGTACTCAAAAATGTCAAGAGATGTCACGCGCGTCGAATTACAACTCGTTATCTTTTCGTTTACGGCAAACCGTATAGGGTCTGAGAATTTTTATGCAAATAAATTGTTTAACTACTGGTGACATCTGGAGACTAATTTCAACATCCGCAAGTTTAGACAAGCAGCCTTTTATCATGTTGTCTTTCTAACAGGACAAAAGGTAAGCGTATTGTCATCGGGCTCAGTGAATGAATGTTCCTCAGGGATGTCATCCTCATTTTTTCTCCTTAAATTCCTCAAATTTCCGTACTGCCACATAAATAATGGCAGAGATTGTTCCTTTTGCTGATGATATCACTATGAATCAAGATCAATTGGAACTATTAAGAATAATTCTTTAATTTTAATGGTTCATTTTAGTTCTAAATAAGGTTTATTTTTGGCTTAGTGTGCAAAGACTTCTGTGTAGTGAGTTTAAAGAAGTCTCTGTTACTGCGTTTTTTATTTTTGGCTTATGGCGACTACATAATATGTATAGCAAAAACGAATTCGATAAACTCTATAACATAGAATATATGAACAAACTATGGAACTTATGATTTCGGCCATGTTCTTGTTAAACAAATTTGAAGCTTAAATGACAGCTTACATTTGTAATAGGTTATGAAAAGGACATTTCTGTTGTTTTTGCTATGCATAAAATTAGACGTTTAGTGTTCAAATAGAACAATAAGAGTACCTATTCGTATGATTGGACTTCCTAAAAATTATTAAAAATTGGAAAATATACATGGTGTAGCATGTCAAAGGTCTGCCTGTGTCTGTGCCTGTAGGTGTGTCCAGGTTAATGTTCGCAAGGCTACACCGGTTATGATTAAACTGTACGAACAGTTTGCTAGCAAATACAAAACAAATTATTATTAATCCGGAGGCTTCCACAAGTATTTTTTTTACTGCAACCACTTTCCTTACTCTAAAAATCGTCGCATAAAAGCGTGTAGAGGTCTGTACCCAGAGGGACGTATGATATTGGCTTTAAGTTTAACTTTTTTAACTCTAAAACAATATTCGATAGTCGATAATCATGAGCAATGCAAGAACAACAAGTTAATTAATCCGACCTCTCTGTGAACACGACAGCCTTCTTAGAATCCGCTGTGTATTGTTCCAACGCAAAAGCCCCGCTCAAAAGCTCCTCTACACTAATTGAAAACTTCCAATACCGAACAAATTGGAACGCGTTATTTGTAATCCGGAAATGAATTGAAGCAAACTGCATCTTGTATACGAAAGAATTAAAATATTTTATTTATATTTATAAAGGTGAAAACAATGATATTATAAAAATATCATCGGGTGAAAACGTTTACAATAACACCTGATGGTAGGTGGCTGCTGCTATATTACATTGGTATTCAGTGAGAGCGTGGTCCTTCTCCGGTCGAGCCAACTCAGTGGTGCTGAAAGTATAGTTTATATACGACAAGTTGCTCACTTTTTTAAATTATTTAATATCATAAGTAAATCAATAAAATATATTACCAAGATTAACCTTAATTGAATGGTATGTTATTCATTTTCCGTAAGAAACAGAAAATATTTGATAGCACATCTATTAGCACATACACCTGAGATACAAGTTTATTCTAATTCAGGTGCCTGTTATCGTAGACCATATTAAATTAAGATATTATTTGGGTTGACCGAATAGTTTATTGAAATAAAAATTATTATTATTATTAATTACTATAGTTATTATAATATACAAACATAATATATACATGTAAAGGTACTACCATACCTGCCAAAAATATTACTTTTTTTGTGAGATTAAAGAATGTAAAATTTAAGTTAGTAGAATGCGTAATTGCATAAATAAAATATATTAATTAATAACAATTTATCAATTTTCGTATATGTCCATCAAAATTGAAAAAAAGCTCTAGTAGACTTCATGAGTACGACGACGCATCCGGATAGATGAAGAAACTAAAAACTTCTAGTAGACTTCATGAGTACGACGACGCATCCAGATAGATGAAGAAACTAAATACTTCTAGTAGACTTCATGAGTACGACGACGCATCTGGATAGATCAAGAAACTAAAAACTTCTAGTAAACTTCATGTGTACGACGACGCATCCGAATAGATGAAGAAATTAAAAATTAGATTAAGTTGAATAATTGATATTTTTAAAAGTTATCGTGTTTACCCCTCTATGCGGACTTGAAAAACCTACGCCATAAGCCACTAAAACCACTTTTTTAATATAAAAAATGCAATGAATCTATTTAAAAAAAAATTAAGTTCAAAAATCATTTATCTTTCTGACAACGTGCTTTTTATATCATTTATATGTTCAATACGATTTCATGCGACAAAACGTTGGATTCCTGATTTTTAGGCGCTAGTAGAACATACCTACGCGCTTTGCGCTTAAGGCATGCAATATAGTAAAAAGATCAAAAGTTGTTTATTTGATTTGAAAATTAAATTACCACTAACAATTTTATTTCTTAAATATGCAGGTTTTCTCACGATGGTTTCCTTTACCGCCGAGCACGTGTAAATTAGCACATAAATATTTTGCAATCACCAATTTTATTGGTGCCGACGGGGATCAAATCGTTGATCGCGTGCTGTAAAATTTACAAAGAGTGCTTAGATTAGATAAGATTTATTATAGAGTGCTCACATACCACGAAGTGTGCTCGAGTTGAAGTGTTGTGCAGCATAACCGAGGCTGTGCAATAGAGATATAATTTATTTATTTAGTAGTGCTATTTAATTAAAACTTATTCACAATGTGCGACGAAGAAGTTGCCGCGCCAGTCCAGTATGTGAAAAGCCGGCTTTGCGGGCGACGATGCCCCGCGTGCCATGTTCCCCTCAATTGTGGGCCGCCCTCGCCACCAGGGCATGATGGTGGGCATGAGATAGAAAGATTCCTACGTGGGCGATGAGGCGCAAAGCAAGAGAAGTATCCTCACCCTCAAGTACCCCATAGAGCATGGTATCGTCACCAACTGGGATGACATGGAGAAGGTCTGGCACCACGCCTTCTACAATGAACTACGAGTCGCGCCCGAGGAGCACCCCGTTCTGGTCACAGAGGCTCCCCTCAACCCCAAATCCAACAGAGAGAAGATGACTCAGATCATGTTGGAGACCTTCGACACACCCGCCATGTATGTGGCTATCCAGGCCGTACTGTTACTGTACGCATCCGGTCGTACCACCAGTATCGTTCTTGACTCCGGTGACGGTGTCTCACACACGGTGCCCATAATAATAATAATAATTTATTTATTTATCACCACAAACGACATGGAAGATACATTAGTGTTACATCTATATTTATCTCCCATCTACGAGGGTTACGCGCTGCCCTATGCCATCCTCCGTCTGGACTTGGTCGGCCGTGACCTCACTACCTAATAAAGATCCTCACAGAGCGAGGTTACTAATTCACCACCACAGCGGAGCGAGAATTCGTGCGTGACATCAAGGAGAAACTGTGTTATGTCGCCCTCGACTTCGAGCAGGAGATGGCCACCGCTGCCTCCAGCAGCTCCCTCGAGAAGTCCTACGAACTTCCCGACGGTCAGCTCATCACTATTGGAAACCAGAGATTCCGTTTCCCAGAAGCCCTCTTCCAACCCTCATTCTTGGGTATGGAAGCTTGCGGCATCCACGAAATGACGTACAACTCGATCATGAAGTGCGACGTTGATATCCGTAAGGACTTGTACGCTAACACAGTATTGTCTGGTGGTACCACCATGTACCCCATCATCGCCGACCGTATGCAGAAGAGATCACAGCGCTCGTTCCTTCAACAATGAAGATCAAAATCATCGCACCCCCAGAGAGGAAGTCTGGATCGGAGGTTCCATCCTCGTGTCCCTGTCGACCTTCCAACAGATGTGGATCTCGAAAGAGGAGTACGACGAGTCTGGCCCCTCGATAATGCACAGGAAGTGCTTCTAAGCGGTCGCGTCGCCGCCACCCATTTGGACCCGCGGCCGGCTGCTTAACTCAGGCTTGTAATCTCCGTTAATTTAATTGTACGTAGGATATTATATGTAATTAAATCATAAATAGTGAACGGCAGGAGGGAGCGCGGCAAAGCGGGCGCGCATTGACCGCCGGCCTCGGTACTGCACTCGCCAAAGGATCTTTTTGTAATGTCACGAGTATGTGCTAAAAATGATAAGACTACTTTCTTACTAGGTCATTTATAAATTAGTTAGTATGCAAATTAAGCGCACTTACCGCCCTTAGCGATAAGACCGACCAATGTACCACATTTCTTTCTCTCCTTTTTTTGTTAATATTTGTTTTTTTTTGGCGTGCAATAAAGTGTTCTATCTATCTATCTATCTATCAATCAATCAAGTAGCACGTAATTTGTCCTCACCCTCTTGTGCAAGATTCAAACAATAAGGACCTATTGAACGCCAGAGTGAGACATACGTCATAGTTATCAGTAACTTTTGTACGTGGTAGAGCCATGCTGAAGTTATATACAGTTGTAGCACGAATGGGTCGGCTCGACCGGGGAAGGACCACTCTCTCACAGAATACCAGCGTAAAATAGTTAGCTTAACGCTGCTGTGTTTCGTATGGTGAGTATGACCGGAGACCCTTTTTATTAGAAACGAGGCACGCATTTTGATTCGTAATCGAGAATAGATGTAGATGTCTATGGGCCACAGCAACCACTTACCATCACTTGATTCTTTTTATGATATTGGTGGATTTGGCGTTGGCCTTCAACCATCAAACTGCTGGTTCAAATGTATTAAATAATGTTATGCGGTGCGGCTATTAATTTAAATAGAGTGGACTGTATATGAGCGCGGTGCGAGCGGTGAATGGAATTTAATTTATTCGTGATACTGCAAATCCCCTAAATTCGGGATATAGGAAGGACGTGAAGGAATGCATGTGCACCCACCTGGACTTCCGCTGATCTGCCTCGTGTCTCGATAGCTGCCGGCTGTCTTCACACTTATCAACTTCACAGATAATCACGAAATATAGCGTTATTGCAAATGTCTATACTTTTTTCTATATGCTTGTATAATTTAATATCCAAATTATACAAGGGCGGGAGCGATGATGCGAGATATAAGCGGTGCGGTTGATTGCGTGTCTTCTCAACTTGTGTGAGCCCGTTAACACACAAATGCACATGCTGCGCATAAAGCGGTAGATAGGAAACCGGAAATGGGCTTTGCAGTAATCTTATTGGATAATAATTAACGAATCCCTTATAAGCGTTAAGCGACAGTGCAAAGTGGCGCGAACAGATATGCAATTAGACTTCATTCAGTAATATCTAAGTTATTACGTGAGTTTTTAAACTAAAATGTTCTGCTCGTAATGAATTTTAATTGTTTTTATAATTTCTTATATTTATACGTATACTCAACATTGAATAAAACTAATTTTACGGATCGCATTTAATTTGACAGTTATAGGTTTAATTTGGGGAGTCCCCCCGAGACAACGTGTGCTGTTAAGCACCCGAAACGTCACGAATTTAATAAGTCAAATTAAACGCGATAAAATCTGTAAAATTTGTTTTATTCAATGATCACCCTAGCCTGTGACCCTGCGATGTGACAAGGTCAAAGATGCCTACAAAATTTATTGTTTTATTTTCGTTCGTAAAGTTGGGTGGATGTGATATGAATTTCAGTAGATTTTAATTCATTTATTTATTTAATTCAAATTTTTTGTTTGTATTTTTAAGCTATTGCATAGCTTCCATCGCGGGCCTTGAGTGCGGGAAAATCCAGAAATTTCGTAACGAAAAAACCTCACGCTCTCCGACGGGCACGGAGGTGTGGCTTGAAGGCCGTGCATTGTCTAACGATGGTCTAACGTCGTTTCTTTTCCTCAGTCTTTGTTGTCTTTGTTGAAGAGTTTTGAAATTTTGAATATGAATGAACAAAGTGCATTTATTATTAAGGCTGCTCTCTCGCAAAAAGCTTGAAAAAAGCGTGTAGATGAACCAACTTTTCGTCGACACTTACAGAGAAATTACATATGAAAAAATAGCTAGTAATCTACATGATCTGATACGTAATTTGGTTTAGCCATAATGTTTCTATCGGTGTCAAATAATAAATAAATAAATACCCAAATCACCTCCAAATCGTTGAGATGAAACCACTTTACTCCTTCATTGTTTATCAAAGGAATATAAAAAAAATATTTACTGCTTTGCAATACAAAATAAAATAATTTGGTTCGGTTACTTTTTAGAAATATGTATTATTTTTACGATAATAAATTAAAAATGCGTCCCGATTAAATACTGCGTCTATATCACCCCCGCATTCGTCCAAAAATTCAGTGCGGGGCGCATCGTGTTGCTAGGTGGACGTACGCCGCGTTGCGAGAGCTCAGCACTACGAAATAAAATCATAAAATATTACTGCAAAAATTTAATTTTGTTAATAGTGGAGTAGGTTTTTCTGATTCTTGTTTAATAGTAGTGTTTTATAGTTATATTAATTGTACAGTTTTATTAATGTTTAAGTTTAGTTTGTAAAACATGGGGAATAAGCAGAAACGATTGAAGAGAGGTCTAAAAAAATATTACAAACAAGAGGGTATACATTTATCAAGGTAAGTTTTGAGTTTTATCTACATATTTCATAATATTAGACAGGTGCTGTTTATAAAATACCTATATTACTGTGATTTCGCCACTCTGTGACGAGACAAAGCGCGGCAAACGCAAGTGGCGGCAAGGCGCGGGCCGCGTCGTCGCATGCTGGTAGCGCATGTCTGAGAAATTAAAAAATATATATTTCGAAGAAATGTGAAGTTCGTCAACACGCATTGAGGCAGCGTGGCGGACATTTCCTTGCCTTAAAACCCTCTCAGAAATTAGAGGAGGCCTGTGCCCAGCAGTGGGACGTATATAGGCTTTAATTTTACTTTTTTTTACTTTTATAAGTATGTTATTTTACCGACGAAAATTTTAAAGAAAAATAAAAAATAACCAACCGACAACCTCCTAGGTCCCTAGGTGACTTGCGAGATGTCAGTGTAACAAAACAAAACGGCCCAGAAAAACAGACTTTCCAATTTTTATTAATTAACAATTTCATTGGTGCCAGTGGGGATTGAACCCGGGTTGCTCCCGTACTGTGATACCTATAACGAGCGCTAACCATGTGAGCTACCACGGCTCTCAATGACATCGTTCCGTTCGTGTACAGCGCTGAAGATAGCAGAGTAAAAAATTAGAGATTGTGGTGTTTGAAATTTGTCACCTGTGAGAGTGAATTTTATCTGTGTACTCTGTAACAAATAACTATATAGAAAAAAATCTGAAAATGATATTTCGCCATTTTTGCTTGTGTACTGGTTAGGAACTCGATCAAAAATTTGATAATTTTTCTGTTTTTATACGTTATTTCTAATGTTATTTTACATCGAATTAATTGTGAAGATATTTTCTTTAGGAAATATGTTTCATTACGACGATTCAAAAACGTTTACATATAATAATTTACCTCGAAATTCACTATACGCGGTTATCGTTTATTGATGATAATAGAGCGTGCCATTTGAATTTAAAGACAATTAATTGGACAATAAATAATAAGTGACAAATCTTGCCGTGGAGCGTGGAACTGAGTAGTTGCGCGTCTTGTTAACATAATTGCCGTACGGCCGCCCTGACGTATGTACTGCGCGAACCTGAGTTTTTTGCGACGCGGTCCGGTGATACAGTATTTTTCACAAATAGTGAGTTCGTTATAACGCGGGTTCGGTTAAATCTGGTTGAATTTGATTGGATTAACCTAATGACAATTGACTTAACTATAATTAATGAGTGATAAACGAGCGTAATTTCCTAGACTCTGAAGTTTCTGTGACGGCTTGCCCCTTCGATGGATCCCATACTGGAATAGAGGTGAAGCCTTGGGATCTGCTGTTCGGCAACCAGCGGGAAGTCAGGTTACATAATATAACACGTACTGAGCATAGCACTATCACACACATATACTTACACCTGAATCTTCCTAGGTTTGACCCTACGTCGACGAAATAGGTAAGTCTTGTTTGGTTCCTTTTTAACCGCTATTGTCTCATATTCCACAAGCCATTTAGGCCGACCTCCTGTTACTCGTCGAGTTGAAACCCTGGTGGGCCCGGATTCTACGACCTTTGCTCGGGTAACTAGAGGCCGTAACAATAGCAGAGTAAAAAATTAGAGATTGTGGTTTTTGAAATTTTTCATCTATGAGAGTGAATTTTATCTGTGTACTCTGTAACAAATAACTATATAGAAAAAATGTGAAAATGACATTTCGCCATTTTTGTTTGTGTACTGGTTAGGAACTCGATCAAAAATTTGATCATTTTTCTGTTTTTATACGTTATTTCTAAAAAAATGTGAAAATGACTATTCGCCATTTTTGTTTGTGTACTGGTTAGGAACTCGATCAAAAATTTGATAAATTCTCCGTTTTTATACGTTATTTCTAATGTTATTTTACATCAAATTAATTGTGGAGATATTTTCTTTAGGAAATATGTATCATTACGACGATTCAAAACGTTTACATATAATAATTTACCTCGAAATTCACTATACGCGATTATCGTTTATTGATTATATGTTGTTTAAAAAGTATTCTTATCAGTTTTTTTGTGTTAAATGAATGCTAAATATAAAAGAATGCTTCAGTATTAATAGCAATTTATTAACGAAATATCTGTTGAGATGTGTCTAGAAATTATTAATACTTATTTTTATTTATTTATTAAAATAATAAATAAATAAAAATAAGTGTACATTTATCTATATTGAGTACTAGTTATTCCCCGCGATCTCGCCCGCGTGGAATATGGATTTCATGGGTTTCAATTTTTTTGCGCGGAACCCTAATTCTTTTTCTAAAACAAAAGTAGTTCAAGTTATTCCTTATATCATCAGCTATCTGCCACTGACAGTCCCGTCAAAATAGATCCAGCTGTTTCGGAGATTAGCTGGAACAAACAGACAGACAGACAAAAAATTTAAAAATTGTGTTTTTGTTACTAGTACTTTCATATTCATTTAATAAAAAGCTGTTATTTTAACATTACAAACAGACACTTCAATTTTATTTATTTGGAGATATAGATATGAGATATTATTCATATTGGTGTCATTTTAAAGGGAATATCATGTACTATTATAATAATAAAATAATTGATAGGACTATGACACCACTAAGGGAAGTGAAATTTTGATATAGGTAAATTCATGTCTTTATCTTGAATTTGATTGCTCAAAAACACGATAGTATAATTTTGACTCGATCATAATTATTTGCGTAAACACCTCTAAAAAAACCACTATAGTTAAAATTACAACGAAATTATTTAATCTATATGCTTCAAAATCACTCAAAAATATTCATAACATTAATATTCATAATTTACTTGCTCATTATTTTGATTACTCAAATCAATAATTTTTACAAAAATATTTTAAAGTTTCTGAGAATTTCTAAGCGCTTTTAATCGTCGCGGGCGCTACGCTATTTTAGACCTTATGAGGGCGTTTTTTCAAGTTTTTATAGAAATTATGCATTCACTCGGATCAGTCCGGCGATAGCCCTTTCGAGGTGTTGTCTTAACGCAATTCCTTTGTATAGTGCGACGTTGCCACTCTTATTAGTTATTCCGCTTCGTAATATTTTATTTATAGGTGATATTTTGTTTATGTGGGTATTCGATAGATTCCTATAGTCTGTTTTTTTCGCAGGAGAGAAAAATAACAGATCTTTATTAGATTCGTTTAGCCCGAATAATACAGTTTTTATGATTCTGGTTCAGATTAGATTTGAAAGAAAAAAATTGTTTTCTTATCGGTCACCACGCTCAAAAAGTGTAACTTGATTTAATATCAAAGACTTAACTGCATAAATAAAATAAATAATTAATTATAATTGCATAAGTTGA
Source organism: Parnassius smintheus behrii (assembly GCA_036936625.1). Taxonomy (NCBI): domain Eukaryota; kingdom Metazoa; phylum Arthropoda; class Insecta; order Lepidoptera; family Papilionidae; genus Parnassius; species Parnassius smintheus. The sequence continues at coordinate 651,409 of JAUPFT010000005.1, read as the reverse complement.
TAAAAAATGCTATGCAATAGCTTTAACGTGGCAGTCCCCGAGTGCCACACGTCTTTTTTTTTTTGTAAAATATCAGGGCCATAGGCTTCTGCTCCATTTACATGTGTCGTGAAGCGACAATAAAAAACTAAAGAACCTAACTTAACTACAACGAAAACAACCAAAATAAAATAATTATTTAAAATTTTGAAAAGTTTTACAGTTTCTTTTATGAAAAAAAAGGTATGAAGGTGATGATGGGTTGTAATGAAGATAGTGATTTACAATATTATTAAAAAAAATAACAAAGATAAAGATACTGCAACGAAGTATGCACAGGCTATGCCTATGATAGGTGCACAGCTCCTGCTCTAGGTACACGCAGAATCTGGAGAAAGCACACGCAGCGTCTGGAGAAGGTACACGCAGCGCTTGGAGTAGACACACGCAATGCTCGGAGTAAGTACACGCAGCACCCGGAGTAGGTATACGCAACGTCTGGAGTAGGCACGCAGCGTTTGAAGTAGGTACACGCGGCGCTTGAAGTAGGCAAACACAACTTCCGGAGTAGACACACACAGCGTCCGGAATAGACACGCAGCGTCTGGAGTAGGTCCACGCAACGTCTGGAGTAGGCACGCAGCGTTTAAAGTAGGTACACGCGGCGCTTGAAGTAGGCAAACACAGCGCACTAGTAGGCGGAGGCGTAGGCGTGGCTAGGCGACGACTTAAGGAGCGGGCAGAGGCTTGCAGGATCCCGAGGCAGTGCGGAAAAGGCCTTTAGGAGATGCTTCAAGTATCAAAGCTCAAGTCAGACTCCCCATTCGCCGATTGTTCGGCTTATTTTCCCTTTTTGACCGATCTGGCATAAGAACGGAAAATTATTCTCCTTAAATTTGAAATTATTTGAATTAAAAGCAAATTCTTGTAAATGGCCAAGAAGAAAGGAGTATTTTGAAGTAAAAACATCAGGCCGGTAACGATATTTGAATAAAAATTGCCATGACAACCAGATAAACAACGATGTCAAAACATGTCAAATTTTGGTTTTAGGCTCGTAATAGAGAAACGGCAAGATTTAAGTGAAAAATGAGATATTATTGATATAGGAAAAAAGGTAGCGCAACAGCGCGCACGAAGCCCGAAATTGCAGAGTTACGGAGAACTAAATAAAAGACCGAAAAAGGTAGACTCCATTGACATCGATTTAAAAAGTGCTGTTAACGTGAAAATACGACGTGAAAATGATTTGTTATTGTGTTCTTATGGTTTAAAAATGTTACAGGTTCCTATGGAAATAAAGGTGATGCAAAATATCTAGTTTTGAGATGAATGCAGAAAACAGAATGGAAAAATAAATTTAAAATAGTTAAAATGGTATGTAAGTAACATAACACTACATTTTCCCCCCGACCCTGGAAAATTTTTGACTCAGCAAAAATTTTGATATGTACATTCTAAAAGAAACCATAAAAACACAGCTTTGTAAAAACAGACATCACCAGGCAAAATCAGATATACTATCTCTTACATTCATCATCTGCATTCAGGTAAGGGTGGAGTTCACATTCAATGACTACCACTCTAAAAGTGTGTTTTCGAAAGGACATTCAGGCTTATTTAAGGAGTTGTCATCCGCTCCTGCGTGGGAAAAAAAACATTTCGAAAGGACGTTCAGGCTTATTTAAGGAGTTGTCATCCGCTCCTGAGTGAAGAAAAAAGATTAAGAACGGCCAGAGCGGTAGGGCTCAAAGCCAGAGATCAGCAACATCACTAACGAGATGTGTCTGAAATTGATATTTATACATATATACAAACTTATATACAAATATACAAACATATATACAAATGTAGTGTCATGCAAAACAGTATTAGCTGGTTCCTCACATCTAATCTTCACTTCGTATTGGAGTTCGGCCTTGTTACGAAATTTGTACTTAATAACCCTTTTCATTGTTATAATTAAGTGCAAAGTTAAGTTTAAGAAATAAAAATATTAAAGTGATTAATGTAAGTGAAGTGTTATATGTAGGTCTAAATATAATCCAGATAAGTTGAAAAACTAGATGAAGTTTTGTTTTAGAATTTGGAAGATTGTACCTCTTTAAGTTGTCTAGTATAAAAATATTAAAGTGATGAATGTAAGTTAAGTGTTATATGTGGGTCTAAATATAATCCAAATAAGTTGAAAAACTAGAAGAAGTTTTGTTTTAGAATTTGGAAGATTGTACCTCTTTAAGTTATCTAGTATAAAAATATTAAAGTGATGAATGTAAGTTAAGTGTTATATGTGTGTCTAAATATAATCCAAATAAGTTGAAAAACTAGATGAAGTTTTGTTTTAGAATTTGGAAGATATGATAAGGATGAGTAAATAAAGAGTTAAGAACGAAAGAGAAAGCAATTCAATCAAAAGGAAATGGATAAGGCGTAGCTAAGGTGAAGAAAAGAAGAACTTTTACGTCGGGCGCCAAATTGTCGTGAAGCGACAATAAAAAACTAAAGAACCTAACTTAACTACAACGAAAACAACCAAAATAAAATAATTATTTAAAATTTTGAAAAGTTTTACAGTTTCTTTTATAAAAAAAAAGGTATGAAGGTGATGATGGGTTGTAATGAAGATAGTGATTTACAATATTATTAAAAAAAATAACAAAGATAAAGATACTGCAACGAAGTATGCACAGGCTATGCCTATGATAGGTGCACAGCTCCTGCTCTAGGTACACGCAGAATCTGGAGAAAGCACACGCAGCGTCTGGAGAAGGTACACGCAGCGCTTGGAGTAGACACACGCAATGCTCGGAGTAAGTACACGCAGCACCCGGAGTAGGTATACGCAACGTCTGGAGTAGGCACGCAGCGTTTGAAGTAGGTACACGCGGCGCTTGAAGTAGGCAAACACAACTTCCGGAGTAGACACACACAGCGTCCGGAATAGACACGCAGCGTCTGGAGTAGGTCCACGCAACGTCTGGAGTAGGCACGCAGCGTTTAAAGTAGGTACACGCGGCGCTTGAAGTAGGCAAACACAGCGCACTAGTAGGCGGAGGCGTAGGCGTGGCTAGGCGACGACTTAAGGAGCGGGCAGAGGCTTGCAGGATCCCGAGGCAGTGCGGAAAAGGCCTTTAGGAGATGCTTCAAGTATCAAAGCTCAAGTCAGACTCCCCATTCGCCGATTGTTCGGCTTATTTTCCCTTTTTGACCGATCTGGCATAAGAACGGAAAATTATTCTCCTTAAATTTGAAATTATTTGAATTAAAAGCAAATTCTTGTAAATGGCCAAGAAGAAAGGAGTATTTTGAAGTAAAAACATCAGGCCGGTAACGATATTTGAATAAAAATTGCCATGACAACCAGATAAACAACGATGTCAAAACATGTCAAATTTTGGTTTTAGGCTCGTAATAGAGAAACTGCAAGATTTAAGTGAAAAATGAGATATTATTGATATAGGAAAAAAGGTAGCGCAACAGCGCGCACGAAGCCCGAAATTGCAGAGTTACGGAGAACTAAATAAAAGACCGAAAAAGGTAGACTCCATTGACATCGATTTAAAAAGTGCTGTTAACGTGAAAATACGACGTGAAAATGATTTGTTATTGTGTTCTTATGGTTTAAAAATGTTACAGGTTCCTATGGAAATAAAGGTGATGCAAAATATCTAGTTTTGAGATGAATGCAGAAAACAGAATGGAAAAATAAATTTAAAATAGTTAAAATGGTATGTAAGTAACATAACACTACACATGTTACACACAATTTTTTTTCTATACGGTAAAAAAGTCATTCAGTATACTTATATCTGTTTCCACTTCAAGCAGAGATGATAAGTATTCTATATCATGTTCTTTTAGGTTTCTTAATATGGATTCGAAATTTAAAACAAAAACATTATCATGATCATCATAATTTATTCATTCCAAGTCTTCCTGGACATATCATCGTCCTTCCATTTAGCGAGGGACCGTTCTACACTCTGTTTACCAGTGCCGACGCTAGCACATGAGAACATTTCTTCCTTAGGCTAAAATGCATTTCAATTAATTGATCCGATTGAATACTCGACGTTTTCTTAGTAGTCTTATGTATTATATTTCACAAGAGGTAAAAGATTTTTCTCTATAGAGTCTTACCAGTCAAATGTCATTTATAATTTTCTTTCCAAGTAAAAATACTGCTAAGACCACTGGGAATTAAATTTTCAGTTGTCATACTCTATAAAATACATGGTATTTTTTTCCAACAACAATAAGTATACTAATATAATTAGTTGATATATTATATTCATAGTCTTTAGATGAATTTGACATCCAGCAAACCAATTAATTAATTACTTTCTTTTTTGGGCGCAGATATTTATCAGAAATAGTACCAGGCAATCATAATCGTGAAAAATTCAATGGAATAGTTCTCATTATTTATTTTAACGTTTGTTTTTTTATAGTATAAGGGTGACAAACGAGCACATAGACCACCTGATGTTAAGTGGATGATGTGGCTCATACGAGAGACATCTACATTTATCTTCAACTAAAAATCAAAATGCAGATGCGTTGCCAGCCCTGAGGTCTGAGATGGAATGCCTCGTTTGAAGTAAAAAGGGTCTCCGGTTCTGTACACTTACCATACGAAACACTGTTCTGTGAGAGCGTGGTCCTATCCCGGTCGAGCCGAAGCACGAATCAGGAAAGGTGCTGCAACAACTTAAAAGACCGGGTGTTTATTTTGCACTATCGATATAACATAAATGGATTTCTTTTTGCCTGGTACTTCTGAGATAAAAATAGATATAATCTACTAGAGATACGTTAATTATTTATGCAGTTTCGTTACTAATAATTCAATGTAAGTAGTTATAGTAAATCTTATTAGTAATCATTGAGGAAAAAATACTGGTACTGCTACCAATAAAACGTAATGGGAAGAAAGTTGCCGGTAGTTTTACTAATAAGACTATTTGGTAAGACTACTGGGGGAATATGCCGAACATGCGCGTTACTCTGTCGTTACTAGTTGTTACTGCGAATATTTTCGTTATAGATTTTATAACGCAGAACAACTCCTAGCATAGCTCTCTATATAACTATGTAGCTTGCTTAACGGCTTTAAGATTACCCATACGCTTAGCACCTACGAGCACTTAACCCTATAGAGACGTAATACAAGGCGACCCGAACCTGTCAACTCGTCAGTGACTAGTCACTGATATATTTCGGAGCACTTTTGTTTCCCGCCAGTTGCGACCAAAAATTAGAACCGAAGAGACGGCTTACATTTAAAATATAAATTAAAATCAATTTACGGCATTATGTCTTGTTGTGCCGTTAAATGGTGCGGAAACAACAGTAAAACATGTAGTGTAACAACAAACAATATTACTTTTCATCGGTAAGTATATTTCTTTATTTTACCAAAATATTTTCAACATTTTTATTACGCAACGAGGGTCAAGTTAAACTGGATAGTTCCGCCATGCGTCACTCCCCGTCCTTTTTGCATTTACTGCAAACTTGTATGTCTGTCTCTCCTTATCATAATTAGCCTCGTGACGCTAAGTACTAGTGCAGTGCGGTATATTCAATTCGTATTGTCGATAATTATCCACAAAATGATTATTGTATATAGATATCGTTGTTTTGGATATTTGGATAGACGGATACATAATTAATTATATATATATATATATATATATATATATATATATATATATATATATATATATATATATATATATATAATTTTATATTAAAGTATTACTAAGAGTAGTACATTATTATTTACTACTCTTAGTAATACTTTATAATATTAATTATAATTATTCTTTTCGTGTATGAGCTTTGGATATGTACGATAACAATGTTATTTTATTTAAACTGTATGATTTTTTCCCTATAGGTTTCCAAAAGATGGTAATATGAAAAACAAATGGATAAACGTTACAAAAAGAGAAAATTGGTTTCCATCAATAAAAAGCCTCATGTGCGCAAAACATTTTACTGAGGATTGTTTTTTGACGACGAACAAGAAGCGGCAACTAATGAGAAGTGCAGTACCTACGCTGTTTTTGCCTCAGATGCAATACCTGTATAAAGGCTTTAGTGTCATTAAAATAAAATAAAAAGAGTCTCATATTCTACAAAGATAATGGAGGGTAAATTTATCCCTCACAAATGGTCGTTAAAATATTATGTCGGCGTTGCGAGTCCGTAATCAAGAAAGATTTTATTAATAGTGACTCTAAACGAAAAATCACCGCTGAACTGTTGACCCATAAAGCTCTTAGCAGCTTTACAGAAGAACAATTATTCCTGGAGTATATACATCATCAATTTTACGCCGAAGAAACCAATCGTATTATGATTTAACGAAAAGTGTTATGAAGAAATATATTGACAAGAATGACATTTATACTTAAAAATCAAAAATTGGAAGGAAAATGTGCAGTTAGGAGTATATATATACAAAGTTAATTCATTTTAAAAATCAATAATAGCACTTAATAAAATAAATATAATAAATAAACATGAACATCTTTTTTATTCTCTTTTCAATCTCACCGTACTGCCTCGTAGTGCCTCGACCTTGAGCCGAACTATCTTCCGTATCTCCTATGGGGCCTTTTTTCATAGGATAGGGTAACAAACGAGCACACAGTACACATGGTGGTAAGTGGTTGCTGTGGCCCATAGACATCTACATCTATCCTCGATTACGAATCTAAATGCAGATGTGTTGTCACCCACGGGGAATGGAATGCCTCGTTTCCATTAAAAAGGGTCGCCGGTTCTCTACACTCACCATACGAAACACAGCATAAAGCTACTATTTTATGCTGCTATTCTGTGAGAGCGTGGTCCTTCCCCGCTCGAGCCGACCCATTCATGGTTCAACTATACTACTAATATAACTGCAGCATGGCTCTACCACGTATTAAATATTTAATTTTTTTATGTTAAAGTAATTTTGTGTTAAAGTTCAACAAATCACTAAAAGTTTATTTTAAACTCCTTTAATTTAATCTTGAATTTTTTTCGAAGCTGGCATTTATATTTTACCCGAGTATACTGCTTGAAAAGTTAGTACATTTGAAATTGCATTTCTTAGTTGCACAGGAAAATTGAAGTCACAGTCAAAAGCTAGTTACTGATACTGAAAGTATGTATTAAAAAAGCGAAAAAATTTATCAATATCGATAGAAAGCATAAATTCATTACAATGCACGCCCTAGTGATCGTGTTCGGAATGTCTTCGTAATAGTTCGGAGTACTTCGCAGCGATCACAACTCCCCCCGCGCCGCAACTAGTTGACAAAATTGTTTTCTTTTAAAATCGCATATATTACTTCTCTATAGGGTTAAGTGCTCGTAGCTTAGCACGTAGCTACTTTAAGTATCCTTATGTATATTAAAATTGTTTTTATATAATAAAGTAAACGAATGGTGTAGCCCATAGACATCTACGTCATCCTCGATTAAGAATCAAAACGAATGGATTGTTACCCCTGAAGACTAAAAAGGAATGTCTCGTTTGCAGTAAAAAGGATCTCCGGTTCTCTGCACTCACCACAGGAATCGGAGCAGTATTTTGTTGTTTAACTCTAGTATTCTATGAGAGAGAGCTTCTACCTCGGTTGAACCGAGCGCTTAGTGTTATGTATAGATTAGTCATATGATAGAACCAAAAATTATTATATAGAGGTCAAGTAATAAAATCATAAAACTACTTGAAGGAAAAGGTTTTGTAAAAAAATTGCTAACACACAGTTACTTTATTGGAGTTCGATCGTAAAACGCTATTTAATCTTAAGAAGTACTTCAATTTACGACTCTTTCATTCGGTCGTCAAGGGGAAAGTAACCCTCAAATATACTATCAAGGAATGATATTTCAAAATCTTTATTATATTCAGTTAATACTTTTCATGAAGGTCTGTAGCTAATCTTATCATCACTTAAACCCGGCTAGCCATGCACCTTGCTTCCTGATTGTTAATAAAGTTCCTTTTCAAAATTTATTACCTAAGATCCGCGTGAAATATCAAGTAGCCTTACCATTTTAACACGCTTATATTATCTTCGTGTCTATCCATGTATCTATCTATGTAACGGAATCTTTCGACGACCGAGTAATTTAAAGATTTGCAAATGTAATCGTGTCAAGGCCCGATGACAATACCATAATGTAATGACTGTGACCTGGTGTTCTCACTAGGATCATCATAGCTCATGATCAATGCGTGTTGTTTAAGCTTTCTCTAACTCTAATATGATGTAACTATTACATGCCAGTGCTTCACCACCAGCCCACCCGATGGTGACAGGTGATGCAGCCGAAGATGGTAAAACTTATTTACCTAATAGCAAGCATAGTTTAACTCGTGTCTGTACCTTACCGTTATTACATTGACATTCTTTCTGACACTTACATTAGTAATTTCAAAAAAAAATTATGAATTGTTAAAAATTCGGTAACTTATTGCTATGTTACTTACTTGACCATTAATATTTTAAAATTGTCCATCATTAAGGTAAAATATGTACAACTAATTACACTTGAACACCAATGTGCACCAAGATTTTCGTAAATAGTATTTTACTATTATTGTTGTGGCGGCGCTGTCGTCGTGCCACAAACGAAATACATCGAAGCCTAAATCGCGCTATCAAAGTTCCGAAGTAAAAACAGTATATAAATAGCTCCGAACTACCACTCGGAGCGTTGGCCGCTCCCCAAGCAGAACACCTTGCCCGGCAGGAGGTCTCTCCTTTTCCTTCCACGGCCACATTATTATTTTGAGGTATTTATAGAGTACTGGTACTGGTTGAGCTGAATAAATATATAAAATGATATAATAAATAAATATAAATTAAATATAATAACGTAAATAAATAAATAATATATAAATAAATAAAAGTCCAACCAGATGGAAGAGCTCGGCAGGGGAGACCAAACGGCCGAGGGTTAGGGGGAAAGGGAAAGAAACCGGCGGACGATGCGGGCGGTATCGAGGAGCACCACCTTCTGCATTTGAGATTTTTATTGATTTAATAAATTTTATTATTATGATTATTAGACCAGAAAAACACACCACAGACGCCACTAAGTTTTAGCAATCGTCTAGTAGTAGTAGCAGCAGCAGCAGAGGCTAGCTCTCCTTTATAATGCCTCGTTTAGAGGCGAAACACTTGTCATATTATTGAGGGCATTTTATTTAGACGCAGATCTTAATCAATAAATAATTTTGATATCTCAAATATAATGAATTTCGTCGAAGTAACGCTTGATTCTATTAATTACCTTAATAAGAATTAAATGTCGTAAGAGGCGACAGAGGGAAACTGAACCGGGAGATGGGCAGTATCTTCCTGATAACAACTCAAAGTAATGAAAACTGTGGTTGCCTGTGCCGCCTGCCAAGCGTGGCAACTGTGGCAATTTTTAGGAGAATTTGCTATGAATGAATGCTATTAACATTTCGAATATCCACGGTCAACCACTCGGCTAGGCTTTAAACAGTTTGTGTTGGTAAAAATAATAAAAGTAAAAAAAGCAAATGCAGTTACGCGCATCGATTCAGAATTACAGTTACACAGTTCACCTTCAACTTCAAAGAATATATTCTTAATAACATGTGGGTGTTTTACGCATTACCGTGCTCTTCACGTGCCCTGTAATACCGCAAATAAGATTATCTAGAGCTGGGAAACCTCTAAAGGAAATAATCCGCTATATAGCATGGATACATGATGGCTTCTGCGCAGTCCTCCTCGGCGAATCAGTGCAGTTGCATCGTTTTGTCAACAATTAACAATTTAGTAACAATGGTGTACAATTTTAAAGTTTTCAAAAAGTGCGCGCCCAACGGCAAGCTCACGCTATACATGGCCAAGCGAGAGTTCGTGGACCACATCTCCTTCGTGGAACCGATAGGTTGGTATAATTCGGATGATTGTTTGGTCAATGTTTTTATCTATCTTTTAAAATTCTCTTAAACGGTCATGTTGCCAATATTTAAAAAAAATTAGGAGGTTTACTATCCCGCAGACTTTAATACTCGTAATTGTAGGCACTCTTCAGTTCTTTCTTTTTCAACCCGTAAAAGTAAGAGTTACAGTTACAGCTACAATACCAGATTTCTCGCACCGTTAACGTTGCTCCTCGTCACTGATCTGGGGATTTTACGTCCGACGTAAATGGCTATACTGCCATCTATTGGCAGCCATAAAACTTTTTTGGAACTTCCCATGGTCGTCTTTTTCTCCTCCCACGAAACGAAATGAAGCGATGGTTTCTCTAAAGCTGCGACCACACGGCATCTCAATGCTTGGTGGTCTACCACTGTATGATTTACTAAGTTTTTTCCTTACACGACTTTTTTGTAGATTCGTTTACCACTGGCGATTTTTTCCGGACCGATACGACTTCTTTTCAAAAGTCTGGCAATGCCGGTGCATTGTGCAAATTCCCTTGGCGTTGCAATTGTTCATGGGCGGCTCTCGACACTTACAGTCAAATGAATCGCATTCTCGTTTGCCCCTATAAAAAATCTAAAAATATTCTTTGATAAATGAAAGTAACTTAACAAGTGTAAAATAGAGCAGTATTAAAAGAAAATTACAAATCGGCAACATCGTAAAATTTTAAGGGATGAATAATGTAATAAAACCAAAGAAGAGGTATTAATTTTCTATTTAAGTATTACTTCAATAAATAGCAGCTTAAAGCTATTGCACCTCGTATGGGGAGTGTAATAAACTAGAGACCCATTTTATTGGTAACGAGGCATCATAGGCCTTAGAAACCACAAATCCTCGCAAAAGAACATCGATTTCTACCAAGGACTATACACGAAACAATTGTAAATAAAAACATCCTAATTACAATAGAGATTATGGATGGGTGCTGCCATCTGCTTGGGATCCTATAATTAACAAAATTAAACCCAAACCCGAGCATACCACTGCAAGACTTCAAGATACTGTAAGCTCGTTCTGCGCAGATCGGACCAAAAGATGATGGACCAAAAATTAATATTCAAAAACTGAAGGTAGCTGGACTATGACATTAGTAACTCAAACATCTCGGTGACTGCAGGTGCTGTAAAGCACCTGAAACGTCGGTAAATATAAATAAGTTAATCAAACGCGATAAAATCCGTATAACAGCTTTATTAAATGTGCAGTGTTCGCGTAAATATAAGAAATCATTATTTAATTAATGAATTAATAATTTATACTTGTGATTGTTGTCACTCGGTGAAACTTCATCTTCAATTTTACAATTTGACTAAGCACTAGTACGTATTTTACAAATTAGAAAATATTGTGAAACCCGTACACGTGCTTAGCTAAAAATAAATTCAGCTGCAATAAAACTGCAAAGTAATGAATTTGCGCAAGTTCCGTCTAACACTGGACTGGACTTACGCCCCGTTGATACAATAGCTTCGCAGGACCTCATACACTACACGCGTTGCATCGATCCCTGCACTACGTTGCCTGCAGCCGCAACTTCAGTCTGCAACAAACGAGAATGACGCGATATTAATAGCAGCGGACACGCGCCGTTTTGCGATCAATCACGGTGGCTCCAGTTGCACTCCGTCACGTGTGCCTCTCTCGGCGTCAGCCATGACTGATGCGTTAGCCACTAGCCTCTTAACAGAGCATTCACCAATATTCGACTGAATAAAAAAAAACATGAGTGTACTTTACACGCGGTAACGTGAAACCTTTAAAAAAGAGACAGAGATGTATAATAGGCAATACTGTAAGCTGTATTTTAATCCCATTCTCTCGCAGTAAAAATTGAAAGGTAAGAACTAAAATTTTAGGTGTATATGTTTGTCTCTTGTTGTATGAGTTTTAAATCAAAACAGTTCTAAAAAATTATTTACTTCATAAAGTTGTTTTACTGCCCCGTGTGTGTGACATGTGCGATTCTTTCACAAACTACATGCGACCGATTTTTATGATGAATTCGTTTGTTAGTTCCAAAAATGAAATGAAATGAATGATGAGGATATAGTAGGTTGTAGTAATGGAGTATCGTAAGTCGGTTAGAGCGTAAACTTTGGCAATATAAAAAGCAACGCATATAAAGTTAATTACAAAGTAACTATACTGCAAAAATTTAAGAGCAATATTTGAGTATTAGAAAGTATTAGAACATTTTCTCCGCTAGTGATTTTAAAAACCGAACTTATGCGTGATACATTTATTTTATTTATTTCAGTGATAATATTAGAGATACCTTTAGGGGACAATAACTTCGAAGCATTTATATATCCCACATGATAATCTAAAAAAGTTATTTTATACAGTGCCGAATTTCAATCGTCTACTTGAAACGATTTCGGTGAAAAACCTCTGTGATAGACAAACAGAGAAACGGACACCGATTTCTTAAGTGCTGAATTTATCACAGAAAAACTTCTACAGCGGTAGTATTTGAAAAATGTTAATGGAAAACTTTCAAGAAATCAAATAAATTGGATATGGTACATCGTTAAACAAACGCATTTGAAAACAATTTTATTTCTAGGTGAGCTCGCAGAACTGCAGCGAGCTGAACGCGGCCGGAAGTTTTAGCAGAAAGCATTTCAAAGTTATCGTTAAACCCGCTTGTGGAAACTTTGCGCACGGATTTTAGAAAATTTTCAGATAATTCGCAACTTGCTGCAACCGGATATTTAAAATTTATTGCAATATGTGTACATTAAGTAGATTTAGTGGCAGCTTAAGTTCTATCACACGAGTGTCTCCAACGTCAATAATCTTCTTAAACTTAGATCAAAGGTCCTTTAACTCATCTAAGCCCGTGACTGGAAAGAGTATCTTGCGTCTTGCAGTATCTATATATTATGATATATAATGTGATACGTAAAGAAATACCTTAAACCGACACGACAGGAGAGAGTACAGGCGCAGGACCAAAGGCTTTCTTTGCTTGCCAAGGCACAGGGGTGCGACACCGTCAGCTTCCTGACTCCATGCAGCTAGTGAGAATGTCTCGATGTAAAAACTCAATAACTATTTTTTTTGCCTGACTTGGGATTCGAAACCAGGAACACGTGATCAATAATCGCGCTTACAATCACTTGACCAATGAAGCAGTCACATTTTTAAGCTACTTGAAGTGTTTGTGGTATAAGCAATTTTAATTTGTGAGATTCTGGCGCTAAATCTAGGAAAACCCTGGTAATTTCATCGCTTAATGTAGATTTTCATCACTTTACATACATAACGTAATTTGAGTACACTTCGTGTGACAACAAAATCTGTATTGTTATCATGTTAAATCGTATTCTTCATCATCAATTGTTTTTATTTATTTATTTTGCATTATTTATTTATTTTACTGTTTTTAATAAAAATATAGTACAACAAAATCCATTTCTGGTGTACATTATTGAATTTTAAAAACATTAGATATAATAAGTAAAAATTACAAAAATAATACAGACACTGCATAATAATTAACCAAAAAGACTAAACAACGAATAACTATTAAACTAATTAATTCATTAGTTAATAGTTTTACTAATAAATTAGTGATCCGCGCTGGCTTCGCCTGGATACAATGGTATTTAATATGGCATTACTTACATTTGATATAACCAAAGAAAAAATCTATAAGTTTTTAGGATATAATATAGCCCCGCCCCGTCCTGGTTCGTCGCTCTCTATCTGTTCGTCGAGTTGTATCGGCGCAGCCGCTCCAAACACTAGTCCGAACGTTTACGACGAAAGACGAAATTTTAAACAACCGCGGTTTATGTCTTGAGAGCAAATAACGCTCTGAGCTTAAATTTTATTTCTATGCCTGTGTTATAGATGAAAGGCTACTTTTATTGTAATTACTGCGTGGTCATCATACTGAATACTAATGCCCATAAGAAGACTTCAAATATTCAATAGGATCACTTCCAGTACGGAATGCATGCAGTTAAAAGGAGGCTCTTACAGAGCAGCCTACATTATCGAGGGCTCTCATCGACGGTTCACATCGATGTTCATGTGCTTGTTGAAACTGACTTTCATTTAATATGCTAACATAATGTAACGACTTCTAAATTTCTTCCAACGAAATGGTCTATGGTTACTTAGATTTTTTTTTTCAAATACCTCTAAAAGATATATTTTTATTATAACATTATACTACCGATCCGCTGATTCCACGTGGTTTCTGTTTTTCGACAACATCGCCATCCATCGCGTCCAACTAAAGCTAGAAAACATCGTACATAGTACGCATGCAAACAGGAACTTTATATTTAAAGACTAGCTGGCTCATCAAACGTTCTGCCCCTCCCGATAGGTGGTGCGATTGATTTCTCTCTGAATCCATCCCGGACTAAACAGTGTATTATTTATAGAATAAAAGTGACAAACAAGCACACAGTCCACCTGATGATAAGTGGAATCTGTAGCCCATAGACATCTACATCTATCCTCGATTACGAATCAAAATTCAGATACGTTGTCACTCCTGAGCACTAAGATGAAATATTTCGTTTCTAGTAAAAAGAGTCACTGGATCTCTAACACATTATACATCATTGAGCTACTATTGCAAGTTGGTATTTCTTTGAGAGCGTGGTACTACCCCGGTCGCGCCGACACATTTGTGCTACAACCGCAATATATCTGCAGCATGACTCTACCCCGTATACCACTTCCTGCAGCCATTATTAGTCGGCTTCTTTTACCAACATAACTATCATTGTTCACGTCGTGTGACAGATGGTGTGGTGATGCTAGACGAGGAGTACGTCCGCGGGCGCAAGGTTTTCGCGCAGGTGGTGTGCACGTTCCGTTATGGCCGCGAAGAAGATGAAGTCATGGGTCTCAACTTCTATAAGGAGTTGTACCTCGCCTCCGAGCAGGTCTACCCCCCTCCGGAGAAACAATCTTACGAGCTCTCCAGGACACAGGTACGTTGATGATTTCATCCATACGATCACCTTATAAGTTACTTGACTATGTACTTTATTACTTCATTGATCATTTACTTGATTATTTACTAGCTTATATTCTTGATTATATATTTGATAATTTACCTGATTATTTAGTAGATTATTTACTTGCTTACTTACCAGATTATTCACCTGACTATTTACTTACTTATTTACTTGCCTGTTTACTTTCTCATTTACTTGATTATTTACTAAAAGGAAAAAATTATTTTCACATAATTTAGTCGCTGCTGCATTGTCAGCGTTTAATTATTTGACCCTTTTAAGTTGATGAAGGATAATCACAACCTCTTTGTAACAACTATAATATACTTGTAGTCTTAGTGTATTCCGTACTGAAACAGAATGTTTGTAACAATTATAATTTCCGTTTCGACTTATTTTATAAGTACAAGGTAACACAATTTTAAATAATACCATTTTTCTATAACCCTATTGAATTTTTAGGGTGGCGATCAACTGTTTTCAGTCTACCTCATACCCTAAAATGCTGACGCATACCTGCCTCGCATAGGCAAGGACGGATTACGTATGACTCGCACAGACTAAACCCCATGGTATTCCACCTTCGCCGCATATTCGCATGGCCACGGGAACGCTATTGCACACATCCGCAACCTCATCAGCGCCAGCCGCCCTATAACGGCCCATCTCGGGAGAGAACCACTCCTCCCCCATCTCCTTCTCAAATAAGGCGCACCAGAACACATTACGCATTCTCCTTCGCGGCCTCCAACTACACAGTACAACGTACACGGACGCCCCCGTGTTCGATGCGCGAAAGCCGTGGGGCCAGTAAAAATGATCACTCAGGAGCCTTCCTGACACCAGCTGCCGATTCGGTCTATGGGAGAGTGGCGTCTCGCAATACCGACACTCTTTTTTCCCCCGCAGTGCCACTTTTTTATTTTATAGTTTCATCCTCAGATCTTCTTTGTTCTTTAACTTCTGATTTATACATATTTAATGGCTCAATTGGTAAGTGTATGTATTGTATAAACTCGTATCATGTGCCAATGAGCTCCACCGCTGCCGTTGTGATTTAGAGGATATATCTCTGGGTCATCACTCCAGCGGAGTGCTTTTTAAATAGGATACTTCTGGGGTGGTTCCATGTAAGTATATAGGGGACATTTTTTTTAATGTAACTGCCTTTTAAGGCGATATTCTAATATTTATCTTGAGCTTTGGATATTCTTCAGTTCATCCAAAGAAGTTAAAATATAAAACTTTTAATAAAAAGTAAAAGCTCACTTCAAAAAAAGGATGAAATTAGTTTCCAGCACGAAAGACGAAGTTAAATTCTCTGTACCTGCAGTTGTCAAATACGTATCAAGCGTGGAGAATAAGACAATCTCATTAAATAGAAGAGGTCGTTGTCAAGTAGTGGACAGGAGTGGGTAGTCGTAGACTAACAGAGAACAGAAACTGTCGAAAGTCCACTGCCGAATGTAGACCTCCCTCATAGGAAGGATAATTTCCACAGTTGCGATGCTCGGCTAACGGAGTGCTAGCCACAGTTTTTTTATAATTTAAGCTGTTATCAGGAGGCTGCAGCCCGTATTCTGTTTCAGTTTTCTTCTATCGTCTCTTGCGATTACAATAAAAATACTAATGATGACTTCCAGACCAAATTACGGTCACGGCGATCAGTCTTTATGGAAACTTGCCATCTACGAAGTACAAGATTAATATGCCCGAGTGTAGGTGAAAGCACAGATGCACTCTCTATTTCCTCACTCTTACACTTCGGTAGGACGATTATTCGACACGATTGTATAAAAATGTGACGCAGTACATACGGAGGCGGCGGTGGTGCGCCTTTATGTGCTTTCCCAGGCACGAACGTAAAACACCGCCAACTTACTGACTCCGGGCTGAGCTGACTGAGAATTACGTAACGCGTAAATCCAATAACTGATTTTGGCTCAAGCTGGGGCTCATTATCCATAAGAGTTTACGACCACTACACCAAGGAAAATCTTTCTCTTCAATATCTTCTTAATTTTATGATAAATCATTGTTTGTTCTTGGAGTAAGACTGGAACTCCTTACCTCAGTCGATTAAAGGTGCTCAACTCTCACATGTGTTCAAGAGAAAAAATTGGGGAACATTATTTGTCTCTCTAACCTGAAGTATGTTGTTTTTAGTGCTGGAGTTGGTATCTATCTTATTTTAATGCACCCTGCCTGTTAATATGTCTCTTCGTCGAGATCATTACAACCCTTCACAAGTCCACTGCTGAACATAAGCCTCCCCCAAAGAATGCCACAAGGCACGGTCCTGAGTAACCTGCACCCATTGACTTCCTGCATGTCTTACCAGGTCGTCACTCCATCTTCTTATATACGTGGTAGAGCCGCGCTGCAGCTATATTATGGTTGTAGCACGAATGGGTCAGCTTGACCGGGGAAGGACCACGCTGTCCCAGAACACCAGCGTAAGATAGCAGCTTAACGTCGCTGTGTTTTGTATGGTGAGTGTAAAGAACCGAAGACCCGTTTTACTGTAATCGAGGCATTCCATCTATAGGTTAAATGTAGATTTCTATGAGCCACAGCAACCACTTACCATCAGGTGGACTGCGTGCTCGTTTGTCACTCTTATTCTATATAACCTAGTGGGTGGACGCGCTACACTTTGCCTGCAGCATGAGGCTGCCACTCGAGAATCTTTCTTTCCCATTGGTTATTGGTTTTTCCAGCTATATGGCCCTCCCATTGCCACTTCAACTTACTAATCCATTAGGCAATGTCGGTCACTCTGGTTTTACTGCAGATATCCTCATTCCTAAGTTTATCACACAGAGAAACTCCGAGCATAGCTCTCTCCACAGCTCGCTAAACGACTTTGAGCTTCCTTTTACGGCCAGCAGTGAAGGATCACGTCTCAGATCCATAGATCACCCACCACTGACAACACGCACTGGTTGTACAATCTAGTTTTGAGTTTTGAGGTATGCCTGACGAGAAGATTTATCGTAATCTCCTGAACGCTGCCCAGCCGAGTTGAATCTGTCGATTAACAACTTCGAGCTTAGTGTTCCTAACGAGCACCAGCATAGGTGTGACATGGACTTTACACATGACTTGTTTTGTCCATGTTCATCTTAAGACCCATCCGTTGGGAGACACTATTGAGGTCGTTGAGCATAGCGCTTAGGTCCTCCAGCGATTTTACCATAAGAACTATAGCATCGGCCAATCGAAGGAGAATGATGATACACACAATTGACTTTAGCACCGTATCCCTTCCAGCCCATTAGCTTGAAAACGTAGCAGTAGTAAAGAGTTTCGGGGATATAACGTCACCCAGTCTTAGGATATAACGTTACTCTCCGCAGTTGGATAGGTTTCGTACTCTGGTTCTGTAGTAGAGATCTGAATGTGCCTCTTATTTTTAGTTAATTATTTTCTCAGGGTTGTTTGGAAGAGATTCTATATAACAACAAGACCGCCTTTTATTTTCCCTCAATATTTGCTAATTTTTGTTATATTTATAATTCCTTGGTGTAAAATATAGAGTACTGTTATACTATATGGTGGTATTGGATACAATAAATCATTCGACGAATTTTAATGATTTTGCTTATTTAAAATTTCATTTTAGTACGTTATTAGTTATTTATATCATTTAATGTGTGTTTAAATGTGCTTAGTATTACTGCGCCACTCTAATACGATAATTCAGTGAACATAAACTGATAAGCCTCAGTTACAGTTTCAAAACATTAATCCTCTACCACGAGTAAATCCATTTTACTATAATGGACTCAATTAATGTGTTATTTGTTTTATGAAACTATTAGTAGGTATATTAAATTAATTATTACTAACTGGCTTCGAACGCACTATATAATAGTTTCATAAAACGTGTAAATTAATATGTTGTATGAATATATTTCAGAACACACGCATACACAAAAACGCACGTTCGCGCATACGCACACACATACACGCACACACACACGCACACATACGCACACCCACCCCATACACACACGTGTGTGCGTGTTACAATACACAATATCAAATTCTTTAAAAATTGAGGATTCTTTAGATTATATAAATAGCATGAAATTGTAAATTAATAGCATGCCGTGATTACTTTTAAGTGATTATAGTTTTAGAAATAAGGCAATCGTAAATTTACTTTAAAGATGTAATAATGTATCAACTTTTTGGTAATCCTAATAAATAAAAAGGCTCACTCCTAGGCCCATCCCTATTCCTAGTGTATATGGATGTTTTTACCTTCTTTTGTAAGGGATAACTATAATACAGTATTATTTGTTGATTATACATACTTCCTTGGTTTTTAAACTTAGACGTCAATCATTTAAATGTGACGAAGTGAATAATACTATATCAAACTTAGTGCAGTAGTTTTACGTTAATAATCTACATTTAAACGGCAATAAAATTAAATGTGTTAAATTTACAACACCGAATGTTACAAAATATGAATACCAACATGTTTTCAAATAGTGATGAACATTCGATTAATAATGTAATGTTCTAAATGTAAACAAAAGAATACAAAGGGCGGGCTTAATGCCTTGACGCAGCTGTAGAAATAAAAGTAAAGTTACAGCCTATATACGTCCCACAACTGGGCTCTGGCCTCCCCTCATTTATGAGAGGGTTTAGGGCAAGGAAGTGTCCGCCGCGCTGCCCAAATGCGTGTTGACGAACTTCACATGTTTTCGAAATATTTTTTTTCTTATTCCTCAGACATGCAGGTTTCCTCACGATGTTGTCCTTCACCGCCGAGCACGTGGTAAATCAGCACTTAAAACTGCAATTAACAATTTCATTGGTGCCGGCGGGGATCAAATCCGGGTTTACTCGCGTTCTGTTATATTTACAGCGAGCGTTAACCACTGAGCTACCACGGCTCTTTAGAAATATAGAATAAAAATATTTATTTATTTAATCTTTGTTATACACCTTATATACTAAGAGATATAAAAGGTGGACTTAATGCCTTATGGCATTCTCTGCCAGTCAACCCTGGATGATTTGAGAAACTGTGGTGAATAGGAATTTGATCTCTTTTTAATAATAAAATGCAGTAATTTGCTCAATCGACCTTTACTTGATCTCTAATTTTTACAACGACGACAGGTACAACATTTTTTTAAACATACCTACACAGCTTACGAACTAATATTGGCATGAGAACTGCTAATATAATTTGACAGGCGCTTGCCCCGTAACATGCGCAACATGCCCCTCGGCGTTGAAAGTCTACCTTTCAACCAGATTCTTCAGGTTCAGGAAGCGGACAAATTTTGCTAAATGATCGGCGAACTATACCAGTCGATGTTTTAATATCCGCTACCCTTGATACGCCATCCGAGCCTGGATGCACTGCGACGATGTGACCCATCTTCCACTTTAATGGCGGTGAATTCTCCTCTTTTAGGAGTACTAGTGAATTTAACTTCAAAGATCCTTTACAGGAACGCCATTTCATCCGCAGTTGAAGCTCTGATATATATTCCTTGCTCCATCTAGCCCAAAAATGTTGACGTAATTGTTCTATTCGTTGAAATCGGGTTAAAGAGCTTACGGAATGATCTTTATAGTCTGGTGTCGGCAAGGAAGTCAAAGGGCGTCCAATCAAAAAAT
The DNA here is from genome assembly GCA_036936625.1 of Parnassius smintheus behrii. NCBI lineage: Eukaryota > Metazoa > Arthropoda > Insecta > Lepidoptera > Papilionidae > Parnassius > Parnassius smintheus. Next base: position 630,813 of record JAUPFT010000005.1, on the reverse strand, counting down.
GACCGGGCGTTAGTGGTAGCAAGTCTTCAGAATTCGTTGACAAAGGTGTGAGTGGTCTGGAGTTAAGTATAGCCTCAATTTGTATTAATGTGGTATTTAGTTCCTCGTAAGTCAAATTACAATTGCCCAGCACTCTAACTAAATGATATTTAATGCATTTGACACCAGCCTCCGCAAGCCCAGCAAAATGGGGAGAATAAGGCGGTATAAAATGAAAATTAATTCCTTCATTTGCCATTACCTCAGATAAAGAATTACAATACGTCTTAATAAATTTTGAAATGTCATTGTATGCGCCTACAAAGGAGGTACCATTATCCGAATAAATATTAAGAGGTTTCCCTCTTCAGCTTCAAGCTAATGTAAAGGTATTGATAGTTAAATCAACCACTAATTCAAGATGAATTGACTTAGTCGCGAAGCAAATAAAAATAGCTATATACACCTTTACAATTTTACAACCACGGCCATGACAAGAAACAGATTGAATTGATCCCGCATAGTCTAGTCCAATATTTTGAAATGGAAAACCAGAAAGGATGCGTTGGTGTGGTAGGTTGCCCATTATTGGAGAGATGGTTTTTCCTTTCATTCTATTACATCTTACACATTGTCGATAACAAGATCTGGCCAAATTATGACCTCTAATCGGCCAGTACATCTCTCTTATAGTGGCCAACATTAGCTGTGGTCCCGCGTGCATTAACCTTATGTGCTCATAATTGAAGAGCAATTTGGTAAAATAATTAGTGGGCTGTATAAGTATGGGATGTTTTTTCTCATAACAGTAATCGGAATTTTCAAGACGCCCTCCAACACGCATTATTTTATTATCATCGAGAAATGCATTAAATTTATGCAACGGACTTTTAATGGGTAAGCTTTTATTTTTAATTAACATGGTGTACTCCTCAAATGATTCACTCTGAGATATTCTTATAATAACATTGAGTGCGGTTTGCAACTCTTGATTGCGGAGAGGACCGTGAACGAATTGCTTTCTACAATTATTAATAAAACGCAGCACATAAGCAACGGCCCGATTTAATCTGGTATATTTAGAAAAGCGTTTAAATTCAATTAATTTATTACCGCCTAAATCTTCATTGTTGTTAGAATGAAGTATTCCGTGGAGGATAACATTTGACGATTTAATCTCAGGCAACTCGTGATTGATACTTAAGAAATATGCAGGCCAGTGAGAGACCTCTTTCTTTAAAAATTCGGGTCTAGACCACCACTTACTCATGGATGAAATATCCTTACAACTCACACCGCGAGAAATATGATCGGCCGGATTATACTCTGTTGGGACATGCCTCCACTCGCAATTTCCAGTATTCTCTAATATTTCAGCAACCCTATTTCTAACAAAGGGTTGTAGCTTGCTAGGTAACACCTTTAACCATCCCAACACGATGGACAAATCTGTCCAAAAGAAAGTGCGCTTAGCTTGTTGTCTCAGCGATGCTACAACCTTTTGGTAAAGGCGAGTTCCAACAAGTGCACCACAAAGTTCCAGTCTTGGGATTGTTATAGGTTTAAGCGGCGCGACACGACTTTTCGCCATCAATAATTGAATTAAAACCTCACCCTTATCATTAACACTACGCACATGTAAACAGGCGCCATATGCACGCTCAGAAGCGTCTGAGAAAATATGGAATTCTAACAAACTAGGCGAGTCACAAATAATACGACGTGGAATACGTAGAGTATTTAATTTAGGTAAGTCGACTATTATCTCAGCCCACTTCTTGCTGATTTCGGGCGTCAACTGCTCATCCCACGACAGCTTGAGCAGCCACAACTGTTGAAGAAGCATCTTCATCTTAATTACACAGGGAGATAGAAGTCCTAGTGGATCAAAAATCTGTGAAATCGCAGATAGATAATATATCACGCTTTGTTTACCTGAGAATAGCCCTCCTATAGGGAAAAAAAGTTGGTCAGTATGTGATTGCCAACCAAGGCCTAAAGTTTTAGTCGGTTCAAAGCCACCAATATTTAAATCAAGCGAAGAAATATCATTTTCACTAACCAGTTGAGATTCATTCGACTTCCACTTTCGCAAAACCATATGAGCTGATGCAAGTGTGGAAGTCACTTTACGGCGAAAATCTGTAACCTCGTTAATATCATCCCCTCCCGTTAGTCATCAACGTAAAAATCGTGAATGATCACTTGAGCAACCTTGTCATCGACTATAAGCCTAATTGTTGGAGGCACCTAGTTGCCAAAAAGGGAGCACCAGAGGTGCCGTAAGTCACGGTGTTAAGTTGATAAGCTTGAAGCTGTTCTGAAGGGTTATCACGCCAGACAATTTGTTGCAAATAGCGATCATCGGGATGAATGACTATTTGCCGGTACATTTTCTCAACATCAGCTGTGAGAACGTATTTGTGTAGCCGAAAGCGTAAAAGAATGGACAAAAAGTCGTCCTGTACCACGGGACCTACCATCTGTATATTATTCAAGGAAACACCAGAAGAAGTCGGACTGCTAGCATTGAAAACGACTCTTAATTTAGTAGTAGTACTACTTTCCCGCAGCACACCGTGATGTGGTATAAAATGCATCTTACGTGGTAAATTATCATTCTCACATTTCTCCATATGATCCAGACATTCATACTCTGACATAAATTCTTTATACATTTCATAGACCTGAGACTGGCCTGCTAACCTGCGCTCTAGCGATAGTAAACACTTCTTAGCTCGTGGCCAAGAATCACCTAATACGTCAGTATTATGTTTTAAGGGTATCCTCACGCAAAATCGAAGATTTGCCAGTCGCGTGGTGTTTTTGAAAAAGTGTTCTTCGCATAATTTTTTTTCGTTTGAATAATGAGTCGCAGGGCTTACCTCTTTGAAGTGCCAGAAGCGTACTAACTGTTTTTGTATATCTTCATCTAAATCTTTACTAGCCTCATCCTGAAAGATTCTTGCAAAATTACATTTAATAGAGTTAACCCCCTTCTTTACATATCTATAATCAATCGGACCTGATACTAACCATCCTAAGCTAGTTTCACAAAGAATCGGCTGACCGTCCCCTAATTTTAATCTCTGCGTTCCTATTAAGTCCCAAAAGACGTCAGCACCTATAAGCATGTCAACGGGAGCAGGTGACTGAAAATTAGGATCTGCCAGAGAAATATTAGATGGAATTTTTAAGTTTGACAAATTAACATATCTAGTAGGTACATTTTCGGTTATTGATGGTAGGACAAAACAATGAAGATTACTAGAGAAGTTATCATTCAATGATTTTATCGATACCTTACAAATCTTCTTGGTGTGTGCCGAAGCATTATTAATAACGACTACCGACTGATTTACATTTAGAGCGGGCAAACCTAGCCTTTGATATAACTCTTCAGTTATTAAACAAGCGTTACTGCCACTATCAAGAATAGCACAAGCAATATATGGACAACCATTCTTACCTATAACTTTATTTAATGCCGTCAATAACAATACGTCGCCTCGTTCACTACACGATGCAGTACCTACCTTTGCGGATAATGACAGATGTGCGTTAGAATTGGATGACAACTGTAAGCCCGTCAATGTGTTTGTTTGTTCGAAAACACCTTGCATAACAGGCTTATTATTACCACTACTCGTGTTAGATGTATTAATATCTGTAATTGGTTTTAACTGGTAATCTGCGACGTGCACGTGAGTGTTGTGCTTTCGGTGGCATATTTTGCATCCTGACTTTTTGCAGTGATTTGCATAATGTTCTGAATTAAGACAATTGAAACATACTTTATAGTCTGGCAGTAACTGTAGATGCGCATCGTTACTTAATCCAAGAAACTGAGGACAACTGCTTAACTTATGGTCACCCTTACATTTAGGACACAGTTTTGCGGAAAAAGCCGAACCGTTTTTATTACCGGTATCCCGAACTGAAACCATTGCCTTAACTTTTGGAGCATATTTTATAGAAGAATTTAAACAGTTGGTAGCAGCAGAATGAGACATTTCTAGTGTTTCGATTAAATCGGCTCGATTTTTTAAAAACATCAAAAATATATCGAACGTAATAGGTGTATCTTTCTCCAAACGACACCTTTAGACTTCCCATTACATATATATGTCTTAGCATCTAATTTTTGAGTAATAATATGAATAAGAAGTGTGTCCTATTGTTTAGTTGGCTCACCGAGGGATTCTAGTGCACGTAAATTTTTATTTATTTGGTCAATGAGACGTTTTAAGTTGACAGACAATTCTTTATTAATTGGTGCTACATTGAATAAGGCTATCACGTGATTTTGAATTAGTAGTCTTTTATTATCATATCTATCACATAATATAGTCCATGCAACGGTGTAATTAGCTGCCGAGAATTCGATTGACTGTATTACCACAGCAGCGGGCCCCTCCAACGACGCTCTCAGATAGTGAAACATATTTATGTCATCTATCTCGTCATTTGAATGTATGAGGCTCATGAACGTGTCATGAAACTCTAGCCAATTATCATAAGAACCATTAAATTTAGGTAGTTGAATAGTGGGCAGTTTAACAAATTTATGATTGCCGGAATGAGAGCCACCGTCACTGCTTACGTCATCTGACTTAATGCAATCTGCTAAGATCCTTATTGCAAAAGAAAGCGATTTAAAATAAAAGGATTCAAACTCAGTTCGTTCTGATATCTGGGCGTCTATATTATCAGTATTACACTCGATGGATAATTGTACCTCATCATATCGTTCATTCATATACTATCTGACTGGCGTGATGTGTCAATTGGCGTCCCTCAAGGCGGTATTATCTCTACTCTTCTGTTTTCCATTTTTATAAATCTTAGCACACTAAATCTCAAGAGCTCTTACCATTTGTATGCTGATGATCTGCAGTTATATGCGCAAGTGGAGCCTTCAAATATCCTAAGTGCTATTTCACTGTTAAATGATGATTTAAAATATATCTCAGAATGGTCTACTGTGTATGGCATAAAGGTGAACCCGTCTAAATGCCAAACGATAATCTTAGGTAGCTCAAGATTATTATCTAAACTGGATATTGCCACCCTACTATCAATTATATTTAATAATAATGTCATACCATTCTCTACTAGCGTAAAGAACCTTGGTCTGTACATCTATGGTTGCTTAACATGGAACAAACATATACAGGAGGTGAGTCTCAAAACTACTGGAACTTTGCGATCTCTATATCGATTTAAAAACTTTCTTCCCACCAATTCCAAGATTTTACTTGTCCAATCACTTATTGTACTGATTAATGATTATGTCGATGTGTGTTGCTCAGACCTGTCTCAACTTCATCTTAATACATTGGATCGTCTGCTTAACAACTGCATCAGATACATTTATGGTCTTCGTAAATACGACCATGTATCTTCCTTTCGTACACAGTTAAACTGGTTGCCTATCCGTCAGCGCAGATATGTTAGAATACTCTGCACCCTTTTCTCAATTTTGAACGATCCATGTGCTCCCAAGTATCTGAAATCTAAATTTCAATACATGGGAGATTCTCATAAATTTTCTCTCCGTTCCTCGGCCAATCTTAAGTTGCTCACTCCTTTACACCGTACTGGTTATTTATCTCACTCTTTCGCCCTCGTGGCCCTCTTGACATTAAAAAAGCTCCCAACAAATTCGTCTTTAAAAATCAAGTCCGTAAATATATGATTAAATCGTTGCAAGTTTGAATTGACTAAGCTCTCTTTTTCGTATATATTTCATATTTGTTCTGACATATATAATATGTATACGAGCCTATTGTGTATGTATATATATATATATATATATAGATATATATTTATGTATTTATGTGTATACAATGTATGTATATATGTATGTATATATATTCCATTATATAATATATATGTATATATATATACATACTTACATATATATATATATATATATATATATATATATATATATATATATATATATACATATATATATATATGTATGTATATAATATATATGTATATAATATATATATATATATATATATATATATATTATTATTTCTTTTATCCTCTCTATTTGATTATTGCTGCACCGCCTTCATAATGTCTATCTCTGTTTAGCTTAATGGTTGACTGGGAGAGAATGCCCTATGGCATTAAGTGCGCCATATGTACTTTTTTTGTGCATGAAAGTATAAATAAATAAATATCGTTCATACATTGACTCAATCCTACTAATACGTAATTGCAACTCATTTACCTCAGTAGCAGCCAATGAAGATACCTTCAGTGAATTTAAATAATTTGAAAAAGCAGTTATTTGTCCCTTGTAGCTAGCTCGTGTCCTAATTTGCTCCTTATCTTCTGGCATGTTGGCTGGGATTGGGAGACTAGTGCAAATGCCTGAAATTTATACAAACAAGAAGTTTATATTTTATAAAATATAATTCATAAGTAGTTTTATACAAATTTTTATACAGTTACAAAGAAATGAAAACTAATTCCCTTACTTATTTTTCAAACTCTTAAATAATTAAACAAAATGGTACATGTACTACTTTGATATTTAACTTTAAAATTAACAATAATTAAGGGTAACAAATACAATTCAGACAATCAAACAGCTCCACAGGTATGCCTTAGTATGTAATAAATAATATTATGCAATATTTTCCAATTATACGCTCTCTTGACTTATTTTTATAGTTTAAAACCAATAGAGAAAAAATTATAATGTCGTCAGTTTATTTTAACTAAGCTTTATAATTTAATTTAATTATGATTTGACGGTTATTAGAAACTATATAAAACAATATTAAATGAATTTTAGCTGATTAAATACTTTAAGTTATACGTAATTATTTTGTAGATAATATGGTACTAACCTGATATATTAGCAATCGATTTACACAAAATACTACCTGATAATGAGTGCTGGGTTAAATAAATTAAATAATAGTCCAATATCTAAGGGGCTAAGACTCCAGATTTCTTGGTTAAATATCTTCACTCCCTCAGTGGTATTTCCACAATGAATATTTAAGACTTCCCAAGCGTATTCCACTGAATAATATCTTGTCCAATTATGTTTTTTCAAATCCGGCTTCGATTTAGGACCATGAATAGGAATTTGATCTCTTTTTAATAATAAAATGCAGTAATTTGCTCAATCGACCTTTATTTGATCTCTAATTTTTACAACGAGGGCAGGTACAACATTTTTTAAACATACCTACACAGCTTATAACTAATATTGGCATGAGAACTGCTAATATAATTTGACAGGCGCTTCAACATGTGGCAGGTGTAATCAAACACTTCATAAATATATAATAAGGATATAAAACAAAATAAAATGCAAATGAATAGAATAGATATATAGTTAGTAAAATATAAATACTTACTTAATATATAAATTAGGATAAATAATAAATATATAAACGGGTACTTCTATACAAAACCATAAGTAAATAAAATATTATGAGACGAAAATAAAATAACACAATACATATTAAAATATCGTCATCAACATCATCATTACAGCCCTTCACAAGTCCACTGCTGAACATAGGCCTCCCCCAAGTAATGCCACAAAGCACGGTCCTGAGCCACCTGCATCCATCGACTTCCTGCATGTCTTACCAGGTCGTCACTCCATCTAGTGGGGGGTCGCCCGACACTACGACTACCGGTACGAGGCTGCCACTCGAGAACCTTTCTTCCCCATCGGTTATCGGTTCTTCAAGCTATATGGCCGGCCCATTGCCAATTCAGCTTACTAATCCGTTGGGCTATGTCGGTCAATCTGGTTTTACTGCGGATATCCTCATTTCTGAGTCTATCACGCAGAGAGACTCCGAGCGTAGCCCTCTCCATAGCTCGCTGAGCGACCTTGAGCGTCCTCATACGGCCAGCAGTAAAGGACAACGTCTCTGATCCGTAAGTCATCACTGGCAACACGCACTGGTTGTACACTTTAGTTTTCAGAGATTGAGGTATACCTGACGAGAAGATGCGTTGTAATTTCCTGAACACTGCCCAGCCGAGTTGAATCCGTCGATTGACCCCTCGGTCAAAGTTGGACTTACTTAGACGGACTATTTGTCCCAGGTAAACGTACTCGTCAACAACTTCGAGCATAGTGCTCCCAACAACTAGCGGCATAGGTGAGACATGGACATTAAACATAATCTTTGTTTTGTCCATGTTCATCTTAAGACCTATCCGTTGGGAGACACCATTGAGGTCATTGAGTCTCCAGCGATTCTGCCATAAGGACTATATCGTCGGCAAATCGAAGGTGAGTGATGTACTCGCCATTGATGTTAATACCGTATCCTTTCCAGCCCAGTAGCTTGAAAATGTCTTCCAACGCAGCGGTGAAGAGTTTCGGGGATATCACGTCACCCTGTCTTACACCTCTCTGCAGTTGGATAGGTTTCTAGTTCTGATTCTGTACTCGGATAGCCATCGTAGCCCTACTGTACAAACACTTCAGCACTTCGATATACCGACAGTCAACTTGGCACCGCTGAAGGGACTGTAGCACCGCCCAAATGTCGACGGAATTAAAGGCTTTCTCATAGTCCACATACGGCAGGCAAAGTGGCAGATTGTACTCTTCGGTCTTCTGTACAATCTGCCGCAGAGTATGTATGTGGTCTATGGTACTGAAGCCTTTTCGGAAACCGGCTTTTTCGGGAGGCTGGAAGTCTTCGAGTCTGCGTGCGAGACGATTCGTCATGACTCTCGAAAACAGCACGTAGACGCGGCTCAGAAGGGAAATCGGTCTGTAGTTCTTCAAGAGAGCGTTGTCGCCTTTCTTAAAGAACAAGACCACCGCACTTCTGCTCCACGCCTCCAGAGTAGTGCCACCATGGAGGACGGATTTGAAGAGCTTCTGAAGGACTTCAAGTACCGGTGTTCCACCCGCTTTCAGAAGCTCCGCTATAATTCCATCCTCGCCTAGGGCCCTGCCGTTTTTAAGGTACTGGAGAGCCATTCTAATCTCGCTCAGACTGATGTCCAGGATATCATCGGAATAGTGTCGGGTAAGACTTGCTCTTAGATCGTTACTCACACTTGCGTGTGGCTCCAACGATGATGTGTACAACTGCCCATAGAACCTCTCAATCTCACTCAAAATCTCAGGTGTCTCAGAAACGATGCTACCACATTCAGTCTTCAGCTTTGACAGTTGGTTCTTTCTAGCAGACAGATCTCTGGCAAAGACTTTGGAGCCCCGGTTCCGCTCGATCGCTTCTTTAATACTACCCGTATTAAAGTTGCGTAAGTCTCGCCGCATGCATTTGGAGATCTGTCTGTTCAGTTGCCTGTATGCTGTCAAATCTGTTGACGATTGCAGCCCCATCTCCCGTCTAACAGCCATGAGATTAAGAATGTGATCGGAGAGTTTTTGTGTTCTTCTGCGGTGGGTCTTGCAGAACTTAGCTCCGACCGCATGGACAGTTTCCACGAGCTTGTCATTCATATCGTCCACTGCATTGCAATCTTCTAGGCACTGAAAGCGGTTACGTAACTCGAGCTGAAAAGTCTCGGGATTTTGGATTAGAGCACGAGGGAGACGGAGCGTTGACTTCATTAGACGAGACCTCTCCAACTTAACGTTTAGGTTCAGTGTGCCATTAAACATTAGGTGATCGCTGCCGGTTTTCACCCTTGCGATCACTGAGACATCACTGAACAGTTGGCGTCAGGTCGTCATAATGAAGTCAATCTCATTTTTTGTCGAACCATCGGGGCACTTCCCATGGGGCCGCTTCTGGAAGAAAGAGTTCATCATAAAGAGTCACTCTTTCTCCATAAAGTCAGCCAGCTGCTGGCCCCTGCGGTTCCGTTGCCCTACTCCGAATTTCCCTAACTTCAACTCACCGCCTTCTCTTGTGCCTAGTTTTGCGTTGAAGTCTCCCATCAACACCGTGTAGTGGGTTTTGGAGGAATGCATGGCTCTAGAAATATCCTCATACATTTCCTCCACCTCCTCATCGGGATGTGCCGAGGTTGGTGCGTAAACCTTTATGACCTTCAGCGAATACCGTTTGGTGATTCTGAGTATCAGGTACGCGACCCTCGTCGACACACTCCCAATCTTTACAACGTTGTTGACGAGAGACTTGTGGACGATAAATCCGACACCTCCTTGGGACATATAGTCGCCCTCCCGGTGATAGAACAAGTTGCCGGACTCGAGGATTACCGTGTCCTCCCCCTCTCCTCGGACCTTAGATAATCCAATGATATGCTAGCGCAACTTGTCTACCTCTTCTTCCAGCTCCAGTATCTTCTCGTCAGTACTCAGGGTGCGTGCGTTATACGTTGCCAGGTCGAGTCATCGTAGGTGGCAACCGAACCTCCACCGGAGATTCTTAGCACCCCCTGCCCCGCCGTTACCATCTCATGTATGTGATATTTGCCATAGTTGCCACGCTTGGCGAGCGGATTGGCAACCGCAGTATTTTATTATGTTATTGTTGTTATTATGAAGATGCTGGTGCCCATCTCCTGCCTGTCTCCCTCTGTCGCCTCTTACGACACCCACAGGAAGATATGGGGTAGTGGATATTCTCAACCGCCACTACACGGCATAATTATATAAAATATTAATTATAAAGTGAAAGAGGAAACAACAATAGTCGGATAGTCAGGTGGTATTATCCTTACAACAGAACTCTCGAACTAGTCTTTTAAAATAATTCTTGTTAGTAGTTTTCTTGATATAAACAAGCAAGGCACTCCAGAGCAGTATAGACTGTACAGTAAAAGAGGAATTAAAGAAACCACTCCTATATGGTCGAATTTTAAGACAATTTTGGGAACGGGGGACTCTATCGTTAGTATAAATAAAAATATCATACAAGGTGTAACATGTGAACGGAGTAGAAGCCATTAAAAAGTCTCCGGTGTTCTACACTCACCATATGAACACACAGGAGGATTAAGCTACTCTTTACGTTGGTTTACTGTAAGAACAAGGTACTTCCCCGTTGGATCCAACCCATTCGTGCTACAACCATAATATAGCTGAAGCATAACTCTACCATGTGTAAAATAGAAGGCACAAACTACAATTCAGTGCGATTAGGTTGGCTAGAATAACGCTTACACAGCATCATTTGGTGAGTAACAAGAACTGGAGACCGTTTTTACTGGTTAATGAGCATTCCATCTTAGGAGTGAAAATGCATTTTATTCTTAGTAAGTGGTTTCTTAATTTGTTCAGCATCAACTTATAACACTTTCAGGTGGATTCTACGCAGCAAAACACATTTTTTACGCTTCTATTCTATCCTATTTTTTTCGCACTGATAATCAGCGTGATCTAGCCCATTCGTAGCCATAACGCACTGCAGCGTGACCATAAACCTTGCCAATCAACCTGCTAACCGTGGTAACTATGGCAAATATCGCCCTATGAGACAATCTATGGGGGAGACCTCTGTTCAGCACTAGACTTTCCATAGGCTGTAACAGTGATAGGTGACTCTACCACATACAGTCATGTGTCACGAGAACCAAACTGAAGAACGGTCGAACTTAGTGTCCTCTTAGTGGTAAATTTATACTACAGTTCATGGACACGCAGCCCACTTCAAACAAAGAAGGCTCCAGTGCTCTGTCGCCGCTCAGGACTGAGATATAATTCTTAACAACCTGTAACTATACCGGTTCTCTGTACACCAGACAGAACACATTATCTGCTATTTGGTGCAGGAATGTGAGTGGCATCTGCCAAGATGGAATCCTACGCGGGAAAGTGTCCTGCCACGTAGTAAATAGTATTTAAGATTTTAATACAACGTCTGATAAAACTAAATTTTAACTTTATTTCTTACGTGAAATAAGTAAAGGTAATTGTTTTCTTGTATAAAATAATTCAATAGACGATATACCGAACAAGTTATGATTAAATAACACGTGATTGATCTAATTTTAAACACTTAAAACATTTTTGTATTCTAAATAATAATATTTAATATCAAAAATTCATTCTTAAATTAGTACGAAATTAAGAACTTTAAATGCAAATGTTCCAAAAAAATCTAGGACTTTATTTCTGGCTACGGACCACGTAAACAGTAACAGCAATGAAGATTTAAGTATGCGCAAATGAAGGATCCTATTAAAAATAAAAGCACATTAGAGTGGCAAGGGTTAAAAGGCAACGCGTAATAAATTTGAATTAGTACATAGAGACGCGATCCCTCCTCGCAGCACTCATTAGACCGGCGCGGCGGCGGACGGGTTAAATTACATAGTAATTAGGGCGTAATTACACGCGGCGAGCTTATTCCGCGTCGGCCGCAGCCGCCAGGTGGACAAGGCCCTAGGGGATCGCCAGGTGCTCGCCGCGACCTCGGTTGCTCTAGTTGGTGTTTCTTTAAACAGCATTTATAGTCCAGATAATGCAGTCTGATGTCGTATTCCCAAGAGTTTTGTCCTTTACGCCACTATATACATTCTAAAACATCTAAGTTAATTGTTTTTTTAATAAAATGTTTTTTTAATTATAAAATGATGTGTGTTTGTTGGAAGAACAGGTCCCGCCCAAATAACTGATTTAATATAATAGATTTCCGCAAATTCACGCCTGTTTCTATTACTTTAATTTTTTGTCACGTGCATGTGCATGGTAGGGTATGTCAACACATCCCCCTATGCCGTCCCGACAATGTCGTAAAATACAAGTAGCTATCGATTGTTTAATACAGAATACGTAGTTGACAAACGAGCACACAGTGCACCTGATACTAAGTGGATGCTCTAGCCCATAGACATCTACATTTATTTTCTATAAAGAATCAAAATGTAGATCTGTTGTCACCTCTGAGGACTAATATGAAATACCTCATTTCCGGCAAAAAAGGGTCTCCGCTTCTCTACACTCACCATACGAAACACAGCAGCAGCTGCTATTTTACGCTGGTATTCTGTGAGGTCGTGGTCCTACCCCGGTCGAATCAACTAATTCGTGTTCCAACTAATGTAGCTGCGGCGTGGCTCTACCACGTGTGGAAACGTTCGGATGCTTGTGCTGCAGACGCCACTGACTCACCATCAAGTAGACGTTATGTTCCTTTATAAACTGAATATTATAATAAGGACCACTTTTAACTGGAAACGCGGCATTCTATTTATATTTACAGTATGTTTTAGGTGGATAAGCCACGCTGCAGCTTTATTATTAATGCAACGCGAGAGGCGAACACATATCTGTTAGATCTGTGTCTCGTAAATAATTTTCGAGAGACGATGTTTGCTTAGAAATATAGTAATTATCTTATATTTATATCTTTATACGTCGTGGAGCCAGGCTGCAACTATATTACGGTTGTAGCTCACGCCACAACCATAATATGGTTGCAGCCTGGCTCCACCATTTACTCATTCATATGAGTCGGCTCTACGTCTCTAGCGTCAAAAAGACTCTAAACGTTGCTGTGATTTGTATGGTGAGTGTAGAGAACCGGAGACTCTTTTTACTGGTATCGAGGCATTCCATTTTAGTCCTCGGGAGTGACAATGCATCTGCATTTTGATTCCTGATCGAGGATAAATTTAGATTTCTATGTTTTTTTTATAGGATAGGGTGACAAGCGAGCACACAGTCCACTTGATGGTAAGTGGTGGCTGCGGCCTATAGACATCTATATCAATCTTCGATCACGAATCAAAATACAGAAATACGTTCTCATCCGTGAAAACTAAGATAGGATACCTCTTTTCCAGTAAAAGGGGCCCAGTTGTTTTCTATGGGCCACAGCATCCACTAAACATGAGGTGGACTATGCTCGTTTGTCACCTTTATTCTATAAAAAAAACCTCAATGAAACGAATGTCTTCAGCGACTTGAAGCCAAAATATCGCGTTTTTGTACAATAAATAGAACTTGACATTATATACCTATAAACCCTGAGATAATTCTCGAATCTATTTTGACACAGTCATTAAAAAAAAAAAAAAAATTACATATTGTTAACTCTAAAAAGATAAAGAGCGTCCAAACATTTCATACCTTTCTTATAACATTATAAGATTCTTACAACATTACAAAGCGCGCGTACATTATTTTCCGTACTAGGAATTAAAAATTATTGGCATGTGCGCATTTAGCAGAATAATTAAAGGTTAAAAACTTTTAATTTATTTAATTAAAAATCTTTATTGCATAGATAATGTACAATTGGCGCACCTGATGCCATGGGCATCATTCACTAAGCAACCACAGAAAGCAGAGAAAGTTAAAAAGATACCGCAAAGTACGAATACATGCTTTACTATACATTTATTATTTTTAACTTTATATAGGAAGAAATGTACTTGTAGAAAAATGTAATTTACTTCGTAAGCGAACCTATGCACCAAGTACAAGTAGCCTAATAAAAAATCACCACTCCAGGAGCGGCTGGTACGTAAGCTGGGTGCGGGCGCGTTCCCGTTCCGCCTGACGGTGCCGGCGGGCGCTCCGGGCTCCGTCACGCTGCAGCCCGCTCTGGAGGACGAGGGAGAGCCCTGTGGCGTGCACTACTACGTCAAACTCTTCGTCGGAGACAGCGAGATAGACCGCTCGCACCGCAGGTCAGCCAGTCTACAATCACTTTACCCGACTGTCCCAGAAGGAGCGTAATGTTTTTCGATCGTATGTATGTAAGCCTATTTCTTTGGTACGCTCTGTAGCCTAAACGGCTTGATAGATTTCAACATATTAGGTGTCGGTATATTTGTCTTAATTTTGGGAGATCTTCGATTTGACGATATAGTCCAAAATCGCTCGAGAACATCATCATTATCAAAATTGCCTCAATAGTGACTTTCAACATATAGGTCTTAAAATGAACATGAATATAACAAAGATCATGTGTAACGTCCATATAATAATTATGCCGGTAGTTGCTGGAAGCACTATGCTCAAAGTTGTCGACGAGTATGTTAACTACTCTTAGTTAACATACTTGTCGACAACTTTAACACTCCCTATTCTCACACTCTCATAGTCCGACGGACGGTAATCCGACACGACTGGCCAAGAAATCTGGAACAGGACCAGGTTTGCGTGCTTTTCGAGGTACAGGACTGAAACATCACCAACATACTGATTCACTAAGTTTTTTTGGAAGCAAGCTTTTTAACTTTCATCTGCATATTAAGAGACTATACTTACTAGACTTTTTTTTACTAGACTTTTTTTATAAAATTAGCGTGACACACAGACTCCAACTGATGGTAAGTGGATGCTGTGACCCACAGACATCTACATCTATCAAAATGCACACAAACTTAGATGGAACCCCTTTGTTGCCAGTAAAAAACGTCTCCATTTCTTCACACATATCAAACGAAAGATTCAAAAATGAACTTTTGCGGTCTGATAAAGAAAAATCATCACTTAAAGACAAGCGATGATTGTTCTTTATCAGTATGTAAAAGTCGACTAAGCTAAAATTTTATACATTTTACCACATTAGTCATAACCATTTAAATAATACGAATTTTTCGGGTTTCATCGCGTATATTAACTTTTTTATATACCCGACGTTTCGAGCACTTTACAGCGCCCATGGTCACGGGGGAGACTGAGATGTTCAACGCCTAGATGTCAAACGTTCACCGCGGTTACCATACTAGTGCTGTAAAGTGCTCGAAACGTCGTGTATATAAAAAAGTTAATATACGCGATGAAATCCGTAAGAATAAGTATTATTTAAACGTGTAGTGATCGCGTAAATATAAGAAATCAATAAGACATAACAAAATTTTTAGAACTACTTGCAGACACCCGAAGCTAACTTCAAAGATGGAATGCCCCACAGCCTGTAATCACACTAACTCCTGTACCCTACAAACCCTTTATCGAACACAGCAGAGCATAGCATGTACTACTATTGGCAACAGAAATAGTCAAGAGTAGGACACCTAGACAAAATAGGAGTCCTAGCACCGAATTAGTACACGTGCTTTAGTCAAAAGCATGTTGATGAGTTTTGACAAACAGATGTACAGTATTGCAAGTTTCTGAAGATATAACTAATGGTGGCATTTCACATCACTTTTGGTATAGCTATTTTTTGGCGAAATTTTCAATATACCCGCAAATAAAACGAATACGCTATTCATAATTGATTCGAAAGTATACAACACTAACAACCCTTTTAATTTTAAATTAATTTTTTTAACGTTATCCCCACACTAGGATTATCACCTGTATTGTGGAAGCATTGCAGAAGCACAAATTACACAAGGACAAACATCCAGATATGTCATTTGCGGTTTTAGTTATAGTTACATATATTGCCTCTGCAAATATAAAGAAATAAGGGAAGGTTTTTGTCAGGAAGCTTTGTAACGCAGTCGGGTTTTTAATGGCTATTTTAAGCGTAAGTTTGTTTATAAAACTGTAGTGCCCAATAAACTAACAGTCCACCTGATGGTTGGATGGATGGCCTATTACTATACTTGCTCGCTTCACGCTTCAGACAGGAGCACGTTGGTGCAAGCTCTGCTACTTGGTGTTAAAGCGAGAGAGTGGTACCTAACTACCCAATATGCAATATATTGTGCATCATATCTTAAAGCGTCCGCGTGGAGGGCTAGGTTATCCGCACCCATATTCATAGAACGCGCTATTGGACGTTGCAGTGAACACTGCTGAAGCAGACCGCTGGTTACTGAGGAATTACTGATAGATATGAACGTTTTATCTATACAAATAAATAAAATTAATGTGTCTGTTTGTAACGTCAAAATAACAACTTTTTACTAAATGCATATTAAAGTATATACGGTAGATACATAAAACAAAATAACAGTTTTTAAAAATTTAGTCAGCCTGTCTGTCTGTTTGTTCCGTCTATCTCCGACACGGCTCGACCGATTTCGACGGGACTTTCACTGACAGATATGTGATGTTATTGTGATGTGTTATGTTGATGTGTTATTAGAGAGTAACTAAGGCTACTTTTATTTCAGAATAAATAATTTGGGTTCCGTTCAAACGGATAAAACCCATTAAATCCAATAGTGTTAAATTCCACGCAAATGAAGTCGCGGGGAACAGCTAGTAGGTGTATTAATATATTTTTAAGAAGTCGATGGATTCCGGTGGCGTTGTGGCATTCCTTGGGGGAGGCCTACGTTCAGCAGTGGACTTGTGAAAATTAAAGGTAAAGTTACAGACTATATACGTCCCAGTGGTGGGCACAGGCCTCCCCTCAGAGGGGGAGGAGGGTTTAGGGCAATGAGGTATCCGCCGCGCTGCCCCAATGCGTGTTGTTGAACTTCACATGTCTTCAAAATATTTTTTTCTTATTCTTCAGACATGCAGGTTTCCTTACAATGTTTTCCATCGCCGCTGAGCACGTGGTAAATTAGCACTTAAAATTGCAATTAACAATTTCATTAACGCCAGCGGGGATCGAACCCGGGTTACTCGCGTTCTGTTATATTTACAGCGAGCGTTAACTATCTGAGCTACCACGGGTCAATTCAATGGTATATTTGTGAAGCCCTGTAATAAATGAAAAAAATAAAATTTTACAGACGGAGACTCAAACATCTTTCTGCTTTCTTTCTTTATCCGCCCGTAAAACACTGATCGACGCACACATATACCACGTTGTTAGTTTCAAATGATTTTAGATGCATATGTGTGGGTGCATGTTCTGACAATAAGTTGAGCAAAGTTTCGGCTTGATTTCCTCATCACTTGAAACAAGCACGCGGAGTGCGCAATGCCGTAGTAGTTGCACTTGCGTAAGTGAAACGGTTGGAAATTAAATACATCCGTACGGTAAAGAATGTTTATTCGTATATGGCCCTACGTTTCAGGAGCACGGTGGCACTGGGTATCCGCAAGGTGCAGTATGCGCCAAGCAAGCCGGGCCCGCAGCCCTGCACCGTCGTGCGCAAAGACTTCGTGCTGTCGCCAGGGCAGTTGGAGCTGGAGCTCACGCTTGACAAGCAGGTTCGCAATTCCTGCAATTACTTTGAAATTAAAATAATTGGTTTAGGGTTGTTTAAACATCGTAAGAACTTTAAAATCTACGTTCATAAGCGGTTTAAACAAACCGAAATGTATTTCTTTATTTTCTTTTACACGAACCAAGAACTTTGGATCCATGTGGTAGCGACATAAAAGAGTCTATTTTTTTAATTTCGTTCCATAAACTCGCATTGAGAAAATACTTGGTGAGATCTTACAGCCTCCAATTGAAAGCATACGCAGAGCGCTGCACACAACCAAAAGCCACTGGCACTGCAGTCGCCCATCCGCTGAACAATACTGACATTACGTCTAATGCTTACCACTATTAGCTGAGGCCTTCTAAGAATAGGTACAGTGTCAAAGAGTACACCACGTTATTTTATGGGGATATCACGTTTCGCCAGGCACGGAGTACCCATACTAATAACGCAGTAGTTTCAAATAAATAAATAAACATTTTATCTTTATAAGAAAGATTTTGCCCAACATTTAGACATGTGGAGTGATTACTTTTGTTTTGACTGAACTGTAACTGTAGCACCTACTGTCATTACATAGAGCAATCTTCTACAGCTGTACATACACGGTGAGACAATCGCGGTGAACATCTGCATACGCAACCACAGCAACAAGGTAGTGAAGAAGATCAAGGCGTGCATTCAGCAGACGGTGGATGTGTTACTGCTGCAGAATGGACAGTACCGCAACATAGTCTGCAGCCTTGAAACGCAGTAAGTTGTCACAATTATATAAGCTTAAATATAAGTAGGTATGTAAATAACACTGCTATGTTTAAATTTAATTATTTTATTTTAAGTTTTAAATCTAAGATTAAGATATTTATCACAGTAGGTACATAGAATGTTAGTGGGTATTCGCCAACAAACAAAAAATAGTACAACAAACAACCGCTTTTTTGTGTCTTACAACATTTTTTTATCACAGGTTGGTAACCCGCGCTTGTTAGATTTCCACGTCAAAGGCAAGAAATTAGGTTAGATTAATTATTGACAAAAACTAAGTTATATTTTACTGGTAGATTACTTCCAGACTTCTTCAGAATTGAGAGCTCCTTTAACTTTTAGACAGTTCAGACTCGATAAAACTAACACCAACAAAGACATGATCTAAGAAGGACACAAGAATGTTTTCTTCAAATTTTAATTAATCTTGCATGCATTTTATTAGAGGGTCAGACCCTTACCCTTATGGTAAGCAAAATCAATCCAAATATCCCTAGAACTTATCGCACTAAAATATTACCAGAATTACTGGTACGGTATTTATCTAATCAAATCTAACATTTGTGCATACAACCCATTTGATGGTAAATGAATATTGTGGTACAACACACAACGAGGTGTATATGTAAATTAAAAAGGAGTCGCGAAAAAATAGACAATATTTACAATAAATGAGAAACATTTTAATCTGTCTAGTATTTTAATTTGCTACGTTTTTCTTCATTAACTTACATTTTCCATTCTAAGCCATGTCCAAAATTTCAGGCATACACGTAAGCAAGCTAAAAAAATCTGACATACACGGGAGCGAGCTAATAAAAACGTGCCCGTTAGAGAATTCCTTTAGGCATTAAGTCTGCTCATTATAATTATCCTTTTTTTTTTTAAGGAATGCAGTAAATATTTTTAAATAAATAAATAAAATATGTTGGTATAGTGGCGGTGCAGGAATATCCTTCACGCCATGTGTTCCCGCGGGTGTCGTACGTCGGTAAGAGGCGACAGAGGGAAACTGAACCGCGGCGGCGACGTCTTTCCGATAACAACTCAAAATAATAAAACGATAAAGTACGAATAAATAAATGATATAGTACTTTTTCAGAATGTAAATAGGAAAAAACCAAAATGTACGTCTCTCATACTCATGTATATTTAATTAATGGAAAATACCATTTCCATGCACTTTCGAACGCTCCGCCTAGAGTTGCGTGAAACTGTCAACGCGTAATTACAACCAATGTTGATGCTGAATTGTAAAAGATTTTTTGTAAAATAATTCGAAGAAAAATGTCTTCTATTTTATATTCTTTCTTTAATTAAAAATTCATACTGTTTAATGTCTGCAATCTAAATCAAGCGAAAGTAATTTACGTTGGCTCGTAACCGCCTTTGCCGTTGATAGTCCCGCAGTGCGATTGTGTAACTCTGTGTTGTGAATCATTTTGCAGTGAGAATCACTACATTATATACAGAATGGGTCCCACATATATGCAATAAATGAAACCACAAGTAACACTAGTCCGTAGAAGTGTAGAAAAATTAAATATTAAATTAAAACCCGTAAAATAAAAAAGTGAAATTTTCAAACAAAATAAATATTAAAATAAATTCAGTAAAAGTGAACACTCTGTTTAGACAACGTACCTTGACCCCTTGGAAGAGTGACAACGTTGCACGCGGGTGGCACGCCGACAAAAGACACCGCTGTCGATATGTCGCAATACCAATAGTTTGCACTGCGTGGCAACGTCGCTTTTTAGTTTTCAAGGATTCATTCAAGTTCATTGAATCATTGACTTAGTGACCCAATTCTATAGAGTGTTCAAATTTGCTTAAAATTAAAACTCTACTTTTTGACCTAATTACCACCGATTACGTTCATTTTTTGTATATCGTCAGCAAAGGCGATAACAAGTATATGGTTTCATTTATTGCATATATGTGGGACCCATTCTGTATAAAAGACACTTGATTGTAATCGTTCGAACTTTAAATTTGAAGATCCATTGTCAAACACATTATATTAAGTTTATATTCAGTCCGAACGAATCTTAAAATACTAAAATTTATTGTAAGACACAGTTTCGGAATATAAAAGTAGTGGAGAATGCATTATAATCCATAGTCCGTCCGTCCGTCGCAGATGGCTAGTCTCCGTTGAAACCGACCGCTGTGACCGAAATTTGTATCAAAATTCGAAAATGTCGAAAAGATTCCTATCAGTTACACAACCGCAATGCTAATCTGCACACGGCAGTGAGTCAGTGGCTGACAAGATTGTACGGAGAGCGTGTGCGACAGGGACGGGTGTCCACTGCAGCCAGGCGCCAGCCTGCAGCGCGTGCTGCCGCTGACGCCGTCGCTGGGCACGCTGCGCGACCGCCGCGGCATCGCGCTTGACGCCCAGCTCAAGCGCACCGACGCCACGCTCGCCTCCACCACGCTGTGAGTACTTAGTCCATCTGACACCGTACCGCTCTCTCACCCCACCCTACTCCACTTATGTACAATAACATAGCTGGTTTTAGGTATGGTACTTGTGAACAACTAAATTTAATATAACTAGTACAGTACCGTGTAAAGAAAATATTTCAGAACAAAGCAAGTGGAGAACGCTTCGCTCTGATGTACCTATCATTTATCTTTTTTTTAAACGTTACGATCACAGTAGGATTTTCTCCCGTATCGTGGAGGCAGTTTGAAAACATAAATTTCATAAAGACAAACAAATATCCATACCTAAAACAATTATTTGTAGGCCATACAAATAATTGTTTTAGGTATGGATATTTGTTTGTCTTTTCCTACCTATTCTTCTCCTACCGTCGCCGAATCATTACTTAAACAAAATGTAAATGTGTGTACAAAGAATTTTACATTTCATAAAGTTTCATCAAAAGATATTGTAAAATATTTTAAGACTATTGATATTAAGAGAACAGCCGATCTGTGGGGGATTTCTGTTGAAGTTATTGCGTCTATAATAGATACAATCGCACCTCAACTATCTATTATTTTTAATAGTAGTATCAAATCTGGTGTGTTTCCTGATTTAATGAAGCATAGTAAAGTAATACCTTTATTTAAATCTGGTAGTACATTGGACCCCGCTAATTTTAGACCTATTTCTGTACTGCCAACACTTAGTAAAATTTTTGAAAAAATTATTCTTGATCAATTGTTAATTTTTTTTAATGTAAATAAATTACTTCATAAAAATCAATTTGGTTTCACAAGGGGTCGCTCGACAACTGATGCTGGTGTTGAGCTGATTAAATATATATTTAATGCATGGGAGAATTCACAGGATGCTTTGGGTGTGTTCTGTGACCTATCCAAAGCCTTCGATTGTGTTCACCATGAAACATTAATCAGGAAACTTCAACACTACGGTGTAAGAAATGATGCTCTTAAATTAATTATTTCATATTTAAGTGACAGAACACAAAAAGTTGTTATTAATAGTATGAGTTCTTCCGGGTCCATTGTACAAATGGGCGTGCCTCAGGGCTCAATTCTCGGCCCTTTTCTGTTTCTTGTATATATTAATGACTTACCTTACATAGTAGGGGATAGCCATGATATAGTATTATTTGCTGATGATACTTCATTAATTTTCAAATTAAACCGACAGTTATTAAATTACGACGAAGTAAATAATGCTATAGCTAAGTTAGTCAATCGGTTTAATGTTAATAATTTGCATTTGAATGGAACTAAAACTAAATGTATGAAATTCTTAACTCCTAATGTTAAACATGTCAATACTAATGTTATTTTAAATGGGGAGGAACTGAGTCTTGTTGATACCACCATTTTTCTTGGAATCACACTGGACGCAAAGCTTCAATGGCTCCCCCATATATCAAAACTAGCTAGCAGACTTAGTTCTGCAGCATATGCTGTAAAAAAGATTAGAACTCTTACCAGTGTTGAAACAGCTAGATTAGTTTACTTTAGTTATTTCCATAGCATTATGTCGTATGGTATTTTGCTATGGGGAGACGCGACTGACACTGAAATTATATTTATTTTACAGAAGAGGGCCATTAGAGCAATATATAATTTAAAACCAAAAGAGTCACTGAGACAAAAATTTAAGGAAATTATTAACTCTGGCCTCTCAATACATTTATGAAAATGTAATGTACGTACACAAAAATAAAAGTAGTTTTGCGAAAATAAGTGATATTCATTCTGTAAATACTAGGAGCAGACACAAGCTGGTAGTACCAGTTACTCGACTCCACCGAGTCAGTAATTCATTCTTGGGGCGATGTATACGCTTTTACAACAAAATCCCAGAAAATATACAAAATTTGTCATACACAAAGTTCAAAAATGTTATTAAACCAAGTTTGTATAAAAAGGGTTATTATAATATTAAGGAATTTATAGATGATAATAACCCCTGGGAAGGGTGATCGCTACCAAGCTATTTCTAATTTGTCTTGTGTTGTTGATTGTAAACATGATTGTAAGCTATTATTAAAAAAAATAGTCCCGCTGGGTTTCTTGCTGGTTCTTCCCAGGACAGAGGTTCTTTTGCGAACCAGTGGTAAATTAAAAAAGTGACTTTCAATAAGTATTTTTATAATCTACATTGAATAAAAAAGTTTCTATTTCTATTTCTAATTAGTTCCATGCGGAATTTGAACCTGCGGTCCTCAGCGCTGCAATTCAATACCAAGCCACTGTGTCATGAAGTCGCCAAGTACGATAAGCATGAAGCAGAAACATATTGATATTTTATTCTATCAAGTTGTTAACAATTATGTAAAAAGAACCATAAAACAAAACGATATGATTAGTGGTGCCAGTAATAAGTGAGATACAGATGCGTAAACACGTGCAGATGGAGACGATCGAAGTCACACAGTGAAATACTATGCTTAAAGTTACTCTGAATGGTTAAATACTCAACGAAGGTTTCTACAGTAGAAGAATTTTTTTTATAGGATAGGGTGACAAACGAGCACACAGTCCACCTGATAGTAAGTAGTTGCTGTGGCTCATAGACATCTATCCTCGATTACGAATCAAATTGCAGATGCGTTGTTACCCGCGAGGACTAAGGTGGAATTCATCATTTCCAGTAAAAAGGGGTCTCCGGTTCTTTACACTCACCATACGAAGCACAGCAGCATCAAGCTACTATTTGACGCTGGTATTCTGTGAGAGCGCGGTCCCTGCCCGGTCGAGCCGACCCATTCGTGCTACAACTATACTACAACTATACTACTAATATAACTGCAGCATGCCTCTGCCACGTAAATTGTGTACAAAATAATTGTGTTATAGCCACAGTTCCATGTCTCATTAAAATCATCGTCATCATTTTAACACAATACTGCTACAATCATAACAATGTATGTTTATAATCATTGGATATATAATTATATTAGTTATTAGATAGTAATTAGATAGTTATTGGTTTTCTCCGTAGGCTGCTGGATCCGGATCAACGCGACGCGTTCGGCATCGTGGTGAGCTACAGCGTCAAGACCAAGCTGTACCTGGGCGCGCTGGGCGGCGAACTCACCGCGGAGCTGCCCTTCATACTCATGCACCCCAAGGTCAGATACATCATATAATCCACTGCTAAACATAGGCATCCCCCATATATTGCCTCATAGGATATAGATATTTGACGACTAGAGATATTTGCGACACCCACGTATACAGACAGTACATGTATATACATATGTTGTAACCACCCAGCACCAAGATTGAATATTTCAAACTTGTAGCTAGCTGGCTGTGTATATATTTTTTATAGAATGAAGGTGACGAACACAGAGTCCACCTGTTGATATGTGGATGCTGTAGCCCGTGAGCAACAACAACTATCCTCGATAAGAAACCAAAACGCAGATGCATTATCACCTCTGAGGACCAATGTGGAATGCCTCGCCGCCAGTAAAAAAGGTTTCAGGTTCTCCACACTCACCACATCAAGCACCGTAGCATTGTGATTGTGATAGCGCGGTCATTCGCCGGTCTAGTCGAGCCATTCGTTCCACAACCATGTTAAAGCTGCAGCGTGGCTCTACCGCGTGCACCCTGCAGGTTGCAACAGCAATGCAGTGCTTGGCGGTACAAACAAGTCAGGGGGTGATACCTACTCATACGGAATTCACGGAATAAAAGAAGTCTAACTACTTATTAAAATTACCTCATGTCTTCGTAATATTTATTTGGAGGGTAGATAGGAGGGAAATAAGTGGAGGGAGGCCTATGTGCATGCACCGACGTATTGACAAATATTCATGAGGTTTTTTTATACAATTACATTTTGTTCAATAGATACAATACATTTGATTTTAAAATAGTCTTGAGACCAATTAAATATACGTGCTGTTAAAAAAATTCTGTTCTGTGTAATACAGGAAGGCCGCGGCAAACTGATCCAGGCGGACAGCCAGGCCGACGTGGAGCTGTTCCGCCAGGACACCGTGCACCACCAGGAGAGCGTCGAGGTGTACTAGCGGCCCTCCCAATCCAGTGTCAAATCATCACCGCATCCGCTTACACCTACAGTCGCAACATAGCAATAATATGCTAGTGCATTGTTTTCCATGTTTTTCCATGGACTCGTACCGTTATACTTAAGCCAGTGCCAAGTGTCCATTAAAATATTTTATTTGAGAAACTTCGTCTTAATATACTGATACGTTATGTTGCGAAATTTTGAAGAGAATTTTCCGGACCGACACGACTTAAGGACGATCTTGAAGAAAAGAACTTAAAAGGCAACGTATCTGCAATTCCCCTGGTGTTGCAGTTGTTCGTAGCCTGCGGTCACTTACCATCAGGTAAGCCGCATGCTCCTTTGCTCACTTTTTTATAAAAAAAAGTTTCCGCCGACAGCTTAACTTAGTAGACATTTGATAACAATATTATTTCAAGTTCTTAAGGCGCGTAAGCGAACATAATAACTTGAGGCTTAAATCAACAGCATGGCACTTGTTTGGTTATTATCATTATTAGTTTATACATGCAAACATAAAATAGCATCACTTTTACGTATAAAAATTCACTTCAATTCATTACTGAACAGTTTTTAAGGAGCAACATTTCAACTCAAGTCCCCGCCATAACAACTTGTTTATTTGCTTAAATAAATACAGTTATATCATATTATTATGATGAGATGTTAATTTAAATTATAAAGTACATTTACATAAAATTTATATAATAATTTTAAGTGGAAAACCTAAGAGCGGGTACACATAAGGCGTTTTGAGGCGCGTACTTTGTTAGCGCGCTTTATAAAAACCATCTATAGTTCGTGCCAAATCGATTGAGAAAAACGGATGATGACCTCAGATATAAGCCGAGTGTCAAAAGGCGTAACTTACAAAATCTCAATTTGGATGTGATAACAATATTTAAATATTGATATTATTCAAGATTCTAGGTCAGCACATATGTTTTGTTTTTTTGTTTCTTAAATAATATTGTCTGTGGTTCCTATAAACATCGTAAAATCTTACGGTACATCGCGAAAAATTTGTTATATTTTATATTTCAATTTATATTAAGTAACGCTGCAATCCATTTAATAAAAGTTTCATATTTAAAAAATATTTGAAGCAATATAATCACCATATTGAGCTTTTGCAAATTCAACCCTTTGAAATAAACAAAAGGCGCGTTACGTCAGTTCGTTCTAAAAGAAACGTGACGATGGCTGCCAGAGATGCGTCACTTTTTTTGGGCCGGCCCGCATGCACCGAATAAAAATAAAGTTCTTATATAATATTGAAAATTAAGTTTTATCTTATGAATAAGTACGTACTTATTCGGTATCGTTATCACTCGAATCTTTATATGTGTTATAAATTAATGCTTTTTGTTATTAAATGAATAAAAAACTTTATAACGATAGATGATTTTTCTTCTACAGCGATCTTTTACATAACTTTTTAATAGTAGTCAATAAATATATATTATATCAATCATTATAAAAAAATAAAAAAATCATTATAAATAAACAAAGTATTGGGTACATATAAAAAGTGCCTATATATTGAAGGTTTGTAGCCCCAGGTTAAACTACTGAAAGCAGGCCTCTGTCACTCTGAAATGCGAAATAAAAAATATTTCACCTGCGTGAAATAATTACCTAAAATCGCGATTCATCCAGGGAGTAATACGCAGTCGGGGCTAGCGCATTTTAGGCAATTGATGTATTTTAACGCTGTTTACATAAATAGTTTTTTGTAAACACGTGTTTTAATTTTTGTTTATTGTTTAGTATTTAGTTGTAGAAAAAAATACTCAATTTTTTTAATGTGATTTGAAAATAATAAATGTGTATGTAACCTTCGATAAATTATAATGGCAAACTTCGAACCTACTATAATTTTTGCGTGGATGGATGCGTAATGAGCCAACGAAAGGATTCAGATGTATTATTTTTAGGTTACCTAAGGATAATGATTGAAGGATGACATTTTTTTGTTAAATAAATACTTCTAGCAAAAAAGAATTACGTATAATTAAATACAGAATTATAGTTTAATTTCAATACAGAAGTAATACCTAAGTACTTTATTACAAAACTTAAATAAAATTGGCGTAGGTAAATTGAAGTAGGTAACTTACATGTCGTGATTAAAATATTTTGAGTTATCACAAAACACTGAAATTAAAGCTTTCTTTTAGACAAATTTTTAATTAGAATACCTACAATCACATTTTATTTAGAAATCGTATTTGAGGTTCATTTGTTGTTTACACTACCTACATATTTCTTCTGGACAATTTATTAAATCGCGTTTCACGACTAGTGACTCTAACTGTTCTGTACCTAACGCATGCAACGTGCAGGACGTTGCATGCGTTAGGTACAGAATTCGCGTAGTAGCAAAAATATGTTCATTCGATTAGTCAGAATAGGTACCTTACCTATTTCACTTACCATTTCGCAAAGTTTGATTAATTAATTAATTTATTTATACTCTTAATAACACTACATATAAATTTATGTACAATTAGGTGGCCTC
Source organism: Parnassius smintheus behrii (assembly GCA_036936625.1). Classification (NCBI taxonomy): domain Eukaryota; kingdom Metazoa; phylum Arthropoda; class Insecta; order Lepidoptera; family Papilionidae; genus Parnassius; species Parnassius smintheus. The sequence goes on along the minus strand of JAUPFT010000005.1, from coordinate 603,094 downwards.
ATCGCTTAACAGTTATCTCTTCCAGGCAAACCTTGGTAACGTACGAGCAGCACTACATATTATTTATTCTATGCCTTGGTGAAGGAGATCCGTAAATAGAAGTGTATACTATTGTGCATATATTAATACATATCTTAAGCTTAATAAGTACCTACTTACATGTGTTTTTGATTTATTTTTAATATATTCTTGACAGCCTTAAGTAACCACGGAAAAATAGCCGCGATGTGGGAATGGGAAAAGATGCAAAGTAATACGGACCCTCGCGCGTGACGATAAAGGTTTATTTTGGCTTACGTGCGCAATTTATATTATTAGTAATAATTATGTAGGATATTAAACGTCGGCAAGCAGTCAACATCAAAAGAGTGAGACTTCTGTACGTAGTACTATTATTTATTCTGTGCCGAAAGGTCAATTTTCTCAATCGATTTGGCACGAACTATAGTCCGATACCTCCTTACCACAGAAATCGTAATAATTAGATAATAAAAGTCGCATAGACGCGTGACCTTGTTGCCGCTTATATGGGTTGGCGAACATGATTCACCATTATGTGATTTAGTTGTGCGGGGAACGTCGTACGTGAATTTTTGTTATTATAAATGTAATGGTAATAGTAATGGTGCACTGCAGCGTAATCAGTTGTAAAAACTCATCAAGGGCGTGTAATTAAACTAATAAAAGTATAGCATTTCATCATTAAGTTGATTATTTACTAATTATCATTATTTTAATTAATTTACATCTATGAATACTTTACTTGACATTTACCTTTGCAATCTCATTTATTACTTTTCGTATTGTACACTTACCATTGCTGCTTTTGCTCTACCGTAATACGCGACACACGCGACCTTGACAAACTTGCCAAGCAATGTAATGTGAAACATTTGATATCATTGTCGTCACATCTTATCGTATTATAAACATACGCAATGCAATGTTTATAATACGATAGGATGTGGCGACATTGGTTTTAGAAGTAATCGAGCGCTAATTCATTTCTATTGTCTATTTGATTAGATTGCTCGTTGCGCGTAGACGATCGCTTTTAGATACATCAGCCGCCATTTTCTTGTAAATTTGATCGCATTTTAAGTTTTTATTTATATTTTAAACGCCTAATCTTTTTCTTACGACTGGCTTTAGAACTTAGACTCCAGGTCCTACCCATATACTTACCTACCTATTCGCCATACACTTTATTTCAAGAAATTTTAAACAAGTTTGAAATCACTTTAAAAAAAGGGAATAGTGCTGTTTTAAACCAGAAGACGGCCTATAACTATCTATTTATTGTTATAAATAATTAAGAGTAACATAAAAGCAATAATTTAAAATGAATACGGTAGTTTTGGTTAATATCCTGGGTTTTTCGTAAATCGCCAATTTCGTTGACTTAGGCTTTGCTAAGCGCGCACTCAGCACGACTTCGAAGTTAGCTCCATAAATAACGAGATTGTCTTAGCTCGAAAGTAAAGTCTGAGCAAAATCAAAGTACGGTCTATAGATCTACTTACATAAGCATCTTACTTATACATGTATATACTGTAAGAGTAAAACCAAATCCTTATATCCTAATATTAAAATTTACTAAAGTGTTTTGTTGATTTAATTAATAAATTACTCACAATAGAGTTGCTACTACAAATAAATCGGTTTCCCAGGCATTATAAAGAAACTGTCAATCGTAGATCTAGAACTGTAGATCGAGCTAAACGTACAGGACTACACGTGAGAAGTGAAAGCTTCTTAGCTTCACAAACTTGTAAACATTATTTTTGGATTATTATGAAAATGTATATAATATGTATTTGATCGTGAAGGTTACGCAAGTTCAGTGTTTTTTCCCTATCCATATTGCATTATCCAAGTGCTCAACGTGTCTAAAGAATTTTTCACTTCAAAAGTTTTTACTCCAAAAGTTAAAAAGAATATATAACAATTTGATTAACTTGTTATACATAGTATGTACTTGTAGCTAAAATGTAAACGAATATGTGCCAAATACTTATGTTAAGAACTCAGAGTAAAGGATACTAAAGGTAAAGACCTACTTATTCTAATAGTTTGACATTTTTCAAGTTTTCAATCAAATTAATTGTCAATTAATTATATGAATCGTTTTATCCACTTATGTATAATTATATTTCATCGCTTCATTTTTCAGATATAATTATTCACCAGGTAGTCCCCTTAACCTACAGGTGACTTTGCACGCTTTAAAAGACACTCAACTGACTAAACTAAAGTTGGCTGTGAACCGACTCACCCCTACCACCGCTGACTCGGGGACGGAGTGAGTCGCCATTCTGAGCTCATTCCTTTTTCGTGCACGGTGACGACAGCACGCGTCTCCCAATAAGTTTACACTTTATTCTTGCCTTTTTTTTTTGTAAAGTATTTATAATTATAATTAAAATTTATAATACCAAAACCAAGTGCGGAAGAAAAATCGAGTGTTACGAACGCAAAATCAAAAAATTACGTGAACGCGATGTCGCACGACATTGCCGAATACGAGTCATATCATCACAATCTTCCAATAATGAAGGTAAGCATATTTATTTTTGTATTATAACTTACTACGAGTCAAGATTACGTAACATTTGTTTCGTTAGCACGTGTTGTTTTTTACACGTGTTATCAGCTTTCATCAGAACAGGCCGTGAGCCTTGTTTGTTGAAAAAATTACCATCATCAGGACAGGCCGTGAGCCTCGTTCGTTGAAACAAAATTCATCAGGGCAGGCCGTGAGCCTCGTCCGTTGAAACAAAATTCATCAGGGCAGGCCGTAAGCCTCGTCCGTTGAAACAAAATTCATCAGAACAGGCCGTGAGCCTTGTTTGTTGAAAAAATTACCATCATCAGGACAGGTCGTGAGCCTCGTTCGTTGAAACAAAATTCATCAGGGCAGGCCGTGAGCCTCGTCCGTCGAAACAAAATTCATCAGGGCAGGCCGTGAGCCTCGCCGTTGACACAAAATTCATCAGGGCAGGCCGTGAGCCTCGTTCGTTGAAACAAAATTCATCAGGGCAGGCCGTGAGCCTCGTCCGTTGAAACAAAATTCTTCATCAGGGCAGGCCGTGAGCCTCGTCCGTTGAAGTAATCCACTTTTCTAATCCTAAAAATATTATTTTTAGGTGTTGAAGACGCCGACCCCCTGAGCTCCATGCTGGAGCCCGAGCTTATACCGGAACCCGAGCCCACACTGGAGCCAGAGTCTAGACCAAAACCCGAACGGTGCATCATCTGAACCAGAATTGGACGCTGAACTTTTAGAAGCCCTTGGTGAGTCCACCAGCGATACCCCAGAGTTTGGAGAAAAATTTCACGAGAGTTTAGCCAAATTGTGGCTTCCTCTACTCGTCAAAGGCTTGCCAAAAGATAAAAAGGAAAAAATTCTGAAAGAGTACCCAATCCCGGACAACTGTAGGTTACTGCAAGCACCTAAACTAAACGCAGAAATATCAGCAGCAGTTATAGACTCTGTAAGAAACAGAGATAAGATCCTGGTAGTTCACCAACAGCAACTCGGGTCGAGGATAACGGCCATTAACAGGGCGCTCAATATTCTCTTAAGTGGGGACGACAAGAAGAACGCTATCCAACATCTTAGCAATGCCTGCCGTATTCTTTCGGATTTGCATACGATAAATACGAATAGCCGCATAAAGCTAATTACACCAAACCTGGATAAGAACTTTCTCCACGTAGTTCAAGATTCAGTAAGAGACGAAACTTTGTTCGGTAACAAACTTTCAGAAAAGATCAAGGCAGCCAGAGCTATTGAAAGACAGGGTCTGCAAATCAAAAAGATTAATCCGAAACCTTCCGGCTCTCATTCCACTAGCAACCGCTCTTCTAGTTTTAATTGTTGGACGAGAATTTCATTAATTTTTGATCGGATACAAAACGGTCTAAACATACCCTTTTGCAAGGAAGTCTGCCAAACAAACGTTCCTAGCAATACCCTTTCGGAGTTAGAGCACCAGGAAATGTCAACTGCGATTCAAAAGCTGATTGACTTAGGTGCCATAACAGAATGTCTTCCAAGTAGAGACCAGTTTGTCTCTAAAATATTCCTTGCCTCCAAGACAAACGACGGCAAGCGTTTTATATTAAATTTGAAATCGTTAAATAAATATGTTTCAAAGTTTCATTTCAAGATGGAAGATTATCGAACAGCGGCAAAGTTAATACCGCAACACGGATACTTAGCCACAATTGATCCGAAAGAAGCCTACTTACTAATTCCGATTCATGCTGAACATAGAAAGTATCTAAGATTTCAATTTAAGAGAAACAATCAGACCACGACCTATGAGTTTACGTCAATGCCCTATGGGCTGTCAGTGGCTCCCAGGGTATTTACTAAGATTATGAAAGAAAACGTAACTCACTTGAGAAGCTCGGGCTTTAATTCAGTAATTTATCTAGATGATATTCTCTGCATCGGCAACACTTATGAGGATTGCAGATCTAACGTAAATGAAACCTTGAAACTATTGCAATGTCTAGGTTTTGTTATAAATTTTGATAAAAGCTCGCTCCAACCCAAGCAAAGTTGTAAATTCTTAGGTTTTCTCTTTTGCACTAAGAATCTAACCATTTCTCTCCCAGATAATAAACGTAACAATATTGCGGAATTAGTTCAGAAGTTTATTTGTCTACCCACATGCACTATTCGAGAATATGCTCAATTAATTGGTGTTCTAACTGCAGCGTGCCCGGCTGTCCAATACGGTTGGCTATATACCAAGTTATTGGAACGTCAAAAATATCTCACGCTACTTGAAAATCAGAATTATGAGAGAAAAATCAATTTACCTAGTATTATCCTTGAAGATCTTACTTGGTGGACCAATCACATCAAAACAACATTACATCCACTGCGAAACGCCGGCTATAAAATTGAAATCTACACAGATGCTTCACGAACCGGCTGGGGCGCAGTGCGCGATGAAGAACGCGCTCGCGGAGGGTGGTCAGTTAGCGAACGCAATTACCATATAAATTATCTGGAACTATTGGCAATTTTTCTTGGACTCAAAAGCTTAGCATCTAAAGAAACTAATTGCGCGATACTATTACGGGTAGATAACACTATAGCAATACTAAAGAAAACTGGGCTGACGCTGAATCTAGAATTATAAACCCTGACACCTAATGGGAACTCTCCTCTTCCAGTTTTCAAACCATAGTATCACATTCTGGTCAGCCAAATATAGACTTATTCGCCTCCCGCACTAATGCCAAATGCACAAACTTTGTTTCTTGGAGACCGGATCCAGATGCAATGGCGGTAGATGCTTTTACTATAAACTGGAGCGGATGTTATTTTTACGCATTCCCCCCATTTTCCATAATATTAAATTGTTTAAGGAAAATAATGGATGACAGGGCTCACGGAATCCTTGTTTTTCCTTATTGGCCTTCACAGCCCTGGTTCCCTTTACTGCATGGGTTATTAGCATCTGATATTCTGTTCTTGCGCCCTAACAAGAATATTTTACGATCACATTCCAGGGAACACCACCCTTTACACGCGAGCCTTACCTTGGGTGCCGCGAGGCTCTCCGGCAAGCTTTCACCCGAAGATGCCCACCAGAGGCCCTCAACCTCATGCTAGCATCGCTCTCCGATAGCACGGTAAAACAGTATAATGTTACCTATAAAGCATGGTGGCGGTTTTGTGACAACAGAAATATTAATCCATTTCAACCATCTATGTCTCAATTTGCATAGATCAGCGCTATCATTACTTCTCGGAAATAATATTGGTTCCGACGAACATGTAAGTCGATTGCTAAAAGGAGCTTATAAATTAAGGCCGAAAATTCCAAAATATACAGAGAACTGGGATCCTCAAAGCGTTTTAAATCACGTTGCAGGGTGGCACCCCAATACGACTTTAAATCTGGAAAAAATTACAAAGAAATTAGCAATTTTATTAGCCCTCTGTACAGCCCATAGATTACAAACCCTATCATTAATTAAGTTGGAAAATATATCATTTTCTCACAATAACACTAAGATCACAATTACCGATCTAATAAAGACTTCCACCCCAGGCCGAGAGCAACCTGTACTCCTGATACCATTTTTCTTAGAATATTTGCCCAGCTACCGTTCTAAAAGATTATATTTCTGTCACAGAAAGTAAAAGAACGGAAAACATAGGCAAACTGTTCCTCACTTACAAGCCACCACATAGAACAGCCACGACGCAATCAATCAGTCGATGGATTATACAAGTGCTCTCGGAAAGCGGCGCGGATACGTCAACGTTTGGCGCCCACAGCACTCGCCACGCCTCTACCTCGGCTGCGGGCCGCGCGGGCCTCAGCGTTGATGTCATCCGTAAAGCTGCCGGATGGACTCCTACATCAAATACTTTTGCGCGATTTTACAATAGAACCCTTGTTGACGAGGGGAACTTTGCAAGATCCGCTTGCTTACGTACAATCACTAGTTTAAGATTTTTTCTGTATTCATAAATACAAAAACTAATTGTTCAAATTATCGTGATTACATAACGTTTCATGCACCGATCGGTAACTAATAAATATATTCTAAGAAATATATATTAGTTTATTACAACGAAAAACTTCCTGCTCTAAAATTCTACCTGGTGAATAATTATATCTGAAAAATGAAGCGATGAAATATAATATAAGATCAAACGAACTTCTCAAGTGAAGTTCGATCATTATTATATGAATCGCTTCATTTGAAGATATAAGCCATTACCCACCCTCCCATAGCAGTAGTTTGCTAGCCCTAATACGGAAAGTTTTTCTCTACACTCTAAAAATAATGAGCTCAGAATGGCGACTCACTCCGTCCCCGAGTCAGCGGTGGTAGGGGTGAGTCGGTTCACAGCCAACTTTAGTTTAGTCAGTTGAGTGTCTTTTAAAGCGTGCAAAGTCACCTGTAGGTTAAGGGGACTACCTGGTGAATAATTATATCTTCAAATGAAGCGATTCATATAATAATGATCGAACTTCACTTGAGAAGTTCGTTTGATCTTATATCAAACATGGACGATTTTAAGCCTAAATTTAACGCTTAAATCGTCCATGTTTGAAAGAATTTTTAAAACAATCATTCTTGTTAGTCCATGTTATTGATATAGTAATCCTAGCTCTACAGGCATAAAATTTAAATATATTGTTATGATTGTATAATTGTAATAGATTATTGTATTATGATGTATTATTAAAAAGAGTTATCGATAGAATAATATATTGTGATTTATTGCAATTCTGCAGTTTTATTTTTATTACCTAAATAAAAATATCTCCGTATCTGCTCTTATGATAAAATATCGCCAATTTTGTAAGGCACTAGTTCTAAGTTCAGCTTACCGCTTGTTTTTTACCTACTATACACATAAAAACATTTGGTACATCCATGACTAGCGAAAATCGCGTTTATAATGCATGTTCCCTTCAGTTTCTAATTTGATGCAAAGAACCTTTATTCTTTTTTACCCGACTGCCAAGGAAAGGTTATGTTTTCACGCGTTTCTTGTGTGTTTCTAAATTTCTTTATTTACCTTTTATCTTCCAAACGGCTGGATGGATTTCGACAATTAAGTTATCGCTTTATTCGTCTTAAAAACGCAAGTCTTCTTAGATAAGTTTTTTTTATAAAAATATTAAAATGGCAATAAAAAAAGCCAAACTTATCGAATAGGGTATCAAAATAAAAATTTTATAAGGAATTATAAAAATATTTAAAAGTTGTATATTTAAATTTAACGAGGAATAATAAATTGGTTTTTAAAGTTTATGACAGCGTAAAAATAGGCAATGTTTGTGTCGGATCTCATCATATTATATTATGAAAAAATAAGAATAATGATAAATATCAGAAGCCCAATCATATTTAAAACGAAACAAATAAATTGTTTTCAAAAAATTTTACCGTATACCTTCAAGTTTTGAAAGAAAAATTCAAAAAAAACACTGCTAATTCCAGTAAAAATACACCGCAATAATAACGCTGTTTTCGGTGGAGTCAATGTTCTTATTTTTGGAGACCTGATGCAATAACCCCCGGTGTCGAAAGTTACCGGAGGATCTCATTACTTTCGTCAGCCACGGATATTGTCCGGTGAAATTAATTTGTGGCACTTATTCAAATTCAAATTAAGAGTACCCCTAACCGACGAGCATGTATGCGTAGGTATATGGATATGGAGGAGGCGAGAGAGGTATGTCAGGATCGTGCTAATTGTAAGTCTGTAGTCTCTGCCTACCCTTCTGGGTGACCGGCGTGAGTGTTTATGTATGTAATAAGGACGACAAACGATCACACAGCCTGCTTGATGGTAATTGGATAGCCTACAAACACCTACATCTATCCTTGTTTAATAATAAAAATATAGATGCGTCGTACCCCTGGAGGCAAAGATTTAATGCCTAGTAACCAGTATATTTCAGCATTAAGATCCTTTTTTACGCTGGTATTCTGTGTGAGCAGGTGTTCCTTCACCTGTGCAGCCGACCGATGCGTGTTGTAACTATAAAATTCCTGTAGCGTGGTTCTTCCGCAACAAAATTCTCCTGAGTTTTGATCTTTAAGCTAGGATAAATGTAAGTAACTAAATATCATAATATATATTCTTTGGAAGCCCTTATTTTGGTATACTACAGTTACGGAACGGAAATTAAGGTGAAGAAAGGTAGGTGACCTGCATAATGAAAGGCCAAAAGAAGTCTTTCATTTTTGACATCATCGTCAAGGGAATCCGCATTTAATCAAACATAATATTTTAGAATAGTATGTTAAAAATTGAAAAATACGTTTGATACTAATAGGACACCGAAACCATCAGCCTCGAACTGGAATTAAAAATAACGTTTGTTTTTTATATGCACGGAGTTTTGATTACGTAGATTTGCTAATAAATTTTAGCAGGCCTTACAATATTTCTTTTAGTTTAGGATTAGGTCACCAGTTAAAATAGTAATAGTGAAGTACTTTTTTCTATACACAAACCTCATCTATATGAGATACATCCTGCTGACTAATGCACGAGACCCCGAAGCAAAAAACCATATAAAATTGCCGCCGTATAGTATTGCCGTAAGATAATCAACTTCGCCATGGTACCGTAAAGGGATAGAGAAATGAAACAAGAAATAGGCCGCAGAATCTTTCCGAAAATATCCCAAAGTAATAAGAAACACGGCTAGCAGGCAGCTTGGCAGCTACGGCAATTATCCCTTCTATGGTGCCATCTATGATCAAGTGGGCGCCAAAAGCAGATTTTTTACGCTTTACAGGTGTGCGACTGGCGGATCTTTTGACGGCCCGCGCGCTATTATTTATTTAATTTTTTTTTAAATTATATATAATCTTTTATTGAAAAATAAAACAATTTACTCACGTATTTACTGGTGAAAACATAGCCTGAATTTAATTGAAATTGATTTCATTACATTCATATACATAGGTTAATTATATCAAAAAATTTAACAAAAATTTCACAGAGAGGGATCAAACAGTTAATATTTGTTACTGGTAATGGTAGCGATAACAGTGTGCCTTTCCATAATGAAAGAGGCACATGTCCAGCTGTGGACTTTTACCCTCTCCCCCCCCCCATGGATTGCTTCATGTCGCATGCATTTACCATAGTCGCCATGCTTAGCAGACGGGATGGCATAATATTTTAAGTTATGTAAATGCTGCTGTCCGTATCTTTTTATTTTGTCTCTGTCGCCTCTTATATCTTGGGTAGTGGGTTCCCTTCCGCCACCACTACACTTTAATGCGTTCTTCATCATCATCATCATCATCATTACTGCCCTTCACAAGTCCACTGTCGAACATGGGACTCCCCCAAGTTGGTACGATGCGTTCTTACTGGTTTTTAATTTGATAAACAACTATTTTTTAGGGTTCCGTAGTCAACTAGGAACCCTTATAGTTTCGCCATGTCTGTCTGTCCGTATGTCCGTCCTAGCTTAATCTCTGTGACTGTTGGCACAAGAAAGCTGAAATTTGGTACCAATATGTGTATCAATCACGCCGACAAAGTGGTAAAATAAAAACTGGAAAAAAAATGTTTTATTAGGGTAGCCCCCCTATATGTAAAGTGGGAAGTGATTTTTTTTAATTTCAACCCTAACGTGTGATATATTGTTGGAAAGTTATTTAAAAATGAATAGGGGTTTACTAAAATACTAAAATCATTTTTGATAATGTCGATAATTTCGGAAAAAATCGCTCCAAAAGTAAAAAAACAATGTGTGTCCCCCCCCCCCCCCCCATCTAACTTTTGAACCATAAGTTTAGAAAATATGAAAAAAATCTGAAAAGTAGAACTTTATAAGGACTTTCTAGGAAAATCATTTTGAACTTGGATGGAAACAACAGTACCCACTACCGGGAGTAAGGTTTAAACTCATAAGTGGGAACACTTATTGTGACGGACGGGAAACTACGGAACCTTACACTGAGCGTGGCGCGACACGCTCTTGGCCGGTTTTTTTATTATATTGGTTTATTATCAAATTACAAACCAGTAAAACCTGGTTTTTGGTTTGATAACTAACGTTAAACCAGAATAAACTTATTTAACAGGAGTGTTTAAGTGTTAATTGAAACTCGTTCAATTTGTAGGTTTCGCAAGAAGGCTTTGATTCATTAAAACTGAAGTCGCATGCACATGGCATTTCATTACGTTCGTGAGCGATGGCTCAAGTTTGCGAGCGCCTTGAGATCACTTGTGAACACTTGGTTTCGAGTTGCGCGGCTCGAGCTCGCAGTGGCTCCGGGCAATCATTGTGTAGTGGTTGAATCCATCTTGGAGCACTCCGAAGTTTAATGGGTAATTATACAGAGATGTACAGATGTATGCAATACTTATTGTCGATCGCTTGGCAAGTTTTTGAAGTGAAAACTAATTTAAAACTGTTATGATTTAAAAGTAAATTCGATTAAACAAAAAAGCGACACTAATAAGAGACAAACGGATCAAAAAGCTACAGAGTGAGATAGAATGCAGTATCAAGGGTTTTTTCATAAATGTATTTATATTTTAATTTCATAAACCCTACAATTATCCAATTTCTGATACTCTGCATTCGTCTCAGTCTCTCGAAGTTCTGTTTCTAAAGGTTTCACTTGTACTGAGTGTGAACAGCACACATATTTTTTTTAATTTAGAATAAGAGTGACAACCGTGCAAACAGTTTACCTGATGGTAAGTGGGTGCTATGGCACAAAGACATCTATATACGTCGATCTTCGATTAAGAATCAAAATACAGATACGTTGTCGCCCCTAAGTATTAAGACGTAATGCCTCGTTTCAATTAAAAAGAGTCTCTGATTCTCTACATTCACCATAAGAAATATAGCAACATTGCGCTACTATTTCACGCTGGCATTGTGAAAAAGCGTGGTTCTCCCCAGCTCGAGCCGACCCATTTGCTTTATCATTATTTGGCTTTATCACGTGCAAAACATTATATTTTATTTCGCCGCAGAGTATGAGTTTAAATTATACTCCGTGCAAATACTTTTGCATTAGTAAAATTAAAACCTACATACGTCCTCCTTTTAAAATGGTAAAACCTATGCATAGCCGGTTCGCGGGGTAAAAAACTATTTATATCGGACTCGCGCTGACTAAAACCCCATGGTGTACCACCTTCGCCGCATATTGGCCCCACCAACGCTGGCCGCCTCTACTTGGGAGACAATAACCAGTACACAAGGCGTGTCTTCCTCCGCGGCTTCCAACTTCACTTGCGTTACCCTTAAAAAAAATTTAATTAATTAGTATAGTTAAAGCCTATATACGTTTCACAGGTGGGTAAAGACCTTCTATCATTACTAATAGGGTTATATGTCCGCCGAACGACGAACATGCAAGATCCGTCGACCGACGTCCTTCGCGGTCGGGTAGCTAATAAATAATATTACTACACACTACCGTGTAGTGGCGGTTGAGAATACCCACTACCCCATATCTTCCCGTGGGTGTCGTAAGAGGCGACAGAGGGACACAGAAAGGAGATGGGCACCAGCATCTTCATAATAACAACAATAACATAATAAAATACTGCGGCTGCCAACGCGCTAGCCAAGCGAGACAACTATGGCAAATATTCCCCCCACGAATAACGACGCAAACAAACGGCCCCCAGTCCCCGGCGTCCTCGCTATTCTTGGCTACGGTGGCGATCATAGTAACGGCGGGGCAGGGGGTGCTAAGAATCTCCGGTGAAAGTTCGGTTGCCACCTACGACGACTCGACCTGGCAACTTATAACGCACACACCCTGGGGACTGACAAGAAGATACTGGAGCTAGAAGAAGAGGTAGACAAGTTGCGCTGGCATATTATTGGATTATCCAAGGTCCGAAGAGAGGGGGAGGACACGGTAATCCTCGAGTCCGGCAACTTGTTCTATCACCGGGAGGGCGACCATCTGTCCCAAGGAGGTGTCGGATTTATCGTCCACAAGTCTCTCGTCAACAACGTTGTAAAGATTGGGAGTGTGTCGACGAGGGTCGCGTACCTGATACTCAGAATCACCAAACGGTATTCGCTGAAGGTCATACAGGTTTACGCACCAACCTCGGCACATCTCGATGAGGAGGTGGAGGCAATGTATGAGGATATTTCCAAGGACATGCATTCCTCCAAAACCCACTGCACGGTGTTGATGGGAGACTTCAACGCAAAACTAGGCACTGTGATATATGTAGGTATAGATTAATATTGTACTGTGTAGGTAGGCGCCACCGCGCGCCTTCACTAGCCAGTCGCTCAATACATGTTATGAAGTCACACCGTGTTTTATAACGTAAATTCGTACGAAATGTGCTAAAAACCGGGGTTCGATTCCTGTGCAGTACTGAGTGTCAATTGGCATTCAATGAAGTAAAAAAAATATTAAGTTCGAGCGAAGTGCTTGCTCATTAAACGTTAGACTTACCCGTGGTACTGACGGCAGACGCCAGCGGGATCGGAGTCGGCGCCGTGATATCGCATATCACTGAGGAGGGAGAGCGGCCGATCGCATATGCGTCGCGTACTCTCAGCGCGGCCGAGCGGGCCTATGCGCAGATAGATCGAGAGGCCTTAGCAATAATATTCGGTATTAAAAAGTTTCATCAGTACTTATATGGTAGAAAATTCGTGTTAAGGACTGATCACAAACCCTTGACGTATATTTTCGGCAGTAAAGTGGGCATTCCAGTTATGGCCGCTTAGAGATTACAGCGTTGGGCAGTATTATTGTCGGGATACAATTATGACATAGGATATGTAAGTTCACACAAAAAATTGTGCAAATGCGTTATCTCGTTTGCCGTAACTGGTACATAAACGGCTTCCGAAGTCGGAGGGAATGAATTACATTAACTTCGTAGAAAATTTAATGATTTGTTATATTTACGCGAACACTACACATGATTAAAACTACTTTTACGGATTTTATCGCGTTTATTTTTACTTTTTATTTTTAATTCCCGACGTTTCGGGCGCTTTTCAGCACCCATGGTCACGGGGGACTGAGATGACTGACGTCCCGATGTCATTGTTAAACCCGGAGTACCTTCAGCTTTTTTAATTATTGTTTATGGTCCGATCTATGCAAAATGAACTAACTCTGTCTTGAGGTCTTGCAGTGGTATGCTTGGGTTTAGTTTTAATTTTATTGATTATAGGATCCCAAGCAGGTGGTAGTACCCAGCCTCCTTCTCTATTGAAATTAGGATGTTTTTTAATTTCAATAGCCTCACGTTTCACAATTTCGGCGCTGAACTTCGACTTTAAATCTCCCCAAAAATGAATTTAACGCGTTGAAAAACTTACGCAACAGACCAGAGCTTACGATTCTCCGCGCAGATAAAGGTAATTCTACGGTTATAATGGATACGTCAGATTACAATTTTAAAATACAACAACTTTTGTCGGATGAAACTACTTATCGAAAGGTCAAAACAGACCCTACAACTAATACGCTTAAAACAACTAGCGATCTAATTAAGAAATAATCCGAAAAATTGAATCTGGACGTTAATTCGATAATACCTTCATGTGCCAAACCACCGAAGTTGTATGGGTTACCAAAGATACACAAACCGAATGCTCCTTTACGTCCAATAGTGAGTCAGATTGATTCGCCAACTTACAGATTGGCTCAATACTTAGCTAAAATATTATCACCACTCAGAGGACACACAAGAGCACACACTAAGGATTCATACCATTTTGTCAGTGAGATAAAAGACCTACATCTTACTGACAATGAAACCATGGTCAGTTTTGATGTTCAGTCTTTATTTACATCCCTACCTGTTGAAGACTGCATCTCAATTATAACTAGGAAACTAGAGGAAAATAACATGCCAGCAGAATATGCAGTATTACTAAGACATTGCCTTACATCTGGCTATCTATTGTGGAAGGAAGAGTTTTACAAGCAAGTAGATGGTGTGGCGATGGGCTCACCTGTATCTCCCATTGTCGCCGATATATTCATGGAAGACTTTGAGGAGAAAGCCCTCCTTACTGCACCTGTTACACCAAGGATCTACAAGCGGTACGTAGACGATACTTTCACAATTTTACCATCAGACAAAGTAACTGCATTTTTAGAACATCTTAATTCCATAAACTCTAAAATTCAATTTACTATGGAGTTAGAGGCAAATAATTCTTTACCTTTCCTAGATGTGTTAGTCATCAGAAATCCTAATAACACCATTGGTCACACTGTGTCTAGGAAAAAGACCCATACAAACCGATATTTAAACGGTGAATCTCACCACCATCCTTCACAGTTAGCTACCGTGGGCAAATCTTTGTTACAGAGAGCACGAGGGATCTGTGACAGCAAACACCTGGCCGCCGAGCTTCAGCACGTCAAGCAAGTTCTGCACGACAACAAGCTTCGGGTCCCGCGCCTACGTCACAGTGACCGAGTGAAGCCAGCCACAGTCGAGCGTGTGCCTGCTGTACTACCATATGTCAGAGGTGTCACAGACAAGATTGGCTATATCTTGAAGTGACCTTCTATTAGAACATTCTACAAGCCGCCGAAGAAGATTAGTCAGTTCCTACCATCCGTCAAGTGTCATATTCCTCTACAAGATGCAGGAGTGTACAAGCTTGATTGTGAATGTGGTCTCTCTTATATAGGACAAACCAAAAGATCAATTAGGACCCGCGTAAAAGAACATATAGCTGATGTGAAGCATCAACGTTCCGGGAAGTCTGCAGTTTGTGATCATATCCTAGACGGCCCCAACCATTACATCAGATTTGATAGACCACAAATCCTCGCGAAAGAACACCGATTCCTACCAAGGATGATACGTGAGGCTATTGAAATTAAAAAACATCCTAATTTCAATAGAGAAGGAGGCTGGGTACTACCACCTGCTTGGGATCCTATAATCAATAAAATTAAAACTAAAGCCAAGCATACCACTGCAAGACCTCAAGACAGAGTTAGTACATTTTGCATAGATCGGACCATAAACAATAATTAAAAAAGCTGAAGGTACTCCGGGTTTAACAATGACATCGGGACGTCAGTCATCTCAGTCCCCCGTGACTATGGGTGCTGAAAAGCGCCCGAAACGTCGGGAATTAAAAATAAAAAGTAAAAATAAACGCGATAAAATCCGTAAAAGTAGTTTTAATTACTCGTAGAAAATTTTCTCCCGGTCACAAATGATGACGTCAGAACGGCAACAGCAAGCGATCCGGAATTAAGTAGAATTGTAACCTATGTTCAGTCCGGATGGCCCGCGTCCTGTCCAAAAGAAGTGTTGCAGCAATATTATATTAAACATAATGAACTGTACATAGATAGGGGCTGTATTATGTGGGGTTACCGCTTGGTGATACCGCGCACTTTAAGAAAAAAAAATACTTATGCAATTACATGCTGGTCACATGGGCATTGTTAAAACTAAGTCCATAGCTCGAAGTTACGTATGGTGGCCTGATATAGATACAGACGTCGAATCCGAATGCCGAGCATGTGAGACGTGCGCGGTGGAGTCACAAGCACCCCCGCGCGCCCCACCGCAGCCTTGGCCGTACCATTTGCAGCCATGGAGCAGACTCCATATAGATTTTTAGGCCCTTTTAACGGAAAAAAATTTCTCATTTTAATAGACTCCAGTACGAAACGGCTAGAAGTGTTTGAAATGCCAAAAACGGAATGTCGATGGAGGACGACGGCCTGGACACATCTCCGACTACGGTTGTGGGTGATTCGGGAAAGGAGAGGAAACGGGTTTCGAGTGAACACATTAAAAGTCCTGGAATCGAATATAGTACACCGCCAACGTCACCTAGTGCACCGTCGCCTGAACCGCCTCGAGCCCGATCCGGGCGAGTTCGTAAACCTGTTGTTAGGTTTCATGTTTAGCAAGTTATTACATTTATAGATAATGTATTATATAGTTAAGGTATTTATTATAAGTAAATTTGTGATTACATAATTTATGTACTTTACTTAATAATATCTGATAATACCATATATTAAGAAGGGAGGTGTGATATATGTAGGTATAGATTAATATTGTACTATGTAGGTAGGCGCCACCGCGCGTCTTCACTAGCCAGTCGCTCAATACATGTTATGAAGTTACACCGTGTTTTATTATTTAAACACCGAGTTATCCAGTACATCTCAGGCACAAGAGAAAGTGGTGAGCTGAAGTTAGGGAAATTTGGAGTAGGGCAACGGAACCGTAGGGGCCACTAGCTGGCTTTATGGAGAAAGAGGGACTCTTTATGATGAACTCTTCCTTCCAGAAGCGGCCCCACAAGAATAGGACCTGGTTGAACCCCGACGGTTCGACAAAAAATGAGATTAACTTCATTATTAGGACCAGACGCCAATTGTTCAGTGATGTCTCAGTGATCGCAAAGGTTAAAACTGGTAGCGATCACCGAATGGTTAGAGGCACACTGAACCTAAACGTTAAGTTGCAGAGATCTCGTCTAACGATGTCAACGCTCCGTCCCCCTTGTGCTCTAATCCAGAATCCCGCAACCTTTCAGCTCGAGTTACGTAACCACTTTCAGTGCCTAGAAGATTGCAATGCAGTGTACGATATGAATGACAAGCTCGTGGAAACTGTCCATGCGGTCGGAGCTAAGTTTTACAAGACCGGCCGCAGAAGAACACAAAAACTCTCCGATCACATATCCATAATAACGCGCTAGGCGATCCACATGGACGATCTTAGGAGTCCCTCTAGCGCCTTTCTGTAACGGCTCGGCAATGTCAAGGGATGTCCTATCCCGTGGTGCACCAACATTGTACAATTTCAATGCTCCTCTACTCCGTGTCTGAGGTCCCCTCACAGCCGCACAACTTGTACATGTACGACACCAATCCTCGACATCGTCACGATAATGGACCCAGTGAAACTGTTCTCGGACCTTCAGTAAAGTTCGTTTAACTCCCAGATGGACTCTTGAACGACCATTATGGCACAGCTGTAGAACATTCGGCACTTTAGCTTTAGGGACAACCATTTGCAAACGACAGCTGTCTCCTCGACCATTGTCCCATTTACGGCACAGGACTCCATCCTGAAGCAGCAAGCTGTCCCATTGGGCCCAATAGCTTTTAGTGGTCGAACTCATCGCTGAGACGTCGCTCCACTTGGGCTTGGGAGCACTGGCCTTCATCCATTCCAGGATCGGCTTGATGTCCGGATCTTCCTGCTGTGCATGTTGAAAGCTGTCCTTCCACTCGTTGCTGAGGTGGTCTGCCCTGAGCATCCTCACGAATACCACTTCCTTACTCTCTTGCCTACTACAATGGTTGCAATCTTCAGGACAAGGTCTTCTTGACAATACATCTGCGTTGCCGTGAGATTCCCCGCTGCGGTGTCTGATAGTAAAGTCGTATTCCTGCTGCTGCTGGGCTATACTGTTAGCTGAACTTCCTTTCTGAGACCGTTCGCCTTCCCTTCCTAGGGTGTGCTTAGGGCAGCTGGACCGAAGATGGCCCCTTTCCCCACAGCCATAGCACCTCGGGCTGTATTTCTTATTGTGGTCGCGAACCGTAACTGCTGTAACCTCCCTAGCGTGAGGTGAACGATGATCCTGTCGCCGCCAGGCAGTGCCGTTAGCTGTACTACCCTCCTGATATCATTCACTTTCCCTTTCTGCGGTTCGCTTAGGGCAGCTGGATCGAAGATGGCCCCTTTCCCCACAGCCATAGCACCTAGGGCTGTATCCTTTGTTGCGGTCGCGAACTGTAGCTGCTGCAACCTCCCTGACGCGATGGGAACGATAATCCTGCCGCACGGCTTCTACCTCCAGTGCATAGGCCAAGGCGTCCTTAAGCGTCTCGTGGTGCCCGAGCCTCACAGCAGCTCTGACTTCCAGGTCGCGGATGCCGTCGATGAATGTCTGCACCAGGTTCCCTTCAATGAGCGCAGGTACAGACTGGTATGCTTTTCGAACCATCTTCTCCACCTCAAGGGCCCACTGCTGCAGGTTTTCATTGCTGCATTGCACGCGATCTTTAAGCTGCGCGCGAAAGACGTGTTCCAGGTGAGCGTCACCATATCTCACCTCCAATGCCTCAAGGAGCTGCTCGTAGGTCACTTTCTTACCGAGAGCTTCCAACACGGTTAAGGCTTGGTCGCGCAGGCCTAAGGTGAGTTCAGTCATGGCCTGGCTTTTATTCCAGCCGTTTGCCTCCATGACGGCCTCGAACTGGATTTTGTAGGCCAACCAGGAAGAATTCCCGTTGAACGGTGGTACCTTGAACCCACGTAGCGAAGGTGTAGTAGCTACTGCGAGGGCTGCAATTCCATCTCCAAGTTTGAGTTCACCCAGCGTTTTCTTAACTTGGTTGATTTGGGTCTCATGTTCTTCGATTCGGGTTTCAGCTTCCGACAGGCGGTTGTCATGTTGAGCAACCCTATCCTTCACCTCCCTTATTTCTTTCCCAAAGGCAGCGTGAAGGTCCTTCATGAGGAGCATCTGCTCTTCCAACCGACGAGCATGTTCCGCCTGCTGATCTTCCAACCGACGGGCCTGTTCCTCCTGTTGGCGGGCCTGTTCCTCCTGTCGGCGGACCTGTTCCTCTTGTCCGCTCTGCAGCTGCACTTTTAACTGACGGAATTGTTCCTCCTGTCGGCGAGCCTGCTCCTGCAGCATCACCATCAGAGCACCTAAGTCGGGTGCTGCAGATGTAGGAGCTACTGACGGTCCTGCAGCCGGCGACTGGCCCTCCGACGTCTGCGGCGTTGCACCACCAAATCTTCTTTGGTCCGTCTCCTGCTGGCGTTGACTTCGGGTACGGACACCCTCCGTTTCCTCCTTAGGTAAAATCGGCATAATTTTATCCCACTTCTGACACCAATTGTTGCGAGCTTGAGGTTCGTGACAATAAAAATTGCCGATAAAATTACCTAAATTAACAATTTAATTTACTATACACAAATTAAAACTAAAAACACTAATAATTAAACACACTAATTCACTTAATTCCGCTCCGAAGCTTCGCTTGTGTCGTCGAGTTCAACTCTGCCCCGATCGCATCTTGCAGCGCCTATTTATATAAATTAGCAAAATATCCAGAATGTTCAAGTAAATACGCGCAAGGTACCGAGAGTTCGAGTTTTAAACTTCAAGAAGTTTAGTTCTTCGGTTCGAGACTAGATGGCGCCGATTTGAGCGCGTAACAATACTATTGTTTCAGTTTCGCCTTTTACGACACGCACGGTACGTTACGGGGTAGTGGATATTCTTACACCGACAACACACGGTATTTTTCTTAAAACCCGATTACGAATTTTGGGTAAAAATATCTTTAATCTTGTTATCCATTAAAATTATAGATACCTTAGGTATAGGTTTAAGGACAGATGTTTTTCTCTGATGTACGCGAATCAATCTGAAACTGTCGAGAGCTACACTGCTAGCATTGCAAGTGGGGCACGGAGGGACGAATTACAGTTATCATTAATGTTCACGCTACAGTGGACAGGGAAGCTGCGACCCGCGTCGGGATAAATCTCCGGAGGCCGCCGCAAGTCTAGTGAATAATAGTTTCGAGGAACATTGCGTGATACTCTGAGCAATGTTGCTTGTCCAGTTACGTAAGCCCTGTCATTAACATACACATCTCTGTTAAAATTTCGTATAATAACGGACTTGAATTTAATCAAAAATATATAATATAGGTAAACAGACGTAAATATCGTGAGATAGGGATGAAATTTTAATGGGAAATAAGAATACTGTGAAAGTATGCACTGTAGAGACATAATATATATATATATATTATGTACTTAATTAAGAATTAAAATGTAGATGCGACAACACCCCTGAGGACTGAGACAGAATGCCTTGTTTCCGGTAAAAAAGAAACTCGACACTCAACAATGAGACATAGCAAAAGACATCGACTTATAATTGATGTTGACACATTTTGTTACTGATACACATTCATTTTAGGTGGAGCCACGCTGTATATATATTCTGGTTGTAACACGGATGGCTCGGCTCTACCGGGTTAGGACCACTTTTTACTAGAAACAAACTTCCCTCCTGGTCTTCGAGGGTGGTATCGCATTTGCTATGTCATATTATTCATAATGGGAATAGTCGGAGTCGGGTATTTTGTAAAAATTACACAAACAGTAAAGACAAGAGCCAAAACGTATATTAAAATTTTGAAGACGGATTATCCAACTAAATGTTTCCTCTTTGCATATACAAAACATAGAATTAGTGTTGCAAAAATATTTTTGAGTGTTTCCGAAAGAGGGTTCACAGTTCGCACCGTGAATAATATCTTGAGATGAAATTCAGCATTCTCCTCGCGTTATTAAGAATAGAATTTAATAAAACGGAATCGGCCTTGCGTAGAAATTTTTTCCATCTTTTATAACGAAAGAATACCTTAGAGAATAACGGAAATTCTGCAGCCATGCTTACTAATTGCAAACTCACGTGCCGTAGACACCATACATAATAAATTATTAAGGGCAGTAGACACTGGGAGTACTCGTCAGTAGTGGATATCAATGATATAATGTCCGGGCACGTTTTACCGCACATAATGACGGAGATCATACTGGTGTCGTCAAATACTGACGTCTCGAAATTGTCATAACTTTAACGTTCATAATTAATACCAACGTAAAATACCAGCTTAATTCTGCTGTTTTCCTTATGGTGAGTGTAGAGGACCGGGGGCACTTGTTACAGGAAAAGAGGTATTCCGTCTTAATCAGGGATGGTAATGCATCTATATTTTGATTCTTCATCGTGGATAAATGTCTATAAATCACAGCATCAGATGGACTAGATACTCGTTTCATATAATATAAGTTTTACAATACTTGTACATATTTCGATAACAAGTTAACGAAATAATTTACTTTCCTATCTTCGGAATCATGCGGAGTTGGTATCTTTCTAAAATTACTTCAGTTCTTTGGGGGTTTTTTAATAATTCTTTTTTCATTACAGGTTAATTTAAACTAACAAATGAGCGTTCGAGAAGTGCAGTATGCGATTTTCCAAGTATTCAGTTATTTTAGTAATTAAATATTATATTTTATGTAATACTTAGTTTGGTAACATATTTTGTTTGCGTTATGTGTTGCTTGTGTTATAACATTATTAATATCTACATACGGCTAAATATCATCATGCATTCCGAACCAAATCAAATTTCCGTTTGCCCTCAGCTTGTGTATGTCGACAATCTCTTGACATTTGTTTAATTTGTCACATTGACATTGCATACGTTACGTGCTGGATGTGCAAATAAAACGCGAGACAAATTTTATTAAAATATGACCAAAATCACAAAATCTTCAAGACTCTCCCCTTTACAGAAGTCTCAACGGACCCAATTGTGGCGCAATATTTTCCCTCTTTTCATAATTTTTTCGATACTGAACTATTCTAAACTTTACTGACTAACTAAATAACGATCCGCAGAGATATAAACGTGTAGTGGCCCGTGGGTGACGTAAGAGATATAAGCGTGTAGTGGCCCGTGGGTGACGTAAGAGATATAAACGTGTAGTGGCCCGTGGGTGACGTAAGGGATATAAACGTGTAGTGGCCCGTGGGTGACGTAAGAGATATAAACGCGTAGTGGCCCGTGGGTGACGTAAGAGATATAAACGTGTAGTGGCCCGTGGGTGACGTAAGAGATATAAACGTGTAGTGGCCCGTGGGTGACGTAAGAGACATAAACGTGTAGTGGCCCGTGGGTGACGTAAGAGATATAAACGTGTAGTGGCCCGTGGGTGACTAAGAGATATAAACGTGTAGTGGCCCGTGGGTGACGTAAGAGATATAATCGTGTGGTGGCCCGTGGGTGACGTAAGAGACCACAGAGGCAAACAATCCAGGAGATGGCAGCAGCGGCTTCCTTATAACGACTAAAAATAAAAATAAACCGTGGCGTCAAACCGATTGCCAAGCGCGGCAACTGTTGGCTGCCTTATGAGGCCAGCCATGGGAAAGGCCTATGTTCAGCAGTGGACTCCAATAGGCTGTAACGGTTTGATAAACAAATGAAATGAACACATTATGTGGTTCAATGTAATTTTTACCTCTGTAATTTTGCAGACTATCGGGGCACCAACATAGCGCGGTGCATGCCGCAGTTCACGTTTTGCGTGCTAATTAACAAATGGATTGAAATTGCGCGGCTAGCGGCTGCCGCTGTACAAGCTTTTAATTACGTGCAAGTGGGAAGCGCCGCCGGTACTTGCGTTGAATCAAGCCCGCGATTAAATGCCCGCGCATCAACCCTTATCCCTTTGATAGAAAACCTCCGCTTTGGCGGGATTAAATATCATTCATTCAAACCATTTACTTTTTTCTATATAATAAGGGTAAGAAACGAGTACAGAGTCCACCTGATGGTAAATGCATACCGTGCCATAGAAATCTATATTTATCCTCAATTACTATTTACATAATACGCAGATACGTTGTCAAACTTGAGGATTAAGATCTCTACACTCACCATACGGAAGAGCAGTCGGTCCAGCCGACACATTCGTTCTACAACCTTAAAGCGGGCTACATACGACACGATATCGGATAGTGGCAAAATCATTTCTAGAAGGTTGTAAAAACTGTCTTCATCCATCCGGAGAAAATTAATAATGTCTTTGGATTAAATACCATTTATTACGTTTGTGCGGCTTGCTTTTTGTCTCTTTTGGAGCCATTTTGCACCCAGTAACTCCTTTTTTCTATTTTCGAATAAATTAACCGAGAGGCTTAATGACAATCCAACACGTTGGTGTTTTAAGAGAGTTGCAGGCATTTTGAAGAACTCTACCGCATATGCGTGCCGCTCCAAGTCCGAACGCGTACTGCTAGGCAGGCTGGCAGGCCCGTGTGTAGGGTCTGCCCCGATAAAAGCCCCGATTTCTTTCCACCCTAGATCGCTACCGACATCATCTCGTATGTAGCCCGCTTAATACAGGTGCAGCACAGCTCTACTGCGTTGTATTAAGAAAATTAATTTTTGTGGTACGAGTAAATAATCAGTGATGATGCGTGGTGTGAGTGTGATAGAGAATAACACTAACACATTTCGTCGCGTGGGTGTCGTACAAACGACTATGGGAAATTCCTGGAGCAATGCCTGGCAATAGATGACGATATATCCTCACTAAATGAGGCTCACTTACGCCAGACGTAACATATCCAGACCGGCGACAGTGAGCAGCGTCAAAGGCGAGACATCCGGCACTGTGATCATCCCGTTCGTGTCGTAAAGGCCGACAGAGGGAAACGTATCCAGAAGATGGGCAGCAGCATCTGTCTGATAACCGCAGAATAAAAAAACTGCGGTTTGTAACGCGCTTGCCAACAATGGCAAATATCCCTACTACTAGGCTGTCTATGGAAAGGGCCCAGGTTCAACAATTGACTTTTGATAAGCAGTAGAGGTTAAAAGAAGCAATTAATATTAAAATATTTAAAACTGAAGTGTTCGGCGATAGAAGAGCATTGTCAAACAGCCTTAATAAATTACGTTATACATCTATACATTTTGTACTGTACAGATGTATAACAGCTTTTAACTAAATGCATACGAAAGTATTATACGATACTTACAACAAATAAATAATTGATAAAATTCTGTCCGTCTGTTTGTTCCGGTTAATCTCCGAAACTGTTGGATCGAGTTAACGGGACTTTCACTGGCAGATAGCTGAGATGCTAAGAAGTTACTAATGTACGACACACACGGTCAATTCAACTGATCATTCCAACGGATCAGTTCAAACTAGGACTGTTAATAGTTTTTAAAATATCGGATTTTCGATATATCGATAAATAAACTTATAAATTAAACCCGATATTTATACATTTATAATTATCCATGTATCGAAAAACAGACATTTTAAAAATATCAACAGTCCTAGTTTGAACTGATCGGTTGGAATGATCAGTTGAATTGACCGCGTGTGTCGTCCATTAGACTAATTTTATTTTAGAAAAAAAATCAGGGTTCCGTGGAAAAATATTAAAACTCATGAAATTGTGAACAAAACCCGATTCAAATAGGAAAGTACAATAACTAATAAATAAAAATTATTGTATGCGAACGAAGTTGCGGGCACACTGGTAGCTAATACAAATATATGAACACCAACATATTTTATAGAATTAATTACACACCTGTAATGAGAATAGACCAAGTCTATGTATGAACGAATAGACAACTTGAGAAGTATTATTATTACACGTTAATAAAATTCTCCGTAATGCAGTTTAAACTTTAAACCAATAAAGTATCTTGCGCTAATGTAGATGTGGTTGTTTCGGTGGTCTCGGCTGCGGCCGGTTGGCGGAATGCCATTAGCTTAAATTGCGTGCCATTTATTTAATTAATTTGCATTAATTGCACAACTGAAACAAAAGTCACTAGATTTTGATTGTGTGGCCGGTACATGTTTTTTTATAGGATAAGGGTGACAAACGAACACATAGCCACGTGATGGTAAGTGGATGCTATGATATGAGCCACTCATAGACATCTATCCTCAATTAAGAATCACAATGCAAATGCGCTGTCACCTATGAGGATTAAGATGCAAGAATGCTTCTTTTCTAGTGAAAGGGTCTGCGGTCTACGCCCACCTTACAGAACACAGTAGCATTAAGCTGCTATTTTACGCAGGTATTCTTTGAAAGAGTGGTCCTTCCCCGGTTGAGTCGACCCATTTGTGCTACAAACACAATGTAGCATTATGTAGGAGCTAGGTAAACCATTAAAGGCGTAACTCCTTTTAACAGCATAATTCATAGTATGTTGTAACAGCCTCCTTGGTCTAGTGATTGTAAACGCGGTTGCTAATCATGAGTTCCGGTGTTCAAATTCCGGATCGGGCCAAAACTAAATATTGGGTTTTTCTGTCAAGAAACTCTAAGTAGCAGCTGGGAGTCAGGAAGTTGACGGTGTTTCACGCCCGTGCCTAGGAAATCACGTAAAGCCGTTGGTCCTAGCCGTGGCGCTTGATCTCTTTGTGACAGTTTACCGTTCCATCGGACTATGAGAGTAAGGGAAAGTGCACCTGTGCTTGCAGATGCACTTGGGTTCTATAATCCTGTCCGTTCAGACAGGTTAGTATCCTTTCAGACAGGCCACTGTGGCTGAAACTTGGTCTGTAGGATATTATTTATTATTATAATGCGGGTCATAAAACAATTTCTTGTATTCGTTTTATCCGAACACACGATCAAGATAATGCACTTACTTAAGATAAGTGACAGCCTATACGTTCCATGCTTTCTCATATTTCTAGGTGATCTATTAGAACGAGTACGTGGTAAAACTGTACTTGAGACTTGCAAGTGACAATGACATTTTTCTATCGGGATTGAACCCAAGTTGCTCACACGCTGTGAAATTTACAACGAGTGCTTAGTATTTTAGCTACCAATTTACTAACTTGTATAACATATTGCGTTTATATCCTAAACCATTTCCTGTCCCGTGCACTACATGTAGGTCATTGTTATTGTCTTATTATTGTGTCTGAAAATCGGACAGTTAAAATGTTAATATTTTAAAGAACAGTAAATGGATCTTTGGTTCTGTACACTCACCATACAAAACACTGGAAACGAGGCATTCCATCTTAGTCCTCAGAGGTGGCAATGCATTTTGATTCCTAATCGATGATAGATGTAAATGTATATGGATACAGCATCCACTTATCATGAGGTGGACTGTGTGCTCGCTTGCCGTCCTTATTCTATAAAAAAATCACTTTGTCGTATCAACATCCACTTAATCGATGAAACTGCACCAGCAATATTTCTCATTAGCCTATCCGTAGACCAAATATGACGTAAACAAGTACGACTAAAACGTAGCGATTATACCTACCTTGAGTGTGACGAAACATCGCAGGCATGCGCGATGCGAATCAATTCGCTAATTCTTCTTTAGTACTGTCTTTACCATAAGGACACATGGGGCCCGTGCCCAGGGCTCTCATTTTCTTTTTATTAAATATGATAACTTTCAACCACAAATATTCGATTTTATAGCAAATAATTGTTATGATCCTTATTTATATCTAGACATGTGAAGTCTAAATTCTATTGTAATAAATTGAAATAAATACACGTATTGATGTTGTTATAAAATATTTTTTCTAATAAAATTGTTTTGTAAACCACCATCTACTCCATTCTATAAGTAAAGTCATTTTATCGAACGAAAATTGAATGACTCTCAAGATGGTACGGAAAGAAGACGTAAGATGGCATAAATACGGCTAATTTAATATAAATCAGTAGGGTAAGAAATCGATCTTGGATTGTTTTTAAAGAACTAGAATATGATAATTTTATTCGTTATGTTTAATTTTATTTACTTCATAAATTTGTTACTTTTTAACTGATTATTTTAACAGTTAAAAGATGTATTAGCGATCTTTAATTCTAGAGGTCACCCACATAAACCACTTCGATTACACAGTCGAGTTTGCGGAGTCTATACAATGATGTAGTGCATTTCAAGTCAACATTGTCTATGGTTGTGGGATTTCCCGAACTTGTACGGTGAAGTTTGTGGTGTGTTTTTGTTTTGTTGAATAGAAATTATTTAAGATAATAGAAGTGTTAACGTGGTCGTTTATTTATTCATTTTACTATGTCGAAAAGAACACATATAGGTGGATCACTAAAAAGAAAAAAGTTGTAGCTAAAAACTAAATAACCAAAAAACTTCCTAAGCCCACATCATTTTTATGGTTGAAAACACAAATACGCTGACTAATTCTTCACCGTCACCACATCAAGATCGAAATACTTCTGAATATCAACAAGAAAAAGATCATATGTATGACAAAAATTACTAACACATCAGATGCTGAATCCTCTACTTCAATCTACTGAGAGGTAATGAATAATGAAACATGCTTGGACTCTTGGTATGTATTGTGATGAAATTTTAACAGAAGAATTACGCGATATTTGGATTCGAAAAGGGCCATTATTATTCCAAAATAAGCATTGTGACTTTTTCAAAACTCCTGCGAGTTTTCCAGATTCAAGTAGTAAAAAAAACAATATATATATATATATATATATATATATATATATATATATATATATATGTACAATATATAATAGATATTTGACATAAATTATTTTTGCCCATAAATTGACGAATGGTGGGTCTTTAGAAAAAAATGGCTCCTTTATTCGCCATCGAAGAAATCTGTGTACTGCTATTGCTGACTTCTATTTAATACTACTACTGGTACTGGACTTAATTTGAGTTCTCCGAATGGACATACAGATAGGAAGCATATTAGTAACTTATAAACTTATAATTGAACATGAGAACAGTATATAATACAGGCAATAATTATGAATTATGTCGCAAGAAGCAAAACTACTGGACCAGTTGGAAGTGAGTTGCTGTCCCAATATAACACAGCAGTCAATTATTGGAAGAATGTACTGAGAAGAATTGTTGCAATAGTGAAATTTTTAGCATGTAGAGATCTTGCTTTTCGTGGTGATAATGAGATATTTGGGGTCCCAAAATGACGTGAATTATTTAGGATGCCTCGAATTGATTAGTGAAATTGATTATTTTCTTGCTGATCATATAAGAAACTGTGGAAACCGTTGAAAAGGAAGTACATGGTATTTGTCTGCAAGTTTTCAAAAATATTGTGAAGAAAATAATATCAACAACATACTACTCTATAAGCGTGGATTCTTCGCCAGATCTCTCTCACATCGACCAACTACCTAACCTTCATCGTTGGATACGTAAAAGAGGGAGAGTTTATTGAGAGATTTTTGCAATTTTTGGCTGTGGATAAGCATTGTGCACAATACATAGAAGGTATTATTTTAAACTTTGTTGAAAGCCTTGATATTTATATAAAATATTGTCGTGGCCATGGTTATAGTAATGCATCAAATATGGCTGTCAAGAATAAAAGAAAAATGTGAATATGCAATTTTGGTTCTATGTGCAGAACATTCGCTAAATTTAGTAGGTGTTCAGGCTGTTGAATGTGTTTCCAAAGCTGTAGCATACGTTCTATTCAAAAATTATTTAATTTTTTCTTGGCTTCGACTAGCCGATGGAAACTTATGACAGAGCATTTGGGCGCAAATAAAGTCTTGAAGTCTCTCCCGGATACTAGATAGTCTGCACATGCTAATGTTATTAATGCTTTGCAAATTTGTTTTTTTTTTCTGAAGCTCTTTCTTTAATTGCAAGTAACATCCATCAACCAGGAGACACAAAAAACGAAGCCCTAAGACTAGCAAAAAAAATAGATAAATTGAATATTATACTTTACACGGAGATATGGAATGATCTTTTGAGAATTATAAACAAAACCAGCTTAAGTTTACGTTGCAACAAAACTTTCAGCATCTCAATATGTCAATAACGCAAGCAATAATTTGGATCAGTACCAGTCGGCTGCTAAAGAAAAAAATCCAAAAACTGACTATAAAGATAAGTGTAAGGGAAAAAGAAATTGCAGCACACGCGTTACTTTTTTGAGGTCATAGACTGTACAGTTAAATGGCAAAGAAAAATTTTGTGTAGATACGTTCATTCCTATAATCGATACATTATATGCACATTTAAAATTCGTTCAGCAGTATACCAAAAAATTAACAATCGTTTTAGTTTTCTTTGTCAATTAACAACAATCTATTCTGACGAGTTGACAAAAAAATGCAACGAATTTACAGAACTCTATCATGAAGACATTAGTGCATATGAGCTGAAATCAGAATGTTTTCATTTAGGGCAATATAGAATATAGCAAAGGAATCACTGGATTTGAGTATCTCAGCCTTACATAAACTAATAAAGTCCGATAAATTAGAAGAAACTTTTCCAAATGTTGAAGTTGCTACAAGAAAGTTCCTTTGTTTAATGGTTACCAATTGTAGTTGAGAGCGCTCATTTTCACACCTAAAGAGAATAAAAAATTAATTACCAACAACTATGTTACAAGAACGACTAACAAATATGTCAATTATGTGTATATAATGTGGTATCTTTCAAAAAATAGACTTTGAAGATATAATAGAAGATTTTGCACAACAGAACCCCGACAAAAAACCACTGTCGTAATGATAACCAATTTAAACCACCAACATACTTATGCAATGAGAGCGTATAATCTTCCACTCACCAGATGTCGCTACTTGTGACTGCTGTTAAGTTTTTTTGTTGCACAATGTTAGTTTGGAGAAATTACTTTTAAGTAATAGTTTATCATTATCTAGAGTATCAGTGATTTTTTTGCACTTTATCACTCGTTTTTTTTTAAAAAACCTACTAAGTTAAGTTATATTTATAGTTTGGTTCATTCATTTCTTATCTAATTTATAGAGATACGGAAAGAAACATTAAAGTTTACATTTTCCTAAGAAATAATTGTCCCCCAAAGATTTAAATAGTTAGATGCGCCCTTACCATAGTATGACCACTCCGAAACGTGTCCATTTTCAAATGAGTGAGCTCACTCATTCGAAATCAGTGCTCATTTGTGCAACAAAGAAAGTAGTATACACAATTTCTGTAAGATAATATGAGATGACACTATTGCATTAGTGTGCGCGCGTCAGCGTTTTGTAAACGAACACACCCAAAAATAATGCCACAGTTTTCAAGGTGAAGGCGCATCTAACTATTTAAATCTTTGTTGTCCCCGCTATGAAATCCGTCAAATATTTTACCTCATTGTAAAGTGGCGCCGCCCTGGTGGCAGAAAAGTCGTTGGTGATATATTATTTGATTTGTACAAATTAACCATAATAAATATTAGATGATATCAGAAAAATGTCTTTGTCATTCACTTTTTTTACTTTCCAACAGAGCCCAAAATTCTTGTGTGCCTAAGGGCCCCGGTATGACATAAGACGGCGTTGCCCAATAGATTTTCCTTTTGTAATATCTGACATCGTAAAATTATGTTTTCAGTGTGCATTGCTGCTGAATACTATTTACTAATTTATTTCGAGTGACTCGATTCCGAGATTACTGTTTATGGACTCAGACAAACAAAAAAGACAGACGGAGCGCTGCATACATTTGAAGCGATGATGAAACCATGCTCAAAATTTCCAGTTGGAGCCACGCATGTGCCCCTGAAACCATGATGCAAATGATTAGATGCATAAAAGTCATAGAAATATAAAAACAGTTTTGGCTCACTTGTTGCATCACTTGATGTGTACGCAGCTGTCATATTTACTGTCATATTATACATTCATAATCTCGAAGTACTTATATTTTATTTCTCATAAATACATAGGTGTTATATTTACAGCAAATCGTTATAATTATATCGTTATATTATAATAGAGTTGATGTTATTACTGCAGCAAATGAATACTTATAATTGAATTAACAATTTCAGTAGCGCCAGAAAAAAGAAGTTCGTCGTATCCGCGGATTTAAAATAACAGTCCCCGTCCGCTTCCTTAATGCTGCCAATTATAAAACGGTTAAATAACCCTTTAAAGATTTTGTAGGTTGAAATGTAATCTACACTTTGTTATCGTTTTATTACACGAAAGGAAAGCTGCAAGGCCTCGACGAAAATTTTACTGTAATAATGGCAGATCTTGCGATGGAGTTACGCTTCCCAATAATGTAATGAAAACAAACGAAATTAATTAGTTTATTAAAGTTAGATTGGAGTTCAGGAGTACCTATTGTAAACGAAACAGTTATAACAATATACCTACTATAGCACGTGCGTACCTACTTATCAAATATTGCTCAAATGAAAACTTGATAATGGAGAATTACCATATTAAAATTTTAGACAGTATGTAATACGGATGTGGGTAGTAGATTAATCGATTTTTAGTTATTAGGTACCCTTAAATTAAAATAACTAACTATTTTTATCCAGCGATTGTAGCACCAGTTAAATCCTTATTGCTTAATTATAAATTAAAGATTGGTATCTAGGACATAATGCACAACCACTTATAGGTAATCACCTCTCACATAGTGAAACATTAAATAATAAGACTATAAACTAAAAACTTAGTCTCTAGAATTGATTTTTTAAATTTAGTGGTTGTCATACAATGTACGTCATGGATTTAGTGATGGTCACAGTATTTGTTGTAAAGATAGCTCATTCTAGAAACCGGGGAATTTGATCCTAGCAGCGTCCTACGGAATGGGCATACTAGAGGCTTGATAGGAGCACGAGGTATTCTCCGCGGCACTCCAAAGCAAAATTTTTAGCGGAGTTCTGGACAGCGCACGTGGTTGCTAATAATGTTATAGAAGAACATTTAGTCTGTTACATCTCTTCGCTTGTCCAGTGATGTCAACTAAAAGTATTCTAATGATTTAGAGTACGAATGGGGGTTACTCGGTTTGCCAACGAAGTACGATAAATGACGTATGAACCTTTTTTGTATCCGTTCAATCCTCAAACTATGAGTTGGTAAATGGGGACGCCAGTAGAGCAAAATTTTTGTTGCTGGTTTTCTGAAAAATTTCCCATATTACGAAACCTAACATTTTTGATGCTCTCTTTGTAGCATGATGTTTTTGATCCAAAAGAATACCCAAATCTTTGACAACAATCACCCCTTTGACCTGGATGCCTTGATATGATAATCAGTTGGGAGAATTTTAAATTTCCTAGTAAATTTAACGTTTGCATATTTATTACGTTCGATTTCATGCAGTTTGTTGTGCACTTAACCACCAAACAGTCGATATCCCTTTGCACAAGTACAGCATCCTTATGTGAACTAACGGCTCTAGCCAAATTCAAGTCGTCAGCAAACATGTATGGTTTTGAAAATGTAAGACTAAGATTATTCTTAGTATTACATTTTCGAAACCATATTTACTCCTTTTGGTCATTAACGAAGATGTTGAATAATACCGGTGGGATGTGTGAACCTTGGGGCGCACCTGAATGGAGGGGATTCAATTCTAATGCAATTTTTATATGGTAGTGAATGGCATTGTTTGCCATTCACTACCATATAAAAAGCTCGTAAAGTAAGATAACACTTAAGCCATTTTAAAAGAGAACCATGAATACAATAAATTGATAACTTCTTGAGAACGATATCGAAGTGAACTCTATTGAACGCTTTGAGTATTATTTAGTATTCACGCCATTATTTATTAGTCGCGCCTAATTTAATTAAAATAAAATAAAATAATAGTATTGAGATATATCCGAGTATTAATATAGAATGTCTCGTAGCCAGTTATCAGATATCAATTAGTTACTGTTGTACAAGTAAGTATACTCGTAAATATTGCCTCGATGGTCTGGTAGGTTCGAATCCTTGATCGGACCAAAATTAGATGTTGGGTATTTTTGTAGCAGAGGGGGCAAACGAGCATGCGGCTCACCTTTTTCTGTCAAAAAATTATCAGTGGCAGCCCGGAATCAGTAAGTTGACGGTGTTTCACCCTCGTGCCTCGGAAAGCACGTAAAGCCGTTGATCCTACAATTGTCGTGTCGGATTACCGTTGCATCGGACTATGAGAGTGAGGGCATAGAGAGTGCACCTGAGCTTGCGCGTACACTTGGGCACTGTAATACTGTCCTGCGAAGATGAGACGGGCCACGGTGACCGAAATTTGTTCTAGAGGATATTAGATTAGATTAGAAGTAAGGGTGACAATCGAGTACACATTCCCCTTGATTGTAAATTGATGGTCTATCCCACGTACCTACATTTATCCTTAATTAGTAATTAAAATTTACACAAACCGTACGAAACAAAGCAGCTTTAAGCAGTTATTTTACGTTAGCATTCTGTGAGAGCGTGGTTCTTTCTCGGTCGAGACAACCAATTGGTGCTACAACCATAGCTGCAGTATCGAATCCCTGTAAGTTCGAATTCTGAGACGATCCAAAATCAGTTATTGGATTTTTCTGTAAAAAAATTAAGTAGCAGCACGGAGTCAGGGTGTTGGAGGTGTACTGCGCCTGATCTCTCTTCTGTCGTGTCGGTTCGCCGCCCATCGGACTGTGAGAGTGGACAGCAAAGAGAGGTAGATAGTGCAACTCTTAGAGTATTTACAAGCGAGCTATTCAAAGTTTAAGGTGCAATTGTGCTTGCCCACGCACCCGCACGCTGTAATACTGTCCTGTACAGATGACTAGTCGTCATGATCTCAAATCATTCAGAGAGTTATTATTATACTAAATTATTTTTTTGCCTTATTTAATATAATATAAGAACATTTCCAGAATCAACTTTTTCATCGTTTACATAGTTTTATTCTTTGATTATCTACCTGATTACTTGATAATTTATTTTCTCTTTATTAGGTTCACCAACAATTGATAACACTAACACATCAAATTAATACAATTACTTAAAAGTATTAACACAAGTGCAACAATTACTTAAAGGTAAACTCCACATGCATATAACTTTATAAAAAAAAACTGAAAAAACTATAAGTTGCTCCTCAACTAAAATTAAATACATATTTATTAGCAAGATTAGTGCTGCATAATCAAAAAGAAAAACTTTAAAGAAAAACTAAGAAATCTATTTTAATTTACGCTATTAACTTATACATTAACGGAGACACTTGGGGAACGTTTATTAATCTTAAGGATTACTGTTTTTATTTATTGTTTTGAAACTGAATTAAACTATTTTTTTTGTTATATTATCTACTTTACACCTTCCGTTATAATTACCCCTAAAATGTCAAAATAGTTAACAATTTATTAACGTCCAAGTTCCATAGCCATTTACAATAACGACAAGGCATAGCGACGGGAAAAAGAAATGACAGTGTAAATGCGAGTGAAATATTAAACAACGAAACAACCAGTGAACGGTGAATGACCGACTGGCGCGTGCGCACGTATAAATAAATTCTTTCTACTTAAGTAGTAACGACGAAGTGGCGTCTTTATGATTTTTTTTATTTCTGAGTAATTTTCGGATGCGACAGTAAGCTTACAACACACTGGTGATAACAAAGAGGTAGGTCCTGCTGGATAAGAATCCTCTTACCTGTAAGTATAGCTTTATTTTTTCGATGTAAGAAAATAAACTTTATAAATATGTCACATATTGTATTTTACGCCTACATTTTTTTATAGTTTAAAAACGAAGTTCCTCTGACTGGAGAAGAAACTGCGAAAGAAACTTCGCAGGTATCCACCTTTATTGAAACAATGATGGAATAATTACTGACTGAACTATCAGTCAATCTTTATATTTAAATCATAAAACATTTTTAACTTTGATAAACTCACTATAAAATGTTATTAGGTTAGCTAATTACGTAATAACTTAAAACAAAAGGACCCTTAAGAGGATAGAGTAAGTCCGCTCAAATTCTAATTTCGTCCCCACTTGCCCGCGCGTCGTATGCTATGTACCGACATGTTTGTAATCACTAATACTGTAAGTAGAAAGGTCGTTAGACACTTATTTCATTAGGTTTATCATATTTATGTCTGTTTCTTAACGCCAAGCCAGCCGCTTCTTATTTTTATCACGGTTATTTCCCATTTTAATTTTACGTCGTACTGTTGCGTAATGTATATTCTGATCGTAAGCGACACAACCTCCCCGTTCAAAGGCCGAGGCGAAGTGACCGTGCTGCAGGAATCACGCTTCAAAAGGCCGATAGTTTAGGTAATTTCTTTTTACAGTGAAAATAATGGTATTTAAAAAAAAGTAAACAACATAAGCACTGCTTTATAGTTAGTTCAGTTAGTATGCAAAGTTTCATGATCTAATTTAAAGTATTTTATGAATAACAGCGGTTTATTGTTTATTTTGGAGGTAACTTTGGATTTTTTTCTATCGAGAAAATTTTACGAAATCGTGTTTTCGTCTAACATAATCCTTAACATTAATCCTCAACTTTACCATATATTTATTTCAAAATTAATGCTGCAATATTTTCGGCATAACGAAGGAAATTGCTAAGCCATTTGACATTATATTTCCCCTTAAGTAGGAACTGAATAAATTAACCGACTTGGTATTACATGGATCTCACAACTTTTTACAGTAGAAGAACTGAGTTGCGGGACTTAGTTTTTTTACAAGTTATGTTTTTGATGGCATTATTATTATTTTTAAAATATCCATTGTTGTGAAAAATCACTTTCAAGATTTATTGAATTAGGAATCATTGAAACATTAGTTCGACGGTCGTTAGGCTCAAACGCAACTTTCGAAAACGCGACGACGTCATCGTCATCGGTTGGGCGTGCCGCGTGCGTGTCGCACATAGACACAGTAACACAGCGCACACCGCACGGTAAGACAGTTACCTTCCGCGCACCGTGTCGACGTTGCTGCGCTTTGTTGACACTTAACCGAGATTGTTGTTGTGTGTATTTAG
Organism: Parnassius smintheus behrii; assembly: GCA_036936625.1. Taxonomy (NCBI): domain Eukaryota; kingdom Metazoa; phylum Arthropoda; class Insecta; order Lepidoptera; family Papilionidae; genus Parnassius; species Parnassius smintheus. Next base: position 567,199 of record JAUPFT010000005.1, on the reverse strand, counting down.
TGTTTTCGACTTGTGAAGTTAATTAGAGACGCGATCCGTTCGTTGTACTCTTTGGATACTATATTTGCAGTGTGTATTGATACCTTAGTACCTACCTCCGAAAAGATAAAGTACCGTAACGCGGTTTTTAAATTAGGTAAATCGTTTATTATCGCTTGTTAACTTAAAGTAATAATTATCTCTGCACCTACCTGCCCCGTTTTACAGTTAATTCGTAAAGAGAGAAATGTAGAGAACTACTTTAAATTGTACTATTCATTGATTATATTATAATTAAATAAGTTATTGCAATCATCATCATGAACAATATGTCCTCCTGCAGCCTGCTATGATTCTGCTAGTAATTGGCCATATGAAGTAGATGAATGCTTTTCATAAATCCTTAATAAGATATTGTCTATTACAATGGAATACCTACCTAAATAAAAAAATCAAGCTAGAGATACATCAAGGAATAATAATACACTACTCTCTGATGAGAAAGATACACTGAAGCCATGTAAAAAACAATCCAATTACAACTGAAAACGGTATTCTTTAACTCGGCAATATGCAATGTAGTAAATGTTTTACTTTACAGGTAGACAGAGGAGCAAAAATTAGTAGATATAGGATATCCTATACCTTTAAACGAGCAATTCTTGTATATATATATATATATATATATATATATATATATATATATATATATATACATATATATATACATATATACATATATATATATATATACATATATATACATATATATATATACATATATACATATATATATATACATATATATACATATATATATATACATATATATATACATATATATATATACATATATATATATATATATATATATATATATATATATATATATATATATATATATATATATATATATAATCGGAATCTCGGAAACGGCTCCAACGATTTTCATAAAATTTAGTGTCCAGGGAGTTTCGAGGGCAATAAATCGATCTAGCTAGGATGATTTATTTTTAGAAAATGTCCTTCTGTCCGTGTTTTTAGGCAATGAAAAACTGCTACAATATCGTTAGAATAAGAAGGTAAATTTTGACAGTTTATTAATGATTACGAATAGCTTAATTGGTATATTGGGCGGTCACAAAATCGTAATACCATGGTTCGAGCCCAGACCGATCGACTTTTTTTAATTTTTTTATTATTTTTTAAAAACACGAAAATTTAAATTAAACTTATTGCACTCATAATTTTTTATTTCAATAACCAGTTCAGTTTTTTCTATTATGTCGCTAAGATCAAAAAATATTATTCGTATTTCATCAGTATGTAATTTGTATCTAAATATAATTTCCAAAACACACGAATTAAAAAAACCGAGCGAAAAATACCGTGCAAAGCTCGGTCAAACGGGTACTAAGATATTATACGAGGCATATTAGTAAATATGATCTTTTGCACGCATTTTAATAGTATGGTGTGAGTTATACTTTTTTAATAGATTAGCGCAGATTGTTTTGTCATGCTGTACAAATATCAACATATATAAGTTTTTGTCGTTAAATTATTATAATACAACATTTTATAAGCGCATAAACCGTCAGTTATCTATTGCGTACCTCGGTTTAATAATTCAAATTCTCTCAGCGAAATTTTTGTTAAGTTAGTCCTAAGGCTTCGTTCTAGTCAAATTCTATCACCTAAGTTGGCTATCTTAATGGCGAAAAAAACCTTCACCGAATTGTGATGTATGCTATAAAATACCATTTGTTGATGGAATATGTCAACAAGAACGAAAAAGATAGACAGGCTGTGCTGAAAAAATTTAACGCTAATGTTTTGAATGTCGATCTAGTGCAAAGGGTTTAATCAAACCCCAAATGTAAGATATCAACAGATTTATTCCGGTTTGTTATTCGGACGGAATAATTATCTTCACATCTTTATAATAATGTAAGCGAAAGTTTATTTTTAGTTTAGGGATGAGAAATTCGTACCTACTTTCGTATTTTGTTCTGTTGTGTTGCAATAATTAGTATTATAATTATTATGAGATATTATGATGAGAGTGGCATGTCATTTTGATAATAATCTAAAAAAATAAAGAGAAAAAACTGAGAGCGAACAAAATGAGTGTTAGTAGTATTAACAACATTGCTAGTACGTCGTAAACCGAGCATTGGTTGGTTGGATAATGCGTGTAGAGTCGGCATTCATCATCACCATTCATCATCATTACAACCTTTCACAATTCCTCTGTTGAACATAGGCCTCTCCCAAGGTACGTCACAAAGCACGATCCTGAGCCACCTGCATCCATCGACTTCCTGCATGTCTTATCAGGTCGTACTCCATCTAGTGGGGGGTCACCCTACACTTCACCTACCGGTACGAGGCTGCCACTCGAGAACCTTTTTTTCTAACGGTTGTCGGTTCTTAGAGCTATATTGCCGACCCATTACCACTATGTCAGTCACTCTGGTCCTACTGCGGATATCTTCATTTCTAAGTTTATCACGCAGAGAAACCCCAAGCATAGCCCTCTCCATAAACCGCTGAGCGACTTTGAGCGTCCTCATACGGCCAGCAGTGAAGGACCACGTCTCAGTTTCATAGGTCATCACTGGCGACACGCACTGGTTGCATAGTCTCATTTTCAGATTTTGAGGTATAGCTGACGAGAAGATGTGCCGTAATTTCCTGGACGCTGCCCAGTCGAGTTGAATCCGTCGATTGACCTCTCGGTCGAAGTTGGACTTACCTAGTCGGACTATTTGTCCCAGGTAAACGTACTCTTCAACAACTTCGAACATAGTGCTCCCAACAACTGCCGGCATAGGTGTGACATGGACATTAAACATGATCTTTGTTTTGTCCATGTTCATCTTAAGACCTATCCGTTGGGAGACACTATTGAGGTCATTGAGCATTGTGCTAGTCTTCCAGCGATTCTGCTTTAAGTACTATATCGTCGGCAAATGGAAGGTGTGTTACGTACTCGCCATTGATGTTAATACCGTATCCTTTCCAGTCCAGTAGCTTGAAAACTTCTTCCAATGCAGCGGTGAAGAGTTTCGGGGATATAACGTCACCCTGTCTTACACCTCTCTGCAGTTGGATAGGTTTGGTACTCTGGTTTTCTACTCTGTACTCGGATAGCCATCGTAGCTCCACCACAGACAAACACTTCAGCACTTCGATATCCGACATTCAACTTGGCACCGCTGAAGTGAATCAAAGGTTTTCTCAAAGTCCACATACGCCAGGTAAAGTAGCAGATTGTACTCTTCGGACTTCTGTAAAATTTGCGGAAGGGTATATATATGGTCTATGGTGGTAAAGCCTTTTCGGAAACTGACTTGTTTGGGAGGCTGGAAGTCGTCGAGTTTGCGTGCGAGACGATTCGTAATGACTCTCGAAAACAGCACCTAGACGCGGCTCAGAAGTTATAACGGTCTATAGTTCGATAAGAAAGCGTTGTCACCTTTCGTAAAGAACAAGACCACCGCACTTCTGCTCCACGCCTCCGGAGTATTATCACCATGGAGAACGGAATTAAAGAGCTTCTGAGGGACTTCAAGTACCAGTTTTCCACCCGCTTACAGAAGCTCCGCTGTTATTCCATCCTCGCCCGGGGACTTGTGATTTTTAAGGTGCCGGAGTTTTTTTTCTTTTTCTAATCTCGCTCAGACTGACGTACGAGAAATCATCGGAATAGTTTCGGATAAGACTTGCTCTTGGATCGCTCGCTACTCACACTTGCGTGTGGCTCGGACGATGACGTCTACAGCTGCCCGTGAAACCTCTCAACCTCACTCAAAATTTCAGGTATTCGGGTAAAGATGCTGCCACACTCGGTTTTCAGCTTCGACAGTTGGCTCTTTTTGACAGACAAATCTCGGGCACTTTCGTTTCGTTCCGCTCAATCGCTTCTTCAATACGAGCTATTGAAGTTGCGTAAGTCCCGCCGCATGTATTTGAAGATCTGTCTATTCAGTTGTCTGAACGCTGCCAAATCTGCTGATGACTGCAGCTTCATTTCCCGTCTAAGAGCCATGAGATTAAGAGTGTGATTGAAAAGTTTTTGTGTTATTCTGTTTTTGCAGAACTTAGCTCGAACCGCATGGACATTTTCCTCGAGCTTATCATTCATATCGTCCACCGTCTTGCAGTCTTCTAGGCACTGAAAGCGGTTTTGTAACTCGAGCAGAAAGGTTTCGGGATTCTGGATTAGAGCACAGGGGGAACGGAGCGTTGACTTCATTAGATGAGACCTCTCCCACTTAACGTTTAGGTTCAGTGTGCTTCTAACCACTTTTTATGGAGAAAGAGGGACTCTTTATGATAAACTCTTTCTTCCAGAAGCGGTTCCACAGGAAGTGCACCTGGTCGAGCCCCAACGGTTCGACAAAAAATGAAATTGACTTTATTATGACGACCAGACGCCAACTGTTAAGTGATGTCTCAGTGATCGCGAGGGTGAAAACTGGCAGCGAAGGCTGGCCAGCTGCTGGCCCCTACGGTTCCGTTGCCTACTCCAAATTCCCCTAACTTCAGCTCACCGCTTTCTGTTGTGCATAGTTTTGCGTTAAAGTTTCTCATCAACACCGTATAGTGGGTTTTGGAGGAATGCATTGCTCTGGACATATCCTCATTCCTCCACCTCCTCATCGGGTAGTGCCGAGGTTGGTGCGGAAACCTGTATGACCTTCAGCGAATACCGTTTGGTGATTCTGGGTATCAGGTACGCGATCTTCGTCGACACACCAATTTTTACAACGTTGTTAACGAGAGACTTGTGGACGATAAATCCGACACCTCTTTGGGACAGATGGTCGCCCTCCCGGTGATAGAACAAGTTGCCGGACTCGAGGATTACCGTGTCCTCTCCCTCTCTTCGGACCTGGGATAATCCAATAATATGCCAGCGCAACTTGTCTACCTCTTGTTTCAGGTCCAGTATCTTCTCGTCAGTCCTCAGGGTGCGTGCGTTATATGTTGCCGGGTTGAGTCGTCGTAGATGGCAACCGAACCTCCACTGGATATTCTTAGCAGCCCCCGCCACGCCGTTACCATGGTCGCCACCGTAGCCAGGAATGGCGGAGCAGCCGGGGACTGGGAGCTGTTTGTTTATGTCGTTGCTCATGGGGTACGTTTGCCATAGTTGCCATGCTTGGCGAGTGGCTTGGCAACCCCAGTTTTTTATAGTATATTTTTTATTATCAGGAAGATGCTCCTGCCCATCTCCTGCCTGCCTCCCTCTATCGCCTCTTACGACACCCACGGGAAGATATGGGCTAGTGGATATTCTCAACCGCCACTACACGGGAGTCGGCATTACAGTTAGTTATTTGGCCCAATGGGTTAGTGTTAGCCTCCGATCAATGCTTTAACATCAGATGTTGAGGCGGTTTGCTTTCCTTGGACAGTTCAGTTCTCACTGGTTAATATAGCCTCTGCAATGTAGTTGCGTGGTAGAAATCGCATCTAAGCTATAAGTTTGTCCAGTTATACCATTGTATAGTTTATGTTCCGGTAGTTGTTGGGAGCACTATAATCGAAGTTGTTGACGAGTACGTTTACCTGGGACAAATAGTCCGACTAGGTAAGTCCAACTTCGACCGAGAGGTCAATCGACGGATTCAACTCGGCTGGGCAGCGTTCGGGAAATTACGACATATATTCTCGTCAGGTATACCCCAATCTCTAAAAACTAGATTGTACAACCAGTGCGTGTTGCCAGTGATGACTTACGGATCTGAGACGTGGTCCTTCACTGCTGGCCGTATGAGGACGCTCAAGGTCGCTCAGCGAGCTATGGAGAGGGCTATGCTCAGAGTTTCTCTGCGTGATAGACTCAGAAATGAGGATATCCGCAGTAAAACATAATTCGTAAAATATTATATTTCAAGTGCTAGTAATGAAAAATTAGCTTGAACTACCTGTCTGTGAGTGTTTACTACTTAATCCAACCACAATTACAACACTTTTTACTTTTATAACCTCTGTCAATTCTTCATTATACCGTGGACCCTACAATTAAAAACACTATGACCAGTTTGATGGAGGTGTTTCATAAAAGGATGAATGATTTTGAAGAAGAATTGCGGAAAACGCCCAGCACATCCACCAGTACTACTTCTTTGGTAGCTGAGTTTGCATCTTTCAAGATATTTGTAGGGCAGGCACTAAACAGTCTTCAGCAGCAGATGGAATTACTTGCTCGTAATGCTGACAGCATGGAAATACGAAGCCGAAGGAAAATGTTACTGCTTCATGGTGTACCAGAGATTGCAAAAGAAGACACCGCTTTGGCTGTCACCAATGTTCTCCAAAATCAGTTGAAATTAGACAACGTCTCTGTCAGTGATATTAAGCGTTGTCACAGATTGGGTAGACCAACAGCTCCTCACAAGCCTCGGCCAATTTTAGTGAAATTCCTAGATGTAGGGTTGCGTGATAAAGTCTGGTACGCAAAATACCAACTTAAAGGCTCTGGTACCACAGTATCCGAATTTCTCACCAAGCTTCGGCATGATCTCTTTGTAGCTGCCCGTGAAAAATTTGGTATCTCCAAATGCTGGACCAAAGATGGATCTGTATACATTGTGAAACCTGATGGAACCAGACATCGTGTTACCTGTCTGAACGACATCAGCAAAATCGATTGCCAGACAAGCCCAAAACCAGTAACGAAAACTACAGCTGGGAGGCCCAAGCGAAACGCCGTTGTGAAGAAGTGTTAAGTGTTAAGTTAAGTGTACAGGATTTGCCGTGCCTAAATGCCATTTTTTTAATGCTTTACAATTACAATAAATATCTTGTGAGACTCATTTCTTTGTGAAAGTGTTATAAGCTCTCATCATCATCAATATAGGAAGGCCTGTGCCCAGCAGTGGGACGTATGTAGACTATACCTTATGTTTTGTGCAATTTTTTTAACCATTGAATCTACATATAATAAGCATAATAATTATTAACCCACTTCCCATTTATTATACCAAAAAAATGTTTACAAATTGACAATGTGAAACATTATCATTACTAACTGACAATGCGAAACATTATCATTACTTATTGACAATGTGTAACATTATTTTAAATCTACTAGGAGTAAAAGTATTCTGTACATTATTGTTGTGACTTTTTTATTTTTATTTAACTGGCTTCACGGTTCTGGGTTCCAGACCTTCTGAGCCATTGTTGTGTACGTTATTATAGTACTCTTATTAGTTTGTGTTGCGAATACTACGTTATACCACAGATGATGTTAACACTAATATCACAATTATAAGGTTATGTCGCGCTTTAACGACAACGTAATGTTAACAAACGCATTGTCAGTTGCGTTTCCCCTTAACGGTGTTTGTTTTGTGCACTTATTGAATTTTTTTTTTCTTTCTTTTACTTAAACCTTGATATTATTAATCCTCTTTTTTATTTTCTATTTAGTAGTAAAGTGTCGTAAGATAATGTACTTAAACTGTATTTATAAAAACACTCAACTGGCAGGTGGACACTAAAATACTTTTTTATTTTATTTTTATTCGTTTTTTTTTGTTTGTTCTTAGTTTTAGGAAATTTATTACCTTACTTACTTACTTACTTACTTATCGTCACGCACAATCCCTAACGGGGTAGCCAGAGAGAACAGATCGCCAAGTGTCACGATCCTTACATACCTCTTTCGCTTCTTTCAGGTTCATTAACTTCTTCATACATGCACGTCTAGGTATCCGAGTACTCTTGACCCTCCCCTCTTCGAGCAATTTGCTCACATGGTCTTCGAAAGTTAGTCTCGGTCTACCTCGACACCTTTTAATATTTACTTTCGCTCTATATATTTTCTTCACCATTCGGTCTTCACTCATTCGTTCAACGTGTCCAAACCATTGGAGTACGCCCCTATCAATTTTTGTGATAAGGTCATCTTTCAATCCTGCCATATTGCGAATCTCTTCGTTTCGCTTTCGGTCGGCTATGGTAACGCCACACATTTTACGAAGAGATCGCATCTCCATTGCATTCAACTTGCTTTTATGCTTCTTCTGGCATACCCAGGTTTCGCTGCCATATAACAAAGTCGGTGCCAACACTGCGTTATGTATTGCAAGGCGTGCACTCTTCACCACGCCTTGCCTTTTTATTAATGCATTCAGGGCACCATTGACTTTGTTTCCGGCAGCGACACGCCTATCCACATCTAAATCACATCTTCCATCCCGGCTGAAAGCACTCCCCAAGTATACAATTTCATTTACCTGTTCTAGACATTCCTGATTTACCCATATTTCACATTTCGTTCTCTCTTCGTCCTTTTCAAATACCAGAACCTTAGTTTTATTAGCATTCAAACGGAGACCTTTAATTTCACATTCCTCTTTCATACACGTGACTAATGCCTGCAGTTCTGCTTCTGATGGTGCAATAAGCACTGCATCATCAGCATACAGCAGACAATTAACTTTTATGTCACCCAATTTCACACCCAAACAGCTATCTTTCAGCTTCTGTAAACAGCTGTCGAGATACAGTATGAACAGCCAGGAAGACATGACACAACCCTGTTTTACGCCCGCTTGGACGCTAAACATGGGTGATAGGTCATGCCCTACCCGCACACAGGCTTTACAGTCATAGTAAAGTGACTGCACAGCCCTTAACAATCGACCATCCACACCATATCCCGGCAATAGTTCCCACATTTTCTTCCTTATAACCTTATCAAATGCTTTCTCCAGATCCACAAAAGCACAGAAAATCCTCTGGTTAACACTCAGAAGCTTCTCCGTGATCGTGCGGAGAGAAAACATTTGATCCGTGCATCCTCTTCTAGGTCTAAATCCGCATTGTGCCTCCCATAAGAATCTTTCCGATTTCTCTTGCATCCTGCGTGTCAAAACCTTCGAATAAACTTTACTTGCTAAACTGGTCAAGCTGATCGCCCGATAGCTCCCGCAGTCAAAATGTGAACCTTTACCTTTATATAAAGGCACAATGACCGCGGATCGCCAATCATCCGGGACATCTCCCGTCCGCCAGCACAAATTGCACAGCAGATGAAAGCTGTCCCAGACGCGAGGCCCACCGTACTTGACCATTTCAGCAGTAACTCTGTCTAGTCCCGCAGCCTTACCACATTTCAAACTTCGAATCGCACGTTCAATCTCTTTCATGCTGATGACCTCAGTGTCATCGAGGTCCGTGTCTGGCGTGCCAGTCACGGCGTCACCCCCGGATCCTTCACTAAGATCATGACACGCATACAATTCTCTATAAGATTCACTCCATCGCTGCATGACGTCCGATTTTTCTGAGAGGACGTCATTGGTTCTCGAAAGCACTTTGTTCATTCTTAAAGCTGTCGCACCACTCCGGGACCTTCCAACCTCTTTCCAGAAGAGTTTGGAGTTTTCCCTAAAGTTGTGCGACAACCTCTCGTCCGCTTCTATTCTACACCTTTCACGTACTTCCTCAATCAATGTTTTCGCATGAACTTTCTGCAGCTTATATCTTTCTTTCATCTTCTCTCTCATATGCTCATCGTTACTAGAGGCTAAGTAGTCTAACCATGCTTTTTTCTTCTTTTTTACAGCTTCTTTCACTTCGTCATTCCACCATGCATCTCTTCTTTTACTACTACCTCTTTTTGTCGTACCACATACTTCTTCCGCTGCACTTACCATTCCATCCCTAAGGTTCTGCCATATTCTCTCCACACATTCTTTCCTGCCATCGATGGTGTCAAGCTTTTTGGCTACCCTCGTGTGATATTTGTCCCTAGTATCCGCTTCCTGAAGCTTCCAGCTTCGGATGCGACAGATGGAAATTTATTACCTTATTTTTTAATAGTATTTTACTTATTGTACGTTATATTTTTCACATATAAACATTAATAGTTATTTAGTAATGTCATTCTTAGACATTAGTAGTGATACTGAAACTGCAGATAGTGATGATGGCAATATCCCTAGCTTACAGCCTCTCTCTGAAATACTAGCTTCACAATTTTCTGATGTTCCCAATAATTTCAACGTCGTTCACATTAATGCCCAAAGCATTCCGGCTCACTTTTCAGATATGCTGGCTACCTTTGATTCTAAGGATATTCATGCTATTCTCGTTTCTGAGTCATGGCTTAAGCCTTGTCTTCCTTCCACAAATTATTCTTTACCTGGCTTTCACCTCATAAGAAATGATCGTACTGTTGGCGGTGGTGGAGGTGTGGCAATATATCTCCGTGCGTATATTCCCTTTTCTGTTGTTGATATGTCATCTCAACCAACTCCGCTTAATGCAGGTGAACATCTTTTTATTGAGGTGAAGCTTGGTCACACGAAAATTTTGCTGGGGGTATATTACTGTCCTTCATCTCGAATTGACTTCTTCACTTCCTTCGAAAATATTTTAGAAAATGTATCCTCTTATTCGCACACGATCATTATGGGCGACTTTAATACTTGTCTGCTTAAACAAGACTCACGTTCATCCTCTCTTCGATCTATAGTAAATTCCACTAATCTCTCTATTTTACCTTTAAATTCTACTCATCACTTTCCTAATGCTACTCCGTCATTGCTTGACCTTATCTTTGTGTCCTCTTCTGAACTCGCTGTTAAGCATGGTCAGTGTTCAGCGGATGCCTTCTCTTACCATGATCTTATATTTCTCTCTTATAATGTCAGGCCACCAAAAATTAAGTCTAAGCTTCTTCTGCAACGCAGTTTTGGTGGTATGAATATACAAAATCTTTGCGAAGATGCTTCCAACATTGATTGGTCAGCCGTTTTAAATGCAGAATCAGTTGACGATAAAGTTGCAATATTTACGACTTACCTCACCTGTCTCTATGATAAACATGCACCAGTTCGCGTAATTAAAATGAGACATCGCCCTTCACCATGGCTGACTGATGAAATAAAATCCATTTTAAATAAAAAAGCTGCAGCCAAGACAAAATATAAATGTAGGCCTACATCTATAAACTGGGAAAAATATGTCACTATTCGAAATCACTGCAATAGGGTATGTAGGGATGCTCAGCGCCACTATATCCATAAATCAGTACAAATTGGTGATGCGGCTAAAGTCTGGAGTTTTCTTAGATCAATGGGGGTTGGAAAGTCTCGTAATAATGTACTCTCCAAAGATTTAAATATTGATTTACTAAATCAGTTCTTCTCATCCTCGTCCAACTTAAATGGGACTACAAAATTTAACACATTAAATTTTCTTTCATCGCTTCCAACTCCTGATCATCCACCTTTTGTCCTAAATCAATTTTCTGCTTGTGATGTTAAGAAGAGTACTCTATCCATTACTTCGAATGCAATTGGCAGCGATTGTATCAGCCGTAATATGATCCTTCCGATTCTTGACATAATCATCCCAATACTTTGCCATATCCTAAACTCCTCGATTTCTAGTGGTGTTTTTCCAACAACTTGGAAAGACGCTCACATCATACCGTTGCCTAAAAAACCTAACCCTACATCTTTTTCGGAATATCGTCCTATATCTATTTTGCCATTCCTGGCCAAAGTTCTCGAACGCTTGATATATAATCAGCTCAATGCTTTCCTCCACAATCTTTCCCTTCTAAATCCTCTACAATCCGGTTTTCGCCCTGGGCATAGTACTGCTACAGCCTTAGTCAATATTACGGAAGATATTAGATCTGCAATGGAAAATGGCAAGTTAACTATCCTTTCTCTGTTAGATTTTAGCAATGCCTTTAATTCAGTTGATTTTGAAATTTTACTGGGTATACTTAGCTCTCTTAACATATCTCCAACAATGATTGATTGGTTTCGAAGTTACCTGTCTGGGCGCCGGCAATGTATTCGCATTAATGACACATTTTCTTCTTGGTGTGATACCATTGCTGGCGTCCCACAGGGTGGCGTATTATCTCCCTTACTTTTCTCAATTTTTATTAATTCTATAGCCACTAAGATTACTTCGTTCTACCACCTTTACGCAGATGATCTTCAAATATATACTCATGTTTCTCCTAGTGAAGTAGATGTAGCTATTAGCAACATAAACAGTGATCTTGAGCAAATATCAGATTGGGCAAAAACATATGGCTTGAAGATTAACCCCCTAAAGACTCAGGTAATTATCATCGGAAGTTCGTATATGATTGGAAAATCTAACATATCTCAAGCACCTCAAGTTGTTTTTAAAGGAAATTTTATTCCTATGAGTGAAAAAGTCAAAGACTTGGGAATTTATATTGACAGTCACCTATCATGGGGTCCTCAAATACAGGAGGTTAGTCGTAAACTCTTTGCAGCTGCCCGATCGTTGAACAGATTAAGGAACTTTCTACCTACTGCCACTAAAATTGCGCTTGCTCAATCTCTTCTTCTCCCAATTGTGGACTATGCAGATGTCAGCTATCTTGATCTCACTGAGAAGCAACTTGATAAACTTGAGCGTCTTCAAAACTTTTGTATAAGATTCATATTTGGTTTGCGCAAATATGATCACGTATCTTGTTTTCGTAATAAGCTCAAGTGGCTTCCTATCCGTCTTCGCCGGAATGCTCATATTCTGTCACTTCTTTACAATGTTCTCTTTAATCCTTCCTATCCTTCTTATCTTAAGGATCGTTTTGAATTCCTTCACTATTCCCATTCGAAAGTTTTGAGATCATCAGAGAATTTTACATTAAAAATGCCTGCCCATAATAGCAAATTTATGGACAGGTCGTTTAGTATTCAAGCAGTCCGTCTATGGAATGCCCTACCTCTGTCAGTGAGACGCGCCCAGTCTTTACCTGTTTTTCAGAAACTTGTACACAGTCACTATCTTAATCTTTGAGTTCGTGCCATTTATATATGTAGTATACATTCGTATTTTTTTTTGTATTTATTTGTTGTTTATTTCTAATTATATTATATAAAATATGGATATTTTTATAAATATTGTTTCTGCATCACCAAACCACACAATTTACTATTTTTTTGCGATCCTGTCCATCCAAAGGTTGTCTGGAAGAAATCGCTTTTAGCGATAAGACCGCCCATTGTGACACTATTTTTTTTTCTTCTTCTTTCGTTTATGTATTGATTTGGTGTACAATAAAGAATTATCTATCTATCAATCTATCTAAAACCAGAGTGACCGACATTGCCCAATGGATTAGTAAGCTGAAGTGGCAATGGGCCGGCCATATAGCTCGAAGAACCGATAACCGATGGGGAATAAAGGTACTTGAGTGGCAGCCTCGTACCGGTAGGCGTAGTGTAGGGCGACCCCACACTAGATGGAGTGACGACCTGGTAAGATATGCAGGAAGTCGATGGATGCAGGTGGCTCAGGACCGTGCTTTGTGGCATTACTTGGGGGAGGCCTATGTTCAGCTTTGGACTTGTGAAGGGCTTTAATGATGATGATGATGATAGTTTATGTTTGTTTTATTTTCTTTCGTTAGTTTTTGGTCTACTTAAAAGCATACTTAATTCATCAATTTAGCCGAATTTTCCCGGCAAACTGCGGCGTCGGCAGTAAATTGTAATTACATTAAAGAAATGTCCGAGTATGCAAGCTAACAAGCTCTACTATTCAGAATGATTTTATCTATTTTGTTTGGTTTCGAAGTTTAATTAGTATTAGTAACCCACGATACTGCCCACTGTCTACGCTAGGAGACAATTTAGAAGACAATCTGCACATATTTGTAATAAATTTAATTAAACTCTTAATTTTTCACAGTGACTTGATCAGTGACACCCATGCAAGAACACACTGCAAATTGTGAACCTTATTTTACTCAAATATAGTGTAAATATAGTCATAATTCTATTCACTAACTCACATACACACTCACATGCAAACACACACACACACACGCGCGCGCGCACGCACGCACGCACGCACGCACGCACACGCACGCATACGCACACGCATGAGCACGCGCACGTGCACCTGCACATGCACACGCACACGCATGCGCACGCGCACGTGCACTTGCACATGCACACGCACACTCATATTATTCTAAATACTAAATACTAAAATTTTATTGCTGCATAACAATGAGTTTACATAAAATATATATTAACATACTGTCTAAATATTACATCTTAAATTATATTAGAACCTCTGACTTCTAAACTAGGCGGGGCCTATATCATAGAAATCAACGCTCTTCACAAAATCAGTGTCGGCAGGACAAGTATTTTAATTTCATAGGCGTTTAACCCAGGTTGTGTATTTTTTTAATGAAAAAGTTAAAAGTTTAGTTTTATTAATATTTAGTGTGAGGAGATTAGAAGACAGATACTGTGTTACTAGCTTCAAGGCATGCTCAGCGGTTTTTCCAACATCTTCCCAGAAATTGCCTTGGATTATTAAAGTAGTTTTTTTTTTCAGTGTCATCTGCATAGGCTAATATTTTGCAGTTTGGTAAAGACATCTTACACAGGTTATTGATGTAAATTAAAAACAAGTTAGGACCTAATATACTACCCTGTGGTACACCGTAGTGCAAATAATCGTATCCACTACAAACATTATCTATTTTTACACATTGGCTCCGATTACTGAGGTAATCTTTAAATATTTCCAGAGCTATGCATCTTACTCCTATTCTTACCATTTTGTCGAGTAAGACTGGAACTGAGACCGTTTCAAAAGCCTTTGAAAGATCTAGAAAGACCGCTAGGCATTTGGATTTTTGTCCAAGTTCTTAACAACCGTTTCAGTAAAAATTATTACAGCATCTTCTGTTGATTTTCCAGAACGAAAGCCAAATTTATTATCAGCTATTAAGATATATTTATCGAGAAAATTCACAAGACGTGAATTCAGCACCTTTTCTAATATTTTAGAAAAAACCGGAAGCACAGATATTGGCCTGTAGTTATTTACAATATCCCGTTTCCCTCCCTTATATACTGGATGAACTAGTGCCCTCTTAAGAAGGTCAGAGAATTTGCCCGTTTGAATTGACAGGTTACATATATAGGTCATAAGTGGGGTAAAAGTACTTTTACAAGCCTTAATGATCGATGTAGGAATACCATCACATCATGTAGCGCTATCAGAACGCGTATTATAAACTTAACAATTTGTTAAAGTTCTTTTGTTTAAATTAAATTGTTAATTAATTGCTTTTGCGCTTCCTCAGTTAGCAATTAACTATAGGTAATGCTTCTCTTTGACACCGTTTATTCCTAATTATTGATATTATCTTGCTGTTGGTAATACTTAATATATGTAACACAATGTATCTTTTTGTAATCTTGGGAAGGAGCGGAGTTTCCTAACACAAGTGTCATACTTAAAAGGAAACTCCGGCCATTAGTCATCTTACTATGTAAAAGATACTTAATAAAGATTTAACATTTTCATTTTTTTTTTTCACTAGTCTACATGAATATTACCTATACTCGGCATCTATGGTCACAGGGGCCTGACTCATTTTCACTAGGGTTTTATTTTTATATTAAATCTTTCTTTGGCAATGTTGGCTTGGAAGTGTTTACACAGTTTCGGGCTACTAAGAATCGATTTCCATTTGTGTAGGTAAATTCAAATAGTTTTTGCAGCACTTAAAGACCTTTTTCCAGGGTGAGCCATTCTAAATTCTAATAGGGCTAAAGTTTAAACTTCGTCGGTTGTGAGATCCTGTACTGTCAGCTTCAATTCGTGCGGTATACACCCCGCAGTGAGCGAGACTACTCGTCCCCCACTCGTCTGCTTCACCCCCTCTAGTACATAAAAGTCGTCTATTCACCGCGTCTTAACGTCAGTAATGAGTGAAACTAAGTAGAAACCTGCACTGGCCTGACATTTGTTTGTCCTTTTTTTGTGTATTACTCGCATCAAAATTAGATATGCATCGCGAATCATTGTTAAATCATATTTTTTCGACGTATTTTTAGTCCGTGAATTACTTTTACTGGAACGGTAGTTTTGTCTCCCCTTTTTAAAAAGATTATCGCCCGAGTTGCTACTTTAGTAGCCATCTTAACTTGATACTTGACATATGTGGAAAAGATTAACGAGTATGCAATGTATTACATTACCTCCGTGAGGTTAAAGGATGTGTTTGAAAATGGCGTCGCCTTTATCCATCTCTCGGTCGCACACTGTCGCTATCAATACGCACGCCTACCGGTAAAGACTGCAAATAAATTACGTTGCGATGTGTGTTTTTCGTATTTTCTACAACTTAAGATACTATTATTTATTCTGTGCTTCAGTCTAATTTGGAATCAATGATAATAAAATTGATATATATTTTTCATTCCAATAGTTTTCTTCATAGTTATTAAGCCTGGATAAAGTATGAAGAAGGATCGATTTATAAACAATCTTATTACGGTAAACAATAAATAACCTAAGCACTTATACCATTCAGCAGTGTTACCCCATAAAATTTCATTGCCTGAGTTAGTAATAACGCCCGCGACGCTACTTAAGGTATTCGTAACATTCTGTATTTTATATCTTTTGAGCCGATGATCCAAATGAAACTAGGTGTTTCGAAACATTTCAGAGATCGAGGTGCAAATGTTCCAATCGCAAAGATGATACACTTTACCCACCTCAATTGATGAATACACATACCTGGGACAAGGAGTCCGACTAGGTAAGCCCAACTTCGACCAAGAGGTTATTCTACGGATTCAACCCGGCTGGGCAGCGTTCGGGAAAGTACGACACATCTTCTCGTCAGGTATACCTTGAAACCTGAAAACAAGATTGTACAACCAGCGCGTGTTGCCAGTAATGACTTATGGATCTGAGAGTACTCTTTCACAGCCTGCCGTATGAGGACGCTCAAGGTTGCTAAGCGAGCTATGGATAGGGCTATCTATGCTCGGGGTTTCTCTGCTTGATAAACTTAGACATGAGGATATCAGCAATAGAATCAGAGTGACCGACATAGCTCAACGGATTAGCAAGCTCGAGTGGCAATGGGTCAGCCATATAGCTCGAAAAACTGACAACCGATGGGGAAGAAAGGTTCTCGAGTGGCAGCCTCGTACCGGTAGGCGTAGTGTAGGGTGACCTCCCACTAGATGGAGTTACGGCCTGGTAAGACGTGTAGTAAGTCGATGAATGCAGGTGGCTCAGGACCGTGTTTTGTGGTATTCCTTGGGGGAGGCCTATGTTCAGCAGTGGACTTATGAAGGGCCGTGATGATGATAATGATGATGACTTGTTTAGATAGTTTTTGTTTATTGTTTAGTATATTTAGTTATGGGATAAATAGTTTATAAAATAGTTGTAATTTATATGTATACTTCAGAAAATATATTCTTTAAAAATTTTGAAAAACCGGCAAATAATTTACTGAAATTATTAACGAATATTAATTTTATACATCACTAGCTGCTACCCGCTCGCTTTGCTCGGCGCATGTTAATAACCTGGACGTAAAATATCAAGATTTTTTATGAGACTATCGAATAATCCATTCTTAGTGTGACAACATTGTAAAATATTACTTTATTAATTTTTTAGTCAATCGCGTGTATAGTTTTAGAGCATCTCATATCGTGATGCATCAGTCAGTTAGTCGGTATTGCTAATCATGAGGTCCCTGGTTCAAATCGCTTTTTTTTAATACTATTTAGGTATTACTCTTCGATATTTTTTTATTAATCTCTTTTAATTCATTTATTTGCCACAGTTTTTCAAATTCGAAATTGAGTTTATTTAATAATTTCTTAAATTTACGCAAACACTACACAATGATTTCTTAAATTTATGCGAACACTACACATTTTCATTTAAGTTTATTGCTCGTCATTATTTATTTATTTCCTTCCTAAATATAAATAATTGCGAATAACATTAGTAATTTAGCGATCAACAACATACAAAACATTATTTTGTGTTGTTTACGCGCTAATGACGATAGCGCTTAAGTTTAGTAGTAAGTAATATACTACTGTTTAAGTAATAAGGATCGAGATTTCCAGGCGATACTACTCTAACAAAAATACACAAATAAGACAATTTCCTTATTACGCTTTGTTATTCACCATATTCCTATTGACCTATTTATATACAACGTGCGCAACACGATCTTTTTTGGTGCAGTTGCGGTGCACGAAAACGTATGTAATAACGGAAGAGGGCTTTTGTAAAGCCTCTTCCAAAAGTTCCTACTCCCATTCATCCCAATCATTTTCGTCCAATATCCATTCTACCCTTTCTTTCCAAAATTTTAGAATCCTGTGTTTACAAGCAAATTTCTACTTTTATTTCGAAACATAACCTACTGAGTATATATCAGTCTGGGTTTCGTCCTGGTCATAGTACCACTACTGCATTAATTAATGTTTTTGATAATATTAAACAAGGCATGGAAGAAAAAAAAAATAACAGTACAGGTACTAGTTAATTTCTCAAATGCTTTCAACACAGTTGATCATGAAATCCCTCTTTCCATACTGTCTCATCTGAATTTTGGCCCTACTGAATTGGATTGGTTTGCATCTTATCTTCGCGGTCGACAGCAGTCAGTCAGTGTGGGGCAACTGTCCTCAGCTTGGGCTGATGTGGATGCTGGTGTGCCGCAAGGCGGTATTCTTTCTCCTATAATGTTTTCAATTTTTATAAACTTTATTACCTAAATCATCGACTGCTCGTACCATTTATATGCCGATGACCTTCAGCTTTATGTGCAAATTGAAATTGGGGATATCCATAATGGGATCAAAAACCTTAACGGCAACTTAGCAGCTATCAAGGATTGGTCTACTCGTTATGGAGTTTTGGTCAATCGTTTGAAATGCCAAGCTATACTGGTGGGTAGCTCAAAGATGCTGGCTAAGATTAATCTGACAGACTTACCTACTATTTACTATGATAATACTACAATTCCATTCAGTAATTCTGTTAGAAATCTTGGCCTTCACATCGACAGCACGCTGAATTGGAGAACTCAGGTTTCAAATGTGAGTCGTAAAGTCACTGCCACGTTATGCTCTCCGTATCGTTTAAAACATTTTCTTCCCACAAAATCTAAGATCATGCTTGTCCAATCACTTATATTACCCATAATTGATTATGCAGATATGTGTTACCCAGACCTGTCCCAAGATCTTCTGAACAAGCTAGAACGCCTCCACAATAACTGTGTAAGATTTATCTTTGGGCTTCGTAAGTATGATCATATTTCTCAATACAGATCTAAGCTAAATTGGCTTACAATCCGGCAGAGGCGCAACTCCAGAATATTACTTGTACTTTTTTCAATATTAAATGATCCATCTTCGCCTGCTTATCTTAAGAGTAAATTTCATTATCTTTCTTCATCTCATGATAGGGTCCTACGCTCTTCTTCTAACAACAAAATCTGTACTCCAGTTCACTGATACACCGAGTTCTATGATAACTCCTTCACAGTTCAGGCTACACGCCTTTGGAACTCCTTGCCCGATGATATCAGAAAAGCTCCCAATAAGTACGCTGTTAAAAAGTTGGTCCGTGATCATTTCTTAAAGACAACTCATCTATTTAATATGTATTGCCAAACAGACGTATATATTCATAGACATTTGTATATACTAATTATGTATGTATTTAAATATATACATATATATATATATATATATATATATATATATTTAAATACATACATAATTCTATATATTATGTGTTCTCCTATTCTATATTGCCTACATCAAATTCTCACCACTCCATGGGTTGACTGGTAGAGAATGCCTCAAGACATTAAGTCCGCCCTTTGTATTCTTTTGTTTAAGGATGCAATAAAGAATAAAGGAGAAGACACCTGCGTCTAGGTCAGAAAGAGCAAAGCCAGCCTCGCCGTCTCGAGATGGTAGTGGACGGCGTTTAAGTTAGAGTGAAGTCCCCTGATATTGCAGAAATTCACGGATAGCGTGGCAGGGTTGCCTCGGTCTTGTTGCTCCGTTTGCCCCGAGTAGTTGTAGTCTTGAGCGGAATTTTTGCAATTTTTTGCCCCCCCCCCCCCTCCCTAGAATACGCGGGGCAGCCTGAGCACCCACACTCAGGAGTGGAGGAACATGGTCGTGGATGCTCAGCGAAGGATTCTCCAGAGGTGCAGGTTTCCCTCCTGGGGTAGTCTAACATCATTTCATTCTGCTACCATGTTGATGGGGGGGGAGGATATGGGCCTCCGGCCACCTGCACTCACCAGACGAAACGCGGAAGCAGAGCTTCCACTTCACGCCGGTATTCTGTGAGGTCGTGGTACCACCCCATAAATAAATAAAATAAATATTTTGGTCTAGCTGGCTTATTTATAGCAACCAAATGCAGCAGCTCAACTTTTAACATGGACATGTCAGCAACAATATTTTTGTCATTAGCCATTTCACAATATCGGATTTTTTGCTGCTAGAAGTTGGAGGCTTACTTATTTGTACTGAATGATACGGTACATTATCCATAATGATCGTCGATGGCTCATTCAAGTTGGTCAATAAGGTACAAAACCATTCCTTAAATTTAACAAAATTCATCTCTTCGTGGTACTCCACAATTTTCTTAGATTTAAACGCCAAGAGGCAGTTCGGAACAAATCCCTACATGGAACCCGCATGACAAATAATTAAGCGTTCGCTTTTGCCACTAGGTACTTTTGTGGTGGAGTGAGGAGTATCGTCTGTCCATATCTTGCCAACTGTTTGATTAGCGTTTAGCCACGTCTCATCTAGAAATACAACATTATTCCAAACGGCAATAGACTTTGCTGATCTTAGAAAATTAAATCTGGCTAAAGCTATATCTCTACGTTCCATCAAAATCCACCTTTTATCACATTTTTTATAAGAAAAGCCAACATTTTTAAAACCCTCCAGAAAGAAGTTCTGCTGCCTTGAAACATTCCAGATTCTCGTAAAGTATTTGACAATTTATTGAGAGTTGGCAATTCATTCCTACTATAGTAGCTATAGATATGGTTTTAATGGCGTCGTTATCAAAATTGTCGATATGTGTAACTATCGATCTTCTAACTTTTTTCTTAAGTGGCGATTTTAATTTGTTATCTTCCATTAAATTTTTACCATGTTTTTCCTTACTTATTCGGGAAACAGTTTTTTGGCTAATACCAGGAGCTGCACTTACTCGGTTAGTCACTTGTGAAAGTGGCAACAATGGACCACCATTCTGATACTCTCTTTCAAAGTAACATTGTAGGCGTACTACAAACTCTAGCGCTTGATTGCGCATCACAGTTCTTTTAATGATCTCAGTTTCAGCCATAGTGTATATAAATGCAAAAAAAAACAAATCAAATAACAGTCAAAACTTAATAACAACGAAAGAGTTATCAAACAGTTATAACTACAATAACAAGAACGAAAGAAAAACACAACACAAAATCAACTAAACTGAACACGCGTATCGTATACAAGGCTTCTGCACTCGTAGTGAAGAGACGAATAAAATGGCAGTCATGATCACGAGGTGGACGCAGTGTTGATAGATTTTCACTCGCGAAAAGAATCTGTCTGTAATCGATTTTATACGATTTTTTTAGTCACGTCACTATGTAAAAAAAGTAAAAATAAAACGCAAAACGGCAGTAAAATATTATTATCTTTTAAATTTTTAATTATTTTGAGCACAATGTCTAAAAACAATATGTTGATTGTGTGTGTGTGAATTAATTGTATAATGATTTAGATTAATTGTGTATTTTTAAATGATGATTTACGACCATGGACAAAAATGATCATTATTTCAAATTATGCGAAACGTGAAGAGTTACGTTCTAAGAAGTGTCAAAAGGGACTTCGTAATTGGAATAGAGTATAGTGCGGGCTTGATGAGCCGCCATTTCTATTCCCATTCTTTATCCGTACGGACTGTACATATTATTTAAGTACAATTAATACTATGTTACTACACCATATAATAACTATGCATATAAATCTCCTACTACGCCGAGAGACATCATCGCTTTCAAAAAGATATACATGACGGGATACTTATACTTAGCAGACCCACGAATTTAAAGAGCGACAAGCTTTAAAAATGCGAATAAAATCCAAAACCGATTGCGATTTTGTCTACTATAGGAATTGTTTGAACTCAATGTTTCACAATGATATTATGTCGTGGTCTGTTTATCTTAAACTCCTACTGCTAACATTATGTCATTAACTGTGATAATAAAATCAAAATACCTGACGATTAAATAAATGATGTTAGTGATAAAATAAATCAATTATCATTACTATTAGTAATGATAATTGATTTATTTTATATTCTTAGTAAAAATGAAAGGTTGTGACCACGTGGTGTGTGAGTACGTTAGTACTCTTAGTAGTTTGTGGTTGTGACGTTCAAAAATGTTATGATGTAGACTATTCAATATAATTTTGTTGTTTCAGGGCGTGGGACACATTCCCAATGGCAGCAACGTCTGGTAGCCCGCCACCGGGTATGTTTTATAACACAAAAGGATACATTCAAAATTCTTTTCGGCTATTTATATCGAATGTGGCATTATTTTCTATTCTTGTTTTCAAATACTTATCACGTGGTACCTATCATTAGCATATTAATAACTTAGAAAATGGCAAATTCCACTCCATCTTAGTTTTAAACACTATAGAAAAATTTCTTTAGATCACTGACTTCTATATATACAAGTACGCTGGATTGGCTATTATATACCGTGACATAATGAGGCGATTTGATTTGCGCCATTTTGACGCTGACAGCAGAAGTGAACGTCCACGGAGCTAATTATAGAGATAAGACACTGTGACAAAATATATTGATAAAAATTCTATACTCCACCTATACCTAAATAAATAGAATGGACATTACGGGTAGAGGCCTAACCGTAACGTCCATTCTATTTATGTATCATATTAATATAATGCCATCACCATTCATCATCATTACAGCCCTTCTTTTTTTATAGGATTCGGTGACAAGCGAGCACACAGTCCACCTGATGGTAAGTGGTTGCTGTGGCCCATAGACATCTACATCTATCCTCGATTACGAATCAAAATGCAGATGCGTTGTCACCCGTGAGGACTAAGATGGAATGCCTCGTTTGCAGTAAAAAGGGTCTCCGGTTCTCTACTCACCATACGAAATACAGCAGCACTAAGCTACTATTTCACGCTGGTATTCTGTGAGAGCGTGGTCCTTCCCCGGTCGAGCCGACCCATTCGTGCTACAACTATACTACTAATATAACTGCAGCATAGCTCTACCACGTATAGCATCCACGTATAGCATCCTTCACAAGTCCACTGCTGAACATAGGCCTCCCCCAAGGAAAGCCACAAAGCACTGTCCTGAGCCACCTGCATCCATCAACTTCCTGCGTGTCTTACCAGGTTGTCACTCCATCTAGTGGGGGGTTGCTCTACTCTTTGCCCGCCGCTACGAGGCTGCCACTCGAGTACCTGTCTCCCCATCATTTATCGGTTCTTCGAGCTACATGGTCAGCCCATTGCCACTTCAGCTTATTAATCCGTCGGGCGATGTCGGTCACTCTGGTTCTACTTTGAATATCATCATTCCTTCCAAGATTAAATTCAATTCCAAGTTAATCACACGAATAAAACCTGAGTATAGCCCTCTTTATATCTCGCTGAGCGACTTTGAGCTTCCTCATACGGCAAGCAGTGAAGGACCACGTCTGAGAATACTCGAGTGGTGCATTTCCATGCCAACACTCCTCTTCTCTTGCGACTCGACCTCAGCTGCAGCGGTAATGCGAGAGGAATCTCCTTTAGCCGCAGCCCACTAACACACATACAAGAGCTCGACCAGCCCACTCGGCAAGGCGGGAACCCTTTTAAGGAGGAGCTATTTCTCACCTATACTCACGCAAATTCACTAACCACTAGCACGTCCGTGGAGAGTAAAGTAGCCAAACAAAATATGCCGTCGTCCGTCCGGCATAGTATACTATCCAAAACGACACGTTATAAATATTGCCATCTAGTTTAAAATGCCGAAATATGTGAACGTTGTGCTTGACAAAAATGATTATCTATGAAATACTTCCCTAGAAATAACAAAAGAGGGCAGTGTTTTATGTTAGGGTGCATAGAATTAAAAATAACAACTTCAGTCGACTTGTCACGAAAGTGTTTCGGAGCATCAGCGATTATGCCGTAAGTATTTCGTATTTTTTAACTTAGTTGTTGGATTATTGTACATCAAAATGAACTTTAGAATTTGTACTTTGTGATAATACTTAGGCGATAAAGTTTCACGTACTAAATCGGCTCTAATTTGAACTTCAAAATATTGTTGTTACCAAAACAACGACGTCTTTGCTTCATTCACAGTAGCTAGTCGTCTTGTTTATGATTGATTTACGTGTTATTCAGTGAAGTAAATTAGTGATTAAATTTCTAACAAACATACTCATACACTTTTTTTAGTTAAAAACATATTAAAATGTCAAAGAATTCACAATTAATATCAATGCATTGTTCAGGTTTTTTCGTATGGCTAGTGCGGTATCCAGGGACGTTACAAATAAGGGTCCCTAACACGAGGATGTGTGTTTTCAATATTTACTACTGCTTGATGTATTTCATGTGTTTTATTTTTGTTGTAATATATTAATTGTATTGATTCATTTTCACACTTGTTTCATGTTTCGATAATCGTATTAGCACACTTTTACTGTATTTGAAATTTTAATGTTTTGTATTTTTGGGTTTTTTACTTTTTTGTGATATTCTTTGTTATAATTATTTCAAAAGTCAACAATTTAATTTAATCCTCGGAACTAATGCGAAGTTTTTGTTTCTCCTATAAAATTTACTTTGCTTAATACGATTTTTTCTTCTGGGACGTTGATTTAGCAAATAGTTTTTTAATTATCGCTTTAAGTCAAAGTTATAAATCATTAAAATATTTTAACACTTATTCGTATTTAATTCAACCTTATCGTGTATAGCAAGCCTTAGACAGACGGCCATCTTCTTCAATTTGAACGACGCGCAACTACTTGGCAATTGTCAAGAGGCCGCCGCAAAATTGCAAGGAGAATCTATTTTTATTTGATTTGTTTAGCTACTAAGAAATATTCATATATCAAGATATTAGCATCATATAAAAGGGAAATGAATCTAGTTTTTCTTTTTAGTGTTGTGTTGGTAAAAAATACTATATTTTATGGAATTGACATTAAACTTAAAATTATAATATTATAATTTTAAGTATAATAGACTCATTATCGATTTCTTAAGTAGATAAGCTCAATCTTTAAATGCCTAGCTATTTTTCAATATTTTTATATTTGCTGTAGCTATTATATTTAAGCTGTTACAAAGGTTTTTGTTACCGAGCAGCGGGAACAGATTCGAGCGGTCTGAGGCGGCGAGTAGTCGGACGTTTGACACATATTTACCAGCGCGGGTCGGACGTTAGAATGGCTAAGGACATTAATTATTTTGCAGTCTCTCTCTCTCTCTCTCTATATATATATATATATATATGCTCTTGATATAATTAATTGGTCATATAATTAATAATAATAATTTATTATATTACAACTGTCTGACAGATTCATCACATCACAAACATGGTCAGCTAATCAATCAGGTGACCTTTCAATTTCGGGGGAAAATGATAAAAAAACATTCGAAAGGTAAGGTTTACAATTAATTCACCTGAATTAGGGGGTGGGGGAATGGGAAGGGGTTGTAGAGTGCCCCTCTACTTCCTGGGATGCCTAAGTCCCGAGCTCGCTTTACTCACTATTGGACACAATGAAACACTATTTACTTTTACAATTACTTTAATTTGTAAACATAATTTATACAAAGGATATTTGCAATATTTTGCAATATTCTGCCGCCACAAATATTCCACTATGGGATCATCAAAATTCGGTGGATGATTATAATTTTCAATGATTCAATCTCAAAGTGTCCGGCAATCAATAGATCCGGCAACAAAACAAACAATTCTCTTAGGAATATTTGTAATAATAAAGATAAGTTGAATATTTATCAAAAATATTTATAAACTTGTTTGTGACAAATGCCACGCCGTTTACGTGGATCAGACTGGTCGCAATTTCGGGACGCGCTATATAGAGCATTTAGCCGCGAACAGAAATTCCATTCATCCTGATAAATCCCATTTTGCGAAACATCTCTTGGAGACTGGACACAACCTAGCCAACGACCATTCCTTTAAAGTTTTACGTACTTGTAATAAGGGGCTGTGACTGTGTGTGCTGGAACAGTTAGAGATTTTAAAAAATAGTGATGGTAACAATGCACTGCTTAATGAACAAACAAATGTTTCTAATTCACCTTTGTTAAACATCTTTAAGGCTAATCTTTAATAATAATTTTAAAAATTAGTAATAATAAATAACTGTAATAATATCAACAAAAAACAATAATAATAATAATATTTTAAAAAATTAATAATAATAATACTAATGATAATTATTCGCCGGTTTGTTATCGCACGGCGCGGTTGCTCGCTAACTCGCTATTTTGGCGAGCAACCGCGGGGAGCGGTTGTGTCGGCGTGCCAAAACAGCTGTTATTTACAACAGCTGTTTTGGCACGCTGCTCACTTAGTGGTCAGCCAACGTAGAGTCTACATCACCTGAGGCTGTCTCGTGTAGAGGCGAAACACGTGTCGTACTATCGTCGATCATGTGTCTTAACTGAGTGGTGCTGGGACTAGTGGTGACGGAATTAGTGCACGCAATTGAGGGAGGGCGGGAGGTGCTCTTCAATCCAGGTAAGACACATCATTGTATTTATTTAGCGGAAGGTTGCAAATTAATTAATATTTTTATTATAATTGATTTCCGCAAAGTAACACCTGATTCTATCAATTATCTATTATTATCTTTAAAAAAAACGTTTCACGGGTCTCCATTGTGACTCTGTTTGTTGGGTATGAGCCCCGTCTGGAGCCACGATTGTCAGGGTCCGAGTGGTTCAGTTTTTTGTGGGTGTGCCCATGTTCCGCTAGGCAGTCATATGCTCTCCAAAAATCAGTACGAATTGTGGTGCCTATTTCTATATGTTTTTTAATTAAGGGCACCAAAACCTCAGCGTAACGTATGTTGTCAGGGCACACCTCCAATCGTAGATCCTCAGACCCATCCTCAATCATTCCAAGGACCCAATGGGTCTCAATATGAGGTCCTACAACAAACATAATATGCTTAAATTATAGTAACTAGAAGTTTAAGAGACCAAATAGAACGAGATAAATCGAAATTACCTTTGTTATACTACCGTTTCCCAAATTTTGACTCATCGATCAGCTCAACTTTTCCGCTGTGCTCCATTTTTCCAAATATTTCGGCTATTGTCGGGAATTCATAGTTTATTACTATGGATTCCCGACAATAGCCGAACCAATCAACAGAAGTCGTTTTGCTCAAACAGTGCTCCATCATCTCTTCCTTGTTTGGATCGTCGTTCATTGTCATTTCGCAGCTCCATTTGTGAGCATAAGCATATATTAAATAAAATACATGCACCAACGGAATATTAATGTTTTCAAAAAATGTTCCAGCTGTCCGTGATATTTTTCCCTTCAGCTTACATTGGCCTTTAGTGCAAATCCAAGCACCAAACGATTTGTAGGCCAATTTTGTGAATCACATGGGTGTACGGTACGTGCGGCATATTTTTTGGGAGTACACCATTCCATTAGCTTCAGCAAAAGGAACACACTGATCATGGGTCCCAAGTTCTTTGATAATTTTGGATAAATTCCACATTTTAACCACTTCCTCCAAATTTAAACGTCGATCAAAAAACGGTCCGTTGTTTACGAAGAAATCGTGATCAGGAACTGTTGAATCAGTCGCAATTACAGCTCCTCCCAAACTCCCAATCCTAAGCTCGTAGACGGCCCGATTTCCGAATCTCGGTCGGTTTGCTGACATATCTTGTTGTCCATGATGTCCTGTAAGTAAGCCAAAGTCGTCCCGAGATGCAATCCAATCGGTGTCCAAGGGGTAGCCAAGTCGTCGAAAAATAGCAAGCATATTCCGTGACACGCGCAGTCAGAAGTAGACGTATCGTGTGTTGTTCTAGCTAATTATAAAATTTCAAAATTTAATTTTAACTTGATTTATATTTGGAATCTAATTTAGTGGTGCACAAAGTCTAATCTAGCTTGACACTTAATTCCTATTATAACCGCGTAATACAACGTTGCAAAGCGACGTGCAGCCAGTGCTGCCCTTCGCCACACCCCCTCGAGTAAAGGAGACAACCAGCGATTTTTCTTCCTGCACACACGCATATTTTTTACGTACACAGTGCTAATACTCGTTGACCATCTTAACATGAGCGTGAAGCGGTCACCACCCGGTTCTAAAGCGGGCTCACCTTTTAGTGGTGAATCTTTGAGCGGCTCAAACACCGATCTACCTACTAACGATTATCATAAAATGACACATAGAAGACGTAAACAAATAGATGCAGATTTCGTGTCATCTTCTCAGCTGACAGAATTCAAAACTGAAATAATGGAATTTTTCAATAATTTTGGGAACTCACAGAGGAAAGAATTTAAAAGTTTGAAAGATGAAGTGTCACAAATTAAAGGAGTAAAAGACGACGTCACGATTATAAGGGAACAGCTGGAATCTGTAAAAATCAGTACTGTGAAAATCACTCGCGAGCATAGCGAAATGATGAATGATATTTCGTATATTATTATAAATGTGCAAATCCTAAATATGAGTACGTGTGGGTTCGTAACTGTAAAATTTATATAAGGAAAGACGATAATTCCTCAAAAATTCACATAAAACACTTTTTAGATTTAAACAAAATTAAATGACGGTGTTACTTTAAGTTACGACTATTGTTATTTATCTTAAACGGTGTACTCGTATTGTTCTATAATAGTGTGGCTGAATGTTTTTTAAAATCACATAATGTTACTATTTATATATATTATACAAACATTTTTCAAATACTTTATTTTGTATACTATAGACTTATTATTTTATATACACTATATACTTTATTCTTTATACTATATAGTTATTTATACTTAATATATACTCGTACATACATAAGCTCCTTTTATCGATCTGTGTGGGTAACTCCTCATTTAATAACGGATTCATGCTTACAAAACAACAAAGGTATGGTAACTCCTTTAAATATTAGTGATGTTGAAAAGTAATCGATTAGATTTGTTTTTCGTTCTAAATTCATATATGGTTACTATTTATATACACATAAACATTTTATATAAATACAAATTACACTTAATACATACATACACATGCAACGATTGCTTGATCAAGAGGATTACCATTAATGTGTTATCTAATATTTATCCACAAAACTACATAAAATTGTTAAGTTCCGACCTTACTACTTTATTTTCAAGTACCTACCGAAATTTAAAGTCTTATTGTGAGTCTAAATTACAGCTTATCATTATAAACAGTTAAGTATTTCATTATTTTTGTTTGTTAATGTTTCATTTTCACTTTAATTGTTCTTTGTTTTAATAGGTTGTTAAAACTTCGTTACCTCTCATAAAGGAAGATATATATCATCCTGCATTAAATATTGAAATACCTGATTTTAGCATACAACCCTTTAAAAAACGTAAACATCCGCGTTTTAACTTTTTCGAATGTGACTATGAGAAGATGAATAATTATTTTAAAAATATTGATTGGTGCTCAGAATTAAATGCCGCCGACACAATTAATGAAGCCGTAGATCTTTTTTACAGTAAATTACATGAATGTTTCTCCATTTACGTACCCATTAACATGTATTCTAACAACCGACATTTTTATCCTGTATGGTATTCTTCTTCACTAATAAAAATCATTCGCGAAAAATGGCGTGCTCATTGTAATTGGAAAAAATACCGTAACCCAAGAGATTATGATGAATTTTCGTTTTTAAGAGCACGACAACACCGTATTCAACTTAATTGTTTTAACTTTTTTACAAACAATGCTGAACAATATATTAGGTCCAATCCTAAACACTTTTGGAAAAAGTGCTGTTCCAGTTATCCAAGAAAATTTACACTACGAGACCAGACATATGACGAGGGTGCAAGTATTTGCTCAGCTTTTAATAAATTTTTTCAAAGTGTTTTTATTACACCTTCATCAAGTAGCCAAACTCAGCCTCGTCAGACATTTGAGTACTCCAGTACGGAATCATTATCCCGCATACATATTACTAGAGAAACGGTTCTTAAATTCCCAAAATCACCTGATAAATTTAAGGGACCTGGAACTGATGGTATTCCCCCTATTGTATTGATTTCATGTGCTGATAGCTTGTCATTGCCAATTACTATTTTGTTTTGTCGTTCTCTCGATGAATGTATTTTCCCAGATTTATGGAAAAAAGCAAATGTAATTCCCATACATAAAAAAGGACCAAAAACCTCAATTGAAAATTACCGTCCGATTTCAATTTTGAACACTATCAGTAAGATTTTTGAAAAAATTGTTAACAGCTTCATCTACCCTATAATAATCCGTGGCATTCCTGATACACAGCATGGCTTCATAAAAGGACGGTCTACGGTATCAAATTTGTCTTTGTTCTCAAGTTATGTCCTCGTACATATGGAGAATGGTGGTCAGGTGGACGTGGTCTACACCGATTTTGAAAAAGCTTTCGATCGTGTAGACCACGACCTCTTGCTCTGCAAGCTCTATTTGCTTGGAATTCAAGGAGATCCGCTGGGTGTGCTCCTACCTTTCCAATCGCTCTCAAGCTGTAGTGCTGGGAAGATACAGATCCGACTATGTAACTGTTCCCTCGGGTGTCCCTCAGGGATCGCACCTTGGCCCGCTATTCTACAGTGCGTACATCTTTGACATTGCCAACTGTTTTTCTTATTCTAATCACCTATTATATGCAGATGATAAAAATATCGGGCAGTTAATTCTGTTGAAGATTGTAAATTGTTACAATACGATTTGGATAAACTGTTTTCTTATTATCAACAAAATAACATCTTCGTTAATATTAAAAAATGTCAGAGTATAAGCTTTACGCGCAAGAAAAGTCCAATTGTTTTTCCTGATAACTTTAATAATCAAGTATTAACGCGGGTCAATGATGTACGCGATCTCGGCATTTGTTTTGACTCCAAGATGCTCCTCAATATGCATTATGATAATATAGCAGATAGAGCTTACCGTATGCTTGGATTTGTTCTATGAACCTGTCAACCGTTTAAAGGTACTTTAGCATTGAAAACGTTATATTTTGCATATGTGAGAAGCATACTGGAGTACGCTAGTCCTATATGGTCGCCTTCATATTAAGTTTATAAGGCACGCTTAGAGCGTATTCAGAAAAAAGTTTTTGAAATCTCTAAATTTCAGGTGCGACGGCACTGCACACACATTTATGTCTTATAGTGATAATTGTCGTAAATTTTATCTTCTCACGTTAGCGGAACGCCGTGAGATCTTAGACATGGGTTTTTTGTTCGATTATTTACGCGCTCAACTTGATTGCCCTGCTCTGCTTTCACCAATATCCTTTAATGTGCCCCGACGTAGGACTAGGCATACACCTTTACTCGGTGTTCCCTTACATCATACTAATTATGGTAAGAATTGTGTCCTCACCAGAATGGTTAGAATTTTTAACAGTAAATTTTCTCATATTGACCCATTTATCCATTCAAAAAATTTATATCGAAAGCTAGTACAGGCTTTGACAGTAGACAATTAACCTTTATTGTTTATGTTGGTAGCCACTGTAGTTTTGTAAATCCGTAGTAATATCTCAAGGTATATGTCTTCAATTCGCTAATTGACACAAAAAGAATTTAATATTATGTATGTTTGTGAATGTGTATGAGTGTATTGACATGAGTATATTCTATGTATGTATATTTATTTAAATGTTAGTATATGTATATACTTGCCTTTTTTATTTAAATGTGTATATGTGTGTGCTTACATGTGTAAATATTATCCCATTGAAGTATAAATAATTTTCTAGGTCAGCCATGACAAACATTTTAAATTAAGTATTATTTTTGATTTAAGGTTTTGTAATATTCTTTTTTCAACTTTTCATACTTCTGATTTGTGCTAAATTGTGAAAAGAGGCTGACTATTATTGGCCCTATGTAAAACATATTATATAAGATTTTTTTTTCACAGAATGAAGGCTGTTGTTATCCCTAATAAATAAATAAATAAATAAATAAATAAATAAATAAATAAATGGTTTCCAGAGGGGAAGCGAAGTCGTCAAAAAACAGGAGGCAGAAAAAGACTAGACTAAAGAAGAAAGTTAGGTAGCACATTTACATATACTCGTAAGCAACGAAATGACGTAAAGTAGGGGGATAAATCGCTCGCGAGCGTAGGCTTTGACCACCTATTCCTAGGCCCACCCTCTACGTGTCCCCCGGGTGGTGCTAAATGAGCGACAAGCCGATAGCACAGACTCGGCTCCACGCCGTGGTAGAGGCGTAAAATATTAACCTTTATTGTTTATTGTTTATGCCCTTTATCCGCACCATGAGGAACCATATAAAAGAAATGACCCCGAGTTCCCGGCGCCCCTTTAATGGGGCAGGGGTGCGAAGAATCTCCGAGAGGAAAACCGGCGACGAAGTTCGCCATCCGTCACGTTCTGTCTCCCGGAGAGGCAAAAAGTGGATTGCAGAGGCCCGTCTGGCTACGTTGAATGTATGTGGGGCAATGAATGATAAAATGGATGAAGTATGCGAGATGATGTATGATAGAGGAATAGATGTGTTATGTGTAAATGAGACGAAAAGGAAGGGGAAGGATGTCACTACACATGGCATGTATACCGCATACTGGTCTGTGTAATACATGTAGGTATAGATTAATATTGTATTATGTAGGTAGGCGCCACCGCGCGTCTTCACTAGCCAGTCGCTCAATACATGTTATGAAGTCACACCGTGTTTTATCATTTTAATACCGAGTTATCCAGACATACCAGTGGCGACGAGGATAGCAACGAACTCTTGGAAAAGTATTTGTAAACGACAAGTATTAATTTAAAATGTCGATTGGAAAAATTCCTGAGTTTGACCTACATAAGGACGATTGGAGGTCATACGTCGACCGCCTCGAACAATATTTTGTTGTCAACAAAATTTCGGAGGATTTACAAGTTCCGACGTTAATTACCGTGATGGGAGCCGAGTGTTACGAACTGTTAGTGAATTTATGTACTCCAACCAAACGAAAAGATAAATCTTTTTTGGAAATCACAAACATTCTAGAAAAACATCTCCAACCAAAACCAAGTGTCCTCGCAGAAAGATATAAATTCCGGCATAGAAAACAAAAAAGTTGTAAAACAATAGCGGAGTATGCAGCAATATTGAAGAGAATGTCGAAATCTTGTGAATTTGGTCAATGGTTGGAAGAAAGTTTAAGAGATCAGCTGGTGTGCGGTATTCTAAGTGAAACTATAAGGCAAAGACTATTCGCAGAAGGCACGTTGGAATATGGGAAAGCGTATAGCTTGGCAGTGAACATGGAGGCGGCGGAGAAGGATGCAGCGGCTGTGGAAGGATACGGGCAAGGTGAATCGTCGGGCAGCTCAAGCACGGCTGAGTGCCAGGCGATGGCAGCGACTCGACGTGGCAACGGACGCGGTCGGCCAGGGAGGACGCCACCTACGGCGTCGAGGTGGCAGCGGCAGCAAGGAAAACAGCGGACGAAGCACAACAATGTGCTGCGTGCGGCGGCCCCCATGGCAGCACGAAGTGTCGGTTCGCGGTATATGTATGCAGAGTATGTAATCGTAAGGGGCATCTACGTCGGATGTGCCCTAACCTGACGACGTACCATCACGTAGACATCGGAACACCTAAAGTGGTCGAATCGGACGAGACGGATAGTGACGAGGTAAGAATATTTGATATAAAAAAATTATCCATAGAAGAGTGTACACCGCTATGTATTTCAGTCAACGTTCACGGAAAGGATATTGACATGGAGTGTGACACGGGTAGCGCTGTATCTTGTATAAGTTACAAATTTTACAAGCATAATTTTAGTGATTTACCTATCAGCAAATGTAATGTTTTACTTAGATATTACACAGGTGAAATAGTTCGTCCGGTGGGGGTGGCTACGCCACTAGTGAGGTATAAAAATACACAAAAAAAATTAAATTTGTTCATAATCAGAGATGGTAAAACCGTTCTTTTGGGTCGACAGTGGTTAGCCGAACTTAAAATTCAACTACCAGTGTTTCAGTATCACGATGTAAACAATGTTAATTATAAGGATTTTGACGAAAGTAATTTTATGTCTAGATTCAGTGAAGTATTTGCGGATGGGCTTGGACGGTTCAGCGGCGGGCGGGTTAGCATCCACCTGCGGCAGGGGGCGCGGCCGGTGTTCATGCGCGCGCGCCCTCTGGCGTATGCGCTGCGGGAACCGGTGGAGCGAGTGCTCGAGCAGCTGGTGCGAGACGGCGTCCTCACGCCGGTGGAGCGCTCCGACTGGGCCACACCCATTGTACCCGTTCTCAAAAAGGATGGTAATATTAGAATATGCGCTGATTATAAATTAACACTGAATAAAGTGCTAGAAGTCGACCGTTACCCCTTGCCACGCATAGATGATTTGTTATCGCGTTTACATGGCGGTGAACATTTCAGTAAGATTGACTTATCTCAGGCGTATGCTCAGTTTGAGCTTGACGAATCAAAAAAGTATACGGTTATCAATACACATAAGGGTTTATACATGTACAATCGACTAGTTTACGGTTTGTCGTCGAGTCCGGGAATTTTTCAAAAACACTTAGAAGAATTATTGACAGGGTTACCGAACGTGGGTGTATTTTTAGATGACGTAATTATAACGGGTCCTGATAGTCGTAGTCACATAAAAAATTTATATAAAGTGTTTGAGCGATTGCAGTCTCACGGGTTGCGCGTTAAGAAAGAAAAATGTGTATTTTTCGCAGAATCTATTAACTATTTAGGGCACGTCATTAGTAAAGAGGGCGTTCACACATGTCCGGAAAAAGTCCGGGCAATTGTAAACACGCCTGCACCCACCAATATTTCAGAACTGCGATCTTTCATCGGGCTAGTAATGTATTATGGTAAATTCGTACGAAATGTTAGTTCATTGCTGGCCCCGTTATATCGTTTGCTAAAAACCGGGGTTCGATTCCTGTGGAGTACTGAGTGTCAATTGGCATTCAATGAAGTAAAAAAAATATTAAGTTCGAGCGAAGTGCTTGCTCATTATACGTTAGACTTACCCGTGGTACTGACGGCAGACGCCAGCGGAATCGGAGTCGGCGCCGTGATATCGCATATCACTGAGGAGGGAGAGCGGCCGATCGCATATGCGTCGCGAACACTCAGCGCGGCCGAGCGGGCCTATGCGCAGATAGATCGAGAGGCCTTAGCAATAATATTCGGTATTAAAAAGTTTCATCAGTACTTATATGGTAGAAAATTCGTTTTAAGGACTGATCACAAACCCTTGACGTATATTTTCGGCAGTAAAGTGGGCATTCCAGTTATGGCCACTTCGAGATTACAGCGTTGGGCAGTATTATTGTCGGGATACAATTATGACATAGAATATGTAAGTTCACACAAAAATTGTGCAGATGCGTTATCTCGTTTGCCGCAACCGGTACATAAACGGCTTCCGAAGTCGGAGGGAATGAATTACATTAATTTCGTAGAAAATTTTCTCCCGGTCACAAATGATGACGTCAGAACGGCAACAGCACGCGATCCGGAATTAAGTAGAATTTTAACCTATGTTCAGTCCGGATGGCCCGCGTCCTGCCCAAAAGAAGTGTTGCAGCAATATTATATTAAACGTAATGAACTGTACATAGATAGGGGCTGTATTATGTGGGGTTACCGCTTGGTGATACCGCGCACTTTAAGAAAAAAAAATACTTATGCAATTACATGCTGGTCACATGGGCATTGTTAAAACTAAGTCCATAGCTCGAAGTTACGTATGGTGGCCTAATATAGATACAGACGTCGAATCCGAATGCCGAGCATGTGAGACGTGCGCGGTGGAATCACAAGCACCCCCGCGCGCCCCACCGCAGCCTTGGCCGTACAATTTGCAGCCATGGAGCAGACTCCATATAGATTTTTTAGGCCCTTTTAACGGAAAAAAATTTCTCATTTTAATAGACTCCAGTACGAAATGGCTAGAAGTGTTTGAAATGCCAAAAACAAATGCTACAGCGGTTATTAAGGTATTACGGTGTACGTTCGCAAGATTCGGCTTACCACTAGAGCTAGTATCGGATCAAGGGCCACCCTTCACTAGCGCGGAATTTAAGGAGTTTTTAACACGAAATGGTATTCAGCAACGTTTCTCGCCCGCTTATCACCCGTCTTCGAATGGCGCCGCGGAAAATGCTGTAAATATTTGTAAAAAAGCAATAAAAAAAGCACATAGGGAATCAATCGATGTTGACACCGCGTTGCAAACATTTTTACTTACTTATCGTAACAGTATACATAGCAGCACAAGTGAAAGCCCTTCAATGCTGTTACAAAAACGAACGTTACGATCACGGCTAGACTTATTACGAAGCGATCGCGCGCTCATAAATAAGGTAAATCAGGCTCAAAGTAAGCAAGTGGAGTACACGGGCGGGGTGCAGCGCTCGTTTGCACCGGGGGAACCTGTGTGGGTGCGAGAGTACGGCCACAAGGATAGGTGGGTGAAGGGAACGATAGTTCATGGCGAAGGTTCGAGGAGATATGCGGTGGACAAGGGGGACAGTCGACAAGTAGTTAAACACGTTGATCAAATCAAGCGCAGATCAGGGTTGTACGACATACCATACCCTGAGGAGCAAAGCGAGTCAATGAGGGTACAAATACCTGAGCAAAGCGAGTCAATGAGGGTACAAATACCTGATAGCAGTGGCTCGGCGAGAGACGGAATGTCGAAGGAGGACGACGCCCCGGACACATCTCCGACTACGGTTGTGGGTGATTCGGGAAAGGAGAGGAAACGGGTTTCGAGTGAACACATTAAAAGTCCTGGAATCGAATATAGTACACCGCCAACGTCACCTAGTGCACCGTCGCCTGAACCGCCTCGAGCCCGATCCGGGCGAGTTCGTAAACCTGTTGTTAGGTTTCAAGTTTAGCAAGTTATTAGATTTATAGATAATGTATTATATAGTTAAGGTATTATTATAAGTAAATTTGTGATTACATAATTTATGTACTTTACTTAATATTATCTGATAATACCATATATTAAGAAGGGAGGTGTAATATATGTAGGTATAGATTAATATTGTATTATGTAGGTAGGCGCCACCGCGCGTCTTCACTAGCCAGTCGCTCAATACATGTTATGAAGTCACACCGTGTTTTATCATTTTAATACCGAGTTATCCAGACATATCAGTCTGGTGTAGACGAGATCGAGCGGGCATGCCAGGGAGTAGGTATCATCCTTTCAGAAAGAATGGGCCAATGTGTGAAAGAGTATGAATGTGTAAGCCCAAGACTGCTATGGATACGAATGAAAGTGGGCTTAAAGAAGTTGTTTGTGTTAGGGATCTCCGCCCCAGACATATCTAAGCCCACTTATATCCGAGACCAGTTTTGGGAAATGGTAAGGATGGTGTTAATGAAGTGTAAGGGAAATGAAAATATTATTATGCTAGGAGATTTTAATGGAAGGGTTGGGGTGAGGAGGCTTGGTAATGAAAGGATATTGGGAACGTTTGGTGATGAAAGTATAAATGAGAATGGTGAAAGTCTCCTCACCGTATGTATGGAAAAAAATGTTTTTGTGACGAACACTTGCTTTCGCCACAAGAGGATTCACATGTATACTTGGGAAAGAGGTGACGATAGACGCATGATAGATTTAATAATTGTGGATGAAAGATTGAGGGGCGCAGTGGTGGATACAAGGGTTTACCGGGGTTCTAACGTAGGAACGGATCAGTATTTGGTTTTATGCCGAATTAATGGTCTATTCAGGCGTTGGCGTCATCGATCATCTGTGTCTTCCACTGCGTTACAGCGTATTAGAACAGAAAGGTTGAAAGATGAAGGTGAGAGAAACAAGTTCAAATGTAGACTGAAAGAAAATATAAGTGGTTTGGATGAATTATGTATGAAGGAGTTAGACTTGGAGAATGTATGGCATAATGTAAAGAAAAGTTTAGTGGATGCAGCTACCGAAGTATGTGGTGTTAGTAAGTGAAAGAATGAAAGGAAAAATAATACGTTATGGTGGACAAGGTAAGAAATTGTGTAATAAGAGAAGAGTGTGGTTTGCAAGATGATGTTGTGACCAGGATTAAGAAAGGAATGCTTCGGTGGTTTGGTCATGTGGAAAGAATGAATGAGGAAAGAGTGACAAAGAAAATTTATGTTGCAGAAGTGAATGGCAGAGTCGGAAAGGGACGTCCTAGGCGAAAATTTATCGACCAAATTGGCGATTTATTGAAAACGGGCCAAATTAGGAGTACCCTTAACCGACGAGCATGTATGCGGAGGTGTATGGATGTGAAGGAGGCGTGAGAGGTGTGTCAGGATCGTGTCAAATGTAAGTCTGTAGTCTCTGCCTACCCCTCTGGGTGACAGGCGTGAGTGTTTATGTAAATTTTTTTATATATGTATATATTCACCACCGACAAAATGGTCGGCCTAGGGATTCATTTTACACATTTTAAATCGATTCGAATCGAAATTAGGTGAATCGATTCACAAAAAAATCGAAGTCTTAAAGATCGATTTCGCAAAAATCGATCATTTTTTGATTTGCGTTAAGAGTTTATATTTACAATATCAAAAGATACAATAAAGTGCAGATAACATTGAATGAAAACTGTCATTCTTTACGAGCTGGGGTACATTCAACTAATCGTAAATAATTTTATAGTTCTTAATAAAACAGAAAAAGATACGATTTTGATTCTCTAGGGTGAAATATCGATTCACTAGATCGATTCAATACTATATATCGATTTGACATTGACGGATGCAACGTAAAAAACGTGAAAATATATATTTAATTAGCCATTTACTAACATTTTTAAAAGATAATTAAAAATACTTGGACGCTGCTCCGGCAGCAAAAATCTCGTGGGGGTGCTTCAGATAAACCCCACAGAGACAGAATCCTCAAATTCGGGTGACTTAATTGTAAACCCAACCTAAATAATCTAATACTTTTATACTTACTGGTACTGGTGCCACCAGAAAATATTGTCGGTGTACTGCACTTTTTAAAGTGGTGCGTTTCTTATGTCTAATAAAAAAAGTCGTCTGTAAAATGCTTAGAACAAAGATGATCATTTTGTTTCGGACTTCAATTCAAAATATTTATGCTTTTAAGTCATAATTTTAATCCAGGTTCAGTTGAAAACCTGTTAAAAATAAGCATTTGACAATTATCTGTTGTCTGTGACTTTGGTTGTTAACAAATATAAGTACGAAAGAACATCGATAAGTTTTATCGACAAGGAACTCGAAAACCGTATTGAATTTTATCGTTTAACGAAACTCCTACCTATATTATCAAATAATATTAATTTGTCTAATATTAGGTGTAAATTCACTTACTTGTGGAATGTTATACCACTTTCCTTTTGGTACCGAGTTTTACGTATTACGTAATTACGCACACTCTTCATTCAAAATACAGAGACAAGACAACAGACTGTATATTACATATATTTAATTTTTTTTTTCAGAATTTTTCCTTTTACAGTGAAAAGGAAAAATTCTGAAAAAATTTATTATCTGATGTCAATGTAGCCATTAACTCTGTACTTGTACTTGTTTGTTTCGAATTTAGAACATATAGACAGTTAGTTATCAAAACAACGATATATCGAAGTTACAATGTGTGAAGTAAGGAGGACAA
Organism: Parnassius smintheus behrii; assembly: GCA_036936625.1. Lineage (NCBI taxonomy): Eukaryota > Metazoa > Arthropoda > Insecta > Lepidoptera > Papilionidae > Parnassius > Parnassius smintheus. The sequence continues at coordinate 527,373 of JAUPFT010000005.1, read as the reverse complement.
TCTCCCATAGGAGAATAGTTGAAAATGTGTCCATCCGTAAGCAGTAAATAACAGTTCAAAAACTCTCCACAACAGCGTTCGAGTAGCTACGGGGTATGATAAATTGCCGTAAAATACGTTGAGAATGATTTTGAAAATAAAAATTTTGAAATCAATAAAATATTAATTGTAAAAAGAATTATGGTGAAAGTCTGTAAAATAAAAAAATTGTGAAAAGTTCTTTTAAATTTAGACTGTAGCTACAGTGGCGCCGCCCTTATTTAGCGCTTTCCTACGGACACTTTTTTGTTTTTTGTACAGAGTCTGTACTCATTACCTCTACACATTACTCCATACTCTCAAACCCCTAATGATCAGATCCGACCACGGTGATATTCCATCAAATTCACCACGCCACCTACAGCACTTTTAAACATAAAAAGGTATATTTAGAGATTACTTTTCTATAAAGAAGTTTGCCATTTTAGAATCTATACGAAATTCTCTACTTTATAGTCTAAACAAAAGTCAGTTACCCTATTGATTTTTATTTTTATTCTATACTGTCAATTTGCGACATTTGCCGACCATACGAAAATACCGCAATTTTACGGTAGATTAAAAACAAAAATCCATTAAGTAATTGATTTGTTTAGACCACAGGATAGAGAATTTCGTATAGATACTATAATGCCACACTTCCTGATAGAAAAGTAGTCTCTAAATATAAGTTTTTATGGCTTAAAGAGCTGTTGGTGGATGCGGTCGTATGCGGCCGCTCGGGAATTGACGGACGCATGCGATGACTAGGGAATTTATGGCGATTGAAGTCAAAACCTCAGAATTTAGTTGACGTCTTTATCAAATATTTGGAGCAAAATGAGAAATCAAAATCTTCGGCTAAAACTCGACCAAAAAATTGACAAGGGTTCGTATGTTCGAAAACCTTTGCCTTTTTTGGATTGCGATAAAACAACTGGCTGTCAATGTGACATCTATCAGCGGTTTGTTATTGCTTATTGTACAAAACTACAAAGTATTAATTAGTTTTTATGAAAAGTATTAATATGCATACTTAATATTAATAAAAGACCCGTTCAGTGATAATAAAACAAAATAAAATTTAAGCTAGGCTTAAGTGTTACTCTAAAATTTCTGTAGTGAACGTTAAAATTCTTTGAGCCCTACAGTGTAATCAAACCTGTGAATATTTATTTCCTAATGAATATAAGTAGAATAACATAAAGAAACATGTGCAAAGGGGTAGTGGAGCTGCGCGAGGATGTCCCGCTGAAGTCTGGAGGCGGAGACACGCAGCGCTGCGCCGGGCCACGTCTTATCGCTACCGCCTTTGCTGTGCTAACTGTCGCCATTACACTTGCTCTGTTGACGCAAATATACTACGGAGACTATGAGGTCAGCCTGCTAATTTATACATTGAGCATAGTCGAATTTAAGTGTCCTTAAGATAATCTTAAACTACCTTAACAATTAACTATTTAATACTAATATGGTGGAATCTATAACTCGAACCTCGTTAAGTCGAAAACTTCAGTAAGTCGAAAAAATTGTCATTCCCTTCCACTGAACCCCTAACTACACGGTATCTCGAATTATTTAAACTTTGTAACTTGAACAAAATGTTATTTCCCTATGAAGTATTGATAATACATATTAAATACTCTATAACTCGAATTTCAAAAAGGAGATCTTTAAGTCGTAGTTAGTAAAATATATTGATGTCTTACTTGGAATTCCCCGAAATAATAGCAATAAAATCCAAAATGAATTTTTGGATTTGGGGCTTCTAATCTATTGTTTTTGTCTTATACACATGCAATGAATGAATACATTTATAAAACTTTCTAAGTAACACAGTTGTGAACGTTACGTTTGTTCCTTGTCGACACAGGACACGATTACTTTTAGCGGAGCTTGTCTGTCAGTATTTATTTTGGCAGTTAACTAACTATAACTATACTTAGAAATCGCCCCTCTATGAGTCGAAATTTCAGCAGTTAAAGCATATGCATCCCGATGATCTTGTTAAGTCGAAAACTCGTTAACCTGATTTTTTTTTATATCCCTTGACTTTCGGGCTATAGAGATTCCACTGTATATAAAAATCAATTGCGGCTAAACTTTACAATATGGACCATCGATTTCAAAGCCCATATTTTTTTTGTAGATAGTACTCACTAAAAGAAAGCGTTCTGCAAAGTTTTAGGTTGCGGAAACTTAAGGTTCATGAGATATATTTTTTTAAACTTTTCATACAAATTGGTAAATAACACGCAATTACTAAATAAATTTGACAAATGATTGATGTTAAACGTCAGTTAGTGCAGGGTTCCGAATATTTTGAAAGTATCGATACCTACTCGATACCAAGTATCGTATCAAAAATATCAATACTACTTGGTATCGAGTACATTTCGTTAATTTTGGAGACGAAAAATTATGACAAACCAATTAGATGCATAGGAAGAGCTGATAAGTGCAATTATAGATGTATATAAAGTACAATAAAGTTTACTCTATTTAAGTTCCACCTTAGTACTTGTATTTCATTGTTTGCAACTTGTTTGTATATCTTAATTAGTACAGCTTTCGTACTTTTATTATATTGTTTGCAACTTTCTGTATTATCTAATTCTTACTACAATAAAGTGTTTACTGACTTATTGACTTACTTATTTAATATTCAAAAAGTACCCAAAACCGAATCAGAGCACCCCACTATCCACGTGGTCTTGTCTGCCCTACCCCTAGAGTGTATATAAGAGCCCGGAGGCGCGGAGGGAGAGCAGTGCCCGCCCGCCGTAGGAAAGCGCAGGCACCGAGATCGCCGCAGCGGCTGAGGCTGGTCGCCGAAGGCGACCAAAAAGCCGAAGCTGCGAAGGCGAGCCCAGGTGCCTGTGCTTCCCTACGCTAGGGCGGAGGCACTGCTCATCCCGCAGCGCCGGAGCTGCCACGGAGCGCCGGAGCACAACTTCCCGGCTTCTTACCCCCCTAGTCTCCAAAATTAACGAAATGTACTCGATACCTAGTAGTGATACTTTTGATACGATACTTGGTATCGAGTACGTATCGATACTTTCAAAATATTCGGAACCCTACACTAATTGACGTTTGACATCAATGATTTGTCAAATTCATTTTGTAATTGGTGTAATTGCGTGTTATTTGCCAATTTGTATGAAAAGTTTAAAAAAATATATCTCATGAACCGTAAGTTTCCGCAACCTAAAACTTTGCAAAACGTTTTCTTTTAGTGAGTACTATCTACAAAAAAAATATGGGCTTTGAAATCGATGGTCCATATTGGAAAGTTTAACCTCAATTGCTGTCTATTAGTCTCGCTAAAACTTGAAAACAGCTCGAACAATTTTAGGTTAGGTTAGGTGCAGCTGTTGTCGAGATCCAGAAATCGCCCATGCAAAGCCAGGGTGGTTGCTAGTTATAAAATCAGGTGCACTTACAAAATTCTTCTAAAATTTATTTAAATTGCGAAAGTTAATTGGCATCCTAATAGGTAGCCATAATAATTACTGACTTTGGGCAGACATCTTAATTCAGAATGCATGCTGATGCTACATCATGGTTGTATTACTAAGGGGTTAGTTCGATGGGAGAAGGGCTCAACTCTTACAGTCTAATAGCATAAAATATCAACTCAATGCTGCTGTGTTTCATATGTTGAGAGATTCTTCTTACTGGAAACAAGGCATTCCATCTTAGTCTCTCTCAGTGGTGGCAATGCATCTGCATTTGGAATTTTTTTCCAATAAAGTACTTTTACAGTCTATTAAAGTCCATTGTTGAACATAGGCCTTCCCCATATATTGCTTTGTAGGGAGGATATTTGTCGTAGTTGCCACATCTGGCAAGCAGGTTGGCAACTGTAATTTTTTATTTTTAGTCATTATTAGAAAGATGCTGGTGTTCGTATCCTAATTTGTTTTCTCTGTCGCCTCTTACGACACCCATGCGATGTTATGGGGTAGTGGATATTCTTACACTGCTACTAGACAGTACAATTTCTGTAAACATTTCTAATGTTATAATATAGTAAATACAGTGACAACTTTGTAAGATATGCGGGATATGATGGATACAGGTGATTCAGGATTGTGGTTTGTGGCTGTAAATAGTGCAGATGCGATTTTGGAGAATGGGGTAGAATGTCATGGAATGTGGCAGGTGGTGCCGCATGGGTCGGTGGCCACGTCCGTGGGCGCATGCTCGCGCGGCGGCGCGGCGCTGCTGCGCGCGCGCGGCTCCGCGCTGGATGCGGCCGCCGCCGCCGCGCTCTGCCTCGCGCTCGCCGCGCCTTACGACACGGCACTCGACGCGTCAGTACACACTTTTGTCACGTACCTCTTTAAAATTACACTGAAACATCGGTACCAGCTCAAAAAATGAACCATAACCGAAAAGTCTATCTCGTCTTGCCTTAATAGTTACGTAACTATTAGTCTTCAAGACCTAAGTAGACTGTCATAATTGAACTTAGATAGTCAGCTCGCTCTTATGACCTTCCCAAAAGGGAAATACGCAGATTGACCAAAACCGATGTTATCACACCTTTCTAACACTAAAACCAACTCACTGACATAGACGTTTTTCGTATACCAGTAGCCGTGTGTCACAACATAACCACACTCGATTATTTTTTCTTTGGTAATGTATTTTGTACTGTTATACTTTTGCCAGTGTCAAGTAATAAGAAATTATCATTTATATTAATCTGTTCACAACTTCTTCACAATATATTTGATGATTAACAAGATTAAGAAACATCCTAATTTCAATAGAGAATATTGTTGGGTTGGGACTACCGTGTACTTGGGAACCGTAGCGTCAATGATGCCGTCATACTGATATATTATCTACAGTAGAGCATCTATTATTCGAACGTCGATCAACCGAACGACCGCTTAACCGAACTGCTACCATACCACCCTAAGATGCGACAACTGCAGCAGCCCGCCTGTCAAAAACCGCGTTGTTCCCACCTCGTAAAAAAGCGCCTGAATGAACGCTTTCACAGTGGGTACAAAAGCTTTGTAAAACTTTTTGTACCCACTGTAAAAGCCCATCAGCTAAAGAATGGCAAAAGAGAGAAAAGATTATTATTCCTTTATAATGCACCAGCTCATCTATCATGTGATTGCCTAAATAAAAAGGACGAATAAAGTGATGTTTGTGATATTACAGAAAAAAGTTGTCAAGTAAGTTGTTGCTAGAAAGAGAGGAGGGAGAAGAAAGTCTTATTAGAAATTATAAAAAGACTGATCTAAAGGATGCATCATACATGATCAGAGTAGCTTGGGACAGTTTAAAAGAACAGACAAAAAATGCCTGGAATAAGATTTTGAGTATAGAGGAAAGTGGAAATGAAGAACAGAATGATATGTGTGAAATGCTAAATATGCTACAAGAACTCAATTGTCAAGAATGTGATGAAAAAGACGTTCAAGTATGGATAACTGTAAACAATACAGATTCAGGCAACAAATCTTGCAGGATAGCGAAATTGTCGACCACGATGTCGTGAGTGACAAAGCTAATACCGCTAGACCCTCATCATTTGTGGTTCAGAAAATGAAGTCGAAAATATTCTTACTGCCTCTGAAGTGTTTATATACTTATATACTACTTTGCGATGATTTAAAGCTCAAGATAAAAGCAGTTAGTATCAGATATCTGTCCTGAAAAAAGTGCGTGACTTACACAGCGTGTGAGAGGGTAGATTCGCTTTGACAGACCAAAGTCAAGAACTTCTTTAAACGTTAATTATATAGGCAAAATGTGAGTTCAATATTGGTTATGCAATAAATTTATTTACTAAGCTATCTGATTTTATTTATATTGGTACATAAAATTATACAGTTCGATTATCCGATTAAACCAGTTTTACGAACATTCATGTCCCCAATTAGTTCGGATAATCGACGCTCTACTGTATTTGATATACAAAATTATTAAGTAACATGTGCATGTGTAGTCCTACAACATATATTGAGTTTGGCTGATTAATATATACTGATGTGCATTACGAATTAAGGCTGTAAATTACGTTATTTTTAATACAAATAATATATTATATCAAATTTAATTTATCTAGTCTATATAAAATTATGGTAATCACACAAACTATGAGAGATATATGAAAAAGTTTTGATCAAAACTTTTGGTTTGCATTTTTTATTTAAAGAAAAATTATTTTTTTGTATGGCACATAAAATTGAGATACTATTAAAAAAACTTGGTTATTCAATAATTGAACCACTTGCCCAAAGACTACTGTGATATAGATTCACAGGTTTATTTTTAATTTCTACATGGTTTAGGTAATGATTGACAATTCATGTAACAGATTGACATGGGTCTCCGTGGGTTGACAGACATATTGGTAATTGTTGTACCACATATCTCACATTTTAAACAATACTTCTCCGTCGCTGAGTTTTGCACATTGCACTGAGCACCAGATATGTTACGTTACAGGAGTGGTGCACTGCTGTACTGGGAGTACAGAAGAGCACATGACGAGCCACCCACACTGGCAGAGTGGGGCGCGGTGGGGGATGATTGGCAGATGGCAGGTGGCAGCTTGCAAGAGGCTGTTGGGAGTGGAAATGGTACTGTGCCACGGCTGGTAGCAGCGCTGGCAGGCCTGCATGTACGCTACGGGATGCTGCCGTGGGCCCAGGTCCTGCAGCCTGCTATTGACTATGCAGAGTAAGCTTGCATAATATATTGTGATTACTGCTTCTACATTAAAAGGCAAATTTACCATTATTGCTTATTCTCTATGCCTTCATACTAGTTGCATAATATTGGATTAGCTTGTGTCAATTTTTTGAAAATAGTAAATAATTGGTAAGAAAAGAAAAGTCAGAATGACAAGTAAAGTGTATATATTATGCAAGCTACGTATTATGCGTATAATAATAATGTCCTCGACGGACGGAATTTTTGCCGCGACGGCCAGCCTCAACGGAGACTAGTCATCGGCGCAAGACAGGCTTATAGTACCTGAGTGTAATGTGCAAGCACAGGTGCACTCTCTATTTCTTCAGTCTCAAAGCCCAACGGGATGGTAAGCCGACACAACCGGAGAGATATCAGTCGCTGGACTAACGGCTATGCTTTCCAAGGCACGGGGGTGAGACAATGCCAACTTCCTGGTCCCGGGTAAATACTGACAATTTCTTGACGGAAAAACTCAATAACTGACTCTTTTGACCCGACCCGGGATTCGAACTCGGAACCTCATGATCAGCAGTCATGTTTATATCCAGTAGACCAATGAGGCAGTTGTATTATTCATAATCGGTATTTCAATCCATCGGCTCGCAATATAACATTCTTAGTGTTTTAATTATATCAGGTTTGAATATTGGTTTTAAGAGGATTGTGAATTGCCAATGCCGACGCGAGTAGGCATTTTCAAAAATGCTATCTGTATCGTGTAATGTATCGTGCCATAGAGAGTTACAAGTCTTGAAGGAAATTGCCTACATTTCCTTTTTGAAATATTCTTTTGGGCGATAACATTTTCACTCCCTAAAGCTTTACCAAATGAGATAATTTTGGTCTCTAATAAACATATTATTATTAGATTCAGTACACATTTATCCACGTTTGTACGTTTTTCTTTTTTAATAAGTAGTTTCTGTGTGTGGTCTCTTTTTAATAATTGAGTTTAGTATAATTAAAAAAAATAAAAATGCTGGAAGAAGTTTTAATTCAAAAATATAAATATTTAGATGCTAGTAAATTAAATCGAACGCAATATTTTTTTAAATAAAAACGTACAGACCTAGTCTTTCATTATATTTACGTTTTCAAAAATTATGAAAATTAGACATTGTTTACAGGGGAAACTGTTATCGTTTTTTGTATGAAAATTTACAGCTTCACAATAGGCTATTTGACAATATTAAAAAAATACTAATTGTGTTCATCCTATCAGATAATAGCGTAGAAATATATATTTTACTTTGTTTTATACTAAAATATGTATATTTTATGCAAGTTAAACGAAAATAAAACGCAACAATTTTGAAATTTTTTTTGCGACGGGAACGCCATGTAATTGGTTGCAACTCTGGTGATTCTCTGATTCTGATGATGATTGTATATTGTTTCATCCATCCAGTAAAAATTTTGTGTGTATGTGTATATGTGTGTGTGTGTGTGTGTGTGTGTGTGTGTGTGTGTGTGTGTGTGTGTGTGTGCGTGCGTGCGCGTGCGTGCGCGTGCGCGCGTGCGTGTGCGTGCGTGTGCGTGCGTGTGCGTGGGTGTGTGTGTGGGTGTGTGTGTGTGGGTGTGTGTGTGGGTGTGTGTGTGTGTGTGTGTGTGTGTGTGTGTGTGTGTGTGTGTGTGTGTGTGTGTGTGTGTGTGTGTGTGTGCGTGTTGTTTTACATATTTGGCAACTTCTAATGTATACAAACAAGGCACGTGTAAAATTCTCAGTGTCTTAAATAGAATCCGACATCTGTAAGTACTAGGAACAGACACAAGCCAGTAGTAGTACCAGTTACTTGACTGCGCCGAGTCAGTAATTCTTTCTTAGGGCGATGGATACGCTTGTACAACAAAGTTTAAAACTTGTTACAGAAAATATACAAAATTTGACCTGCATGAAGTTCAAAAAATTAAACTAAGTTTGTTTAAAAAGGGTTGTTATAATATTAAGGTATTTGTGGATGATAATAACCCCTAGGAAGGTTCATCGTTACCAAGCTATTTCTAATTTGTTTTATGTTGTTTATTGTTATATACATGATTGTAAGCCGTGTCTTTTAAAAAAAAGTCCCGCTGGATTGTTTGCCAGTTCTTCCCAGAACATAATGTTTTTCTGAACCAGTGGTAAATTAAAAAAAGTCACTCAACAAGTATTATTTATAATCTATATTGAATAAAAATTTGTGTTTCAAAAATCATACTGTATTTCTTGTTTTATTATTTATAATTTTACATTATGATTCCTGCAAATTTATAAAAGCATATGCAATAATAATGACATGATCAAGTACACGACATATGTTAGTATTTATCACTAAATGTAGCTTTAGCATATGGAATTCATTTACTCGCCTAATTACCCTTTTAATATGAATTTGCTGCTAGCTGCTTGCTAATATGAAGCTAGCGATTATTTTAGTTTGTCGAACTTCAGTTTTTGATAACTTTGAACCAGCCTTTACACTGGTGGCCTTATTAGTTTCATGTTCTTCTTATGAAGTATCTATTCAGGGTGCTTGAAGCCTCTGTAAGCCAAGATGCAAGTTCCCTGTTCTAATCCATTTAGAAAGTTACAGTTTTCTACTATGGTAACATCACTTGTTCTACCCCCGAACCCTTGAGAAACATAATTAACCAAAATATTAGGTGTGCATGGTATTAAATACTTTAAAGTGTTCCCCTTTTTGTACTGTGACCATATTAGATCCTGATGAAGAGCATTTGATGGTTTTTGTATGTCGATTTCTAAACAATCGATGATGCAACTGACATTATGATAATTATGTCTAAATGCTATAGGAAGATTCTTTTTTATTTTATTTTTTATTAAGTTTTTAATAAATGTTCTTAAAAAACTACTTATTACTGGAAAATTTCTTAAATAATTTACTGGCATAAGATAATACATACCAAAATTATCATCTAGTTCAGAAAATGTGCTGTTCAATGTATTTTTTCAAGCATAACAAAATGTGTTCTGTTTTTATATTTGTGTTTCTATGTAACAACTGAATTAAAAAATAACATTTTTTTGTAATACCAACATACATCTAAGGTTTCTCTTCAATTAAACACATAGTAGTTTTGCGGCACTGTAACTTTCCAACATTCACGTTGGTATCTGCAACATTACTATTTGAATCAGTAACTCTTGTTGATGATGTAGCTACAAGAGGTGATAAATTACCATATTCAAAACGAGAAATATCACTATCTGATTTTTCGTCCTCAAGGAAAATATTTCTCTTTCAAACTTCCTAACTGTGACGGTTGAAGATGGCATGCTTTAATCTTAATGGGCGAAGTTTTTTTTTTAATGGGATACGGTAACAAACGAGCACACAGTCCACCAGATGGTAAGTAGTTACCGCGACCCATATACATCTACATCTATCCTCGATTACGAATCAAAATGCAGATGCGTTGTCATCCGTGAGGACTTAGGTGGAATGCCTCGTTTCCAGTAAAAAGGGTCTCCGGTCTCTACACTCATCAAACGAAACACAGCAGCGTTAACCTACTATTTCACGCTGTTATTCTGTGAGAGCGTGGTCCTTCCCTGGTCGGGCCGACCCATTCGTACTACAACTATACTACTAATATAACTGCATCATGGCTCTACCACGTATAGTATATACGAGATATAGTAGAAACTGTGAATGGTGAGGTAGAAATACTTTAATTTTGGCATCTAGTTTGCACAGCGTTGCTCCTAAAATGCATATTCACTTTTCTTGTTACTTGTACAGATTTTTCTACAGTTATGATAGGGTCGGTGATTGTTTCTTTGTCTTGAGTTTTTGGTGATTCTGAAAAGACAGAAAACCAAATTAATTACTTCATTTAATTGAGGGTAACATAAACTTAACTCATTTAAATGTAAAAAGTAACTTATGACTTTTGTAATAAATACATAACATACGTTTAGGCTCAATAATTTCTTGTATAATATCATCATCATTTTGTAAATTTTCAGTATGGGTGTCAGTAGTACCTTGTCTTTAGAGACATTCTGTGACAAGATCAATTCTTTGCCTTTTAAGGAACGCTCCACGAGAAGGCCCAGCATCAGACAGCCGTCTTTTGCGATCCTCATTTAGTTGGCACGGCCTCATCTGACAAAAGTATCTTCTGACTGAAGCCCATATTGTACTTCATGTAGTTAATTGTAATTGTAATTACATTCTTTAATAATAGTAAATACATCTATATTACATTACATTATTGCTGATATGATAAGTGAAGTACCTATATTACATTTGACAGGATAATATACATTACAAGACAGCATACAAGACAATAAAGATAGCTAAACATAGTAACAGAAAACATTTGAAACCCTAAAGGGAATCCTGTAGGGTTTGCTTGAAAAGGATTCTTCCTACTAATGCTGTAAATTAAGCCATATTAAGAGGTTAGGTATTACAGATGTTGTTACTTTATATAAAAACCGAAATTTAGCTACTATCTAGTATAAATATAGTTAAATGTTACTTACATTAAAGTGATCTCTACACATAAACACATTGGTATGAGCTAAAATGCTCTTTGGATCTCTTCTAACTAATTGTAAACACATCTTTCGTCTTTTGGGATTCGTTGGAACTGCAACAAACAGTTTGACTGTGGACTGCTTATTGTCTTATTAGTACATTGGGTGCGTTTGGCAGAAAAAAGCGCTAGCAAGCGCTAAAATAGTTTTCGGCCAGGACACGATTGCTACTTCAGTAGCGCTGACACAATCCGCCATTTTGCTTATTTAATTTGTTTGTTTTGAAGTAGAGTTTATCAGTTGTTTCGTGCAATATTAGTTTTAAGTAATATAATGACATGAATAAATATATACATGCTATTAAAAATCATGATTGGTAAGTTTTTAATATGAATACTTTACAAACATATGTTTAAATTAGGTTAGATTCCCCGGTTAAAACTAACATCGTGTCCTGGAGGAAAATAGCTACTTACGATTTGACAGCGCTTACCGCTTACGATCGCCATTTTGCTTGCAAGCGCTAGCTAGCGCTTTTTTCTGCCAAACGCACCCATTGTAGCACTACACACAATTTATACACCGTTTAACCGAATAAATTTGAAGAAAATGATAAGATTCACTTCAGCTGCACTGTTATGTTACTGTTATTGACTCGGTCACTTGTGTGTGACGTCACACATGTCATGTGACCAGCGTCATTACAGAATCAGCGTTTTTAACACGCTTTTGGAAATTTAAACTTTAACTTTAATTTTTATAGTAAATATAGTAGAACTCCTAGAAATATCGATGTAGTGTGCTTATTATGTAATAAAAAATCATTTGAAATGGTTTTCCAAAATTAGTCATGTAGCCTATTAACGATTATGGAAATGTTATTTTGTTTTAATATACTATTTTGATTTCGTAGTTTAGCAAGCTTTTATATTTAAGACGGTTTTTTGAACTTGTAATTCTAAATTTAACGTATATTGTCCAGTTTAAAAGAGACAGTGAATTTAATTGATGTATTAAAAGCGAGCAATGTATTGGTTGCAGAAGCAGTGAGGCGACTACTGCGAGTGGTGCGATCGAGACGGGCGTGAGTGCGAGCGAGACGGTTCGGTTGCTGCGCGACTGGCAGCGGCACACTAGCGCCGGTACATACAAACGTTATTATATAGTATGTATATACTCTTCTTACTTCTCTCATCTATCTATCGCTCATCTAGGACAACAGCTAGTGTAGCGGTAACGGAGTTACGGATGAACTTATACTCTGGCGATAAACATCCATAGTTTGAACCCTGGTGCCGAGAAGGAAAATAAAAACATTTTTTTTAATTATTGTATTGTAACCTGAAAGAAGTCAATAAAATGTAAAAAATTCTGCGGGGGTTGCCGTCTATTGCTGAACACAGATTGTTCCTTACATTGCCACACTTGTGATATCAACTATCACTATGATTGATTAAAACTACTTTTACGGATTTCTTTCGCGTTTTATTTATTTTATTTTAACCCGACGTTTCGGGTGCTTTCCAGCACCCATGGTCACGGGGGACTGAGGTGACTGACGTCCCGATGTCAAAGTTAACCCGGAGTACCTTCAGCTTTTTTAATTATTGTCTTTGGTCCGATCTACGCAGAATGAACTAACTGTGGTTTGAAGTCTTGCAGTGGTATGCTTGGGTTTAGTTTTAATTTTATTAATTATAGGATCCCAAGCAGGTGGTAATACCAAGCCTCCTTCTCTATTGAAATTAGGATGTTTTTTAATTTCAATAGCCTCACGTATCATCCTTGGTAGGAATCGGTGTTCTTTCGCGAGGATTTGTGGTCTAAGAGAACGAAAAGAAAGCTAAGGAGCAGTTTGTATCGCTTTCGAAGGAATTTCGTTCCTCTTGGACTTCTCCTGCACATGTGAATGTAACAAGACGTGTAAAAACTTAACTTTACGCACACCTGTACGTCACAATCAGGTACTATCTATAGAGCAGTCTATGCACCTATCGTGCGAAATTCTGAACAAAAGTGAGGCGCACATACCATCAGATTCGGTCTCCATCGAGAAATTTAATGAACTGCTTAATACTATCAATTTGTGGCGTAACGACATGAATTCTAACATAATGAATATTAGAGACGAAATTAAGAATGATATGAACTCTAATTTTATGAGTATTAGAGAAGAAATTAAAAATACCTTAAGCGACATCCAATCTGAAATTAAGTCTCTCCGAGAAGAGCATGCCACCCTGGGACAAAATGTTTCAAATATAAACATTGAATTATTGTCCCTTCAAAACTCCATTCAATTTCAATCTGACGAACATGGTACTTTGAAACAAAGAGTCGATGAAATCGCACGTGTTGCTAGTGAACAGACCACATCAGCAACTGCAGGACTACAGTACAGAATCGACTCCCTGGAACAACAAGCCTCCAAACCAAGCCAAGAAATGAAAACCTTATAGGTATCATCGAAGCCATTAAAACAACGATCCACTTCCTCATTTCAAAGGCAGACATAGTGTCTATACATCGGGTTCCTCACGCACACGGCACAAATGATAGACCTAAAAACGTTATTGCTAAATTCAGCACACGTATACAGAGGGACAATATAATTGCAGCATATCGTAAAGCAAAATCACTGAGGTCTGATCAGCTCGGCATTCAGGGCCAATCTACCACTATATATTTGAATGAACACTTTACACTACAAAAGAAACTGTTATTTCGTAAATGTCGGGAGGTTGCAAAGGGACTTCATTACAAGTATTGCTGGATCTAAAACTCAGCCATTCTTGTTAGAGAGAAAGACGACAGTCCAGCACTGGTCATCTGAGGAGAAGACGACCTCAAAAAACTTCGAATCATTAAAAAGAAGTGACTGTACTAATTCGATAAGTCTATTCGTAATTATATTTATAACGTTTTATTGCCTTTTTATGTATTTGATTGATTTCCTCATCTGCACTGACTGCAGTTTTCTCAATGCTAGCTTAAAAGAACAAAAGAGCGACTTACCCGACTGTCTGAGCAATCAGGAATATTTCTCACTATTTTTCAATTTTAAAATTATAACACAAATCTTAGTCTCATCAGATATTAACCATTAAAATCTGGCTTTCTACTGTAAAATAAGGCACAAATTTGTGCTAAAAATAGCTCGTGTTCACACTCAACACTATCTTAGCCAAACGAACATAATACAATGCCCTTTTTTTAAATGAATAACACGACTCAAAAAAAAATCATCTTAGTATTTATTATCAAAATTGTAGAGGTATAAGGACCAAATTAAACACACTTTACATGAATATCTTATCTAATAATTATGATGTTATTGTACTCACTGAGACCTGGCTGCTTCCGGACATTAGCAACGGCGAATTTATAGATCAGAGGTACGTGGTTTACAGATGTGACAGAAACCGCTTAGCTACCAACAAACCGGATGGTGGTGGTATTCTGGTGGCGGTGCTGCGTGGACTGAAACCTGCTATATTTAACACCTCAAACCTGGATAAATCTCTGCACTCTAAGGATCTTGAATGTTTACTGGTCGAAATTCCTAGTACAAGCCAAATTAGGAAACATGTAATTAGTGCAGCGTATATTCTGCCTCGCAGCTCTCCGGATACAAATGAAAAACACTTTGACCTGTTACTTGATTGCCTTAATGATCCTCTTATTGATAGCTTTTATGTGATTGGTGATTATAATATTCCTTACCCGATATGACATGGGTTCCAACATCATCTTCCACTTCCGGTTATTGTAACCAACCTTTACCGTTGAATGGATCTGGATCAGCCTATACACATTCCTTGTTGTTGAATTTTATGGCATTTCTAAATGTATCGCAATATAATGGAATCTTTAATTCTAACGATAAACTACTGGACCTTTTCATCTCTAACACCTCATCTATTATTTTTAGTACCAACGGATTAGAGTACCAACGGATCCACTACTTCCTCCTGATTCCCATCATCCACCTTTCATTGCGATTACTGATATGCATCAGACGTATAAACCAATGGAAAGGCGCCCTCTAACCAAGTATAACTTCTGTAACGCAGATTTTGACCTCATTAATTTCAAGCTTGAAAAAACAAATTGGACGATTGAATTTAATTAACATTGTAAGTAATATGTGGATAGCGTTGTGGGATGTGGGCTACATTATTGTGAACACGTCATGTTATTGTATTTTAGATATTACTGTATTTTGTAGCTGTTTGCTGTTCCTTAATAAATAAAATAAAAATACTTACGTAGTTTCAGAATCTGAAGCATGTGGTAATATATAATGTTTGAAATGATAAATTAGTATTCATATGTTAAGTTGATTATAATATTTTTTGAACTCTCTTGTTGTTTCTGTGTACAGCATTGGATGAATATCTCGAAAGAATCAGGAAAAATTCAGCGGTATTTTTCGGAAAAAAAGCTTACAGTCATGTTTGGTATGCAATGGATCAACACAAAACAAAATAAAAATAGGTTAATAGTTATCACTTAATTTCTAGGGGTTATTATATCTATAATTTTATATTAATTTTTTTTGTACAAATTTAGTGTAATAAAGGTTTTGAACTTTGAGTAGGTTTAATTGTGTATGTCTGTGTTGGTTGTGCTGTAAGAAAGCTGTGTGTGTAGAATCTTTTGTAAGAGCGCCAAAATTTTGCAAGATGTTGATTGCCGGCGGATTGTTGCTCTTGTTTTACTATACTTATTTAAATAGTGGTTGGAAGTAGATTTTGATATGTGGGGTGGTTTTGTGTATTGAATTTTTATTTATTTTTTTACATTAGCAAAAATAGAAACGATGGTAGAAGTGTTCCGATGGTGATGTGAATTTCAAAATTATGTGTTTGTTAGGTGCTTTAAAATATTATGTTATCGATTGTTCATCTGAGGGCTCCTGCTGTGTAGAAAAGTTGAAGAAGTAAATTAGTAGATAAGTGTGTGTTTGTGTGGGTTTCCACAGTGTTATAAATGTGTTTTGATGTTATGATATATTTAGTTTGTAAGTGGTTATAGTGTTGTGTATACGGTTTATAATGTGAAGTGGGTACTAGTTCAATTAGTTTATTTGTAATAATTGAAGTATAATGATGTTCGGTGCGCAGAGCTGTGCGCGGCGTGGCGCTGCTCGAGGGCGCTGCGCGTGCGCGCCGCGGCGCCGGTGAGCGCGGGCGCGTGGCGCGCGTACGTGGGGGGCGCGGCGGGGGGTGCGGCGGGGGGCGCGGCGGGGGGCGCGGGGGGCGCTGCACGGCTGCTGCGCCAGGCGCTGCTCGCCAACTCCACCGGGTACTGCGACCACACACTCGCCGCCAAACTAAACCCTAATTCTAAAAAACTACTTCTTCCCAACACGCAAATATTTAAATATCAATAACATGTAATCTATATTAAATAAAAAATTATTCCATTCTATTCTATTCTACCTCACCACCAAATGTTTTTATTCACACAAAATATGCTTTGTCCCCGATGCGAATATAACGTGCTACTAACAACAAACATCTTAAACAAATTAATTACTAAAATAAATTTCTTAGTCCTTATTTACTAACAAATAAAGTTTTTTGGCACCATCTGATAAAATCCTATAACAACTACTAATTAAACACAAACATAAATTGATGCCATATTGTATCATTATAAGTTGAACAATTCGATAAAGTAACTTTTCGCACCAAGTATAAAAGTTTATTACATGAAATTTTTCTAAATATAAATATTCATATCATTTCATGTTTACCTATGCACGTTAGGCGCAAAGAAAACCACCAGATTTGATCTTTCTTTTCTTTATAATATGTACCATAATATTATTTCAGAAAACAAATCGCCTAAACACAGATCTATATAATATACCTAACTTCGAGAGTTATAATAATAATAATAATAAAACGAACCTGATTTAGCTCCAGGTGACGAATCACTCGTCACCTGGAGCTAAATCAGGTGATGTCACGCGCTCAAAATGGATGCCGGGGCGATGGTCGTGGAACCAAGGAACCACTCCTCATTGACGCGGTCATTGGCAAAGTGGTGAAACCCAACCGTCGGAATTTCTCCTCCGCCTGGATAGACTACAGAAAGGCATTCGACTCGGTGCCCCATACATGGCTGAAGAGAGTCCTCCAGCTGTACAAAATTGACTGTACAGTTGGAGACTTCCTCGAGCAGTGTATGGGGCAATGGAGTACGATCCTTTGCTATCTGGGCGAGCGGATGATGCCTGCGGAGAACCACATAAGGATAAGAAGGGGTATCTTCCAGGGCGATTGTCTGAGTCCAATCTGGTTTTGCCTCTCCCTGGACCCTCTCAGTACTTTACTGGAGGGCACCGGGAGGGGATTTCAGCTTCGGAAAGGAAGTACAAAAGTGACCCACCTTTTCTATATGGATGAGCTCAAGTTATTCGCCCCCAGTCGCTCCCATTTTATGGAATTGCTAAACATCACTTGTGAATTTAGCAATTTTATTGGAATGGAGCTGGGAACGGATAAGTGTGCGGTCCTCCATGTTGAGAGGGGTAGGGTTGCTAACTCTGAGGGCATAGACTTATCTATGCCCGTCAACTTAAGGACCCTTTCCGAGGCTGAAACATACCGATACCTGGGTATGTCACAGAACATCGGTATCGATGAGGCTGGTATGAAACAGTCAGTTTGCGACGTGTTTTATGCACGCTTGACCAAAGTGCTTAACAGTCTTTTGTCCGGTGTGAATAAGACACACGCATATAACGGCTGGGTCATGCCTGTCCTCATGTATACCTTTGGCATACTCAGGTGGACTCAGACTGAACTTAACGCCCTGGATAGAAAAGTCCGCACCACCATGACGTCCCACAGGATGCATCATCCGAGATCGTCGGTAATGAGGCTGTACTTGCCGCGAAAGCATGGTGGGCGTGGCTTCTTGAGCGCGCTCACCATGCATAATAGCGAAGTGTGCAGCCTCCGTAATTACTTCCTGGCGAGATCGGATGATCCATTCTATAAGGACGTCATTTCTAGTGATAAAGGACTTACCCCTCTATCCTTAGCCAACGATCAATGGCAAGACCCGGCAGTGCAGACAATTTCCGACCGGGAGACCGTGTGGAAGGAGAAGGAGCTGCACGGGAGGTTCTACAAGGCTCTACATGAGCCTTTCGTAGACACAGTAGCCTCCCTCCACTGGCTACGCTTTGGTGATCTCTTCGGGGAAACCGAGGGTTTTGTCTGTGCAATACAGGATCAGGTTAATAAGACCAACAACTATCGGAGATACATCCTAAAGGATGGCACCGTCGACATCTGTCGAGCTTGTCGCCATTCCGGTGAGTCACTTAGGCACGTCATCTCCGGTTGTTCGGCGCTTTCTAACTCTGAGTTCTTGCACAGGCACAACCTAGTAGCCAGAATTCTACACCAGGAGCTCGCTCTGAAATACGGTCTCGGGGACCGGAAATTGCCGTATTACAAGTACTTGCCGGAAGCCGTGCTCGAAAATGACCGCGCCAGGCTCTATTGGGACCGGGCCATCATCACAGACAGGACTATTCTTGCGAATAAGCCTGATATTGTGCTGATGGACCGGGCACAGTCAAGGATATTTTTGGTTGACATTACCATTCCGTATGGCAAGAACCTCGTGAAAGCCAAAACAGATAAGCGAACAAAATATCTGGACCTGGCTCACGAGGTGACCGACATGTGGGGTGGTCTGCCGACCGAAATTATTCCTGTAGTCGTCTGCGAATGGGCTAATCCCAGTCAGCCTCTCGGGTCATCTGAGGCGACTGAGACTCCGTGACGGACCGCTCTTTTTTTTCTTCTTTCCCTTCCCCCCCTGTTTCTTTCCCTTTCCCCCTAACCCTCGGCCGTTTGGTCTCCCCTGCCGAGGGCCTCCATCTGATTGGGCTTTTATTTATTTATGTATTTTTATATTTATTTTATGTTATTGATATTTATGTATATTTATCTTTTCATTTTCATTTATAATTATATATTTATAGAACCCAACCAGATGAGAAAACTATATAGATACCCCATAATAATAATAAATCATTTATTCGGGACCAAACCTTTTATACATTGTTCACACCCACCAAACTGCGTAACAGTTTGTCGGCGGGATTAGCGCTTGTCTTAATACATTTGGTTCAAATACGTAACTATAAACTAATGAAAATAAAAGTGTAAATAAATAAAGCAAGTTTTAATTTTTTTAAACCAGTATTAAACTTATTATTAAGAAATATTTACTAAAATTTAGCCTATTGTATAAAAAAAACTACTGCTATTATTAAGAATTACTAACATTTGGCCTATAGAAACTACTACTAATATTAGGATTTACCAACTTTTTCACATCTCTCAACAACTTCGTTAAGGGATTTACTAACTTTTAAACATCTCTCAACAACTTCGTTAAGGAAAACAGTTTTCAATTTATTTTTTAATGTTTGTTTACTTATTCTAGTATTATCCTCTCTCAGCCAATCGAGATCACTAAAAAGTGTGGGGGTCAAATATTTGTTGGTTCTTTTCCCATAGTAATTTTTTACTGGTGGTCGCACGAGTTTATACTCTCTAACGCTTCTAGTATTATACCTATTTTGCACTTGTTCTTTAAATTAGTCGTTATAGAACTGTTCAAGAACCAGCAGGTACTTGACCTTCTCATGTACAGGAAGCATTTTACATGCAACAAAAAGTTTTTCATAATTTTCTTTACATGCAATTTTTGTTTGTGGTTTGACAAGGTATTTTAAAAAACGGATTTGCAACGATTTTATACTGTTACGATAGGTTTTAAATGTACGGCCATACGTGTTTAATCCATAAGTTAGTAATGACTCGGCGAGAGCGAAATAAATGACACGCAACGATTTCCTATTCAACGCTGCATTCAGGATATAAAACTTACTTAACACTGCCCTGAGCTTTGTACACACTGCGTCAACCTGTGTTTTCCAATTCATATTATAGTTCACCCACAGACCTAGGTACTTAAATCTACTTACATACTCCAGCTTTTGACAAATACAATTTAAATTTTTCTCGTGCATACATTCGTACGTGTGGCCCACAATACCTATATCCACGCTCTTGACATTTTTTGCCACTAAGTTGTGCGGTGAGTACAGATGCATCACTTTCGTCTTATTAAGGTTAAGTATAATACCATTGTTATGAGCCCAACGAGTAACATTATCGAAGTCAGCCTGCAGCACAGCCCTGACCTCTTGTATATTCTTAGAGGAATAAATAAGGCACATGTCATCCGCGTACATATATACTCGAGATTTTTTAACCACATTACTGACGCTGTTGACATGCATAACGTAGCCAACGGGACCATAGACTGAACCAGTTGGAACACCAAGCTGTACCGCTGCTTCTTTACCAGCAACACCAGAAATGCAGGTTTGTAATGTTCTGTCACTCAGATAACTCCGAAACCACCGATTTGTTGGACCCCTGATTCCACAATCATCCATGGCCTGTAACAGCATCTCATGATCCAAGGTATCGAAGGCTTTTTTAAAGTCTATGAACAGCGCCAGGACCAGATGGCCCTGGTGCAGACTACTGTTTATATCTTCGGAAAACTGTGATAGTGCTGTTGTGGTGCTACGCCCATGCCTAAAACCGTGCTGTGCATCCGCTAATATGCTATTTTGCTCCAGAAATTCGCTGACCTGGCCGACTACCATCTCAACTATTTTATTAATGACCGATAAGATAGCAATCGGTCTATAGTTAGCATACTCTGAGTGCGCTCCCTGCTTGTAGATGGGCCTGATTAAAGCTTTTTTGAGTGTGCTAGGATATTCCCCTTTCGATAAACACAGGTTGACAAAGTGCGATAAGACCGTCGAGATCCTATCCTTGATTATTTTTAGGTCCATAACTCGAATGCAGTCGGTGCCTGGCGCCTTACTACAGCTCAGCTGATCGATAATTTTACTCACTGTCACTGGTAGCTGGTTTAAAGCGAAACGTTACATCACTTTCTTTAATATATTTACTTCTATCTAATAATTTAATACTACAATTATGTTTAATAGCAATAATTTCGTTCGTAAATGTATCTGCAAATTGACTACATATATTGTACGTTGTGTTTTTATCTCCAAAATATCTTTTAACTATATCATCTATATTTGCTTTCTTCCTACCTGTCCAGCTATTAATTTTGTCCCAGATTTTTTTGGGTCTCCATTACATTTATTGATTTTTCCTGCCGAAACCTATTTTTTGCTTTAAATATTAATTTGTTTACCTTATTTTTAAAACGTGTATATTCGAGTCTTTTCGTATTATTGGGTGCGTTTGGCAGAAAAAAGCGCTAGCAAGCGCTTATAAGCGCTGAAATAGTTTTCGGCCAGGACACGATTGCTACTTCAGTAGCGCTGACACAATCCGCCATTTTGCTTATTTAATTTGTTTGTTTTGAAGTAGAGTTTATAAGTTTTTTTGTGCAATATTAGTTTTAAGTAATATAATGACATGAATAGACATATACATGTTATTAAAATTCATGATTGGTAAGTTTTTAATATGAATATTTACAAACATATATTTAAATTAGGTTAGGTTCCCCGGTTAAAACTAACATCGTGTCCTGGAGGAAAATAGCTACTTACGATTTGACAGCGCTTACCGCTTACGATCGCCATTTTGATTACAAGCGCTTGCTAGCGCTTTGTTCTGCCAAACGCACCCATTGTTTGGTGTTTCTTTCCAATCCCTAAATAATTTATCTCTACGCATTATCATTTTATTTAAATCTCTGCTTATCTACGGTTGTGTGTCCCGTTTTTTAATATTTGGCATTACAGTCTTACTATTTTTATAAATATCATTGAAAGCATTTTGCAGCTTACAATACAACTTTAACGGACAATCAATGAACAACAGTTGAGACCAATCATAATCAGTGATCTGCTTAGCTACTAGCCTTATTAATTACAAACCGAGTGTCCGAGTCCGCGTTGTTGGTGCAGTGTTGCGTCACATGTTTACACGGCACCGAGATTCCCACCACATGATGATCCGACATGGAGCACTCAATGATGAACGAGTAGCAGTCCCGCAGCTGTCTCGCTCGCACCCAAACATGATCGCTACACGACGCTTCTCTTACACCCGCTACGATAGCCTCTCGCGTCACCTCCGTAACCGGTATTACGCACTGTAGGCTTAGTCCACACAGGCAGTCCTTATATTTTGACACCAGTTGATTTTCACTCACTCCTAACAGGTTTATGTTGACGTCACCTAATATGATAATATCCTCGCTCGCTGGGATCTTCATAATTATCTGCTCCATTTCATCAATGAATAACGACCTATTCGTTTTTGGTGGTCTGTGGACTGCAATTATGTTAAGAATAGAGTGGTCAACAGTGAGTTTACCATAAAGTCCTTCCAGTGAACTCGTTAGGGTTTTGTGTGCATTGGAACTAAGATACTCCTTAGCGTAGTTGGTTTATATATTTATCCCTTTCTTTTTCTTTAATGTACCATAACAATTGCATTATATTAGTTTCTTACTAAAACCAAATATTTCTTATACACTTTTGTTAATGAACCATAAAATTTATATGTGATAGAACCACGCTACAGCTATGTTATGGTTATAACAAAGATGGCTCGGCTCGACCGGAGAAGGAGCACGCTCTCACAGAACACCAGCGTAAATAGCAGAATAATACTGCTGTGTTTCGTATGATGAGTGTAGAGATCCGGAGACCCTTTTTTACTGAAAACAAGGCATTCCATCTTAGTCCCCAGGGGTGACAACGCATCTGTCACCCCTGGGGTTTACACCCATTTATATTTCTTTTATGCTTCTATACCAGTTGAAACTTACCGTCTTCCTACTATCCAATGTTTAAAATGTTGCCGTTTTGGACATGTCAAAGCCCAATGTCGATCGAAACCACGATGCTTTAAATGCAGTAAAGAGCACATCAGAGAAAATTGTCCCACAGATTCCCCAACCTGTCTTTTCTGCTCTGCAAATCATACCTAAAAATATACCAGAACTGTCCATTTACATTGATAATACTCTAATCCCCACTGAAAATCAAGTGAAATTTTTAGGAGTTATCCTGGATAACAAAATGACAGGAATTCCTCATTTATCATATATTGCCTTCAAATGTAAAACAATCTCAATGTAATTCGATCTCTATCAGGTGCTTGGTGGGGTTCTCACCCCTACCCACAAAAGCTTTTATACAATGCTCTAATTAGAAGTCACTTTGATTATGAGTGCTTTTTACTACAGCCATGTAGCAAAATGGCTGTTAATACCTTTGACAAAATTCAGTCAAAATGTCTACGTATAATAACTGATAGCATGAAGTCCACTCTCATTCTCGCTCATCAAGATGAATGTGTTGAGCCCACCCTATCTCTACGCAGACAATATCTCTCAGATAGGTCCTAGTTCAAAATGGCAGGTTATTTACTCCATCCTCTCCTTTCCAAACTTCATTCCTTGTATCGGTTGGTCAGGTACTCTTCATATTGATCCCACAAGGATTTGCTATGCATTATAAAAAGCTATATTAAATTGCTCAACATTCCCTCTCCAATTTATCAATCCCTTCATAATCCACTTTACAATATTCCATAAGAGGCTCTAATTTTCAATCCAGACATTATTCTAAATATCGGAATAGATAAAAATACAATTGAAGCAAATAAATTAAATATACTCCTCTTCCAAAATTGGCATGATTGGTTAACTATGTACACTGATGCTTCAAAGTTAAGTGATGATGAATTAGTAGGGTCTGCAGTGTGAATCCTAAAACAAAATCCTAATCCTAATTTCTTTCAATTAATAATTAAATCCTAAGATTCAGGGTAATGAAATTGCAGATAATTTAGCAAAAGATGCCACAGAACCTGGCTCTATACCCAGACAATGCCTCTGCACATGGCCTCCTGCCAAAGGCATACTCCGGCCTTCTGTCTTCTTGGCAAAGTAATTGGCATCAGTCTAAATTTTTAAAATGTAATCACTATTCCAAAGTCCAAATTAATATCCCATCAAAAACCCTGGTTTTTTTCAACATCGCCACTTTAGTAAGAGAACACTTCCCTGTGGAGCGGCATTTTTATTTTTCCAGTATTCGTATGAGTTCGGTATTTTGTTCCCATCTATTTGCATTGTTGCATATTATAAAGATATGATGATATGCACTGAAGTGTAGGTCCTCTAATTCCAATCTTTTCTAATTTCTATAACAATAGGTCATGTGATAATAGGTCAAAGGCTTTAGATAAGCCAAAAAATAGTCCCGTGGTAAAATTATTATTATTTGACAATACTACTTTTAAAAGTGATAAAATCGTCCAATCGTCCTATTGATAGTTTTAATGCATCTAGAAAGAGTCCACACGAAAATAAAAAATTAATTAAATATGTCAAGATTTCAATGAATTCGTTAATACTAGTGTATTTCAATAACATTATTTTCCTTCTAACCTCATTTTCTGACATAGGTCTGAGAAACATAGAGTGACATTCGCGCTGTTAATAGTTAATTTTTCCGCTGTAGTGTGTGCTGTCGATTCGTGGATCAAATCAATAAAATTATTGTTAAAAGTAGAAGCTATGTCTACTGGATTCGTAAACACTGTGTTATTAACAATATTTTTTTTAATATTTTTGTTGTCATATGAATTAGAAATTTCTTTTGTATGTTGCTTTGCATTTTTTTTTCATTTTTAGGGTTCCGTAGTCAACTAGGAACCCTTATAGTTTCGCCATGTCTGTCTGTCCGTCTGTCCGTCCTCGCTTAATCTCTGTGACCGTTAGCACTAGAAAGCTGAAATTTGGTACCAATATGTGTATCAATCACGCCAACAAAGTGGTAAAATAAAAATTGGAAAAAAATGTTTTATTAGGGTAGCCCCCCTATATGTAAGGTGGGAAGTAATTTTTTTTTTAATTTCACCCTAACGTTTGATATATTGTTGGAAAGGTATTTAAAAATGAATAGGGGTTTACTAAAATCATTTTTTGATAATGTCAATAATTTCGGAAATAATCGCTCCAAAGGTAAAAAAACAATGTGTCCCCCCCCCCTCTAACTTTTGAACCATAAGTTTAGAAAATATGAAAAAAATCTGAAAAGTAGAACTTTATAAGGACTTTCTAGGAAAATTATTTTGAACTTGGATAGAAACAACAGTACCCACTACCGGGAGCAGTTGCAGGAGCGCGGCGCGCTGCTGAAGCGCGAACATAATGGATACCCACCTTTAAACTCATAAGTGGGAACACTTATTGTGACGGACGGGAAACTACGGAACCCTACACTGAGCGTGCCCGACACGCTCTTGGCCGGTTTTATTATTTATATACTTAGCATTCGTTTTTAAATTAAATACACATATTTTTCAGAGCTCAGAATATGACTGAAACCTTAACATTCGTTTTGTTTTGCAACTTACTTTGAGGCCTTTGCTTATCTAATTTTGTTTTTTATTTCGTAAGTTTATTTTGGAAAACAAAGACAGTAGAAAAGGCAAAATAATTCATGAAATCTGCTGAATGCTGTGTTAGCATTACTTTCCATGGCCCTTCGGACCATGATAACTTTTTAGGCATTCCTTAAACTTCTTAATATTATCTAAGTTATAGTCTCTCTTTTAAACGTAATATATCGCATCTTTTTGTGGCTCACATTTTACAGGAAAGCTTAACAATTGTGCTGTGTCATGATCGGAAAGATATAGTAACAATGTTGCTACTTAGAATATGATCAACGTAGGACGACTTACACGACGTATTTTCAAGTTATAATTTTAGAACAAATCTTGTAATTTGTGTTTTTGCCTTTTTAGTGTGTTTATATTAAAGTCTCCAACTGTAACTATATGTACCTTAGATTTATATTTTACAGTTACATCGTGCAAAAGTGTGTTTAACTTAACTAAAAAGTGTGTTGGGTCAGATTGAGGGGTTTTGTAGAGACAAATAGTAATTTATTTAATATGTACCTACGATTTTTATTCCGCAAGCCTCGAACGTATTCTGGATAGCATAATTTTTTGTAAACGATAGTTCATAAGTCTTACTCATATCAAAGAATATGACTACCACCGGAATTTTCTCATCAATGTATCCAGTTATATTTTTATAAGGGTTGCTGCTAAAGAAGTTGATTTATTGTGTTGAAAACCATTCTGTTCTTTTTTAATTAATATTATGTTTATTAAGGAATTCAATTAAACTGTTGTAAAATCTCTTTCAAAATGTTTGATATAATAAGTACAAATGTAATAGGACGATAGTTGTTGGATTCCTTTATATCACCTTTCTTGTACAATAGTTTAATAATAGAGTGCTTTAATTTATCTGTAAATATTCCTTGATTCACGGAATTTGTGATTATATGGTTAAGAATGGGGGATATGACACGAGCACTTGCTTTAATTATTTCTGTAGATATAGAGTCATACTCCACAGCTTTGGTGTTATTGAATGATTTAATTATATTTAATATTTCAAACTCTGAAGTAGGCTTCAATAATATTGATTTATCATTAACATCTATTGAAGTTAATCTCTTTAAGTCATTAAAGTTGCTATTTAGGTGGGATTGTGAATTATATATCCGTCATTTAGTATCCGAATTGATACTACTATTTTTATCTTTTATTATAT
Organism: Parnassius smintheus behrii; assembly: GCA_036936625.1. NCBI lineage: Eukaryota > Metazoa > Arthropoda > Insecta > Lepidoptera > Papilionidae > Parnassius > Parnassius smintheus. The sequence continues at coordinate 500,450 of JAUPFT010000005.1, read as the reverse complement.
TCCAAGTGACTTTTCCTTTATTTTTTGCTCGCTTAAGATGTTTACTATTAATATTTTTTGACCATATTATGCATTTCTTTAATATTTTTCATAAATATTATATATTTCGAGTGTGTCTTGTTTCCTAAATTTATAATATGAAAACCTTAATTGTATTTTAATGGCACTGGCTATTCTCAGGCCTTTAGTGATCTATGCAGGAGATCGACTGTTTGAAGTTATTTTAGATTTATAGTAGGGAAAGCATATTAACTCATAATTACTGATCGGATAATCGGATGCATATTTACCTAAAGTGCCGGTGTTGGCTATTATGGAATACACTTCACTTTTGAATTGAAAAAAATCCCGGGTTTTCGGAATCGACAAATTTAGTTATTTTTTACTATATAATTAAATTGGGTATACTTACCTATTTTAACTTTTATGTATATATTAATGGGGAGCTTAAAATTAACTTCAAGTAAATACACATTAGTAATTATGTAATCTCCCCGTTTTTTTTTTTAAATAAATACTACATGCTATAGACGACGTTTCCTCACCATGATACAGACTATTTTCGCGTTCCCGTATCTTCTGAAATCCTGGGATTTATATTTAAAAAATATCTTTTAGAAGCGGCTTCCATAATTTCCGAGCCAAAAATGCACTTTAGGTAAATATGCATCCGAATATCCGATCACTGCTCATAATACAATGTAAGTTCTTGATGAAAAATACAAAATTATTTATTTACGTCTGATTCCGCGTAGACTTCATGCCAAGATAATTGTGATATTTAATATAGAAATTTTTCTATATTTTCATCACTAATATTTTTAATTTAAATTCTTTGATTATGTAATTAATCTTTCAGTTTTTTTTTTCATAGATAATATTACATAGTATATATTAGCACCAGTAATACTGAATCATAACAAATATCAGGTTAATATCACTATAAAACTATTTATTTACTACTTTTATTAACGAGCTCGATGTTACCGTGTCACTAGTGACATCTCTATCTAATGCAATATACACTACTAATTTGATATTCTTTCTTCAATTCTTTAAAAAAGCGTTATATTGTTATATTGACTGCCGATTAAATTACCAAAATTGACACTTTGATTACTAGAACACCTATTAGAATTCAAATCACAATTCACCACTTTAGTTCACTTTATTTCGCTCCGAAAGCTTGGCTCGTATCGCCAATTCAATATTGCTCCGGTCGCGGTCCTAAATGGCATTATATAGGCCTTTTACACCGAAATATCTAGAATGTTCCGAAATGACTAGATGTAGAAGATTCGAATGTGGAGTTATCTAGAAAGCTTAGTTCTTCTACTCGATAATAGATGGTGCTAGTGCCATCAACTGTGGCGCGAAACAATACGTATAAACTTTATTAAGTTAACTCTAGTTGTGCGATGGAGCTCATAACAAACACTATTTTTTTATTATTTTGAGTTATCATCCGGTAGATTCTGCTTTTTTCTGTCATTCAATTACTAATTGTGTATGTAAATGTTAATACATCCTAAATATGTATTATTCACTTAAACAACTGACAACCTAACGGAAGCCTTCCTATTTCCACATAGATGTGTAGCAAGATGCAACACTAATGTTCTGTTACGTGGCAGCGTGTTGCAGTGGCTGCGGGAAGCGGAGACGGATCCGAGTGAAGCGTGGAGGTCTGCTGGAGCCAGCAGCGGCCTGGCCGTCGTGGACCCGCTGGGAACATACGTCGCACTCGTTACGTGAGTATTATCTGCCCGTTTGTCTCAAATTCTAATTCACTTATTTGTAAAAAAATAAATTTAGGACTATGTAAAACAACTTTACCGTCACCTACTTAGTCATTAGTTGAAGGTTATTTCTTGGGGTTCAAAATGGGATAACCTGTATTACACAAACATGTTTATTTGTATGTGGCTTTAATGTGCATTAGGACATTTTATACAATGCCCAAATGGTATGCATATATGACAAATCAGATTGGGCCATATTACTTTAAGAAATTATTAAATGTTGAAACTTGATTTTATTTAAGTACTTGCTTTTGTGAACCGTGGTAGCTCAGTGGTTAATGCTCGCTGTAAATATAACAGAACGCGAGTAACCCGGGTTCGATCCCCGCCGGCACCAATGAAATTGTTAATTGCAATTTTAAGTGCAGATTTACCACGTGCTCGGCGGTGAAGGAAAACATCGTGAGGAAACCTGCATGTCTGAGGAATAAGAAAAAAAAAATATTTCGAAGACATGTGAAGTTCGTCAACACGCATTTGGGCAGCGCGACGGACACTTCCTTGCCCTAAACCCTCTCAGAAATGAGGGGAGGCCTGAGCCCAGCAGTGGGACGTATATAGGCTGTAACTTTACTTTACTTACTTGCTTTTGTGACCTTTTTTATTTAGGAATTTTCACCTAAGTTAGTATTTTAGTTAGTAAGTTAGTTTTTTATATATATAAAACTGAAATGAGTCATTTCAGTTTCCTGAGATTGAAGAAGAGAGAGAATGAAGCCCATCTGATGTTTGCAGATATTTACTGTAGTCAATAGACGTCTCGAGTACGTAGCTGTCATGATGTAGCGATATTCAAATGAAGAAGGCAGTCGATGCATTGTTACTTCTGAGGACTAAGATAGGATGCTTTACAGCTTATAACTGGTATAACTTTTAGGCTGGAACACAGAAGTGCAGTGATAGGACACTAAGGAATGGTTCAAAACTATTTAACTGGTGATTTCTTATATTTACGCGAGCACTACACATTTAAATAATACTAGTTTTTACGGATTTTATCGTGTTAATATCTCTTTTATATACCCAACGTTTCCAGCACTTTACAGCACCCATGGTCATGTCGGGGACTGAGATGTTCAACGTCCAGACGTCATAGTTAACCGCGGTCACCACAGATTAAAATTATTAATTCTTGTTCCGATCTACACAGTATGAACTTATAGTATCTTGAGGTCTTGTATGCTTGGGTTGGGATTTGATTTTATTAATTATAGGATCCCAAGCATGGTAAGCAATGGTAGCGCCCACCAATCAGCCATCTTCGCTATTGAAAATAGAGTAATACAAATAGAAATAGAAACTTTTTTATTCAATGTAGATTATAAAAATACTTATTGAAAGTCACTTTTTTAATTTACCATTGGTTCGCAAAAAAAAAAAAAACCTCTGTCCTGGGAAGAACCAGCAAGAAACCCAGCGGGACTATTTTTTTTTAATATAATAGCTTACAATCATGTTTACAATCAACAACACAAGACAAATTAGAAATAGCTTGGTAGCGATCACCCTTCCCAGGGGTTATTGTCATCTATAAATTCGTGAGTGTCTTTTTTATTTCAATAGCCTCGCGAATCATCCTTGAAAGGAATCGGTGTTCTTTCGCGAGGATTTGTGGTCTAATGTAAGTCCGAGTGCTTTGGTTGGTTCCTGGTGCTTAAAGTCATAAGTGTTTGGGTAGCTTGGTGCGACATCAACATCTTCCAGTAGTGACTTCTCATTTGACGAAAATTTGCGAAGGTTGAATCCTCCGGTTTTAAGTAGGTCGATTAGCTCTTGATGCAATTTTTTGGCTGACGTGATGTCATAGCTACCACACAAAGCGTCATCCATATATGTAGGAATGCTGCTGTAATGCTTTCGATGCTTCAGGATAACGTTGACGCTCGTATATAGCTAGCTGCTTAAGCGTCATCATCGCTAGAAATGGAGCCGATTTTGTGCCATACGTCACGGTATTTAGCTGGTATCTGCTGAGTGGCTGATTTGAATTTTCGCGCCAAACTATGCATTGATAAAGTTGGTCGTCACGATGCACAATTATTTGCCTGAACATTTTTTCCAGGTCTGCTGTAAAGGCATATTTGTACTGTCTCCATTTAAGGACCAAAACTAAAAGTTCTTGCTGCAGATTAGGGCCTCTGTACAAGACATCATTGAAACATAGACCGGATAATGTTTTCCGGATGCATTAAATACTACTCTTAGTGACGTAGTTGAAGAGTCAGGTCGTTCAGCTGCGTGATGCGACATGTAATGTACTGGTGTGAAATTCACTGCTATTGTGTGCATATGACGTAGATTGATGTATTCGTTCATAAATTGCTTGTAATTGTTGGCTAGATTTTGATTTTTTCCAAATTTACATTCGAGCTGATAAAATTGTGCGCAAGCTTTGGGTTCAGATAATCCTAACTTCTCCTCAGCGTCAGGGTGTAGTCGAAGGCGCACTACATATCTCCAATCGGGTTGGCGAAAAGTAGTCTCTTGGTACTTTTGAAGGCACTGATGGTCTTCGGATGACATTTCTTCAGTGTCATTGATATCTTCGATCGACCAAAATTTATGTATGCTGTCAATATCTACCATAATCACGTTACAGTTGTACGATTTCACGTTTCCGCATAAAATCCAGCCTAGGCGCGTTTGCTGAGCAATAGGCATATCGTCATTTTCTTTGATGATTCCTCCCATGATGATGGAAGAATAAACATCGTTGCCCAGTAACAAATCTACTGTCCTGCTACGATAGAATTCAGGGTCAGCTAGTTGGATGTTTTCAATAAACGCCCATGATAGTTTTCCGAATGATTTGTTTGGTAAGTTATTTACTACGTGATTCATCATAAAGACATCAAAATTTATGCTATACGCGCTATAATAAGAAGACAAAGTTCAATGTTCAATGTTCACAACACCCTTGCAGCTGTTCTCCTTCGCGCCTACTCCTAATATCACTCCTTTGCAATGCTTGCGAGGTAGTCCTAATCTTTGAGCGCCATTTTCGGTGATGATCGAAGTTTGGGACCCTTGGTCGATAAGAGCTCTCATTGCGTAAAGGGTACCATCGACAGCTTGGACGTTGATTAGAGCAGTTGCCAATAAAATCTCCTGAGTGTCCTCCAGAGACACGTGTGAGTTTGACACCGCGCGGTCGGTCGTTGCACTTGGATTTGCAGCGTTTGCTGATACGGTAAAGGCTTCGTGAACCAGTGTATGATGATCGCTTTGACACTTATTTTCTTTGAAAAAAATTCATTACCGTTATGATTATAAAGGCAGTTTTGGCATAAAGATAGATTGGATATTATTTGTCGCTTCACCTCACTTATAACATCCTCTCTTAAAGAGAATGAAAAAGTTGTCCCGGTTGCTAAAACTAGTCTTCCCCTAGATATTAGCAACCTGTTAAAAGCCAAAAAAGCTGCCCTCCGTAGAGCTGCACGCTATCCCACTCCCGAATATAGACTCGCGGCCCACCGCCTTCAACGCAAACTGCGTTATCGCCTCCAAGATTACAGAGACCACGAAAAGGGCAATCTCATGGAGAAAATCTCTCCCTCCCACACAGCGTACTACCGGATAGCGAGAGCCCTCCGGATAGACGCTGTAACCCATACTCCCCCTCTGTCTCGTCCCGACGGCTCCATTGCCCTCGAAGACGAAGAAAAGGCTGAGTGCTTTGCTGACAGCGTCGCCGCTCAATGCTCTCCTAGCTCACAACCCACTGACCCCTTACACATCCAACTAGTGGAGGACGAGGTCCGACGCAGAAACTCGCCCCCTACCGCCTCTGACCCTATCACTGTGTCCAAAGATGAGATTTCATCTACCATCAAAGGACTTAAGCCCAAAAAAGCACCGGGTGCGGATGGTATCTCCAACCAAGCCCTCAAACACTTCCCGGAGCAGGTAATCGCCTTACTGGCCATTATCTTTAACGCCTGCTTCGAATTCAGTTACTTTCCCACCTCTTGGAAAGAGGCAACTGTCATTGGCATTCCCAAGCCAGGCAAACCTCACCACCTCCCCTCCAATCACCGTCCCATCAGCCTTCTCAAGGCCATGGGCAAACTTTTCGAACGAGTCATTCTCGTGCGCTTGAGGCGCCATTTGTGCGCTTGAGGCGCCATTTGTTTCCCACAGACGGCGACCCTCTTGTCATCCCACAACAATTCGGGTTTCGAGCCAAACACTCGTGCCCCCAACAAGTTCACCGCATAGTGGAATACATCCTCAGCGGTTTTTACCCTCGCCGTCAAAAAACCATCGCGGTCTTCTTTGACATTGCCAAGGCATTCGACAGAGTCTGGCACGAGGGCCTTATCTACAAACTGTACGACTTAGGCCTCCCGGACCGTCTCGTTCGCCTTGTAGCCTCCTATCTGAAGGATCGTACCTTTCGTTTTAGACACGAAGGCACGCTATCCTCTACCCGTCAAATAAAAGCCGGTGTCCCTCAAGGCTCTGTGCTTTCTCCCCTCCTATACATACTATTCACCAACGATATCCCTATCCCGTCGAATGGTGTTAAACTAGCCCTCTTTGCAGATGACACAGCCCTTTACTCTAAAGGCAACTCACTACCACAGATTCGGAACAAGATCCAAAAGTCAGTAAGCGAATTAGGAGCTTGGTTCCAAAAATGGCGTATCGACGTAAACCCGGAGAAAAGCTCCGCCGTTTGCTTCGAATCCAATCAGGATGTTAGGAACCCCTGTCCCACGGCAAACTAAAGCCAAATACCTAGGCGTCACCCTTGATGCAAGGCTCACTTTCGACCCCCATATCAAGAAGGTTACTCGCACCGCACGTTTTTACATGGGTAGGCTCAACAGCATGTTGGGCAGACACAGTAAAATGTCCCTCCGCAACAAGCGAACCCTATATAAGGTCTGCATACGACCTGTCATGACCTACGCGGCCCCCATTTTCGCACATGCTAAGCCCAAAGCTATAAATGAACTTCAAATCTATTCTGTCGTAGGGCCACTAACTCGCCCTATTATGTCCGTAATGCCGACCTACATCGAGACTTAGAGCTCCCAACAATCCAGCAGTTCCTTAAATCACTCTCTGAGAGATTTTTCAAAGCCTCAGAGTCCCACCCAAATCATCTCATTCGTGAGACAGCTGCCTATGCAGCCCCTATCCACACTCGCTATAGTGTGCGCAGACCGAGAAACTCTCTCTCGGACCCCCCCAACAAGCTTTGGGCTGACCTGAACTGCCTCCTGGCGGCTCAGGCCGAGCCTACATAACACATCCCTTAATCTGCCTTAGTAAGGCACTCTTCTAAGCGGCTTTTCGCCGCTTGCGCCCTCCTTTCTGCCGCTTGCGCCCTCCTTTCTGCCAAGGAGGGTCGCGTTCGTATACGGCTTAGAGTTCTCTAGTCGTAGATCGTTAAGCGAAGTCCTAAAAGGCGGTGTTTAGTGGGTAAAAGTCTCCACATAACCACGCAGCTGGCTGCGTGGTATGCTATGAGTATTCACCGCCTCCCTCCCCCGCTTTCCGGAGGGTTGCCCATATTTGCTTCGGGCGCAAAAAAAATTGTCGCTTAAAATCGGGTCGATATGTTGAAAATGTTTCACAATACGGAATGGCGTTATCTTTATTGCAGATTGGAAATTTTTGCTTTGGTGCGGATGCTAACCTGCTTTTATTATTGAAATTATTTGATTTAAATGACGGATTTTGATTGCTCGTGAATGCTTTAAAAACTAATGATTTTTTTGAAATTAGATGGCTGAGATGATTGTTGAGGCTGCTGATTTGACTTCTGTAGGTTTTGTTTTCGTTTACGACTTAGGGCTGTAAATTTAACCTCCAAAAATTGTAATAGATCTTTTACAATCGGTAAATCTCTTGGGTGTTTCAATGACTCGATGTAGTCGTTATGTGTGTCCGCGTCTAATTTCGGAGTAATTAAGTAAACAGTCATGGGGTCCCAATTCTCTATGTTGACTCCCAGATTTTTGATGGCATTTAGACATTCATTGGTGGTATCATGAATCTTATTGATCGCAGATGCTGACTGTTGTAGTATAGTACGTTGGTTCACTAAGACACTCATGTGAGAATTAAAAGTAAGCTTTGTGTTGTTATACCGGTGGTTTAAAAGATCCCAATATACTTGATAGTTATCTGTGCTTATTTGTAAATGTTGCACTATTTTCTCTGCTTCCCCTTTTAATTTATTTTTCAGAAATTGCATTTTCTGACAGTTTGATAAGGATCTGTTGCTATGTATAGCTTCGACGAACAAGTCCTTAAACGACAACCACTGGTGGTAGCTCCCACTGAACAAGGATCAGACCACATCTTGCTGTTGATAACTATTTTCATGATATTGAATTTTCGCTCGCAGCAGCTGAACATTTCTTCATACTCTTCATTATCTTCGTACAGTTCGCTGCCTATTTCTCAGTGCAAGGCGTCTATTATCGTCCAGCGTGCCTGAAACGACTTCAGAATATCCTCATACTCCCATTTTTCAGAGACTGTCGAGATCGATGCTGCTAATAGTTCGCTGAAAAGCTTTGAAGTTGCTTCTCTGCTTTCTCAACATATCCTCTAACTTGCTGATAGTACCTTTGCTTCGGGATGCTTCTGCGTCAGCTGTAGTTTCAGGACGGAGTGCGCTGGCAGATGGTATAGCTGAAAAGCATATCTTTTGCAATAGGGTAGCTGGCCTGAGGAGGCTTTTTTCTTTAGAGTCACTCGGTAAATAACATAATATAATTGCGCGTTTCGTTATAAAAATCGGACGTTCTTGTATAGTAATTGCTAATAAATATTCATTGGATTTATCGTCAGACTCAAAAAGCTTTAAATGATTACTTTGAAACTCCTGCCAATAACTTTCTAAATAAGTGCTAAATCGTTTTTTAATATGAGCCGGTGTCTTGCGGTCGGCGCCGTCTTTTTTAAAGTTAATTAGGAGCTGATCCATAGCTCCCATTATTTGGTTCTGGCTAGCTAGAAGATCTTCCATTTTGAACAATTACTGTAGTTGCTGATTATAATAGAGAGCTGTTGACTTACCGATGCTGCCGCTGTTTGACTTACGTGGCGCGTACCGCTTTCGCAATTCAAATTAGGTCACTTGCGACAGAAGTTCCGCTCACGGTAAGCTCGAAGGACCATAAAGATGACACCTAAAAATGCTGCTGCTGATGATATAAATAAAATAGTACCCGGTTGACCAAGCTTTGCTCGGTATTTTCCGCTCGGTTTTTTTTTTTAATTCGTGTGTTTTAGAAATTATATTTAGATATAAATTACTTACTGATGAAATACGAATAATATTTTTTGATCTTAGCGACATAATAGAAAAAACTGAACTGGTTATTTGAATAAATTATCATGGGTGCAATTAGTTTAATTTAAATTTTCGTGTTTTTAAAAAATACTAAAAAAAAGGGCTCGAAAAATAGATTTTCTCAAAAAGAAAGGAACTTGAAAAAAAAATTAAATAAAAGTTGGTCGCTCGGTCTGGGCTCGAACCATGGTATTACGATTTTGTGACCGCCCAATATACCAATTAAGCTATTTGCAATCATTAATAAACTGTCAAAATTTACCTTCTTATTCTAACGATATTGTAGCAGTTTTTCGTTGCCTAAAACACGGATAAAAAGACATTTTCTAAAAATAAATCCTAGCTAGATCGATTTTTTATCCACGAAACTCCCTTGACACTAAATTTTATGAAAATCGTTGGAGCCGTTTCCGAGATCCCGATTATATATGTATATATATATATATATATATATATATATATATATATATATATATATATATATATATATATATATATATACAAGAATTGCTCGTTTAATAGTATGGGATACTGCTTAATAGAAAAGGGAAAATAAAAAATATATTTAAAAACTGCTAATAGCTAAGGATGAGTACACATATGTGAACTGATTCGATGAACAATAAAAATAAGTGTATGAGGCGAAAATGCTGATCGGGCGATATGTGCGGTTGCACCGTACACCGATGTCAAAGTTAGAAAAGTGAGTCAAACGTGAAAAAGTTTGCAAGACGGAATGCAGAAGCAGAGCTTCTACTTCACGCTGGTCTTCTGTTAGGTCGTGGTACCACACCGGTTCGAGCCGGCACATACGTGCAACAGCAAATCTCTATCTGTAACGGCTGCCTAGGAGCTTGTACTAATGGAGCCCCCATAGACAATTTGATTGATAAGTCGGTATACTTGTGCAAAAAAGTTGTATAATTTATCAGAATTAAAGATTTGTATAACGATTTTGTTTCTTATTTTCATCACAGTTCACGTGCAGTAAAATGCTTAGACATAATTTTTAGAAAATTTAATGTAGAGAGAAAAGAAATAGAAGAGAAATTATAGTTTTCGAGTCACAAGCAATAAAACTTGAAAAAGAGACCTTTCTCACTCTCCTCCTCCGCAGGCTCGTGTTACTCCTTCGAAGACTTGCCAACTTTCAAAGCTATATGAATTATTTGGTCTGATTTCCTCAATTTTCCGAGGCTACTTTGCATTTGAATGATTACTTCATCACATGATATTATTATGCGTGTGGTTTAAATAATTTGAAAGCTAAGTTCTTGCTTTAAAATTCTCTGGAGGCATGTAGTCAGAAGTTTGGTGCTTGTTTGTTGGTAGAGCGGTGTCGGAGAGTGGCGCTAGTAGCACGAGCAGTGCGGGCGCGGAGGCGGCGGGTGCGGGGGCTGCGGGAGGCGCGGCGGGCTGGCGGAAAGATGCGCCGCGCGCGCCGCTCGACGTGGCGCCCGCGCTCATCGTGCAGCAGCAAGTGTGCGGTGAGTCAACTGCTCACCTGCACCTGCACTGCACGTGGCGGTGAGGGGTGGTGGCTGATGGAGAGATGCGCCGCGCGCGCCGCTCGAAGTGGCGCCCGCGCTCATTGTGCAGCAGCAAGTGTGAGCTCAGTCAACTGCTCACCTGCACCTGCACTGCACCTGGCGGTGAGGGAGGGGCGGTGGCTGATGGAGAGATGCGCCGCGCGCGCCACTCGACGTGGCGCTCGCGCTCATCGTGCAGCAGCAAGTGTGCGGTCAGTCAACTGCTCACCTGCACCTGCACTGCACGTGGCGTTGAGGGGCGGTGGCTGATGGAGTGTGCGCCGCGCGTGCCGCTTAACGTGGCGCCCACGCTCATCGTGTAGCAGCAACTGTGTGGTCTGTCAACTGCTGAGGTACACCTGCACTGCACCTGGCGGTGCAAAAGCTGCAGGCAAGCGCTGCGGACTGACGGAAATGCGCCGCGAACGCCGCTCGACGTGGCCTGCACCTGATATTTTTTATAGAATAAGGGTGACAAACGTCAATGAAAGCAAGTGAATGCTGGGGCCCATGGACATATACGTTTATCTTTGATTAAGAATTCAAATGCAGATGTGCCATTATCCCTGAGGATGTTTTTAGTGAAAAGGGTTTATAGTTCTCTACACTCACCATACGAAACACAGTTTCGAGGTGAAACACATTAGCATTAGGCTGGTATTTGATGTTGGTATTATGTGAGATTGTTTTCCTTTCCCGGTGGAGGCAAGGTGTTGAGGGGTCTGTAGCGTGGTGTGCGGGTGGTTGCAGGCACGCGGTACGTGGTGGGCGCGGGGTCGTGGAGCGCGCTGGTGCAGTGTGCGGCGCAGTGGGCGGGCGGCGCCGCGCTAGCGGCCGGCGTGCGTGCGCCGCGCCTGCCCGCGCTGCGTGGCGCCGCGCCCGTCAACCTGGTGCGCGAGCAGGCCGACGCGCTGCTGTCGCACGCCGACGCACGCGCCGGCCCCGACGGGCTCGCCGCGCGCTTCTAGTGCGCACACACGAGTACACGCGCACCATGCCGCCGCACACAGCAGGTTGTGTCAGCGCGTCGACACGCTGCTGTCGCACGGCACACACGCACATCACCTAGAATGCACACGTGCCCGCAGATGGGTTGGCTGCGAGCCTCTAGCACACACGCATGTGTACACATATACTCGCACACGCGCACAGAAAAATGTTACTAATGTTGAACTAATAGCGACTGGCACAGTAGCTGAGCATTGAAATGCAACGCTGACGACCAGAGGATTGAAAACCGCACGGAACTAGGTTCATATTATAGACATTCCTACAGTTTAGTACACCATCGCTTCAACAAGTTGCAGTAGGGACTAGTTGAAGCGATGGTGTTTGACTTTCAAAAATAAAAGCCAATTTAAAAAAATATGACTTACTCCTATAAATCACTATTAAAGTGATTTGATGTAAATGCAAAACTTTAAAGACTAAATCTACCTCGATTTAGATTCAAAAACAGAATGCGTTGCCATTCCTGATGACTTCACTCTTAGAGTGAGTGCACACGGCGCGTTGCGTTGCGTCGTCGCCAACATTTGACGCATCACCGGCCACACTGATGCTACGTCATCGCAACGTTGCCACAACGCAGTCGTAAAGTCCCATATAACTTCTCTTTCCTGAATTAATGAAATAAAGTATCCATACTATCAATTTTTTTAATACTCAATCTTTATATTTTTTTCTTCGTTCTTTAATACAAATACTGTAAATTAAACTCGAAGAAAAAACGCAATTAGCTTGCGTGCTATGAACATACAAACAACTGAGGTTGCCGCTCCGGCGTCGCAAGCAGTACACCCCTTCCCCGTATCGCGGGCTGCCAGTCAGTCGTGTGCGCGTTGCGTCAACGCAGCGCACAGTGTGTACATCATGGTTATTACTGTGCTACGAGCACTTAACCCTATAGAGACGTAATACAAGGCGACGCGAACCTGTCAACTCGTCAGTGACTAGTCACTGATATATTTCGGAACACTTTTGCTTCCCGCCAGTTGCGACCAAAAACTAGAATCGTAGAGACGGATTACATTTAAAATATAAATTAAAATCTATTTACGGCATCATATCTTGTTGTGCCGTTAAATGGTGCGGAAACAACAGTAAAACATGTAGTGTAACAACAAACAATATTACTTTTCATCGGTAAGTACATTTCTTTATTTTATCAAAATATTTTCGACATTTTTATTACGCAACGAGGGTCAAGTTAAACTGGACATTCCGTCACGCGTCACTCCCCGTCCTTTTTGCATTTACTGCAAACACGTATGTCTGTCTCTCCTTATCATAATTAGCCTCGTGACGATAATGACTAGTGCGGGGTGGTATATTTATTTTGTAGTGTCGGTAATTATCCACGAAATGATTATTGTATTTAGATATCGTTTTTTCGGATTTATTGGATATAGACAGATACATAATTTATTAATATTGTAGATATATATAATTTAATATTAAAGTATTACTAAGAGTAGTAGATTATTATTTACTACTCTTAGTAATACTTTATAATATTAATTATAATTATTGTTTTTGTGTATGAGCTTTGGATAAGTACGATAACAATGTTATTTTATTTAAACTGTATGATTTTTCCCTATAGGTTTCCAAAAGATGGTAATATGAAAAACAAATGGATAAACGTTACAAAAGGAGAAAATTGGTTTCCATCAAAATATAGCGTCATGTGCTCAAAACATTTTACTGAAGGTTGTTTTTTGATGACAAACAAGAAGCGGCGGCTAATGAGAAGTGCAGAAGTTTCAAAATCAATAATAGCACTTAATAAAATAAATATAATAAATAAACGTGAAAATCTTTTTTATTCTCTTTTCAATCTCTCCGTACTACCTCGTAGTGCCTCGACCTTAAGCCGAACTATCTTGCGTATCTCCTACGGGGCCTTTTTTATAGGATAGGGTGACAAACGAGCACACAGTACACCTGGTAAGTGGTTGCTGTGGCCCATAGACATCTACATCTATCCTCGATTATGAATCTAAATGCAGATGCGTTGTCACCCGTGGGGAATGAAATGCCTCGTTTCCAGTAAAAAGAGTCGCCGGTTATCTACACTCACCATACGAAACACAGCATAAAGCTACTATTTTACGCTGGTATTCTGTGAGAGCGTGCGTCGAGCGTCCTTCCCCGGTCGAGCCGACCAATTCATGGTACATGCTATATGGTACATGGTATACTACTAATATAACTGCAGCATGGCTCTACCACGTATTATATATTTTAATTTTTTATGTTAAAGTTCAACAAATCACTGAAAGTTTGTTTTAAACTCCTTTTAAACTCCAACTTCGAAAAAATTTCAAGATTAAATTAAATCTTGAATTTTTTTCGAAGTTGGCATTTATATTTTACCTGAGTATACTGCTGTAAAATATAATGTTGTAAAATTGTAATATTGAAAATGTTAGTACATTTAAAATTGCATTTCTTAGTTGCATAGAAAATTGAAGTCACAGTCAAAAGCTAGTTACTGATACCGAAAGCATGTATTAAAAAAGCGAAAAAAATTATTATTATCGATAGAAAGCATCAAGTCATTACAATGCACGCCCTAGCGATCGTGTCCGGAATCTCTTCGGAATAGTTCGGAGTACTTCGCAGCGATCACAACTCCCCCCGCACCGCAACTAGTTGACAAAATTGTTTTCTTTTAAATTCGCATGTATTACTTCTCTATAGGGTTAAGTGCTCGTAGTTACTGTGTAAAACCACGCAGTGACAACGCTACGTCAACGTAACGCGCCGTGTGAACATACCCTAAGATGACATGCATCGTTTCCACTAAAATTGACAAATTCTCTCAAAAAAAACTCAATTCCTTTGTACTAACCATAGAAAACATAGCACCATTAAGTTGTTATTTCACACCAGTACTCTATTAGAAAGCAGTCCTCCTCTGATTATGCTACAATGATAATATTGTTGTACCGTGGCTCTACCACATATAAAAAGAAAAAGTTTTGTAAGAGGTAAATACCTTAAAGAGAAACAGAAAAATCTTTTAACCTCGAATGTATATAACATGTTGTTGTTGTCCAATGTATGTATGTTGATCTCCGATGGATAACTGATGTAATATTCAGACCCGCATAAACATTTTGCACAAGAGCTTGCACTGCTCGCAGTAAAATCTAGTATGTGTCCACAATAATCTGACAAATAAATTGTAAACTGCAAGTCTTCCAACATTCTGTGATGTAATTTTTAAATTAAGCTTACAAAATTATTTATTCTTATATGCAAAGACTCGTATAATATTATGTCTGATATTTTGATGCTTATTTATTATATATTTATATTTGATTATATTAAAACGTTTTAAATAATATAAGTTCACTTCCTATTTTTAATTGTCCTATGTGTCACAGTTGTCATAGAAATACGTATTATGATGAATTTTGTATGACGAACAATTTGCGTTTTGAATGTTGGCTTATGAGTAGAAAAAAACTTTTATAATGTGAATGAAACTGGTGAACCAAAAAAAATTACTTTCTTTAAATAGAAACATGTGTTTAACATATTTTTAATTTAATACTAAATTGAGGTTTGTACGAGCAAGTGCATGGTATTGCAATGCAATACTTTGGGAAATATGCTCATATCGCGTCTGCGCCCGCGCCTTTTGGCAAAGACTTTGGAGCCCTGGTTCTGCTCGATCGCTCCTTCAATACAAGTTGTGTTAAAGTTGCGTAAGTCCCGCCGCATGCATTTGGAGATCAGTCTGTTAAGTTGCCTGTATGCTGTCAAATTTGCTGAAGACTGCAGCTTCATTCTGTCTAACAGCTATGAGACTAAGAGTGTCATCGGAGAGTTCTTGTGTTCTTCTGCGATGGGTCTTGCAGAACTTAGCTCCGACCGCATGGACAGTTTCCAAAAGCTTGTCATTCATATCTTCCACTTCATTGCAGTATTCTAGGCACTGTAAATGATTTTGTAACTCTAGCTGAAAATTTTCGGGCTCTATATTTGACGTGACCTCTCCAACCTAACGTTTAGGTTCAGTGTGCTTCTCACCATTCGGTGATCGCTGCCAGTTTTCAACGTTGCGACCACTGAGACGTCACTGAACAGTTGTCGTCTGGTCGTAATATTGAAGTCAATCTCATTTTTTAGTCAAACCGTCGGGGCTAGACCAGGTCCCCTTTTTGTAAGGCCGCTTCTGGAAGAAAGAGTTCACCATAAATAGTCCCACTTTCTCCATAAAGTCGGCCAGCTGCTGGCCTATAGTGGGTTTGGAGGAATGCATGGCTCTAGAAATATCCCCATACATTTCCTGCATCTCCTCATCGGAATGTACCGAGGTTGGTGCGTAAACCTGGATGACCTTCAACGAATACCGTTTGGTGATTTTGAGTATAAGGTACGCAACCATCGTCGACACACCCTTTTTTTACAACGTTGTTAACGAGAGACTTGTGGACGATAATTCCGACACTTCCTTGGGACAGATGGTCGCCCTCCCGGTGATAGAACAAGTTGTCAGATTCGTCATGACAACCGCAGTTTTTAATTGTTTTTTGTTGTTATCAAAAAGATGCTGCTGCCTATCTTCTGCCTCAGTTTCCCTCTGTCGCCTCTTACGACCCCCAGGGGACGATATGGTGTTGTGGGTACTTGGTACATACTTGCCACTACACGGGATTTGAATTAATTGCATATGAAGTAGACATCCGATACTTGAATTTATGTTGTCAGTTTAAAAAATAAAGAAAAAAAGAAATGCTTTTTCAATTGCTCAGACTCGTCCAACTACCGGCCAATCGGCATCACCTCCTTGTTCTCCAAAACAATGGAGTCCATTGTAAACTGCCAGCTCATGAGGTACCTTGAGCATCACCAGCTGATTAGTGACCGCCAATACGGTTTTCGCCGTGGTCGGTCAGCTGGTGATCTTCTGGTCTACCTCACTCACAGATGGGCGGAGGCAGTAGAGTTCAAGGGGGAGGCATTGGCCGTTAGTTTGGACATTGCGAAGGCCTTCGATCGGGTTTGGCACAAAGCGCTTCTTTCGAAGCTCCCTTCCTATGGGCTTCCCTAGAAATTGTGCGATTGGATCACCAGCTTTCTTGCAGATCGGAGCATCAAGGTCGTTGTAGACGGTGCAAGCTCCGATTGCAAGCCTATTAATGCTGGTGTTCCACAGGGCTGCGTGCTATCGCCAAGGCTGTTTCTTCTGCATATCAATGACATGTTGCATACCCGTAACATTCATTGCTATGCAGATGACAGCACTGCTTATGCTCTTTACACCGGCCGAGCCAATATTTCTCGGGAAAACGTCTCCGAGTGCCGGGACAAACTTGTGTCTGAAGTCGAGTCTCTGCTGGACAGAGTCTCGGATTGGGGGCGACTAAATCTAGTCCAGTTTAACCCCCAGAAGACACAAGTTTGCGCGTTAACCGCTAAAAAGAACCCCTTTGTCGTATCCCCCCAGTTTCAAGGCACTCCCCTTGTTGCCTCAGCCAGTATCGGAATCCTCGGCGTCGACATATCGAGTGACGTGTAGTTTCGTGGTCATTTGGAAGAGAAGGCCAAATTGGCCTCTAAAAAGCTTGGCGTGCTTAACACAGCAGGCAGTATTTCATGCCGGCACACCGCCTGTAACTTTACAAGGCGCAGGTGCGGCCGCACATGGAATACTGTTTCCAGCTCTGGGCTGGGGCTCCCCAGTACCAGCTCCTTCCACTTGACTGCATCCAGCGCAGAGCGGCTCGAATCGTCGACGACCGAGTGCTTTCCGATCGGCTCGATTCACTGGCGCTGCGAAGAGATGTTGCATCTCTTTGCATTTTCTTTCGCATATACCATGGGGAGTGCTCTGAGGAATTGTTCGGATTAATCCCAGCCGCCAAATTTCGTGAGCGCACTACTCGGCAAACGTCCCGATACCATCCACACCTTCTGGATGCTTGGCGGTTCACCACTGTACGTTTCACAGGGAGTTTTCTTCCGCGTACGACCTCTCTGTGGAATAGTTTACCACCGGCGATTGTTCCAGACCGATACGACCTGGGGACCTTCAAGAAAAGAGCTTACTCCTTTCTAAAGGTCCGGCAACGCATCTGCAATTCCGCTGGTGTTACGGTTGATCATGGGCGGCGGTAGTCGCTTAACATCAGGTGAGCCGCATGCTCGTTTGCCCTCTCTTCTTTAAAAAAAAATTATATTGGTAATTTTTTTAATCAAAATTAAATGAAACGCTCATGAGGCGTGCACTTTTGGATTTTCCATTATTTTTTTTTTGAACACAAGTAGGTGCACCTATAAAAAGTTATTCACTTGTACCCAGACAATCCATTTGCGGCTGAAGATGGGACTCATACACAACGATTGAGTTGCAGTGGAAAGCAGTCAAGAGATTTTTCAGAAAACAAAAACAATGCACATTACATAGGGTAACCTGACTGTCTAGATAAGATAGGTCAAATCAGTACTAAAACTAAATCAGTAGTAATGGCAGAAGCCGGCGGCAGTAGACTGCCAACCCGCCTGCCAAGTGTGCCAACTAAGACAAAATCCTACTATGAGGCAATCTGTAGCGGAGGCCTATGTTCATAATTCTTGTGTTTTATATATAGTCGGAACCTCGGGAACGGCTCCAACGATTTTCATGAAATTTAGTATGTAGGGTTTTTCGGGGGCAATAAATCGATCTAGCTAGGATTTATTTTAAGAAAATGGCGTTTTGTTCATATCTAACAGGTTACAATACCTAGGCTGCACTAAAAGTATCGGGAATGGAATATTTCCACTGTTCCTGTCATATTAAAATGTTTTTAATTGAAAACTCCATGGTTTTAAAAATCGAATACCATTTATTTATTTAAAAAAAGGTTCTTGGTCTTGTCACAAAGTATTGTCAAACTTGTTTAGTCGTTGAGAAAATGGAATTGACTCGAGAAAATTCAAGAGCGATGATTTATTATGACTTTCGAAGTGGTTAAACACAAAAACAGTGTGTTGACAGGATGATTTCTGCATTTGGTGATGAAGCCCCATCCAAAACCACAATTTATCGCTGATTTGCTGAATTTCAACGTGGACGTGTCAAGCTCAGTGAGGTTCCCCGTCAAGGTCGTCCAAAAACTGCAGTCACCTAAGAAAACGTTGATGCTGTGCGTAAGCTGATTGAGGAAGATCGACATGTGACACCGCGAAATTCAGGCAACTTTAGATATTGGCATGAGTCAAATACAAATAATCTTGCATGAACAATTAGGTGTAAAAAAGTTGTTTTCCCGATGGATACCGCATTCGCTCTGTGAAGAGCAAAAAGCGGCTCGCGTTACTTGGTGCGTCAGAACTCTCGAAAAATTCCACGCAGGATCCTCAAATGCTGTATACAACATCGTATCAGGTGACGAATCCTAGATATATGCGTATGAACCCGAAACAAAAAACCAGTCACGAGTTTGGGTGTTCGAAAATGAGTTAAAGCCAACAAAAATTGTTCGTTCACGGAGTGTTGCAAAAAAAATGGTGGCCACGCTTGTCTCCAAAACCGGCCATGTTACGACTATTCCTCTTGAGGGACAAAGAACGGTTTATGCAGAATGGTATGTTAGCATTTGTTTGCCACAGGTCATTTCTGAACTCCGTAAAGAGAACTGCAACCGCCGCATCATCCTACATCACGACAATGCGAGTTCTCACACCGCACACATAACAAAAGAGTTTTTAGAGCAAGAAAACATAGAATTATTAGACCATCCACCGTACAGCCCCGACCTAAGCCATAATGATTTCTATATTTTCCCTAAAATAAAGAATAAATTGCGTGGACTGAGATTTTCATCACCTAAAGAAGCTGTGGACGCCTACAAAACGGCAATTTTGGAGACCCCAACTTCCGACTGGAATGGTTGCTTCAATAATTGGTTCCATCGTATGGAAAAATGTGTCAAATTTCGCGGAGAATACTTCGAAAAGCAATAAATACATTTTTAAATAGTAATGTTGTGTCACTTCCTTGATTCCTAGGACCTATATAACAGGCCTATAGAACAGGTATTGTTTAATACCTTTATTAGGCACCAGTCTCTCACATACCAGGGTTCAATACGTTTATAGTTTAACATGTTTGTCATCAATAATACTGTACCTGTTTGTGATGAGAAAATAAACATAATTTCTAATTCCCGAAATTTTCAGTGCCGCCCTCGTAGCTCGAGTGGAAAATCGGGCGGGACCGAAATCCGATCCGATCCGATCTGGACTTTATTTCCTTTTTTATTTTAAGTTCCTTCTTTTGTGAGAAAATCTATTATTTGGAGCCCTTTTTTAATATATTTAAAAAAAAGAACTCTAAATAAAATAACCGAGCTTTAAAAAAAAGAATACAGTAGTAATTAGTTTTACTATTAAAAACCGAGCTCAACTAGGAAATAACTTTAACATAAAGATTCATTCAGACGTGCAACATTGACGAAGTTCAAAATTGCAACTATTCTGTTATTACGAAAGTTTCTTCAACCATGTACTTGGGGATCATTATAGGCATTAAGTCCGCCTATATACATCTAATGTTTTTAAAAAGTTATATAAATAAATAAAAAATTATAGATGAACGTTTAAATTGGCACGAACATATCGATGTAATAACATGTAGATTTAGAAAATTAGCCTGGATTTTTAAAAATTTTTAAAAACAAAATTTATGTAGCATTAGCTCAATCATTAATAACTTAGGTACTGCCTTCCGACATGTACTTTTTGCCTTATAAATTCCCAACTAAAAGCCTATATTTAAAAACTGATAAACTAAGTATAAGAAAATTATATATTTTGCACACAATATTAAAAAAAAGCATAAAGATTTGATTTTCGACCCAAATATTTTGAACAAAAGAAGAAAAGACATTGTACTTAATTCATTTTGTGTTAAAACTGCATTCGCTAGACGTCAGTTCAGTAACCAATCTATCTATCTATATAATTTTGTCAACAAAAGGCTTAATATTTACTGTAGAAATGCCAAGGACTGCAAGATTTTGATTATAAATTGGCTAAGGACCCTGTCTTACGAAGACACAGAAAAACTTATGTTTCGACACATAGGGTGAGAGAAAAAAAAACCACACACATTTATTTTTTAATATTATAATTTTTTTGTATAATATGTAATCTCATGTCTCTTGAACGTTTTGTTTGGCTATGGAAATATGGAAAGAAATAAACTATTATTAATATTATTATAATTACATTATAAAGAAATTATTTCTTTATTTAAATAACCAGTTCAGTTTTGTAATTGTGTCGATAAGATCGAAAAGTATTATTCATATTTCATCAGTATGTACTATTTGTAAAAATATACTTTCCAAATAACATGATTTCCGAAAAAATACCGATCAAAGCTCGGTCATCCAGGTACTTTATTACTATAAGTGCAGAGTATAGTAAAAACAAATATTTTTATAGAAATTGTTTTAGTTCTAAAACTTTCAGTAAACTTAAACAGAAAGTCTATCAAGTTTTAAAACACACAGCAAACTCCAATTAAATAACGTCTATTTTAATAATTAATTATGGTGTCAACGAATTCGACGCTTCGCATTCTTTCCCTACAGGCCCTCTCCCCGCCAATTAAAGAATTAATTTTTGAGAGAAGAAAAAAGAATTACCTGATTGGTAGCACTTTATAAAATTTCACCTTATACAGTTTCTAATGTATCACATTGCGTAGTTTTCGAGAGATTTTGACGACAGCTTAGCCCAGCAGAGTTGAGCGGAATATGATGACGATAGCATCCCAAGCAAGGATTAGGACTAGGCTACTCTTACTCTCAAATGAGAGATCTTAAGACACCTTAGCAGTAAAAAACTTGAGATTTGTATCATCATCAAATCAAGCAACAAGTACTAGCGCAATAAAATCACTTGTTACAATTTTAATGTTTCCACTAATGCTTTACATATTACGCAGATATTTAATGCACAAAATCGCACCAATTTTAACAAAATTCACTTTAATCTTTCAAACCACGAATTATTTAAATTATTCCGTGCTTCAAACCATTATTTATACAGGAGCACATTGATTTATATTGTATAACTCAATGCAGGAGCAGTAATTCGTCAACGATCAAGTTCGCGCCAGAAACTCTCAGTACTCAGTAGTTTGTTGTTGTCACGATTCGCCATTTAAGACCGGCAAACGTCTTAGAATATAAGGTCTAGTCTGATTTGCACTTTGTTCACAATGTGCTAATGCGTCACATTGCGAAGTTCTTGGAAGATTTTGCCAACAGGTTAGCACATCGAACAATTGGTGACGATAATATCTCAAGGACCCTAAGTAGATAAAAAATATCACCATTTATGCACTTGTTACATCGTTTCCATTAATAATTCACGTTTACTTATCAATTAACTTTAAATCATTATTTAAACGATAAAATAGGATCACCAATTCGATGGTGGACAAATTACCGCCAAAACTCCTCTTACCACAAACTTAACTTCACAGCTCACTACTATTTTTTCTTACATTTTTTAATTTTTTTTTTTTTTTTTTATAGAATAGGGTGACAAACGAGCACACAGTCCACCTGATGGTAAGTGGTTGCTGCGGCCCATAGACATCTACATCTATCTTCCATTACAAATCAAAATGCAGATGCGTTGTCACCCGTGAGGACTGAGATGGAATGCCTCATTTCCAGTAAAAAGGGTCTCCGGTTCTCTACACTCACCATACGAAATACAGCAGCATTAAGCTACTATTTCACGCCGGTATTCTGTGAGAGCGTGGTCCTTCCCCGGTTGAGCCGACCCATTCGTGCTACAACTATACTACTAATATAACTGCAGCATGGCTCTACCACGTAAAAAAAATAGTAACACGTAGATGATATAGAAACGTATAGTGGCGGTGTAAGAATATCAACGATTGCATGTTATCGTCACGTGGGTTTCGTAAGAGGTGAGAGAGGGAAACAACCGAGGATATAAGCAGCAGCGTCAGGAGACGTGAAAGGATAACTTTTTCCTCTTCTTATTAGGTAAGGCGCACCAGAGCACTAGGCGCGTCTCCCTCCGCGACCTCTAAATCCACCTGCACACCCCAGGACTGCACAGGCCAGGAAAGTTGATAACTCAGAAATACCAGCCTTCCTGAACTCAGCGGCGTATCTGGTCCTCCGCTGCCAACGAAGTTTCCGCTGCGGAGTCTAACCTCCGCGGCGGAAACTGACGGAAACGGTAGAGCGGCGCCTTGCAATACCGTCACTCTTCTCCCCTAGCAGCCCCACCGCCTACCAGAATCGCGGAGGATAAGGCAAGTGGCAAATCGCCATACCAACACTCCTCTTCCCCCGCGACGGGAAGGAATGGAATATACATCTCCCACCTTAGGCAGGCCTCACACCTCGGACGAGATAAATGGGGGTCTCTTTGTTTATCGTGGATGATCAAGCTACGGCCCCAACCCCCTCGCCACGACAACAGTTCGGGCGTTCTTAGTTGCCTAATTGAATGAAATTTACAACAAGTGATAAAAAAATAAAAACAAAAATCATAAAATAATTGTCTGAATAAAATAAAGCAGCTAGATCTCGTTATTCTCAATGCCACTGCTCTAATTCCATGTGCTATTTAAAAATAAAACCGGTTAAATGTCGCGAATGTTATTTTGGAATAAAATGAGTATAAGCAATTAATTTGAATAAATTGAAGTGTTTATACTGGGCGAGTTAAAACCAATAAAAGTGGCTTCCAAACATTTTTAATGTTGGAAATATTATTTAAAATTCACATTAACATTAAGTTTGAATACAACAAGAACAAGTAATTGTTCACATACGTGTGCAATACCGTGGGTTAATGCTCCCAGGCATAGGTTTAGCTGCCACAATATTTTGGACAGCAGCCTCATGACTCAGTAGTAAGAATACCTAGCGGCCGTCTACCGTGCGGCGGGTCTTGGGTTGAAATAGCAATAGAATAGTTTAATTGTTGGTCAATCGGATATAGATTAGAAGAATACTTATATTTTTTAATAGAAGATGGGTGACAAAAGAGCACAAAGTCCACCTGATGGTAAGTGAATGCTGTGGCCCATATACATTTACTTTTAACCTCGATTAAGAATCAAAATGCAGATGCGCTGTCACCCCAGAGGACTAAGATGGAATGACTCGATTCCAGTAAAACGGGTCTCCGGTTCTCTACACTCACCATACGAAACACAGCAGCATTAAGCTGCTATATTACGCTGGTATTCTGTGAGAGCGTGCTCCTTCCTCGGTCGAGCCGACGTGTTCGTGCTGCAACCACAATATATCTGCAGCGTGGCTCTACCACGTATACACTATTATTGAAAGTTATTTAAGCTTTACCTATGGGGTCCTGGAAAAGAACCAGCAAGAAACCCAGCGGGCCTATATTTACTATCTAACAGTATAATTTTGCAAACATTTAGGAGCAACATGTTAACGATCACCTCATTTTCAGCGGTTATTATCAATCGTATACCCTTTAAAATTATAATAACAATGAAACAATTTTTACTTAATAAACATTTTTAACTTTTTGCAAAATAGGTGGTCTTACGTAATATTTAAGATATGTATATTTTAAAAACTTGGTCGATTATGACGAGTCAGTCAGTGCTTCTGATTTTACATTTTTGCACCATGGTTAATGATTATATAACTCTGCGACAGAAGCTATTAACACTTTAACTGTAATATATATATATATATATATATATATATATATATATATATATATATATATATATATTTGTGTGTGTATATAAAAAATATAAATACATAGTTTATATTTAACAGTTCGTTTCCCGTTAGCACCACTGCGTGCTCGGCGTTGAAGGAAAACATCGTGAGGAAACCTTCATGTCTGAGAAATAAAATATTTCTAAGACACTTAAAGTCTAGTCGCACTGCTTCATAGCCATCTCATATATGAGATGCATGTGCCCAGCTGTGGGATGTATATAACCTGTAACATTACTTTTTGGTTTATTTGCTTATATTGCGAAGTGTTACTACTTCGTGCATAGACAATATACTTAGCTTTCCTTAATGCTTTCTTATTTTTTACGTTTTTTTCATTCTTAAAAATTAGTAGTTCAACATACCCAGTGCAATTAATTTAATACCTGACTGCCTCTGTAGTCTAGAGATCGGGTCAAAATCAGTTAATATTGGGTTTTTCTGTCAATAACTTCTCAGTAACAGCCCGGAGTCATATTTCATAAATATCTAGCATAGAATGTAAGCGTTACAACATTATTATAAAAAGATAAAAAAATTCCTAGTTTTATACGAGATAGAGCCACGCTGCAGCTATATTATAGTTGTAGCACGAATGGCTCAGCTCGACCGGGGAAGGATCACTCTCGCACAGAATACCAGCGTAAAATAGCAGCTTAATACTGATGTGTTTCGTATAGTGAGTGTAGAGGTCCGGAGACCCCTTTTCACTAGAAACGAGGCATTCCATCTTATTCCTCAGGGGTGACAACACATCTGCATTTTGATTCAGATGTTTATGAGTCAAAGCATCCACTTACCATCAGGTGGATTGTGTGCTCGTTTGTCACTCTTATTCTATTAAATAAACAGGTGCGCAAAGTTTAAATAAATATTTATTACATAATGTGCCTACGTGCTTGTGCGTGTGCATGAGCGTGTGCGCGCGCGTGCACGCATTTGTGTGCGTGTGTGTGAATAAAAATTTCGTCGTACAATATTTTTAGAATGAATCAACCGATCGACATGAGCGAATACGGACTTCGATCTGATTAGATATTGATTGCAATCGGTCGAGCCGTTTTAACGATATTCAATAAAAACAAAAAAAAATCAAATTTCTTTTTCAAGTCCATACATCAAATACACTTTTTTGTTCTTGAAAAACTGCCATCGAATTCCCCCAAGTAAAATAAGTCAAAATCGAACGAGACGTTCAAAAGTTATAGCCATTTTTTCTGAATAATCGTATTTTTAATATAAATTTTGAGATTTCAACCAATAGGAAGATTTAAAGCGTGAAGTTCCAGGGTTTGCCTACCGGTAAACCGCTTTTCAGACTTTTCCTTAAAGTTTGATGAATTTTAATTCTTATTTTAACCACTCGTGGACGATATTATGCACACATGTCGAAATAAAAATAAAATAAAATAAGAAATCCCACCGAATGCTTATTATCGCGATAAGGTTGTTACCGAAAAAAGATATTTAGCGCGGAATTCGAAAACATATTTCCGGTTGCGTCAACGATAATAATATAGTGTTAGGTACTTGTTCTAAACCTCTAAATTATTCTCACGGGTAAATAACTGACATATTATCCTCCTAAGTGTGGGATAGAGTCGATGTTGATGCGGAGGCTCAATAGGTAATAATGAACGCTTAATAAAATTTATCTTGCCCATGTTTACGCAGGAAATTAATTTCAAAATTACTATTAAAGGAAGGAACGTGTTAATTTTTTAGTCATAAATAAAATGATTTGCGTTTCACAACATTATATTTATGAATACTTAAGTAACTTTAGATGTTAATGAGCAACATTAAAACAGACGAAAGCCGTTAACAAGGCTAGTTAGTTGTGATCGCGTGAACCGCGGACGTACTCCATTGTTTGCTGACAGATTATAAAAAATCGGTATTACATTGTTGTATTGTTAGAGGTTAAGACCTGCACCTGTTTCATAATAATTTTCAACATGTTTTGTACACTATCATTTTGCATAACGTACCTATATTATTGATTACTGCGTTAATGCACTATTAAAACATATATGTTTATATTCTTGTACTTATTATGCTATATTTTGAAGGATATTTACTTGTGTATCTATTTGTATAACTATAAAAACCGACCGTCTCCACCTAACGGCATGATCATGGTAAGAACAATGAACATATACAAATATACCCTGCCATGAATGAATTTGATATAATTCTCTAATTCGTAAAGGTTTCACCAAGTGACAACTTATATTTTTTGCATATTTACATAGAATAAAATAATTTAGTTATTATCTACTAACAAATATGTAAATGAGTCACCAATCTAACCTTGTATAATAACATTCGTGGACTGTTAGAATAGCCTTATTAAAATTTTATAAGTGCACAAAACTATAAAAAAAGAACACGCAGGTAGAACTGAGAATAAATGCATTTCAAGCTTATAGAGGAACAAGCAAGCTATGCTTATGAAACAGAAACAGAAACTTTTTATTCAATGTAGATTATAACAATACTTATTGAAAGTAATTTTTTTCATTTACAACTGGTTCGCAAACAACCTCTGTCCTGGGAATAACCAGCAAGAAACCCAGCGGGACTATTTTTTTTTCAAATACATAATAGCTTACAATGTCTTAAATTATGTCATCATCATCGTCATTACAGCCCTGCTGAACATAGGATAACCCCTAGGAATACCACACAGCACGGTCCTGAGCCACCTGCAGCCACCGACTTCCTGCATTTCCTGCCCGGACGTCACTCCATTTAGTAGGGGGAGGGCGCCCTATACTTGACTTACCGGTACGAGGCTGCCACTCAAGAAGCTTTCTTCCCCATCGGTTGCCAGTTCTTCGAGCTGTATGGCCGGCATATTTCCATTTCAACTAACTAATCTGTTGGGCTATGTCGGTTACTTTGGTTATACTGCGGATATCCTCATTTCTTAGTCTATGGCGCAGAGAATCTCAAGCATCTTTTCATAGCTTCCTCATACAGCTAGCAATGAAGGGTCACGTCTCAGATTCATATGTCATCACTGGCAACACGCACTGGTTATATAATCTCGTTTCCAGTTTTGAGCTATAACGAGAAGATATGTCGTAATCTTCCGAACCGAATGCCGCCAAGTCGAGTTCAATCCGTCGAGTGACCTCTCGGTCGAGGTCGGACTTAGCTTGTCGATCTGTTTATTCCAGGTAAACGTACTCGTCGACAACTTCGAGCGTAGTGCTCCCAAAAACTCTAACAACATAGGTGTGAAGTGGACTTCACTCATGACCTTTGTATTGTCCATGGTAATTTTAGGCCTATCCGTTGCGAGATGCTATTGAAGTCATTGAGCTTATGTCCTGCAGCGATTCTGCTATATAAAGATTTTGTACACCATACCTTTACCGACGGACACCGTATCCTTTCGGTCCAGTAGCTTAAAAAAGTCTCCCCATCCAGAGGTGAAGAGTTTCGGGGATACAACGTAACCCTGACTTACTCTTCTCTGTAGTTGGATTGGCTTTGTACTCTGGTTCTGTACGCGGATAGCCATCGTAGCTCTATTGTACAATAATTTCAGCACTTCAATACACCGATAGTTAACTTTGCACCGCTGAAGGGGCTGCAACGCCAAAATTTCGACGGAGTCAAAGGCTTCCTCATAATACCACATACGCAAAGTGAACGTGGCAGATTTTACTCTTCGGTTGATGGTTTATAGTATTGAAGCCTTTTGTTTTATGCTTACCTATACTCTAGGATTTCAAATTTGTAAGAAAAGTTACGAATCAATCAAATTGAACACGCTCTACTGGAAAGGAGATGCAATATTATATTGTATATACAATATAGTATTTAAGTTTCTTTTTTTTCTTGTTCGATTCGCAGCTTGTTTATCTATGGCATCTTTAATCATACCTATCACAAGTCTACTGTTGACTATATGTATTAGACCACAAAACACGGCGCTAAACCTATTGCGAGTGCTACTGGATAGAGCCCTCCATCATTTTATGGCTCGAACCCTAATTTGTGACGACATGTGAAGACACACAGGTACCTATATGTCTTAACAGGTCTTTACGCTATCTAGTGTTACGTCAGATCAGTAAGCCAATCCCTAAAGGCAGTATTTAGTGGGTAAAAGTCTCCACATAACCACGCAGCCGGCTGCGTGGTATGCTATGAGCTTTCACCGCCTCCCTCCCCCGCTTTCCGGAGGGTTGCCCTTAATTGCTTCGGGCGCAAAAAAAAACCATCCAAGCATTAATATATAATAAAAAATTAATGGTTGAACCTTTCATCTTAATTACCGATACGAAGCTGGTATTCTCGAGCCTATCTCTCCCATCGTTTGTTGATTCTTTGATCTATATTACTAATGCTGACCTATTGCCAACTTTAACTGATCGTTACTTTAAAACTTCTTCAAATGCCGCAGTTAAGGGCTTTAAGGAAATAACGCACCCTTTACTACACCACTGCTGTTGGCCAGGTTACGTACTATGGACCCACTTTTCAAACATCACTGTAGCACAGCTAATAGAAGGCTATTTTATAATACATATACGCAAGACAAAGTGGCTGAAAAAATCTTCGCTCACGTACAATTTGCCAAAGGACATTGTTTGGTAGTTTGTTCTGAAGGAAACACTGGAGACGTTTTGGTTTGGTAAAAAATGTATTTGCTCTCGCGCACCTTTGTGACAACCTTCTTAATTGTAATGTAATAATGCAATGTAATGGCCGCCGACCGCCCCTCCGTGTCGATAAAGTAAGCAGCACAGATGTAGCGCCATCTATGGTTCTATATGTGAACTGTTTGTTCCAGTTAGGTAAGTAGTTTATGAAAGGAAAGAGAACCATAGATAGCGCTTTACAAATGGTAAGGGTAGATGGCGCCAATATTGTTTATAATATATTTGGTTTACAACAGACATGCACCATGTGGTTTATGGTACTTAAGTCTTTTTAGGAACCGTTGGTCAGGACGTTTTTAAGTCTTCGTGGGGATGACTCCAGGACATGTCCAAGAGTGGACTTTTACCAGCCCATAAAAGTCCTTAACTACAATATTTAACTTAATACCCGTGTCTGGTGGCGGACCTGTACGGCTGCAGGGAGGATTTATCTTAATCGCCACGCTTGGCCTCTCTCTGTCTCTCTGTCTCTCTCTCTCTCTCTCTCTCTCTCTCTCTCTCTCTCTTTTAACGCTGTGCCCTATCGCCGGCTTCCATATTTTACTTCTGGAATAAACAAGGTTGCATTTCAACCTCTATCGCTAACCATAATATCTGTGATTTCTTACAGTTGTACGACACCCACGATCACAGGACGACCTGAGGAAATGGATTTTCTTACACCACTACCACAAGCCAAACTAAATAAGTAGTATAATGTCCTTCAGACTGAATTTCCGCCACGGCGGCCAGTCTGAACGGAGACTAGCCGTCTCTGCATAACAGGATTATAGTGCCCGAGTGTGAGAGTATGCACATGCACAGATCTCATAGTCCGATGGCACCGACACGAACGGAGAGAGATCAGGATAGTGCCCGAGTGTGAAAGTATGCGCATGCACAGATCTCATAGTCCGATGGCACCGACACGAACGGAGAGAGAACAGGATAGTGCCCTAGTGTGAGAGTATGCGCATGCACAGACCTCATAGTCCGTTGGCACCGACACGGACGGAGAGAGATCAGGATAGTGCCCTAGTGTGAGAGTATGCGCATGCACAGATCTCGTAGTCCGATGGCACCGACACGAACGGAGAGAGATCAGGATAGTGCCCTAGTGTGAGAGTATGCGCATGCACAGATCTCATAGTCCGATGGCACCTTACGAACGGAGAGAGATAAGGATAGTGCCCGAGTGTGAGAGTATGCGCATGCACAGATCTCATAGTCCGATGGCACCGACACAAACGGAGAGAGATCAGGATAGTGCCCTAGTGTGAGAGTATGCGCATGCACAGATCTCACAGTCCGATGGCACCGACACGAACGGAGAGAGATCAGGATAGTGCCCTAGTGTGAGAGTATGCGCATGCACGGATCTCATAGTCCAATGGCACCGACACGAACGGAGATAAATCAGGATAGTGCCCTAGTATGAGAGTATGCGCATGCACAGATCTCATAGTCCGATGGCACCGACACGAACGGAGAGAGATCAGGATAGTGCCCTAGTATGAGAGTATGCGCATGCACAGATCTCATAGTCCGATGGCACCGACACGAACGGAGAGAGATCAGGATAGTGCCCTAGTGTGAGAGTATGCGCATGCACAGATCTCATAGTCCGATGGCACCGACACGAACGCGGAGAGATCAGGATAGTGCCCTAGTGTGAGAGTATGCGCATACACAGACCTCATAGTCCGATGGCACCGACACGAATGGCAACGACAGATCAGGATAGTGCCCTAGTGTGAGAGTATGCGCATGCACAGATCTCGTAGTCTGATGGCACCGACACGAACGGAGAGAGATCAGGATAGTGCCGTACTGTGAGAGTATGCGCATGCACAGATCTCATAGTCCGATGGCACCGACACGAACGCGGAGAGATCAGGATAGTGCCCTAGTGTGAGAGTATGCGCATACACAGACCTCATAGTCCGATGGCACCGACACGAATGGCAACGACAGATCAGGATAGTGCCCTAGTGTGAGAGTATGCGCATGCACAGATCTCGTAGTCTGATGGCACCGACACGAACGGAGAGAGATCAGGATAGTGCCCTAGTGAGAGAGTATGCGCATGCACAGATCTCATAGTCCGATGGCACCGACATGAACGGAGAGAGATCAGGATAATGCCCTAGTGTGAGAGTATGCGCATGCACAGACCTCATAGTCCGATGGCACCGACACGAACGGAGAGAGATCAGGATAGTGCCCTAGTGAGAGAGTATGCGCATGCACAGATCTCATAGTCCGATGGCACCGACATGAACGGAGAGAGATTTTTTATTTGTTTGTATTTTTTAAAATTATTATTATTATTATTTTGTATGCCCCCCTCTATTTTAACTTTTGTTTGCATCACTCCTCTACGCAAAGGTTGTCTGGAAGAAATCACTTTCAGAGTGATAAGACCACCTATTGTACATACTTTTATTAGTTTTAACTGAACTTGATGTTTCTGTATTGTGGTGTACAAAAAAGAATAAATAAATAAATAAGATAGTGCCCTAGTGTGAGAGTATGCGCATGCACAGACCTCATAGTCTGATGGCACCGACACGAATGGCAACGACAGATCAGGATAGTGCCCTAGTGTGAGAGTATGCGCATGCACAGATCTCATAGTCCGATGGCACCGACACGAACGGAGAGAGATCAGGATAGTGCCCTAGTGTGAGAGTATGCGCATGCACAGATTTCATAGTCCGATGGCACCGGCACGAACGGAGAGAGATCAGGATAGTGCCCTAGTGTGAGAGTATGCGCATGCACAGATCTCATAGTCCGATGGCACCGACATGAACGGAGAGAGAACAGGATAGTGCCCTAGTGTGAGAGTATGCGCATGCACAGATCTCATAGTCCGATGGCACCGACACGAACGGCGAGAGATCAGGCGCAGAACCAACGGCTTTATGTGATTTCCGAGGCACGGGGGTGAGACACCGCCAACTTCCTGACACCGAGCTGTTACTTTATTTGGCCCCACTTGGGATTCGAACCCAGAACCTCGTGATCAGCAGTCGCGTTTACCAACGAGGCGGTCAATCTAAAACAACCAAATTGCTTATATAGAAAAAGAGTATATTTTCAAAATATACTAGGAAACTAATTTTCTAACAGCAATACTAACAATAACTCTCTAATGAAACTGTTTATTTATTCAGGATAAAAACAGCTTATTAACACTTAAACATTTATACTTTTACCATTAAACACGAAAAAGCCAACTATAGTAATAAACAAACAAACTTATCACTGTACATCTAACAATAGTTAATTTCTATATATTTGAATACTGATTCTGATAACGCTCTAATCGGGAACCACATTTTCGGGCCAAAGTAATAATTTGGGAATTTTCACTTTTTGGTGTTAAACGCTTCCTCGTATTATAATTGATAACGTGCACTAAAAATACATTTTTATCGGTAGAAGCACTGTTTTTTTTGCCGTAAAAGGGCTAAGCGATTGTTTGAGAGTTAAGAACTTACAAGTATCTCATCTTGTATGCGTGAGGGGATGCCGCGTCTTTGTTTAGTTCATCAGTCAATCAGTCAGTGAAATACATTTACGACACACGGAAAAACGTTCTGGCTGTGATAATAACAACATCGTTGTTGGGTAATTATGTTATCCATGTTATTCATTAACTTCGAGCATAGTGCTCCCAAAAACTACCGGCATAGGTGTGACATGGACATTAAACATGATCTTCGTTTTGTCCATGTTCATCTTAAGACCTATCCGTTGGGAGGCACTATTGAGGTCATTGAGCATAGTGCTTAAGTCCTCCAGCGATTCTGCCATAAGGACTATATCGTCGGCAAATCGAAGGTGAGTGATGTACTCGCCATTGATGTTAATACCGTATCCTTTCCAGTCCAGTAGCTTGAAAACGTCTTCCAATGCAGCGGTGAAGAGTTTCGGGGATATAACGTCACCCTGTCTTACACCTCTCTGCAGTTGGATAGGTTTCGAGCTCTGGTTCTGTACTCGGATAGCCATCGTAGCCCTACTGTACAAACACTTCAGCACTTCGATATACCGACAGTCAACTTGGCACCGCTGAAGGGACTGTAGCACCGCCCAAATTTCGACGGAATCAAAGGCTTTCTCATAGTCCACATACGCCAGCCAAAGTGGCAGATTGTACTCTTCAGTCTTCTGTACAATCTGCCGCAGGGTATGTATGTGGTCTATGGTACTGAAGCCTTTTCGGAAACCGGCTTGTTCGGGAGGCTGGGAGTCGTCGAGTCTGCGTGCGAGACGATTCGTAATGACTCACAAAAACAGCACGTAGACGCGGCTCAAAAGGGAAATCGGTCTGTAGTTCTTCAAGAGAGCGTTGTCGCCTTTCTTAAAGAACAAGACCACCGCACTTCTGCTCCACGCCTCTGGAGTAGTGCCACCATGGAGGACGGAATTGACGAGCTTCTGAAGGACTTCAAGTACCGGTGTTCCACCCGCTTTCAGAAGCTCCGCTGTAATTCCATCCTCGCCTGGGGCCCTGCCGTTTTAAAGGTGCTGGAGAGCCATCTAATCTCGCTTAGACTGTCGACCGGGATATTATCGGAATAGTGTCGGATAAGACTTGCTCTCGGATCGTTACTCACACTTGCGTGTGGATCCAACGATGTTGTGTACAGCTGCCCATAGAACCTCTCAATCTCACTCAAAATCTCAGGTGTCCCGGAAACGATGCTGCCACACTCAGTCTTCAGCTTTGACAGTTGGCTCTTACTGGCATACAGATCTCTGGCAAAGACTTTGGAGCCCTGGTTCCGCTCGATCGCTTTTTAATACGAGCAGTATTAAAGTTGCGTAAGTCTCGCCGCATGCATTTGGAGATCTGTCTGTTCAGTTGCCTGTATGCTGTCAAATCTGTTGACGATTGCAGCCTCACCTCCTCATTTGGTGATTGCTGCCAGTTTTCACCCTTGCGATTACTGAGACATCACTGAACAGTTGGCGTCTGGTCGTCATAATGAAGTCAATCTCATTTTTTGTCGAACCGTCGGGGCTCGACCAGGTCCACTTCCTGTGGGGCCGCTTCTGGAAGAAAGAGTTCATCATAAAGAGTTCCCCTTCAGTTCCGTTGCCCTACTCCAAATTTCCCTAACTTCAGCTCACCGCTTTCTCTTGTGCCTAGTTTTGCGTTGAAGTCTCCCATCAACACCGTGTAGTAAGTTTTGGAGGAATGCATGGCTTTGGAAATATCCTCATACATTTTCTCCACCTCCTCATCGGGATGTACCGAGGTTGGTGCGTAAACCTGTATGACCTTCAGCGAATACCGTTTGGTGATTCTGAGTATCAGGTAGGCGACCCTCGTTGACACACTCCCAATCTTTAGAAAGATACTTGTGGATGATAAATCCGACACCTCCTTGGGACAGATGGCCGCCCTCCTGGTGATAGAACAAGTTGCCGGATTCGAGAATCACCGTGTCCTCCCCCTCTCTTCGGACCTCGGATAATCCTATAACATTCTAGCGCAATTTGTCTATCTCTTCTTCCAGCTCCAGGATCTTTTCGTCAGTCCTCAGGGTGCGTGCGTTAAATGTTGCCAGGTCGAGTCGTCGTAGGTGGCAACCGAACCTCCACCGGAGATTCTTAGCACCCCCTGCCCCGCCGTTACCATGGTCGCCACCGTAGCCAGGAGTAGCGGGGCCGCCGGGGACTGGGGGCCGTTTATTTGTGTAATTGTTCATGGGGGGTATATTGCCATAGTTGCCACGCTTGGCGAGCGGGTTGGCAACCGCAGTTGTTTTTGTCGTACAGTTGCTGTTATCAGGAAGATGTTGCTGTCCATCTCCTGCCTGCCTCCCTCTGTCGCCTCTTCCGACACCCACGGGAAGATATGGAGTAGTGGATATTCTTGACCGCCACTACACGGCATCATATTCCCAATACATCCATCTATAAAAGAAAGTCAAAACTATTATTCCGTTTGTGTATATTGTTTGGGTATTGCGATAATTTGGTAGCATCTAACGATAATATTTACATTGATGCCAGTGAGTAATGATTAAAATTTATTAAATATTATGATAAAATGATACTGATGACAATAAGTGCTTTCGTTCTGTTATTTTTAATATGTTTCTATTTTTGTTATTATTTAGTAAAAGACCGGCCAAGAGCGTGTCGGGCCACGCTCAGTGTAGGGTTCCGTAGTTTCCCGTCCGTCACAATAAGTGTTCCCACTTATGAGTTTGTACAAAAACTGTTGTTTTCATCCAAGTTCAAAATGATTTTCCTAGAAAGTCCTTATAAAGTTCTACTTTTCAGATTTTTTTCATATTTTCTAAACTTATGGTTCAAAAGTTAGAGGGGGGGGGGACACATTGTTTTTTACTTTTGGAGCGATTATTTCCGAAATTATTGACATTATCAAAAAATGATTTTAGTAAACCCCTATTCATTTTTAAATACCTTTCCAACAATATATCACGCGTTATGGTTGAAATTAAAAAAAAACCCTTCCCACTTTACATATAGGGGGGCTACCCTAATAAAACATTTTTTTCCAATTTTTATTTTACCACTTTGTCGGCGTGATTGATACACATATTCAGCTTTCTAGTGCTAACGGTCACAGAGATTAAGCGAGGACGGACAGACGGACAGACAGACATGGCGAAACTATAAGGGTTCCTAGTTGATTACGGAACCCAAAAAACGTTACAGTAAAACGATCTTGAGTAGGTATATTAATTATTTTCTAACCATATTAAGTTTTATGGATCGCAGATTTAGGTTACGACCTGTGATTTCGGGAAAAGTGTAATATGTTATTATTATTATTGGTTTTGTTAATTTTCATAATTTGATTGGGAATATGCTTGGTATATTATAAACTATTTTAAAGTATGTGCAAACATGCAATATATAGAATTATAAGAAGCTTATTACAAAGTTTATTATGTGTTTGCTCTTTAGGTGTAAATAAGTTTTAATACTTCTCTAGGAAAATTCAATAAACACGTCACAATATTTTATTATTTTTAGGGAGTAACTAAGAGTGCAGAATATTATCTCATCAAGTAATACAACGTATATATAAGTATTAATATGACACATTGCCTAAAACAGTAACATGATTAAAATATATCTGATTCACGATAATTTATTTATTTTAATCTATCAATATAAAATTGAGTATTAAGTAGTAAATACGCATATAATTAAAAGTAATCTTAAACTAAGAAGACAGTCCAAAGTGACACTGGCCTTTTTCCTGCTATTTTTCGATAGAAGAAAATTATTAAAGTTAACTTATACATGCATACGGGCATACGTGCAGTAAGACAAAACCTATATATAAACTCATTAAAGCCTAAATAACGCTTATAGTTGTTATAGTAAATAGGGAAAGTTTCAAAAACTTCAATTGTAGCATGTAAAAACATATCAAATTGAAACTTTGAAAGTCTCTCTTGAAAATTTATGATTTTGCACATTGACCCTTATATTCATACGTAGGACCCATCCATATATTATATTATATACGGACGACATGCATAAGTAAATAAATACACTGACACACGTATGTACATATCAAAACAAATATGTGTTGGTGATATTTGCTATTAAGTATAAACGAATTTAATGGTATTGTAAAGCATCGATTAATAAAGTGGGTTGCGATGAAAAGTCACCAGAGTACCGAAATTATTTATTGTTGGGTTCCATAAAATAAAAGGGTTTTGTTGAGAATTAAACATTTAGAAAGCTCTGTTGTAAAGTATTGAATTATCAGTTGTTGTGAAATTAAAACAGCTGCACACACAGCTGCAACGTGCGCCAGTGCGCCGAGTGCTGAGCCACGGAGCCGGTCAACTGCAAGCGACATTCTAACTGTGACCGTTTACATTGTAATGTTATGTTTTTGCTTGTTTATAAGAAATGAGCGCACCTGACGTCGTCGCTTAAAACAAAAAACAGTTAAATGCATAATATTTTTATACAGTAATTATCTAAAGGTTAATAAATTCGAATGACTTTGTGAACCACTTGCATGAAAATATTTTTACAACGGACTATTTAATTCGCTAAAGGTCAGTAATTGCGCAACACTTTATCACTGCCGGTAACATTATCACACGGACGGATGCAGTTCGGTTGCACTTGCGTTTGTATCTGAGTGTGTCATTCATAGATAAACGTACCTATTGTACATACACGTTTATAAAATCAAAGGTACACACATATATGCACATATGTGTATATATATATATATATATATATATATATATATATATATATATATATATATATATATATATATATATATCGAGCGTTATTGGTTCAGTGGGTGAGCGTGAGCGGACTACGCGAAGTATAATTGCGTCACAAGCCGATAGCGCGCGTCAACAAACTGCGGTAGGGTGACCAGGTTTCCATTAAATAGACCCTATTTCGTTTCTCTACAGTCACCATACAAAACACATAAAAACACAGCATTTAACTGGAATTTCAGGCTGATATTTTTTTACAGCACGATCTTTCTCCCATCGAGCTGACCCATTTATACAGTGACAACTATATTGCTGCAGCATGGCTCCACCACGTTTGGTCGTGATTGTCACGAAAAGTGGACGAATCATCGCAGCCATCGCCACCCGCCAGTTGTTCTCATCCTTTCCTTTTCAATTTTTATTTTCACTTCATCGCCGACCGTCAAAAGCTACTGAGCATAGGCTTCATCCATAGATTACTTCACACGGAAAATGTCTGCTAAAGCTGCCACACTGAGCAAATATAATGAACTTTTGATACTCACTATTATCCATGCCGTTGTCTTCTAAAATCTGCCGCCAGAGGCCTTGCCCCCTCACCCCTACCCTGTCGCTACGCCTCTCATTCGTATCCTTTAAATTAGTATCGATATGTCTCATTGCGAGTAATGTTTACTTTTGAAATTCCTTTGCCTATCCGGTATTAAATTGTAGAAAGCCTAGCGACCCTACTAATTTTATTTATAGAGTCCAAGTGATCTCGCGCCCGTGACCGATTGCCCGCACAAATAAACAACAGCTCGTGGCCGCATTTAATCAATACGTAGATAGATAAGTATAAGGGGATAAGACAATAATAAAAAAAATAACAAGTTAGTGAAGTTTTATACCGTACAACTTCCTTGTGGAGTCGAATACCACCAACAATTTTCCTGGACAGATTCGAGTTAGGTTAGAAAAAGAAAGGCCTTCGAAAAAAGCGTCTACTCTTTTCTATAAGGCCTGCATCGCATCTCCGATTTCCCAGGTGTTGCAGTTGTTCACGGGTGGCGGTAGTCACTTACCATGAGGTGAGCCGCACGATCGTTCCTTTCTACCCCTTCTTATACATATATGAGAAAACACATGGTCATTAGTTATTAATAGAAACAGGCATCATACGACAATAAGCCCTTAGCCACTTTCCGGGATCAGGAAACTTCGAATTAATGCGCGGCGTATCTTCGCTTCGGGTATTAAGTTGTTTATTGCTTATACGCAGAAACATTATAACTTTGTAATTAATTGCACATGTTTAAACATAGGTATTTGTTTAACTGTCGTAGTACCCGGTTAACCAAGCTTTGCTCGGTATTTTTCGCTCGGTTTTTTTTTAATTCGTGTGTTTTGGAAATTATATTTAGATACAAATTACATACTGATGAAATACGAATAATATTTTTTGGTCGTAGCGACATAATAGAAAAAACTGAACTGGTTATTAGAATAAAAAATCATGAATGCAATTAGTTTAATTTAAATTTTCGTGTTTTTAAAAAATACTAAAAGAAGGCCTCGAAAGAATAGATTTTCTCAAAAAAGAAAGGAATTTGAAAAAATAAATAAAAACAGTCGGTCGGTCGCTCTGGGCTCGAACCATGGTATTACGATTTTATGACCGCCCAATATACCAATTAAGCTATTTGTAATCATTAATAAACTGTCAAAATTTACCATCTTATTCTAAAGATATTGTAGCAGTTTTTTATTGCCTAAAAACACGGACAAAAAGACATTTTCTAAAAGTAAATCCTAGCTAGATCGATTTATTGCCCCCGAAACTCCCTGCACACAAAATTTTATGAAAATCGTTGGAGCCGTTTCCGAGATTCCGATTATATATGTTTAAAGATATAGAATTATGTTTTAATACAATACGTAGGTCACTCAATAAGTTTTGAGATGCTCGAATATATGTTATATGTTTCTATATATATGTTTCTAAAAAGCAAATTTATTTAAAAATAGAACTCCATAAGTAAATTGCTCAATATTTTAAAAAAAAACAATGTTCTATTAATTTTCCTG
Source organism: Parnassius smintheus behrii (assembly GCA_036936625.1). Classification (NCBI taxonomy): domain Eukaryota; kingdom Metazoa; phylum Arthropoda; class Insecta; order Lepidoptera; family Papilionidae; genus Parnassius; species Parnassius smintheus. The sequence continues at coordinate 461,058 of JAUPFT010000005.1, read as the reverse complement.
CAACGCTTCGCAATCTTAACCATGAACATTTGCGTGCTATGATCTATTATGATTTTATATTGGTTTAACCGAACAATTAAGTTTATAACGGTTACCATCAGCATTAGGGGACTCAGTTCCATTACGCGCAACAGTTTTAGGTGGTTTGCTGAATTCAAAAGGGATAAAATTAACCTTAAAGATGACCAAAGAACCGGGGCGCCGCAAACAGCAGTAACGGCAGATAATGTATGGATTGACTTCTGAAATGTTGGTTCGAGAAGACCTACGAATCACATATACGGACATCGAAAAGGTTGTAGGCAATACCCAATATATGATATTAATAAAGTGCAAATTTATATGTAGCGATATACCTACCTTCTGTCAAGGTTACTGTCGGTAGTAAGTGATAAGTCCGTAATTGAATTTAAACTAATTACTGAATTTTAAATTTGCGCGAACCAGTAAAATGTAATACAAACGCGTTTAATTAAAACCGGTTATCGGATTAAAGTTAAAAAGAGCGTACGTAATGAATATTTATCATACCTTATTACCTTATCGTTATGTACCTTGTTCAATTAAAGTGTATATTATTATCATCAAATAATTAAATGAAAATACTTAGGCATTAATTTTAAAACTGAGAAGGACTTAAACGTGTATTGTTTCTTTTCTCTACGCCTAAAATTTAACAGCGGCACTAATTGCTCCATTATCTACAATCAATGTTTTTTTATAATTGATCTATAGCCCTGGAGGTATGTGCCTAGCTGTGGGACGGATATAGGTTGTAACAAACGTACTCCAAGTACTTAGAGTTCATTGACCTATGAACTAACTTTACATTTTTATTTTATGGTACTAGTTACGGAACATTTGTATATTACTTGATGAGTTGGCATTTACAAAAGTGAATTTATTCACATAGTTATATATTATTCTGCCTCTTCGAACTAGTGGTCGAAAACGACTGATAATACCTAATATCATGTTGTGTGCACATCTTGAGGTCTTGAGATCGAATCCCGGATCGGGTCAAAATCTGTCATTGGGTTTTTCTGTCAAGAAATTCTCAATAGCGGCTTGGAGTAAGGAAGCTGGCGATGTTTCACCCCCATGCCTGAGAAATCACGTGAAGCCGTTGGTACTGGGCCTGATCTCTCCCCTGTCGTATCGGATTATCGTCGGATTATCCTGTGCTTGGGCAAACACTCACACACTATGATTCTGTCCTGCGCAGGTGACTGGTCTCCGTCAGGACTTGGCGCCGTCACTGAAACTCGGTCTGAAGGACATTATTGTAGGCTGTAACCAACGTACTCGTAACACTTAGAGTTCAGTGACTGTAACTTTGTCTTTTTTATTTCACAACCATAGTTATTGTTGCATTTAGTAACTTGTTCTTGATAAGGTGGCATTTTTAAAATTAACTTCAGTAATACAATTAATGTGTACATGTACATGTTTCGGAATATCATCCAGAAAGTAATTTTGCTCTTATTATGTTCATGTTATCCATGTTTTGACGTTATTCTGTTTTTGTACCCGATAAATAATTAAATATATTATATAATAATGTAGAGTCATCAGTCGCATAAAGTAGAGCCGGATCTAGGTTTCTAGGAGGGTAACAACGCTCATTACTTTGTTAATTTAGTTTTAAATAGACAAAACGCGTTTTCTTATTAAAATATTAACATAAAATATCCGTTTCTTAAATTTATTGTACAACTAAATAAGAAAGATTTTAAAGTGATTTTTAATACTTTCAATTTAATTTTGAGAGATCGGAATGTGAAAGGTACCCATCACACTTTGATAATTCATTGACTGGATGAGAAAATTATAGGCTCTCTTATATTCTTTCTTTAATATCATTACGTGACATTTATTGCTGAAATGTCGCCTGTACGGTGGTATGTAGTTTTTCATAAATAAATAACAGTATACATACTCTGACGACACGCACTGGTTAAGCGATTGGATTCGGCGCTGCGGGATGGCCGTTCGAATCCCTACCATATTTCTTTAGAAAAGTTTCCCACACTAATGTTCTTCTTACAGTCCGAATTTCGGTGATCGCGGCCAATTTTAACTGAGGCCAGCCATATATGTGGGACAGGATTATAACAGACAAGTGTGTACGCAAGCTCAGGCGCTCTCTTAGTCCAAGGAGACGGCTATCGCATTACAAAACCGCCAACTTCCTGACTGCGGGATGCTACTGAGGATATCTTGGCAGAAAAAACCAATAACTGATTTTGGATTAACTCGGAATTCGAACCCAGAGTTCATCATCATCAGATCAGCAGTCGTGCTTACGAACACTAGGACGTCGAGGCAGCAAAGTTACACGTGGAGCCAACACAACTATTTCTAGGAACCATTGAAATTTACAGTAGTTGATAGTTTGGCAACCGCATGGTTTTTATTGATCTCATATTTTCAGGAAGATGCCCATTTATACGTCGTAGAGTGACGCTGCAGCTATATAATAGTTATATAAATGGTTGTACCACGAATGGGTCGGCCCAACCAGGGATAGACCACGATCTCAAAGAATACCAGTGTAAAAAAGCAGCTTTATGCTGCTGTGTTTCGTATAGTGAGTGTAGAGAACCGAAGATCCTTTTTATTGGATACGAGGTATTTGATCTAAACCCTCAGGGTGTTACATGTATATGTAACCTTAACTTTATCTTTGTATCTATGTACGTCCCGCTACTGGCCACAGGCCTCCTCGCATTTCTGAGAGGGTCTTAGGACAAGAAAGAGCCGCGGTAGCTCATGTGGTGGCGCTCGCTGTAAGAGGAGTCATGTCGCGTGCACGGTGTTAATCGTGTTCAATTCCATTGCACGGTGTGCTGTTGTAGTTTCGTACAGTAGGAATCACGAGCTATCAAGTTTCTATATTTTAAGTTCGTAAGTGCTTTTATTATATTTGTTGAATCGTATTTATGTGTGTTGTATTGAAGCCGTGGTAGCTCTGGTGCTAGCATTCGCTGTAAATCTCACAGTACGCGAGCTGCCCGGGCAAAATGTCAATGGTGCCGGCGGGGATTCGATGAAATTGTTAATTGCAACTATAGTGCGGATTTCCTACGTCATCGACGGTGAAGGAGAACATCGTGAAGAAACCTGCATGTCTGAGAAATAAAAAAAAATTCGAAGACATGTGAAGTTCGCCAACACTTTTGGCAGCACGGCCATTTCCTTGTCCTAAAACATAAATATTTTTGCCACCTCTACACAATCTCCTCTTGCTATCAGGTAGTCAGTGTCCGTATATTATTACCCTGACCTGTAGCCGTACATTGTTTCAACGTTTACAATTTCTTCATACTTACAGAGTTTATAAGAAGACGTGGATTTTTGCTATAGACAATCAGTCGTATGTGATAAACAAAGTAATATTTATTACAGAAGAAGTACCTTTTGATATTTTTTTATTTCAAATTGTTAAAATTTAAATGCTAAGCTTATGCACACTATGTTCCGACTTTATGCAGTTGATTATAAATTTAACTTAAAAAAAAGGCGCGTATGTTGCTCTTACCGGATAAGCAAAAGTTCCAGCGCGGGTACGTTCCACCGGTTGGCGCTTTCTCCCACGGTAGTGAGAGTCACCTGATCACCTGCAACGACTCATTGAGGTCGAAATACATGGCTTTAAAGAATGTTTATATTGCGTTGTTTTTAAAGTCAATCGATAATGTGTTGATTTATCCCAAACATAAACGTGGGCGGCATAGTGCAGCTTACGGTTTCGTCCCTAGCGTAGCAAAAAAAAAGAAATAGATAATGCCCTTTTTTAAATTTAAAAAAATGATATTTTTGCTCTTATACGTATACCCATTTCCGGTATGCGAAAAATTCGGTGCAGGGCATTTTTAAGGTTATGTCAATAAGTATATGTCAACTCGAATTTAATTGATTCGAATTGAGTTTTTTAATAGATAGTTATTTAAATGAATAAGAAAGAAAGACCATTTATTGCAACAAGCTGCACATTTAATTAGGCACTTAAATTGTAATATTTGTACGTACATCAAATTAATAAAAGTATAAAAATTTGACAGTAACAACATTTAAAAAAGTATGTGTAGCCGCTGGTTTTCAGTGGGCTCGAATTTCCAGCTTTCAAAAGATTTGACTTTGAATCATAACAGTTGATCTGTATTCTGTATGAGGAAATAACTCGTGTAAACATGAGCGGAAATTATTTCTTTGTGGTGTGGTTCAATGCGGACACTTAGATGGAAAGCCTCGTTTCCAGTAAAAAAGGTCTCCGGTTTGTTCACCATACGAAACACAGCAGCATTGAACTGCTATTTCACGTTGGTGTTCTGTGAGGGCGTGGTCCCTCCCCGGTCGAGCCGACCCGTTCGTGCTACAACCTTAACGCAGCTGCAGCGTAGCTCTAAAGTGTAAAAAGATTTTTTTATAGAATGAGGCACACAGTCCACCCACAGAAATCTAAATAATAATGCAATTGCCTTATTATTTAGTTTTCTGTGTGTCCACCTGACAGTAAGTGGATGCTGTGATTCATAGAAATGTATACATGTTTTCTCGACTAAGAATCAAAATGTGGATACATTGTCACCTTTTTGTAATTTTAATAATATTTTAATAGAAAAAGAAAATTTATTTACTCGTATATATATATATTTATATACGAGTATTACTTGCGTTTCCCGCGACTTTATCCACGTGAAATTGTGTTGGATTGGATGTCATGTATTTTAATTTCTAAACTAAGTTACTCCTTAAAATATCAACTATCTGCCAGCGGAAGTTCCTTCAAAATAGGTCCAGCCATTTTGGAGTTTATCCGAAACAAACAGACAGACAGATAAAAATCAGAAATAATGTTTTTTGTTATCGTATAAACTTTCGTATGCATTTTTTTAAAAGCTGTTATTTCACAGACACTTTAATTTTATTTACTTGTATAGATATAATTTTCTCGCAGCTCATCGTACTACGTTATAAAATACTAAAATGCAGATTGATATTAAATGAACTGCTAATATTAGGGTCAGACGGAAATGAAAGGCAAGTGCCGGTATCCGCATGAGACTGTTCAATCAATTTCATCTACTTACCACCATTCACCTTCCATTTATAAAAACCAAGTGAATAAGAACACATCTTCGAGTATCTGACACTTGCAAGTAAGGCATCCACGACTTTTTTGGTCACCACTATATATATATATATATATATATATATATATATATATATATATATATATATATATATATATAATATTAGCGCTCCACCCCGGTCTCGCCTGGACTGAATGTATCAATGTGGCGTTATTTAGATTAAAACTAATCAAAGATCGTTTATTATCAGATGCAGCGCAGATCAGTGTCGGCGTCGCTCTCTGTCTGTGCGTGGTCTGTCATCTGAATCGGTGCGGCCCGCTGCAAGCCAGCCCGGTGCCCGGCTGCGCGCTCCGGACTCTAGCCCGGACAGACGGACAGACAAAACTTTGAAAAATGATGTTTGTGTCGTAACAGCAGGCAAATAGCTACCTGAGCCTGATACAAGTCAGAAATCGGTAACATTTGAATATTACAGACGGCTTCTTCAATTTCTTCATATAAATAATATAATATTTAATATATTACTGGTGGGGGATGGCAATGCATCTGCATTTTGATTTTTAATCAAGGATAGTTGTAGTCTATGGGAAACCGAATGCACTACACACAATACGCTACACTACACTACATTTATACATGGTAGAGCTACGCTGCAGCTATATTATGGATGTAGCTCGAATGGGTCGACTCGACCGAGGCAGAACCACGCTCTCACAGAATATCAGTGTAAAATAGCAGCTTAATGCTGTTGTGTTTCGTATGGTAAGTGTAGAGAACTGGAGACCCGTTTTATTGGAAACAAATCATTCCATATTAGTCCTCGTGGGTGACAACGCATCTACATTCGATACTTAATCGAGGATAGATGTCTATGAGCCTCAGCATCCATTTACCATCAGTAAGAAAAGAAAAAGGTAGAAGGATGTATATGGGCAACGTGATCAACTTACTATCATGTGGACTAATGTACTCGTTTGTCACACTCTTTCTAGAAAAAATACTTGATATTTTTTTTTATTTATTTGTTTATTAGGAAGCCAACATGATATTGTACAATGAAAAAAATGTTTACAAATTTTATAGATTAATCTGAAGTTTAGTACATATCATACTCATAGGCTAACTTAACATGTTAAAGTAAAATAATAAGTAACGCATTATTATTGAAAAAGGAAGAAAGGATAACAAAATAACCTATTGAAATGCATCAAACAAAGAAAAAAAACAAAAACTTTTTTTCTACAATAACTCATGAGGTTATCTTAATTTTGTTATAAAAATGTTTATTAATTTTATTTTTAAAAGTGGTATAAGAATCGTTGAATATGTCAAGATCGACTAATTTAGAAATTATATTATAAGTTTTTAAGGTTCTATTAATTGGAGCTGATAGTCCGACATTTGTTCTACAATACCTAGTTTTGAATAAACTATAATTTCTTATTCTAGAATTAGGTCTAGGAATAACATATGATATTTTACCTAAAAGATTATTCGAGCTAATTTTATTGTTAACGATTTTGTGTAGCAAGCACATGTCCATAAGCGCTCTTCGATCATTTAATGAAATCATTACAATTATCGAGTCTTTCAATGTAAGTTATTTGCCTGTGTACTTGGTTATTATTGAAATAAAGGTACTTAAGGAATTTCTTTTGCACTCGTTCTAATCTATTTATATGTGTTTGATAATGTGCATTCCAGACAGAAGAACAATATTCAAGATTACTAAGAATAAATGAGTTAAAAAGAATTACTTTGGATTTTTTATTTTTAAAAGTTTTAGTTACCCGTTTAATTAATCCTAAAAATTTCAATGATTTTTTTTATAACTTGATCCATACGCGTAGTGAAACTTAATTTACAATCAATTAAAATACCTAAATCACGAATAACATTTGTCTTTCTTATGACAAAATCATTAATATTATATTCATTAAAAATTGGATGGATTTTTTTATTAAAAGATATTTGGTAACATTTTTCACGATTAAGGATTACATTATTAAGCTCGCACCAGGAGACCAGCCTATTAATATCATTTTGTAGTAAGTTTCCATCATTAACGGTTTTTGTTTCTTTATACAATTTTAAATCATCTGCAAAGAGAAGTACATCACTGTTCAGGAAACAATTTACTACATCATTTAAACCTCACAGTAGTTAGAGATGAAACGGATAGATGTTTGGCCGGATACCAGTTACCGGATATTCGGCGAGTCTTATCACCGGATAGCCGGTCGCGTCGCCGGATATTCTACCAAACAGTGCAAACTATTTGCGATCGTGAGCCTTATATTTGGTGGGCAGGTATTGCTTCACAATAACCAAATTTTTCAAAGTTTGTAAGAAATCTATCTTTGAGCACCCTGCATCAGTGTGTACAGCGATACACTTCTTTCTGTCCAAAGCAGAGAAATTAATATCTGTTCACCATAATTTGCCCTTAGCCAGGTAGTACTAATACTATTATTGATCCTGCGGCTTAGAGCGGTGCAAGTACTAATTTAGTTAGTTTTAAAAGCGACATTTTGTGATTACTGATTATGTTTGTTAAGTGACATACATGAAGTACTTAAGTACTTCTAAATTTATTTTTTTTAATCCGGTATCCGGCTTGATAGCTGTTTGTTATCCGGTATCCGGCCGGATAGTAATTTTAGGCCGGATAGGCCGAATACCAGATAGTTACCGGATATCCGTTTCATTTATAGCGCTAACTATCTGGGCTACCATACAATTTTTATTTAATTAGAAAACATTATAACTTTATTCACTAAAACAGTATCGCAGCTGAGATCCGTTACTTGTTCCGTTCGTTCATTAGTAAATTATTTTTAGAGCATTCATTAATTTATCCGTCATAGTTTATGGTTTAAGCGCTCGTCGTAGACTTCACGATACGCAAGTAAGCCAGGGTCGATCCTTGATAGCATCAATTAAATTATTAGTTGCATTTTAAAGTGCTGATTTACCAAATATATTATGAGAAACCTGCGTTACTGATAAATAGTAATGTTTGAATCCGCCGACACACACTAGGACTGCGCGGTGCACTAACTGTCCCTAAATGTTTGTACGTGGGAGAGCCGCGCTGTAGTTAGTTATATTATGGTTGTAGCACGAATGTGTCGTCTCGCCCAGGGTAGGACCACGCTCTCACAGAATGCCAGCGTGAAATGGCATTTTGATTTTGATTCTTAATTGGGGATAAATGTGGAAAACATTTTTTACATCAGACAGAACGAAAGTCTACACATTACATACCTATGTGCCTTGCCGTGCCAAGAGGGGGTACACGATGCATTGAGTTCTGTTTCATAAGAATATTCATATTAAGTTCTTTTTACTACCAAATTGTATGAAAGGGTTGTATGAAGGGGCATTTCTACAACAGATCTTACTTACTTTCGGGACACAAGAGGAAACAAATTATGTGCTCAAATGATGAAGGGGATAGAGATTCTTCTTCACAGAGCAATCTCTACCTCAAAAACTGATCAGTATCTTGTATTAATGGAAAAAATGCTTTTTAAATTCTCTAAATGTAAACTACAAACATTTTTACAAGTGCCAAACCAAATATAGAAAGTTATGTGAAAAATAAACTATAATCATTTTAAATTTCAACACAGTATTTATAGGTCTTATCAAGGAGACTGATAAAGACAATAATGATGCTGTAAATGACGCCCCCCACCCGTTTTCGCCTTATTACGTTTCATTGGAACAAGGACACTTACTCGTAAAAATACACATATTTTACGTTTAAGGTATATAGTAATGTTTTTTTACCCTCTTCGACTATCACTAAATGTTAAAAACAAAATATAATTATAAGGATGCAATAAATAAAAGGCAGTTCATCTGAACTGAAATCATAATACTATATCTATTTACAGTTATTATCGCCATGCACGGCACGCAAATACTTTGGTTTGTGATTTTTGGCCACTCGTAGCACACCCTGAGGATCTCCTTCTCAGAATAGTGGATGCGGGAGCAAAAAGCTGCAATTTAAGATCTAAAAACAGTAAAGTAATCGGGCACCCTGGAGTCGGCAAACATGCTCGACGCACTGCAGCGTTTAGGCAGTTTCATAAGAATGCGGTGTGCATAGCCTAGGTAGACATCTATCGATATCTGAAACATCGTCTGTGACTATTGCTTTCCACTATAAGGAATTATGATTGCTTTATTTGCTTACTAGCCGCTAGGCATGCGTTGCAATTCCTTCTTTTTTGTCAGAAATCGTCGCGGGCGCTAAAACTACGTTTTATCGTAACGTTACCGGATCAATGGTATAAGTGTATAAAAACGAACAAACTAGCAAATATTCATTTTTATATAATATATGGTATGTATGTCTATGTATACAAAACTATTCATAGCTAGGTATTTTTATTTAAAAGAAATTTATTTATAAATATTAATATTGGACGTCATATTGCACAAATTCGTAAAATATAAAATTACGCGAGCGATAGAGAGCGATGAGCGATATCGCAATCGTGTACCCAATTGATAAGTTTTTATGTAATTTTATGTCTGTATGCAATAAACAGTAATCTATATATTATACTTGAACTCAACTCGGATCATAAAGTTTTTATGACCTGAGGAATCCAAGGTGACCTTTTACTTCAACTGTTCTGTCTTGTTCTGATAACTTTCACTCGGCGCCGCTTTGTAGTCGTTTTGCAAATCAGGTACTTAATAAATATTTGTAACTATTTGTGCTAGTATTATATTGTCTACGTTTTCATTTTTTAAGTTTTCTTCAACTATTCTAATTAATTCACAATCAAAATAAATTCACCAGACGGTAAGTGGCGATGCAGCCGAAGGCGACAAAGTGCACGTAACAAAAGTAAAAATACGTTAAAAGACGGAATTATTGAACCAGCTTGTAGTGAGTGGTCCAGTCCTGTACTTCTTGTACCCAAAAAGCCAGAAAATGGTGAAGACAGGAGCTGGCACTTAGTTATCAATTTTCGAAAATTAAACAACTGTATTGTAGATGACAAATTTCCGTTACCCAATATTACAGACATATTAGATTCTTTATCAGGAGCAATGTATTTTACCCACCTTGATCTCAATCAAGCTTTTTACCAATTAAGCCTTAATCCATCTAGTAGAAGGTATACGGCTTTCACTACACCCTCTGGTCAATATCAGATGACCAGAATGCCAATGTGCTTAAAGACAAGCCCAAATTCCTTTTCCCGTGCTATTACAATATCCATGGCTGGTTTAAATTCTTTTACATGGTAGAGCCATGCTGCAGTTATATTAGTAGTATAGTTGTAGCACGAATGGGTCGGCTCGACCGGGGAAGGACCACGCTCTCACTGAATACTAGCGTGAAATAGTAGCTTAATGCTGCTGTATTTCGTATGGTAAGTGTAGAGAACCGGAGACCCTTTTTACTGGGAACGAGGCATTCCATCTTAATCCTCAAGGGTGACAACGCATCTGCATTTTGATTTATAATCGAAGATAGATGTAGATGTGTATGGGCCGCTGCAACACTTACCATCAGGTGGACTGTGTGCTCGTTTGTCACCCTTATCCTATGAAAAAAAAATTACGAAAAAGCGCTCACTTATTTCGACGACCTCATTTGTTTCGGCAGAAACTTAGATAACCATAATAAAAATTTAATAGAAATATTATCGCGCTTAAGAAAAGTGAACTTAAAGTTAAACCCAAAAGAATGTTTTTTTCTAAAAAAAGAACTTGTTTATCTTGGCCACATTGTTTCTTTCGAAGGTATTAAGCCTGACCCAAAAAAGATATCAGTATTAAAAAATTACCCAATTCCTCAAAATACCAACGATGTAAAAAGAGTAGTAGCGTTTGCGAATTACTATCGAAGATTTATACCAAATTTTTCTGAAATCGTTTTACCTCTAAACAATTTATGTCGCAAAAATGTTAAATTTCATTGGAATAAAAACTGTAAACTATTTTTTTCAACGCTTAAAAATGCTTTAACGACTCCTCCCATGCTTCAGTATCCAAATTTTGACCAAAATTTTATTTTAAAAACTGACGCGTCTGGTTTTGCTATAGGCTCCGTTTTATGTAATCATGACGGACGACCGGTTGCATATGCTAGCCACACATTAAACAAAGCCGAGAAAAACAATCCTACTATCGAAAAGGAATTATTATCGATAGTATGACTTGATAGTATGAATATCAATAGACGCGAATTCATTATTGAAACCGATCATAAGCCTCTCGTATATTTATTCAACATGACAAATTCGTCAAGTAGACTTACGAAGTTTAGGTTATTGCTTGGAGAGTATAAGTTTGTTATCAAGTATGTAAGGGGAGCTGACGATGCAGCTGAAGATGCTTTGTTACGTATCCAAATCTCGAGTGAAGATTTGAAAGAAATGAATGAAAAGGTCATATCTGTTCTAACAAGAGCGCAAAGAAAGCGAATTTATAAAAAATTGCGCAAGATAAGCGTGACAACGCTACGGCGGATAAGGTTACCACCAACGATTGGACTGATCACCGAAAAGTCGTGGGAACACTTAAACAACCGAAGGATTGCACTGAATTATTATTTGTAGACGAACAAGAATGGAAAAAATAGACAGAGTGAAAGAAAAGTTCTATTCTTATTCTAAGTTATTTTGTTTTGTCTCACCAAAGTAAACAATTTATGTAAATACTTCTTTCCGATCATATTGTGCACGAGATGCCTTTGTGAGGGAGTTGGATTGATTTTGTAATAAGCGTAGGATAGATCGTCTATATATTATACAAAATAATAATAACAATATATTAATTAAGAAGTTAACTCGTATTATAAATGAGACACCAAATAGGTCCGGACCGTGAATATTAATTTTAAATGGTGTCCATAAAGTCGACGATCATGAGACAAAACGTATAATATTAAACGACTATCATTTATTTTTATTTTTTTATTTTATTTTATTTGGAAGACCAACAGCTATCATAATTAGGATAGATAGTATTAATAACAACAGTAAGCCAATTAAAGATCCTCACTAATAGATACAAAGGTGAATCTACAACAGTGATAAATACGATTTAACACTCGAAAGTATCCAATACAACATATTTATTCCAAATGAGAGCTAAACTTGTATTATACATATAAAAGACAATCAACTCATACTTAGGACAGTCAATAACACTACAAGCTATTTTAAGAGAAAAATAAACACAAATACAAAAGTAAATCATAGTTGTGTATAGGGTATGCAATACCGGGATACCTGGATCTCGAAATACCTGGATCCCGCATGCATTTTGCGGGACTAATCTCGTACGAAAATATTACGGAATCCCGCTGGATTGGCGGGATTACAGAGAAGCATGGTCCATACGTGTTAATGTTTGCCCGGCGGCGCGTAAACTGAGCTAAGCGATGCGTGGTGCAGAGAAACAGTGTGAGCCCCCGCCTTTGTTTGTGTACTTAATATTTTGCCAGTTACAACTGGTGATTCCGACGTTACGCAGTGATTTTTTCATAGAATATTGATTTCTTTAGATAAATCTGAATAAACTGAGAAATTTCCAGGTTTTGTATTATTTAATGAGTGACAATAATGTCGGAAAAAGTGTATTAAGACTTTTGTGGTATTATTCCTGTATGGAAGTACTTTTTGAAGGCCGAAGATTCACAAACCGCAAAATGTAAGTTGTGTAAATCAATAATTAAAACGATCGGACGTTCGACAAAAAGTTTACATGTGCATCTAAAGTCAAATCACAAAATTGACAAGGAAAGCGCATCAGACGGGAGCGGAAGTGCTGCAGCTTCTGCAACTGCGTCAACGTCCAGTTCCTCAACATCGACTCATTCTGAAGCTCAAACATCAACCTCGGCGAAGAAGCACAAAATCACTGACCATTTTCCAAGTGCAAACAGTGCTGTAGAAACGAGGGTATCATGCATGGTGTCAAAAGATGGTTTTCCATTCCGGGTTTTCTGCACCTCGTCGGATTTACGAGACCTTTTTAAAGCCGGTAGCTATAAGTTACCAAAATCGCCTAATTCTATCAAATTAATTGTTATGCATTTCGGCACGACTGTAAAAATTACCATTATTCGAGATCTTCTGAAGCTGAAAGAGAGTAACCACAGATTCACCCTCACATTCGACGAATGTACTTCAACGAGAAATAGGCGCTATTTAAACGTTAATGTTCACGCCTTGGCTAATGAAAAATCAATTTTTCGGAACTTAGGGCTGGTGCGGATTTACGGAAGTCTACCTGCAGAAACATGTATCACTGTTTTAAAAGAAAAATTATCAGAATACGAGCTATCTTTGGATAAGGATGTAATCTGTATTACCACAGATGGTGCCAAAGTCATGGTAAAAGTTGGGAAACTCATCAAACTCCATCAACAACTCTGTTATGCACATGGCATCCAATTGGCTGTTTTGGATGTTATTTATAAACAAAATACTTCTTCACGTAGTGGCCACGAAGCATCAAATGAAGAAATGTCTGTGCGAAATGAGACAATTAGTGAAAGAGCTGATGAGAATTGTGACATTGACTTGGAAAATGACGAAAACGACATTTTTGATTTGTCTTTTCCTACACCTACAAGTGAAATAAACCTGACTGTGGAATATGCAGAAGTTGTTAAGAAGGTACGAAAAGTAGTAAAACTATTTAAAAATTCACCTACTAAAAACGATCTGCTGCAGACGTAAATGACAAAAGACATGGGAAAAAATATTGCTTTATTGTTGGATTATCAAACAAGGTGGTCAAGCCTGTGCGAAATGATAACAATATTCAACAAAATAAGATCGTGCGTATCGAAAACCCTGATTGACTTAGGTCTTGGTGCAAATCATGACTACGTTTTCACTGAACAGGAATATGATGTGCTAATGGATCTAGAACAAATATTACAGCCGGTAAAATTAGCAGTCGAAGTTTTGTGTAGACGTGAGTCTAATTTGATTACTGCGGAAACTACTTTGAGATTTATTATTAGCAAACTGATAAATATTAATAAACCGTTAGCCCGAAAACCTGTTGATTCGTTGAGGAACCGGATCTCAGAGCGGCGAACTGACTTGACAGCGGTTTTATTATACTTACATGATCCACATAAGTACGAAGAAGACAAAAGTCAATTTATTTATGATGAAACATTCAATCTACCTCCAAAGAGTGTAATACGCAAGGCCATCAAAAATATAGTAGAAAGGATAGAGTACACAGGAAGCAATGCAGTAACCACTACTCCTGTTGATGATCCTTATGACGACATCCCTCTCTCTAATCTCGAGACGCAAACGGCAGCCGCAGCACCAATGTCACTTGAAAACGAACTCGAACTGACTTTGACTAATATCAAAAGTCCTGGCTCAACAGCCCAGCCACCTAGGTCTGGAAGTATGAGTAACCTTGAGGTTTTGATAAAGAAGGAAATGAACTATTTCGAGTCGGGTGGATTAAAAGGCCTTTACCTTCAGTTCGCCTATAACGCACTTATGACTATTGTACCAACCAGCGTGGAAGCTGAGCGGGCTTTTTCAGCTGCTGGCTACCTTGTGTGCAATATCAGAAGCTGTTTAGCAGATGACACAATTAATACTTTAACTTTTTTAAGAAGCTACTTCCAAAATAATGTTTAATTATCACTGCAATTTATGTCATCATCTGTATGTCTAAAGTAATAAATAAACCATTTAAAATATACCAAAAGGCTTGTTTTATTTAGCTTCAAATTAAAACCATGGAAACGAAGTCTTTAATTTAGATTTCAGAGGTCTAGTTCCACCCTGCTGGATCCATCAAATACCTGGATCCAGCGGGACTAAGATGGTTCAATCCAGCAAATACCTGGATTGAAATTATTTTGCAGAATTGCATTCCCTAGTTGTGTAGCAACGCATCAATATCTCACTTAGAGCTACCAAAAATGCATTGTTAAGTATGCGCCCAGCTGACGCAGCACTAGTGTTAAACAAATCGAAGTTAAACTCATTGGCTAGCTTATTGAAATTATTGCTCGCTCGCCATATAAATGTATTTTGCCTATGATTTGTAGATGAAAACGGGAGACTTAAAATTTTGTTGTATCTAAGAGGTTTGGCAGGACAGCTAACATATAGTTAAGATAATAGCTCAGGACAGTCAATAGCACTACAAGCTATTTTTAACAGAAAAGTGAGGTCAGCAATCTCACGACGCATAGTAAGAGGAAGAAGGTGATGTTTTTTACAATAACTAATGTAATTATCTGAGGTATAGCTATAGTCATTGGTTCTATAACAGAGGTAACGCATAAACTTACTTTGGATATTTTCAAGTCGGGTAATATATGTTGCATACCTGGGGTTCCAGATTTGAGATGCGTACTCCAAATTACTTCTTTTATTGCCAACTAGCGGTTACGCCGGTATAAGGCGAATGATAAATAATATAAAGAAAAGATTCTTTTGGCCCGGGTTAGCGAAGGATGTGACTAATTATGTAAACCAATGTGACAAGTGTTTGCGATATAAGCACTTAAATAAGCATATAAAAGAACCAATGGTTATAACTGATACAGGATATTCTGCTTTTGATAGAGTTTATTTAGATTTAGTAGGACCCTTATGTAAAGATAGCGATAGTAATGTTTGCATACTCACACTACAGTGTGATTTAAGTAAGTATGTTGAAGCCTATCCGCTTAAACATAAGGATACTATTTCAGTGGCATCGTCTTTTATCAATAATTTTATTTTGAGATATGGTATTCTTCGACAAATAATATCTGACCAAGGGACAGAATTTGTTTCAACCGTCATGAAAGATGTGTGCCGTATTCTCAAAATTCACCAGATAACGTCAACAGCATATCATCACCAAACCATGGGTTGCTTAGAAAACAGCCACAAAAATCTGACGTCATTTCACAGAATTCAAACAGTTAATGAATCACATAACTGGAGCACTTGGTTACCGTATTGGTGTTTTGGTTATAATAACACTGTACACACGGAAACCAAGTATACTCCATATGAGCTTGTTTTTGTGAAGCTTTGCCGTTTGCCAACTAATTTAACTTTAGATATAGACCCTTTATATAACCCATTTGATTATCCACAGGGGCGAAAAGTGGATTGCAGAGGCCCGTCTGGCTACGTTAAATTTATGTGGGGCAATGAATGATAAAACGGATGAAGTATGCGATATGATGTATGATAAAGGAATAGATGTGTTATGTGTAAATGAGACGAAACGGAAGGAGAAGGATGTCACTACACATGGCATGTATACCGCATACTGGTCTGGTGTAGACGAGATTGAGCCGGCATGCCAGGTAGTAGGTATCATAATTTCAGAAAACATGGGCCTATGTGTGAAAGAGTATGAATGTGTAAGCCCAAGACTGCTATGGATACGAATGAAAGTGGGCTTAAAAAAGTTGTTTGTGCCAGGGGTCTACGCTCCAGACATGTCTAAGCCCACTTATATCCGAGAGCAGTTTTGGGAAATGGTAAGGTTGGTGTTAATGAAATGTGGAGGAGGCTTGGTTATGAAAGGATATTGGGAACGTTTGTTGATGAAAGTGTAAATGAGAATGGTGAAAGCCTCCTCACCGTATGTATGGAAAAGAATCTTTTTGTCACGAACGCTTGCTTTCGCCACAAGAGGATTCACACGTGTACTTGGGAAAGAGGTGGTGATGATAGATTTCGTAATTGTGGATGAAAGAATGAGGGGTGCAGTGGTAGATACAAGGGTTTACCGGGGGTCTAAAGTAGAAACGGATCATTATTTGGTTTTATGCCGAATTAATGGTCTATTCAGGGGTTGGCGCCATCGGTCATCTGTATCTACCACTGCGTTACAGCGTATTAGAACTGAAAGGTTACAAGAGGAAGGTGAGAAAAGCAAGTTCAAATTTAGACTGAAAGAAAATATAAGTGGTTTGGATGAATTATGTATGAATGAGTTAGACTTGGAGAATGTATGGAAAAATGTTAAGAAAGGTTTAGTGGATGCAGCTACCGAAGTATGTGGTGTTAGTAAGAGGAAGAATGAAAGGAAAAATAATACGTTATGGTGGGACGATGAGATACGTATGGGATTTGAAGCAAAGAAGAGAGCATGGCTAGATTTACTAGCAACAAAGACTGGTAATTCTAGTGGTACGAATGATGATATTGAAAGAAAAAAGGCAGTCTTTAGACATATAAATAAGAAAGTAAAAGAAGTAGTTGAAAGGAAAAAGCAAGAAAGAACGGATGAGAATGATAGAAGAATATCGGATAACTTCCAGGCAAATAATAAAATGTTCTAGAAACTCGTAAGAACTGCCAGGGGACATTCAATACAGCCTATAATGAATGCTATAAGAGATGAGAATGGCTATATTCTGAATGATGAAGTTTTGAGTTTAAGGAGTTGGAAGGAATATTTTGAAAGCGTTTTTAAAAGTGAGGAGACAATGTATAAAATAAATGAAGTAGAAACTCCGAAAGAACAGGAAAGAGGTAGCGAAATAAGTATAGATGAAATAATGAAAACAATGAAAAGCATGAAAGCAGGTAAGGCTGCCGGATATGATAGAGTTTCACTCGAAATGCTAAGGGCTGGATAGGAAGTGATGGCAGGCCTGCTGCACACCTTGTTTAATTTATGCTGGGAACTGAAGCGGGTACCGGTAGAACGGTGCGAAGCCGTGATAGTCCCGGTAAATAAAGGAAAATGGTCGCAGCAGGACTGTGAAAACTACCGTGGTATTAGCCTTCTTAGCATTGTGGGAAAACTGTATGCTAAGGTACTGATTGAAAAGGTCATGAAAGAAACTGATGAAAAAATTTGGGATATGCAAGGGGGATTTAGAAAGGGAATGGGGTGTACAGATCAAGTCTTTTCCATGCGCATGATCGCGGAAAAGTTTTTGGCCAAAAACCAAAAGGTTTTTTATGCGTTCATGGACTTGGAAAAGGCTTATGATAGAGTGGATAGGGATGTACTATGGCAAACACTGAATTCATTTGGGTTGAACGCTCGCTTGATACAGGCATTGGAGTCACTTTATAGGGACTCTAGTGCTTGTGTTAGGATCAATAAAGGTGTCAGACAGGGCTGTGTGGCTTCCCCGTGGCTGTTCATCCTATTTATGGACAGTTGTTTGCAAAATTTGAAAGTTGAAGAATGCGGATTAAGAATGGGTGAGTTAACCGTCAAATGCCTTTTGTACGCCGATGATCAAGTTATTCTTGCGTCGTTGGCGGCCTAGCTGCGAATGATGGTTACATTAATGAACAGATCATTAAAAGAAAGCGGTATGAAAGTGAACGCAAGTAAGACGAAATTTATGATTTTTGAAAGAGAAGAAAGTAAGACGGTACGTGAAATAAGAATAGAAGGGGAGTTGATCGAGCAAGTAGATGAGTTTGTATATCTGGGTTGCGTATTTAGCAGGGATGGGAGATGTGATAAGGATATAGAACGACGAGTGAATACTCTCTATTGTAAAGAATCAAAATGTGTCGAAAAAACACGTATGGCAATTCACAATGCTGTGTTGGTCCCTACTTTAACGTATGGTAGTGAAAGTTGGGTGTGGCAGAAGAAGCACGAGAGTAGAATGAACGCAGTAGAAATGCGGTCGTTAAGGAGTATGTTAGGGCTGAATCTGAATGACAGGGTAAGAAATTGTGTAATAAGAGAAGAGTGTGGTTTGCAAGATGATGTTGTGACCAGGATTAAGAAAGGAATGCTTCGGTGGTTTGGTCATGTGGAAAGAATGAATGAGGAAAGAGTGACAAAGAAAATTTATGTTGCAGAAGTGAATGGCAGAGTCGGAAAGGGACGTCCTAGGCGAAAATTTATCGACCAAATTGGCGATTTATTGAAAACGGGCCAAATTAGGAGTACCCTTAACCGACGAGCATGTATGCGTAGGTGTATGGATGTGAAGGAGGCGAGAGAGTTGTGTCAAGATTGTGCCAAATGGAAGTCTGTAGTCTCTGCCTACCCCTCTGGGTGACTGGAGTGAGTGTTTATTAGGATTATCCCCAACAACTTAGATATGGACTTCAAAAATCGCAATATGATGCAAGAAATAATTTAATTTTAAGCAAACAAAGTAGGCAAACAAAGTATGATTTCTATACAAATCCAATTAAATATTAATATAATGAATGAAAAAAAATATTAAGAATGAACAACGTGTAAACAAATTTGATCCTCTTTATACAGGACCATTTAAGGTTATCGAAGATTATGAAGCAAACGTAATGTTGCACGGCTAAGTTGACATCTGGCACTAGCGCCATCTAGTGTCGGGTAACGGAGCGAGGGGAGAGCTTTCCAGAAAATGACATCACTAATCTTTCATCCGACAGCGCCATCTAGTATCGAATTGAAGAACTAAGCTTTCTGGAAGCCCCAAACTCGAACTTTCTGCGCTTGGTCGGTTGGCGCGGGTATTTACTCGAATATTTCTGGAATATTCTGGATGTTTTCGTGGAAGAGCCCTATATAAAGGCGCTGCAATACGCGATCGGGGAAGTATTCAATTCGGCGAGACAAGCGAGCTTCTTCGCGTTCTGTCACGAACCTCAAGCTCGTAAAAATACGTACATAAAAATCGCACAAGACCATATACATAAACAATAACATTGTTATTATTACTATAAATACAAATAAAATTATTTAAAATTTACTGTGTTTACGATTTTTTTATTATGATATAAGTTGTTATATTATAAGAATTTTAAAATAATGTACACCTTTTTTATTTTTTTTATACACCAAGTTATGTTACATTTCAAAAAAAATATTTTTGTGAATTATTTTCTATATATATATTTGTAGGATAGAATAAGCACTGATGCCACTAAATCTAACGAGTTTTTTGTTAGTTTAGAAAAAATTCTGGTGACTTTTAGCGAAAATTGCACAAGCTGCAATTTTTGTTACGATCTGGCAACTTAAGGCGTAGAGAATGCTATACTCTGACCATTAACGAAATTATAAAATATAAAGAAACGGAAACATTAATAAAAGTTCTCTGTATGTTATGTTTACAATAAAAATCAATCCAAGTCTCTTTTTTTAAATTAAAATAAAATAATAAAAACATATGAAACAACGTAACATACATAAGAAATTATTTAAAATAAAAATGAAACGCCTTATAATTTACATGCAACAGCAATTGAATAGTAGCTACATCTAATCATTTCATACAGTGCTTATTTTAAATAGTATTATTTAAAGTATTATATTATTAAATTATTTTATAGTAATTGTGTATTACTATTAAAAGTTATATTTTGATTGAGAATAAACTGTTTCCTATTTTGGTCGGACTATACCTGTTGTTTGCACTCCTTATTTGTTTACATTACATTTTATTTGTTTAGATTGGGACTTCCCGTATAGTTTTTTTTCGTATCACTTGGGTCAGTTTTGTTGTGCAAATACTTACGTAGGTACTTTCAGTGATTTTATTTAAATCCTCTGTTTCCATTTATAAGTGAATGTTAGTTATTTAATTAAATTCATTAATAATCAAGAGTACCTATTAAATGGATGTACCGCTAAAGAAAAAAAACTATTGTCAAAAATACAGAAAGGAATGGGAAGGCGAATTTAAGTGAATTTAAATGGCTAAGACCGGTGATAACTGACGATACAAAAGCATTTTGTTCATTATGTCATACCGAAATTTATGCGAAAATTAACGACCTAAAAAAACACGCTGCTACAAAAAACATACCTACAGAAAAGTGCGAATTTGTATCGAAAAATAAAAGGATAGATTTTTTACAACCTCCAAAGATGTTGATACCAAAAAGACATCAAGAGCAGAAGGTACGTTAGCCTTATACATGCCGAACATAGTTCTCTATCACACATAAACCACTTGACCGAAGTTTTGAAAAAATGTTTTAAGGATTCACCAGTTGCCACTGATTTAAAAATGCACAGGACAAAATGCACCATTTAAAACCATACACAACCAACCACATTTTAAGCAGATATTAACAGATGATATCAGTTCTAAAAAATTCAGCCTTATCATCGACGAGTTTACCGACATCAGCGTTTCAAAACTCTTTGGGATAGTCGTAAGATATTTTAGCACAAAGCAAGATTCAGTCATTTCTTCATTTCTGGATTTAGAGCCATTAAAAAGTTCTGATGCTCGTGGGATCGTGGTTGCTTTACTTAATTGTTTAAATACGTATGGATTAAAAGTAAAAAATATGGTTGGATTAGGAACTGACAATGCTTCCGTTATGACGGGTATTAATAATGGTGTCCATACCATACTAAAAACTGAACATGACTTACTAAATTTAGTTTTAGTTCGATGTGTGTCACTCGCTTCAGTTAGCTGTAAGCCACTCTTCAGAAGGAACACTTCCTAGAAATATAGAGTTTCTCATACGAGAAACATACAATTGGTTTTCTCATTCTTCTAAACGACGCGAAGAATACAGATTACTATATGAAACTATACATTCTGGTGAACAACCGCTGAAAATCTTGAGGTCTTGCGATACTCGATGGCTCTCAATTGAACCAGCCGTGGCAAGGATTCTTTCCCAATGGGATGAACTTAAATTACACTTCTCTGCCACCAAAGACAAGTGTTACACCACAGACTTACTGAACGCGATGTATTCGGATGAAGTAAATAAATTGTACATATGCTTTTTAAGAAGTATATTGAGTGAAGTACAACCTGGTGTTAAAAACTTCGGAAGCGAAAGATCAAATCCACTTTACTTACTCAACGAATTGATGGCACTTTTTAGGTCAATTTGTAACAGAATATTATTACCTAATGCAGCCGTTACCGACAAGGATTGCCTCTTTATCAATTTAAAACGTCATTTGAACCCCTGTCCATATTTGGGGTATCTTTTTGAATCCCAATTATGCCGAATGTCATTACCCCTACGACGATAAACTCTGTGAGAAAACGTTGCATAGATTTCAATGTTAAATAGGCTAAGGTGTTGCAGGCAAGGCTCCCATCAAACTACGTCACATTGGAAAAATGTCTCTTTTGAGTGTAGAAAGTACGTTGCGCCAAGGCAAAGATAATAATATTTCTATGTCTGAATTTTTTTTCTTTTAAGAAGAATATTAACAATGCTATAAACATTACTAATATTCCACTTAACCACTCGTGGTAAGCTTAAATTGCTTGTGTTACGAGTGGTTCACGCCAGTAGTCGAATGGTGGATTCGAACCCACGACCTTTTTGAGTTCGCAGTCCACGCCCTGCCATTAGGCTACTGTCGCTTAGAATTAGAATTGGCTCAAGAGTTGTGCTACGAAGATAACCAGATCGACAAAATCCTCCAACAATGGCACAATGTAAACTTTGTAAAATGGGAAAATACTAACGAAGTCATAAAGTTTTGGGCAGAAGTAAAAAAAAGATGCATCGGGAGCACACATATTTGAAGAGTTGTCTAATCTAGCTTTTTCAGTGTTATCGTTACCCCATTCGAATGCTGAGGTTGAAAGAATTTTCAGCGCAATGAACATTGTCAAATCTAAACTAAGAAATAAAATGTCAGTGTCAACGTTAAACAGCATTATGTTTTTGCGAAATCAGTTAAAAATTCTTAAGACTAATTGCTTTACTTATCAGCTACCAGATGCAATAATAGCGCAAATCCGAAAAGATGGAAAATATTCATTTAGAGATAAAAAAAAACAACCAACGGAATTGCAACAACTTTGTACATCTCAAACTGTCCGTACCGATGAGGGGAGTGAAGATGAAGAAGTGCTCCCTACAACATTATTTGACATCGAGTTAGAGTTTTAGTTATTTTCTAAATCTTATTCTTATATATATTGTTCGCTTTTTCTTTGTTTCACGTTTTCTTTAATAAAATTATATTTATCGACATTTAGAGACTTTTTTTGTTACTAAATTCACCTATAACTAGGGACTTTTTGGTGACAGTCTAGAGATCTACACTAATTCAATGTGGCAACACTGAGAATAAGAGGGAGCTAGTAATAAATCTACAGTCAAGACCACTAGACGTATCGTTTATTCCCCGAACCTCCCAACATTACACTTGCCTTGAGGACACCCGCATTAATCGGACAGAACAGTAATCGGATGGAAAGACAGATGCTGATAACATATTCCACTTATTTTGCTGTACGTATGACAAACAATCTAGCAAACAGTTTACTCGGAACTAATCTTTGACTCGAGGTTTAATGCCCCGAGCGACATGTGAATGTACCAGAGTAGCATGTGGCAGTAGAACGTCACCATGATGCTTGCTCGTGTCTACATCTCTTCTCACCATGCTTATGCATAGATGTGAATTATTTGAATGATATATCCCACCAAAAACATTCTGTAAAAAACTAGCCAAGTCTCGATGGAGCTGCTTGTTTGTCTCTAAAAAGTAATGAAATCTAGACAAAGTCGTGCCAAGTCTAAGGTTCCTTACTGCGATTTCTTTATTATTATAGTTAATGTTGTGTGACTTGGCCGTTGAAGGGTACACAAGGGTACAAAACCAGGTGCTACCTGACACCCTTGCATCAATCTGTCGCCAGAACCGCTACCCATTGACGATGGAAAATTGCCACTTGGAAAACGTTGATTGAATAACCAGTCAATTGTAGGCAATTGTAAATGCGGTATGTCGATCTGTTCTAATAGTTTGGTTGGGCTCTTGTGTTTTCTAATCAGGGTCACCAGGTACTCCAGATGTTCGATTAACCTAGTTTTTATAGTTTTCTCTTTATGTGGCCATTAAGCCCTAACTCTGTACTAAATTTCAGCTCTCTGAGTTTATGGGAAGTACTAGTTCTATTCTGATGATCATGAGTGAGTGAGTGAGTGTCATAAATGCGAAACTTTGCTTTCGCTTAACTTCGGAACTAAATGACCTACAGACTTGAAATGAATGGATGATGAATGAACTTGAATGGATTTTAAGTATGTGATTATAGTTTACTGGATGCCGAAAATTTCTGCGTTCTGGTATTATCCAGAGGTTCTCAAATAGGGGCCTGAAAATACGGCGAAATGGTTCCAGTAAAGGATGGTACGGCAGTGTTTGCTTCGCGCTCGACTTGGCGGGGGCACTGCCGTGCCCCCCGATTTAAAAATTCAATCACAAAATATTAGGTCTTTACTTATGAAACTGTCGTTTTTTATGGTATAAGTTAATGTAATTCTTTTTCTATATTTTTTATTTCTGTTAATCAAAGTAATCACCCATGTGATCGATGCATCTTTGACAACGCAGGGGCCGTTTACAGATTCTTCCTAAAGAAATCAGCTGAAGGAGAGGCAACAAATTCTTTGAAGGCATTTTGTACTGCCTTTCGGGTATTGAACATTTTTCAAAGTAGAAAGGTCTGTAGGCACAAGGTACGGTGAGTACGATAGATGACGAAGAGATTCCAACCCCAGCTCTAGTAACTCGGAGCTGTGCAGTATGAGGTAGAGCGTTGTTTTGCAAGAGCAGCGAGAAAGAGCGATTGACTAAAGCTAGTTGGAGACGTGCGACCTTCTCTACCATTGTGTTCAGTTCTTCACAGTACACATCTGCAGTAATGCGCATACCGTTTGTTAATAAGCTGTGATGCATCACACCGATGCTAGATCACCAGACAAGTACCATCACTTTTCTAGGGGTAAATTTTAATTTAGGACATTATTTAGGTGTTGAACCAGGATCCAACTTACTTGCTGAGCGCTTGCGATTGTCAAACATAATCCATTTTATTCTATTTAATTACGTTGCCACGTTGGTGCCACGACGGTACTCATATTCCATAATTATTCGGATTTTCCATAATATTGTTGCACGCCTAAGTTGACGTCTGGTACCTGGCACTAGCGCCATCTAGTGTCGGGGACCAGAGCGAGGAGGGCTTCCTAGAAAATTTCAATCTTGAACTTCCCACAAACAGCGCCATCTAACAACATAAAAAAAAATTGGTTGCCTGTAAAGTCGGTATACGGGCGAAAGTTTTACGTGACAACGACTTTGAGTGGTAAAATAATTTTAATGTGAATATTCATTCGTATAGTAGGAAGAAGGATGAAATAACACTTTTTATGTCTGTCTCTCTCGCTCTTAGGCGGGCTAACCATGCCCGAGTGGAAGGGACGCGTGCCTCTCACTCGCTCTCATTGTGAGCGCATAACGTGAGCGGAGCGTAACGCAGTTTCTTGAAGTGTCACCCGGCAAACCAATTTATAAGACGTTGTCACGTCAAAAGGAACAGAAGAATTAAGTTTTTTAGAAGCCCCACACTCGAACATTCTGCACCTGGTCGGTCGGCACCCGTATTTGCTGGAATATTCTGGATGTTTCGGTGGAAAAGGTGTATTTAAAGCCGCTGCAAGCCGCGATCGAGGCAGTATTGAATTTGGCGAGACAAGCGAAGCTTTGGAGCGAAATAAAGTTAATCAGTGTGATTAATTATTAGTGTCTTTTAGGTTTTAATTGGTGTTCGGTAGTAAAAGTGTAAATTTTGGTAATTCAATCGGCAATTTTTAATGTCACGAACCTCAAGCTCGTAACAATACGTACCATACGTATCCATAATAATCAAAAAGATTCATAAGCTATGAAAATATAACGTTAGTCAATAAACAAATTATTAGTTTTGAAAAAAATATTCCATGTTTGTAAAATAAAATTAATTTGAAATGACTGAAGAACGGCAATTTCATAGGTAAAGACCTATTATCTATTTTATTTTGCATTTAAAATACATTTTTTCAAAAGCTATTTTGTATTTTATTTGAAAAATTTTGTTTAAATATTTATTTTATTTAATACATAAATATTTAAACAAATATTACACATTTGCTTGGTGGAATGATTATGAAGTCACATAGACTGAACGTAAAAGATAAAATCTTTAAAGAAAATACTAGTGATAAAATCAGTGATACAAGGTATTTTATTTTGAAAATAAGTTTAACTATTGTGTATTTTATTTGAAATAAAAAACACAGGCTTTTCCTATAGATTGCCTCATAGGGGGAATGTTTGACGTGGTTGCCCCCACAGTCCACTTGATGGTAAGTGAATGCTGCAGCCCACACACGTCTGCATCCGTCCTCGCACTTGGGGCAACCACAGATGTTTATAATTATTATTGAGGAAGATACAGTTGCCCATTTTCGACTTCCGTTTCGCTTGGTCGCCCTTTACAACACTCGGATGATATAGGATAGTAAATTTTCTTCCGTCGCCACTACATCATTGTACAAGGTTTACGGCGGGCGTAAAGAGATGGTTAGACCGATAAAATATTATTAACATATTCCACACTCACTTTTAAAACGTTTGTATGCATTAATATATTATAATTCACATACTCCTAACTTCTAAGGTACCGTAGTTTTATTCGGGGTTATTTCAAGAAGTAAATAACAAATCTCGGAAGGTATGAGGTAGACACGCGAGAGGCAAACTTCACATTCCATGGATTTTTTTATTTCTTGTGTGAATGATCAGCAATGGGCTCATTATGAACTAAATAAGATGCATATAGTATAATAATACATGGTTCTCCCCATGACCATGAGTGTTGTAAAGTATTCGAAACGTCAGGAATTTAAAACACGATAAAATCGGTAAAACTTAGTTTCATATAAATCACAAATGTGTTGAGCAATTGTCTTAATTTTGTGTTTTTCCGAGACAAAAACACAAACTTCAAATGCGTAGAATGTTGAGAGTACAAAGGGGAGACCAGCCGAGCATCTAGTTGTTTCATGGTGTAATGGGGAGGAAGGAATTCACTATCAATTATTTAATTCCTGTAACAATCTTAAGGGAATTGCATTTGGCGTTGGTTCCGGTGTATAAATGACTGAAGATTCATTAAAATGTTTAGAGCAGACCACGTAATTTTTTGGGCTTAAATCCGGTTTGATAAGCTCAGTTTTATTAAATCCGACGATTTCCGACCCGGTAAAAATACACATCATCAAGGTCCTTTTTAGGTATAATAATAGTATAAAAATCACAGATAATATACATAAAAGTTTAGTGCGTATTAGCGTTTAACGCAAAAACAAAAACATGTTCATTAACAGTACGACTGCCTAAAACAAAGGTAGATTCATTGATTTATAGTTTTGTGTAACTCAATGGGTAGATTTAATTAATGTAATTACGTCGTGATAAGAATGTTAATAGGTTGGTTTGTGGGATTTTCAAAAGTAATAATAGGCTGCCTACATCTGTCTAAAATATAATATTTTTTATATATTATGTAATATTGTTACCGCACTAAGCGTTGCTATATTATATGTTCTTTGATGCAGATGCCATCTCATCGAGCCCAGACAAGAAGGTCGTCGACACGCGCCTAGTGAATGTTCTAAACATAGCATTATCTATAGTTTTGTTTTCTGCATCCACGAAACAATTTTACGTACATAATGATACTTTCCGCGTACGTAGAATCGTCTATTTTATTTTTTGCTGTACCGGCGACTTTGTTTCCGTAAAGTAGTGTCGATAATTTGTTGTATTACAGACCATGAAGTATAAAGGAATATCAACTGATATGGCTGCTAAGACTATACATTTATATAATAAGTCTAGCACGTGGTAGAACCGTGCTGCAGCTGTACGTGTTGTGGTTGTGGCACGTACTGATCGTCTCAATCGGCGAAGGAAGCTCTCACACACAGAACACCAGAGTGAAATAGCATTTTATTACTTTGTGTTTCATAAAGTGAGTGTAGAGAACGGGAGATATTTTAATACTGGAAACGAGGCATTCAATAGTAGTCATCAGGGGTGACAACACATATGTAATTTGTTTCTTAATCGAGGATTGGTGTAGATGTCTTTGGGCCACAGCGTCCACTTATCATCAGTGTGACTGTGTGCTCATTTGTCGCCCTTATCCGTTAACAGTTAACACACATTTGTGAAAACAAAAATCATCTACGTATGTTTTAAATAACTTGTTATAAATTTTACATATTTTTAGGTACCTTCTCTAAGTATAGGTAAATATATATGAAAAGGAATTCGGCTCGCGAGGACCAATTGAAAAGGACCTAACGGAATTCGGAAAATAATACTAAGAAACAGAAGGGAGGAATCGAGGCTTCTCTCGATCCAGCCTCCTATCGCGCCTACGTTGGGTTCGGGAACAACGTATGTGATCTCCGCAACGGAGTAACACACTAGGGCGATAACCTCTTTCCTTTTCAGCAAGTAGGTTCAGACGGGGATTACGGGTCTTCCGAAGTCGTCCCGGTCCCGACGCCTTAATTCTTCGATGTGGACTGTATAACTTAAGGGATCTTGGGAATGAAACAGCAATTATCTTCAAACCGTTCCGTGAGAGAGTAATCACTTTTCCCTATACTCTTCTTCTTGACTGCTGGTTTTCACTTTTCCCGAAGGATTTTCTTGTTTTTCCGAACTATTTTCCCGAATTATCTTCTTCCCCGAACTATTTTCTTTTCCGAACTATTTTCTTCCCCGAACGAATTGCAATAAAACCCGTTTACTAAGCTACCCCCAGAGCTAAACGCGAAAGTGAGCCGCGCATTTCGCGTGCCTGCGCAACTTAATTACATGAATTTGTACTATTACTCTCTCACGTTTCACTTAATTTCTTTATTTACTCAAGTCATATTCAAATACAATTTGTCAATATAGGTAGTACAAAACAATATCTACACTATGATATGCATTATATCTTCATATTACAAAAAACCTTTTATTTATTAAACGAAAACCACCTATTTTACTCACAAATCCAAAATGCAAACTTCTTAAATATTTAACACAGAAAGTTAAAACAATGTTTCCTACTTGAATTTATACATAAGTTAACTAATACAATAGTTTAATTTACATTTTCTCTATTCATTTCACTATTTAAAACACTTTTAAATTTCTTATACAAAACTATCATTATTTCACTTATGCACATGAATTTTCACATAAAAATAACACAGAATTCACCTTTTTAGCACGTACAATCAACCTGAAATAGTTTACAAGTCATTTTTACATAAATTGCTGAAATTTCAAACATTTTAAATTTTTACATATTCGGCCTCCTAAGGGCGTGGTCAGCGTGCTTCCGTGAACTCACACTATTTGAACAACTAACTTTGCACGACTCTCGACTATCAGAAAAAATGAAAGTCTGAAATACACTTAATTTTAACAATATTAAATAGACAAGTGTTTCTACATAATTTTCAAACAGTAGGAAACTATTTCTGATAAGATTCTTACTTGTTATCATGCTTCTTATCAGATAACAATACAAGTGAATGTTTTCATTAATCAATTATAACAAATAGGCATTTGTTTTCGTACAAACGTATCAAACTTATACAAGACAATACTTATGCAATTAATTTCCTTTAATTCTGTCTATGCACAGAGTGATTATCTCGACCGGGGAACCAATCCGATCTTTAACTTTACTTTAATATTCTTATGAATTTACATCATTAGAAAGATGATTTCAACCGGGGAACAAATCCGGTAACATAATTTATATCTTAAATTCCTTACGAATTTATTAGGCGATATTACCTAGGAAAACAAACAAACTAGTCCGGCCTGGGAGTCGAACCCAAGACCTTCTTATCATTAATTCGACATTTCTTTAAGATTTAACTAAGCATTTTCTTATCAGAGCGTCGTGGCTCGATAATTTGCTTTTCATGACTATGCGTCATCGGTTGATTTAATAAACTGAAACATTCTTATAGGCGCGTCGCCAACAATCTCCCCCCCGTGCGTTAGCACCATCATTTGGGAGGCGTCGCGGGTACCAGGACTATTATTCTGGATGTAGGTCTCCTCAAGATACCTGTGCTAGTAATGACGTCAACCACTCTGGTGTGACCGTCTGGTCCCGGTAACGTTCTACTAATTTTGCCTTTCGGCCACGTATTTCGTGGCAACGAATGATCTATTATCAAAACAATATCGCCTTCTTTAGGTTCCATGAACTTTCCGTTATTACCTGTTCGCGGTATTAAGGTAGGCATGTATTCCTTCAGCCACCTTGTCCAAAAATGGTCGGCTAACCTCTGTGCAGCTTTCCAATTGAGTTGACCCGTCAGATGCCGCTCTAGAAATAATCCAGGTGGTCGATCACCACATGAGCGTCCCAGAAGAAAATGATTGGGTGTCAAACCCTCTTCAGGACTATCCATACTGAATGTTACTAGAGGCCTGGAATTTACCGTATGCTCTGCTTCTAAAAGTAACGTATGTAGAACCTCCTCTCGTGGGTTCCTTTCCTTGAGCGTAGCGGTCAACGCAATTTTAATCGACCTTACTAACCTCTCCCAGGCGCCACCCATGTGCGGTGCTCCCGGAGGTATAAATTTCCATTTAATGTACTTCTTAAATGACTCATTTTTCATGCCCTCATAGCATTCTTCGCATGCTTTCAATAATTCTTTATTTGCAGCTTTGAAATTCGTCCCGTTATCGCTGTATATAACGGTTGGTTTTCCTCTTCTGGCGATAAATCGCCTTAACGCCATTATCATTGACGCTGGTGTCAATGAGGCTGCTAATTCCAGATGTACTGCTCTGGTAGTCAGACACGTAAATAAAACACCCCAACGTTTTTCGTGTCGCCTTCCTATAGTCACACTCATAGGACCGAAATAATCCACAGCTGAGCATGTAAAAGGTGGTTCATGATGAGCTATTCTCTCCAGAGGAATATTTCCTTGTGGCACGTTCTGCGGCTTTGACCTGTATGTCCTGCACCACTGGCAATGATGTGACACACTTCGTACTACATTACGTAAGTTCAAGACGTAAAATTTCTGGTTCACCTCATTCATCACCGTCTGGTGATTGGCATGTCCAAAATGATGATGAACTTCGCTAATCATCATTTTAACGATTTCATGTTTACCGTCTAATATGACAGGTTTTCTACTTTCCTCGGTCAAATTAGACTTGAAAGGTAAACGTCCATTTAAACGAAGTAAGTTATCTTCTCCTATTTCCATAGATAATTTACTTAAGCGTGAACTTCTTTCAACGCTTTTGCCTGCTTTCAAACATTTTATTTCCGCATAAAAACATTCGTCTTGAACGAACTTCCAAATTAAGAATTCCGCTTTTTTCAAGAGCGCTATGTCCAACGCGCCATCGGGTCCTTTAACCGACTTTGCTAAAACTTTGTTGGAACACATAACCGACTTTTCGGCTGCGTCGTCGGGTCCTTTAACCGACTTTCTTAAACTCTTGAATTTTTCTACCGCTTGTAAGGTGCGTGTAGTTGCCCCAAGGAATTTCTTAAAGCTGCTAAATCGTCCGTAGTCGGGTAGACTTAACGGTTCTTGCTTTCTTAACGCATTTACGCCCTTTGGCGATTTTTCTTCACCTGTTTCTAAGCCTTTTATGGTGTCCACTTGTTTGGGCCATAAATCAGGACTTTTCCTGAGGAATTCAGGTCCTTGAAACCAGCGATGACTTACATCGAAGGTGGAAGGGAAATTTCTCGTGGCGTCATCTGCCACATTTTGTGACGTTGGAACCCATCGCCATTCACATGGTTTACTGTGATCTTCGATCTCAGCCAATCGATGAGCAACGAATGGTTTAAAAGCGCGAGGATCTGACTTAATCCACGCTAACACTGTACGTGAGTCTGTCCAAAATACTCTCTCGGACATCTCGTACTTGCTCTCTTCACTAACCGAAGCAGCCAGTCTGCTGCCCATAAGAGCTGCTTGCAATTCAAGCCTTGGAATCGAAATTGGTTTCAATGGCGCTACTCTTGCCTTTGCGGCGATCAACGTAATCCGCCTTCTTCCTTGCTCGTCCGTGGTGACGTAATACACCGCGGCGGCGTATGCTTTTTCACTAGCATCCGTGAATGTATGCAACTCTCCCTTGCCGATGCCTTCAGCAACGGGTCTAGGTACTTCTAAATGACCTAATTTCTTCACTTCCGATATCCATTTACAAAATAACACGTGTAATTCGTGTGAAACTTCTTCATCCCAAGAGATGCCTGTCCTCCATACTTGCTGGATCAACGACTTCCCTTGAATCGTTACGGGTGATGCGAGTCCCAAAGGATCGAAAACTGACATCACAGCGCTAGTTATCTCCCTCTTCGTAGGCGGTCGCAAACCTTCCATCACCTCTTCCGGTGTGCTACGAAGACTTGTGGAGAAACTTATTATATCCCGTTTGATATTCCAAATCAAACCTAACGTGCGCTCTGTATGCTCTTTATCTCCCAGCGAAGCACTGTCGCTCTTATATTTATTTTCCATTTTACTTAAAACTTCGGGTCGGTTGCTAGCCCATCCCCTCAGTTGGAAAGAAGCATGCTTATGTAATTCATACATATCGTTTACTATCCTTTCGGCCGTCGTCACGTCGGGAAATGCCTGTAGATAGTCATCCATATAGAAATTGCTTTCCGTAGCGGAAGCTGCTTCTGGATAGATATGCGCGTTGTCCTGCGCATTCCTATTCTTTACATATATAGCAATGCAAGGTGATGATGCCGCTCCAAATATGAGTGACGTCATTCTATACTCTTCCGGTGGCGCGTCACGATTGTGCCGCCATAAGAATCGAAGGCTATCCCTGTCTTCATCCCGGATTTTCACTTGCAGGAACATTTCTTTAATGTCTGCCATTACTGCCACGCTTCCTTCTCTGAATCGTAGCAGAACTCCGAACAACGACTTCAATAAGTCCGGTCCGGTTAACAATGCATCATTGAGACAACGTCCGCCCGTCTTTGCGGCGGCGTCGAAAACTATCCTTATTTTCTTCTTTTGTGGGTGAGTCACTGCGAAGTGAGGAAGGTACCACGTACGTGGGGAAATGGAAATATGGTTCGCTTTCTCTGCGTAACCGTTAACGATGAGATTTTCAATTTGCTTCTCATATTCCTTTTTCAACTCGCTATTTTTGTCGAGCTTTTTCTCAATATTAAACAGGCGACTTTCAACCTGCGCTCTATTCGACGGCAAGCACTCATTGTCTGTGCGCCATAACAAAGCAGTCTCGTACCTATTATTAGGTATACGACGTACCGTTTTGTTCAAAATACTTAATGCTCGTTCTTCTGGGTCGTTCACGGGTTTTCTAGCCGATACTCCCAGAGATTCCAAGCTAAAGTAATCCTTGATTAATTTATCCATATCTTCCTCCTTCTTGGTGGAAATGTGGTTAACGATCTTGATCGGTTTAATGCCACCCGATATGTGACCATGCAAAACCCATCCAAGTTTGGTGAGCGATGCTACAGGTAGGTTCTTACCTCCTGAAATTAATTCACGAGTAACTATGAGATGCCAATTGTCCTGACCAATTAATATGGTAGGTTTGGACCTCTCATACATCAACTCATCCTTAATCGGTGTCAAATGAGGACACCGTTGTAATAATTCTCGGCTTACCGACTGCGGAGAAAGGTTAAGTGACTTAATTGTTTGTACACTTATCTCTTCTAAGTCGCTCGAGTAAATGCCTTTTATCTTAATGTTTAAGCGATACGAACTATCGTCGTTAATTCGCTTTCCTCCCACGGCTTCGATACGTAATCCCTCTTTACGTCCGCGAGGCGCTAATTTTTGAGCCATCCACTCCTCTATGAGTGTCATGGTCGATCCCTCATCCAGAAGAGCTGTTGTCCTGACCTTTCCTCTAGGCCCATGCAACTCGACCGGTATGATCTTTAAATATGCACATGCCAGTGCATTTACTGTACTAACAGTTGTAATCTGAGCATCTTTACCCCCCTCGTCCCCTTGTGGCGAGGTTTTTTCAATGGGGTATCGGTGTAGCATTCGATGATGTGACATTCTACATCCCTCTACACCACATTTTTTCGCTTTGCACTCTAACCTCCTATGGTTAGGTGACAAACATTGGAAACATACTTTCGCCTTTTTGACCGCTTCCCAATTCTCGTGAATATTCATGTCCTTAAACTTGTAACAACTCACTATAGAGTGCTCCTTGTTGCATATAACACACTTATGTGTTACCCGACTTACAGGCTTATCCTGGGTTGTCATAACCACCTGTCGGTTGTGCCCTTTACTATTTCGGCGTTCTAAACGCTCGCTCGATTTACTTCGGCGCATATAGCGCTCGCTCACGGCACATCTGCGTACACCTCCCTTTGCAGTGTGTACAGTTTGCTTCCTGAATTCAGGACGCTTCCTTTTTTCAGGCGCATTTTCATTGTTTAAGGACGCTCCAAATTGTTCACTCAATAAATTTAAAAACTTGGCCATCTTTTGTAACTCTGGCTCCAAAGGATATTGAGCTCGATATTCAAACCATTTAAATTTAATCATAGTTCCGAGCTTCTCCACTATGCGGCTCACTAACTCCGGTGAGTACAAATACTGTGGTTGATTCAACGCTTGTATCGTGGCAACCACGTTCGTAATACGACTTGCAAAAGATCCTATATTCCGGCAATCTTCTGCCAATCTTGGCATACGCTTTACATTCTCGATTTCGGCTAGAATGAGCATCTCAATCCTACCGAATCTTCTTTCGAGAGCGTTCATTATCTCTTCAGGTTCACACAAAGTAAACAACAACGACTTAACCGCTTCCTTAGCGGTGCCCTTTAATGCCCTCCTAAGGCGTGCGACATTCTGCACCCCTGAAAATTGGCTTCTCGTGTCTTCAAACACCGTTTTGAAAATTATCCATTCACCCGGGTCTCCATCGAACACCGGTAATTCCTGGAGGAAATGAAGCTGGGAAGACTTATCTTTACCAGCTATTTTTATTGCACTCACAATCGCTTCGGTCAATTCTGACACCTCACTCGCGTGTGTTTTCTGTGCATTTCCTTGGTTGCGCTCGATCTCCGCCCCTTTGCGGCGTGATCCTTTACACGCTTCCTTATCAGTAATGTCGGGTTGTGCTACACTAACCGGCGCGCTCATTATGGTCTGCTGAACCCAACTCCTTACGAAAGGTTCCACCTGAGTATTCCGCTCTTCATCATCCTCACTCGAGTCGATCTCCTCTTCTCGGTTGAGTCGTGCCAACTCCAATTGAGACTTGGCCAAGGCAGCAGCTGCCTGTGCTCGTTCGAGCTCTGAGCGTTCGAATTTAATCCGCGCCTCTAATTCGGCTTTCAGCCTCGCCGATCGCGATGACCTACTACCTCTTTGTGACCCTTTATCACTAGTGTGCCCGATTACTGTCCTTGACGATGCCGCTTCTTCGGTCCTTTGACCTACTTTTTCGACCACCGTTTCACTCCTGGATATAACGGATTGTTGTGCGGTACTGGCCTGCGTACC
The DNA here is from genome assembly GCA_036936625.1 of Parnassius smintheus behrii. Taxonomy (NCBI): domain Eukaryota; kingdom Metazoa; phylum Arthropoda; class Insecta; order Lepidoptera; family Papilionidae; genus Parnassius; species Parnassius smintheus. The sequence goes on along the minus strand of JAUPFT010000005.1, from coordinate 425,642 downwards.
ACTGGTGTCCGTTCTGTTGCTTGTCGTTGCCACGGACGTTCCTGTGTCCCACGTGCATGTGGACGTGTCGGTGGTGGCTCCACTTGAAGGAGTTGCTCCATTCGACGCAGTAGCTGTGGTCGCTTCAGATGGTTCCGCTTCTTTAGCTTTTCTTGAGAGCCCTGTCCTTGTCCTGCTCCCTTCGCTTCTCCCTGTCTGGTCTTGTGCCTTCTTCATCTTGCAGGAAGGTGATTGTTGGCCTACGGTCCCTAACTGTCCCTACGGTCCCTACAACCCCTTACCTACAACCCTCTACACCCCAACCTAATACCACTACCCCTCCCCCCCCTTTATCTCCCAACCCTACAACCCTACTACCACCCTAACAGCCCTAACAGCCCTATCAATCCTGAACGGGGCCTACCGAGGTGAGCCGTCCAGGGATGGAGTCGTGCAGGAATGGAATGGAGGAAAGGTTCAGGAACTGTCCCGCCAAGGAATATGACGAAACAGTCGAGCGGTAGTGCAAGCGCAGTCTCGCTCGAGAGAACTGCTCCACCCGAAGGTGTTATGCCAGAGCCCAACCGTTTGGCACCGTTAGGTGGTCGGGATGTATACTGTGCTCGCCGCCCAGTTGCCGGTGACGCCTCGTCCAGGCGCCCTCCTCCGGCCGCGATGCAGTCAGGTGCCCACGCGCACCCTCGCCCGGCAGCAGCAGCGGTGGATGCTTCTTGCACCCTGATGACCCGACGGGAAATGCCGGACACAGTTGTCCGACAGGAAATGCCGAGCACGCTTGCCCGACAGGAAAAATGCCAAGCCCTGCTTGGCCACGATGAGTGCCTTCACAAGACACCTGCGCCCGGCTGCGATACGTGCCCCATGCGAGCACACGCTCCCGGCCGCAATCCCGGTTTTCTTTCTTCCGGTAGTTCCAGGTCCCGTCCTTCAGCGCTGACGTCCTGGTCTTCTGGCCTTTGGTCCTATTGCTTCAGCTCAAACCTCCGGCTTCCTTCGGTTGCTGATCTTCACTCGGCTTCCGAAGGTCTTCTTTTTCCACAACCAGCAGTCCACAGCTGGTTCCTTGATCCAGCTGGCGGGGTTCGGGTGGTCTTTAATCCGGCTCCGAAGGTCCAATTGAAAAGGAATTCGGCTCGCGAGGACCAATTGAAAAGGACCTAACGGAATTCGGAAAATAATACTAAGAAACAGAAGGGAGGAATCGAGGCTTCTCTCGATCCAGCCTCCTATCGCGCCTACGTTGGGTTCGGGAACAACGTATGTGATCTCCGCAACGGAGTAACACACTAGGGCGATAACCTCTTTCCTTTTCAGCAAGTAGGTTCAGACGGGGATTACGGGTCTTCCGAAGTCGTCCCGGTCCCGACGCCTTAATTCTTCGATGTGGACTGTATAACTTAAGGGATCTTGGGAATGAAACAGCAATTATCTTCAAACCGTTCCGTGAGAGAGTAATCACTTTTCCCTATACTCTTCTTCTTGACTGCTGGTTTTCACTTTTCCCGAAGGATTTTCTTGTTTTTCCGAACTATTTTCCCGAATTATCTTCTTCCCCGAACTATTTTCTTTTCCGAACTATTTTCTTCCCCGAACGAATTGCAATAAAACCCGTTTACTAAGCTACCCCCAGAGCTAAACGCGAAAGTGAGCCGCGCATTTCGCGTGCCTGCGCAACTTAATTACATGAATTTGTACTATTACTCTCTCACGTTTCACTTAATTTCTTTATTTACTCAAGTCATATTCAAATACAATTTGTCAATATAGGTAGTACAAAACAATATCTACACTATGATATGCATTATATCTTCATATTACAAAAAACCTTTTATTTATTAAACGAAAACCACCTATTTTACTCACAAATCCAAAATGCAAACTTCTTAAATATTTAACACAGAAAGTTAAAACAATGTTTCCTACTTGAATTTATACATAAGTTAACTAATACAATAGTTTAATTTACATTTTCTCTATTCATTTCACTATTTAAAACACTTTTAAATTTCTTATACAAAACTATCATTATTTCACTTATGCACATGAATTTTCACATAAAAATAACACAGAATTCACCTTTTTAGCACGTACAATCAACCTGAAATAGTTTACAAGTCATTTTTACATAAATTGCTGAAATTTCAAACATTTTAAATTTTTACATATTCGGCCTCCTAAGGGCGTGGTCAGCGTGCTTCCGTGAACTCACACTATTTGAACAACTAACTTTGCACGACTCTCGACTATCAGAAAAAATGAAAGTCTGAAATACACTTAATTTTAACAATATTAAATAGACAAGTGTTTCTACATAATTTTCAAACAGTAGGAAACTATTTCTGATAAGATTCTTACTTGTTATCATGCTTCTTATCAGATAACAATACAAGTGAATGTTTTCATTAATCAATTATAACAAATAGGCATTTGTTTTCGTACAAACGTATCAAACTTATACAAGACAATACTTATGCAATTAATTTCCTTTAATTCTGTCTATGCACAGAGTGATTATCTCGACCGGGGAACCAATCCGATCTTTAACTTTACTTTAATATTCTTATGAATTTACATCATTAGAAAGATGATTTCAACCGGGGAACAAATCCGGTAACATAATTTATATCTTAAATTCCTTACGAATTTATTAGGCGATATTACCTAGGAAAACAAACAAACTAGTCCGGCCTGGGAGTCGAACCCAAGACCTTCTTATCATTAATTCGACATTTCTTTAAGATTTAACTAAGCATTTTCTTATCAGAGCGTCGTGGCTCGATAATTTGCTTTTCATGACTATGCGTCATCGGTTGATTTAATAAACTGAAACATTCTTATAGGCGCGTCGCCAACAATATAATATAAACAATATATATATATATATATATATATATATATATATATATATATATATATATATATATATATATATATATATATATAGTATATACAAACAAATTTCCAAACAAGAAATCGGTCATTGAAAAAAATTTAAACTAAATTGACATCATTTTAAATAATATCTCAGGTATCAGGTAGAACTGTGTGTTATGACTGATAAGTGCGTTTATACGTGGTAGAGCCATGCTGCAGTTATATTAGAAGTATAGTTGTGGCACGGATGGGTCGGCTCGACCGGGGAAGGACCACGCTCTCACAGAATACCAGCGTGAAATAGTAGCTTAATGCTGCTGTATTTCGTATGGTGAGTGTAGAGAACCGGAGACCCTTTTTACTGGAAACGAGGCATTCCATCTTAGTCCTCACGGGTGACAACGCATCTGCATTTTGATTCGTAATCGAGGATAGATGTGGATGTCTATGGGCCACAGGAACCACTTACCATCAGGTGAACTGTGTGCTCGTTTGTCACCCTATCGTATAAAAAAAAAGTGCGTCTATGATTGATGATTGATGAGCCTAGATTGATAGATAGATAGATACTAGATTCTAACTTGAGGGTAATAATGTAGATGTCTATAGGCCACAGCATCCACTTACCATCAGGTGAACTGTGTACTCATTTGTTACTCTTACTTTAAAAAAAATACTACGTCTGCAGCACAATTTGGTCGACCATCTCTCTGCAGAATAAAAAAAGGTTCTGAATTCAACTACGAACTTGGTATGATTGCAACTTTTACACTGTAATCCAAAGATAGCTTTATTCAAAAGATCTGTGGTGTTTTAGCTATCGAGCGTTCGATGCCGCACTTATGTAGTTTTATTGCAACTGATAACACTAAGTGCGGCGCCCGCGCGCTGAGCGAACTGCGATAGTTTGTGACGACCTGTTGACGTGCTTCTCTACTAAATGGTGGGCAGACCCTATCTTGAAATCCAGGCAGTAAATTCAAATCCAACCCGCAATTTCAAAAGTTTTCTCTCTCAGTTTACCTGAATTTTTATTATAATTATTATTTTTCTATTAAAGGTTATGTATTTATTTTACCTTAAACAATAGATTACGGTATAATCATAAGTTTGTACCGCTAACAATAACAAATATTTGCGGAATTAAAAAAAAACACCGCTATTATTTGTTAAATGCGTGACTTCCTATTGCAGGACATCGCCTTTGAGTGGTAAAATGGTTTAATACTCAAAGCGCACCGTTCATGGATCGTATATACATGCAGGTTTTTTAAAGCGTTACTGTCATATTTATTAAAGCAAGCTATTTAAATGAAACAGAAAGCGATTTACGAGTGTATCAGAAGTGTCTTTGCAGCCAGCGGTTAGCAGCTGGACACGGGCGATTTGCTTTAATCGACTTACTTTAACTTAGTTTGTTTATTAGCGGTCTCGGGATAACACAAAACACTCTCAACCATTGAAGTATTATGTGCTACGTACTAGAAGAGATACCGATATATTATATAAATCTGTGACTTTGGGAACAAAACCTGTGCGGCATTGCGAGGCGCGTTATCCTCATCCTCTGCGAGTGCATCATTGCGCGGGCCTCGGGGCATCCCCCATTGCTCGGAATCTCCTCGCGGTACATAGCTATTTACCGGTCTTGGGAACCAATTATGGTATTGTTTGTTTAACAGCGGACGGGGTAATTTTTTTCTTCCGTCTGCCGCTAGCTAATGTCAATTCTGGTGGGTGTCAATAGGATTTTAGTCTAAGTTGGACAGTAAGTAACGTTGGTGCTTATTACTTGACTCTCTAATCTATATAGAGAGGAGTTCTCGTAGTAGAGGTCGCCCGTCCAGGGACCGGGCATGTGAAGCCCCGGGGCGCGTGATCGAAGGAACGAGGTACCTTTTGCACAGAGGCACAGACTAAGTAAGTTTGAGCCTCGTCGTCTCTTCTAATAAGTAGTGCATATTACTTCAATGCTCTTAACTTATTGAGCAAGTGGAAATTGCTTTACAAGCGAAGTTCGCCAGTATCACGGCTCAGGCGCCTCGCATTGCAAAATATTTTTTTTTTCATAAAGTGCAAAAATGTAGACGGTTGGTTATTTGCAGCCAGGTATACTATAACGAACCTCATCGTTTAGCAGCCGCCCTCGAATTTTATATCATGCGGACGTGCTCGCATGACCGTGCCGCGACATTCACAAAACCATTAACCATTAACCAATAATTACCATTAAGACAGAGTCCACTTGAGATCAACTTAACGTGACCTATAACGTGATGAATAAGCAATGAAAGCCGTCGTGACTCAGATGGTTGGCTCACGTTGTAAATTTCCCAGTACGCGAGTAAACCGGGTTCAATCCGCGCCGGATCCAATTGAATTTATTAATTGCAATATTAAGTGCTGATTTACCACGTGCTCGGCGGTGAAGGAAAACATCGTGAGGAAAACTGCATGTCTGAAAAATAAGACAAAAAATATTTCGAGGGCATTTGAAGTTCGCCAATACGAATTGGTTATGCAATGCACTGCTGTTTGTTTGTTTATTTGTGGCTTGTCATTGTGCATAAAAAGTAGGTTCGACTTTGTGGAGAAATTGATGCAATAACGTGCGCGCCTTCTGCAGTAAACTCGAATCGCGCGCGAGCGAGGCGCGCGTCACGCTAGTGATAAGGCTAAGCCGTAAACAAAATGTCCCGTTCGATTAAAAATACACGGAGATTCGGCGCGGCTGCCAGACACCGCCGGGGACTTGCCGCTCGCTAGGAATTTTTTTAATCATAAAATTTAGAATAAGTACTAGCTCCAAATGAGAAGTTTGTTCGATCGGAGTGATCTGTCGCCGCGAGCTTAGACCATAAGATGAATTGTTATAGTTTAAGCGAACGTGATGTCAGTACCATAGTTTCTAACCTCGTTTTTTTGAATCTTGAACTCGACGAAAACTACGCGTTACTGTTTATTACCTATTCGTCAAAATACGTGAGCGCACTCGCAAGCTCGTAGTTCACAAACTGGTTCCATATCTCACGCGCACATCGCGTTTCGTTTTGCCGACGATCCCAATTCGCATTTTAATTTCCATAGTTAGCATCGTGGAAGTTCTAGAACGGTAAGGAAAATTAGATGCCGGGACGGAGATGCGTGACGTCACAGAGGAGTCCCCTGTTGCATAACAGGTAGATAGATACATAAAGCATTTATTTGTTCCCTCAATCTCGCATGTAAATCCAGTGACTAAACTAGTTTCTAAATAACGTATTACAAAAAAAGTTACGCAATATTAAGATCTAAAATAACTCGTGTGTTTAAATCTGACAGTTGCTCAGCGATTGATATTGTTCAGAGTGCAAGCACTGGTTTTTAGCTATTACCCTCGAGATAACGAGATGAAAAAGAGCACAATGGAATAATCATTGTTAATATGTATGAAAGAATGTTCATCCCTTCCTATCGAGATGTTTTACGTTGAAATGCATCTCGGCACACGGCTTCCATAGCAACGACTTGCGATCGTACAATATCAAGATTTTTTCAAGGTGTAACTAAAGATCAATATGAATGTGTGATAATTGATTTTGCTTTCAAACGGGCAATAGATTTACAGTTCGTCGCTATCGCTAATCTAGAACGGCTGCTGAAACTGCTAAAAATAATACATTGTTTACGAAGACATCTCAGAGTGGTGACATCGAGTAAAGAAAACTGTTCAACAAATGCACTCCTATTATAATAATAATAATATTAGATTTTAGAAAAACCGAAGCAATACGAATCGATCCTAAGCTGATTATTTTATCCTGGTAATTCTGATCAGGACACTAGGATAAAGTTAATAAATTATTGTATTGTCATCCATCCTTGATACGAGAGCAAATTTTCAAGTCAATCAGCCGTCTAAAAGTTGGCGAAAATTACATTAAAAGATTCCGTTACGTAGATAGAGAGATAGATAGACGCGATGATAATAACAAAGTGTTAAAAACAGAGCTATTAACATTGCACTTCTCAACGGTTTATGAGCGCTTGATACAACTCGGCTCGCTGATAAAAAAAGAGTTATAATTATTATTGTATTATTACACATGCGCAAGCCACCAGGCTTCGCATGCGGATCAGGAACTTACTGGCGAGTGAATACTACTTTTTTCATGTAATTCGTTTTAGCATTGTGTAATCAAGCCCGGTGTATTTTTGTGCATGATAATGGCACTTTATAAAACTTGATTGTTCACGAAATACTAAAAATTAGTAGATCTTTTGGAAAGCTTCTGATGAAACGAGGATCTGACCGTGAAATATATTTTATATGGTAAAATAATAACAGTTGGGAGAAAATAGTTTAAGCTGTGAGCTTTTATCCGCTTCCTCATTGTTTGCTATATCCCTTCTTAATTACAAAAAGTACTTTGTTTTTGCAAGTCAAATTTTTAAATAATAATATTTTGAGATTAACTTTAACATTTGTAATGATGAAATAATTATTTAATTTCATCCAATTTCTACAATGCCCTAGTAGAAGGAATAACTGTATGGACGGACTGAGTGAGTCATTATAAAAGGAATCGTTTAAATTTTAATAGATATTCATTTGGAAACATTGTGTAAGGTAATTGCAAATACAATCGCAGTATTATTTTTTCTTATTGTAAATAAAAAGTTTTTGAACACGTTTAATACGCTCAGCATCACGTTAGTATGTGCGTTTAAGCAAACTGTTGTATAATTAATGGTATTGTAACGATCCCCCCCTCCCTCTATATAAAAATTTTATAATATTAAAAATATCCCCTTTTCAATAACATTATATATATGAGACCAGGATTAATGAATTATGTTTAGATCTTTCTAAATGATCTTTCTAAAGGTTTAATAATAGGCCGTTTGTAATATTTTGGCGTGATCGTCTTAGTTAGGACCCCTGTTTACGTTGTGTTTGTTTAGTAACTTAGTTCTTTTAGGTGTCTTTTGGAAGAATGAATATTCACTAGAACAATTGAAAGCTGTTGATAGTGCCTTATAAGCTAAGTGAACCCCGTTCACGAAGACAGGGCTCGAGAAAGGTTAAGAACATAAAACGTCTTTATTCCACTTGTATCAGGTTGACATTATTAATTTATTATTATTTACCCCTTCCCGCTTGGAAAAGGCTCACAATATATTTATACAAAAATACCCGATACAAGGGCTTCGCTCTCCTACATTTATTAAAAAAAAATGTAGGGAGGTACACGGCCCCACACACGCCGTGCACGGTGAGCGCCAACCATTTTGATGCACTCCCCCCGAAGGGAACGCTAATTCGGGAACTGGACCGTAGTCCACAGCAAAATAACTGGCGAACCAGTAAAGGAGGCTTGGCCCCTTGTTAGTGCGTAAGCACAAACATCGACCGAAGTCGCGCGTGTCAATGCGTGTAAACGCCATACAGAATACGAACGAATCCAGCCACAGTGAATGTACGTCACACGGTTTAGGCAAATAGGCACACTGGCCGTAAACCCTCCGTGAGCGCCACCACGTGCCAGACCGCCGCTCCTGCAGACGTGATGTAAGTGTATGGCATCACCACCAATTGCATGATCAGCACGGCTACTAGCCGCAGAGCGTGTCATGAGTCTACCGCTCACCTCAAGGGAATGGGGTCCCACGTTGTGCAGCTTTCGACCGCAGCCTTGAGAATCTCCTCAGATCCTCCCGCCAGCTGCCACCCGCATGAGGTCAACACATATGCTCCACCAACCAATACAACGGCAGATATAGGCAGTTATAAGATAAGAGTAATAATTCGCCATCAGAAAGGGTTTGTGTCACTGACGTTGAGTAAATGCATTTTCGATCATGTTTGTCTCACCCACCAACAAGTTGCCTTCAATCATTTAAAGGTGGGAAAGTTACAGAGATATAATATTATGTTGTTATATAAAACATCGTGGAGGGCAGACAGTCTGCATCCCCGCAATGAAGGGACCCGACTTGGGCAAAGCTACTTAGGTGTGAGTCAAACCAAGACGCAGAGAGCGCCATTGAGAATAGCGTCCCACCAAACAACCATCGCAGAGACGCAATGCTGCAGAACGCAACAAGCATCAATACGGCTATCGTCGGGCTTACACCATTCCAAGGTCCCCCATACATCCTAGCAGACATCACCACCCGTATACCTCCATCGACCAGAACCACAAGAGAGCGTCGAATCAGGCGCAGCACACCCGCAGATCCATCACAAGACGCAATACCGCAAGTAGCAGTAAGCATCAATGCAACTATCATATGGGCGGCGCACCCTCACAACACACCCACATGACTCCTATCGACTTTGGCAACAAAGTTAGTATTGTTGTTATATAAAAAAATATCACCAACGTATCATAGTAGCACGCTACTACGACGTCAATGAACAAAACTCCACGTATCATAGCGCTAATGCACTAAGACATGAAGCTGAGTATGCCTGTTACACTTAAAAGTGCTACCAAACACACTCATCATCCCCATCCGAAAGTTAGACGACACATCGCTATGCGCTACGACGCCGCCCACAAACGGTATGGGTGTGCGATGTCCACGGGAAAGCCGTATTGCTACAACAAACCCGCTTACCACCGACACTAAGATGTTAATTGTATACCTCCATCGACCAGAACAACAGGAATGCGTCGAATCAGGCGCAGGACACCCGCAGATCCATCACAGGACGCAATACCGCAAGTAGCAGTAAGCATCAATGCAACTATCATACGGGCGGCGCACCCTCACAACACACCCACATGACTTCTATCGACTTTGGCAACAAAGTTAGTATTGTTGTTATATAAAACTGCACCAACGTATCATAGTAGCACGCTACTAAGACGCCAGTGGACAAAAATTCACGTATCATAGCGCTAATGCACTAAGACATGAAGCTGAGTATGCCTGTTATACTTAAAAGTGCTACCAAACACACTCATCATCCCAATCCGAAATATAGACGACGCTTCGCTATGCGCTACTACGCCGCCCACAAACGGTATGGCTGTGCGATGTCCACGGGAAAGCCGTATTGCTACAACAAACCCGCTTACCACCGGCACTAAGATGATATGTCTAGGACACATCGGTTAGCGAGTCCAAGTTTACCTCGGACCAATTGCTCGTGAAGCAGCACACACGCCACCATAATATTCCTTTTCAAGTCCCTAATAAGGACTAGTTATTTTGCTACAGTACTAGGAGCAGTCAGTCACCCGACCACCCCATACAATGCTTTTGCATCAAGGAGACCTCCTATAAAATTGCTTTTGTATCATAGACCTTACTTTCATAAGTCATGTATATATAGGATTCGAACCCATGACCCTACTATTGTAATGCATATTAATCATAGAGACCTTCTATAGTATTGCTTTTGAATCACAGACCTTACTTACATAAGTCATTCATATATAGGGTTCGAACCCACGACCCTACTATTGTAATGCATATTAATCACAGAGACCTTCTATAGTATTGCTTTTGAATCATAGACCTTACTTTCATAAGTCATTCATATATAGGGTTCGAACCCACGACCCTACTATTGTAATGCATATTAATCACAGAGACCTTCTATAGTATTGCTTTTGAATCATAGACCTTACTTTCATAAGTCATTCGTATATAGGGTTCGAACCCACGACCCTACTATTGTAATGCAAATTCATCATGGAGACCTTCTATAGTATTGCTTTTGTATCATTGAGTTTAATATCATAAGTCCCTAATATAGGACTAGTCATTGTGCTACAGTACTTCAGGCAGTCAGGCTCCCGACCACCCCATATATATGTAGAACTGCAGGAATGTATCTCCGGCAGCTCATCCATACAAGACATCTATACATGAACACCTTCAATAACTTAGGAAAATTTTCTTTTATACGTGAACTCCTTCAACAACTTAGGAATTTTGTTTGTAGTATAGTTGTAGCACGAATGGGTCGGCTCGACCGGGGAAGGACCACGCTCTCACAGAATACCAGCGTGAAATAGTAGCTTAATGCTGCTGTATTTCGTATGGTGAGTGTAGAGAACCGGAGACCCTTTTTACTGGAAACGAGGCATTCCATCTTAGTCCTCACGGGTGACAACGCATCTGCATTTTGATTCGTAATCGAAGATAGATGTGGATGTCTATGGACCACAGCAACCACTTACCACCAGGTGGGCTGTGTGCTCGTTCGTCACCCTATCCTATAAAAAAAAAAAAAAAAAAATTCTTTTATACGTGAACTCCTTCAATAACTTAGGAAAATTTTCTTTTATACATGAACACCTCCCATGACTTAAACAATTTTTAACAAATTTTCTAATTATCTTATAAACGTTATTTAACTTAATTTTATAATATTTTTTGACTTGTATTTCTATTATTTATCTTATTTATATATTTTTTCCAAGTTTTTAAATAAATTTATTTATTACGAAAAAACAATAATTTTGCCTTTAATTTACTATGTTATTGGGATAATGTCTGAAATATATTAACTTTATGTTTATTAATTTGACTTAATTGCTTAATATATATCTTTTAAGACTATTTTTGACGCCCCTTTATATTGAATTTAATTATTAATAATAATATTGGGCCGTCACAGTATCATAGCTAGGGAAGACTATATACACTGTAGTGTATGTAGTCGTCCCCGTGTAGTCGTCTCAGAGTTGTAACCCTAGCTGTGTTGTTTAGTTATTCACCAGTAACCGGTAACCACCAATGCATAGAATGTTTTGCAACCCTAAATAAATTATATCAACAGTTTTCAGTAACTGTAATCGATGCATAAGCTAGTTTCTAATGGTAGCAACTAGCAACTGTTAAATATATAGCGGTTTTTAAAGTTGCTGGTTTCCTCAACCGACAATCGCAACGCATCAGGCGATTTCACACCCTCCCTCTCTCTCCCTGTGCCCGGCAATGAACGCTAGTGTCGTTCAATACGTCGCCGACTACACACGTCTGACTTTCGTGCGCTGTAAATACGGCCGACAACCAAGCCGACGACAGCAAACAAGACGGTACATTGATATTGATGACACTGTTTGTGTTTTCATGTGTGTTTGACACTGCATAAAAATGTAATCCTTCCTACTTTCTAATCATGTTATGCAGTATACAACATGTTTTGACAATTATTTCTGCTAAATCAGCTGATACGTGAATTGGAGATTGAAATATTCAAAATTTTCTGCTTAGTAATTGAAAGGCTCATTCAATACAATGCCTTGCTCGTGAAACCTATAATTAAATATTCTTTTTGCTTTATCCAATTGTTTTCCAGAATATGGTCACTCAATGGTGACCCAAAAGCTTTGTCACAAACTAAGCAATAGTTTATGGCATTAGGAAGTCCCGAAATACACCCGAGTTCTAGTATTTTAGGAATTCCATATTCAATTTTTTTACATAATTTACTCTCTTTATATATTATCAAATCAGAAGACTACATAGGCACCAACATCAATAAACGTAAATAAACAGTTCGCATCACAAGTTGCCAAAAGTACTAGTGCAAAAAGCCCTTGTAGTTATAATATAGAGATCCAGTGCCCGGTGGTTTGGTTATTCGAATATGTTTTCATAATATGTTTACCATCTATTGCACCCAAACAGTTGGGAAAATTAGCTAGTTTTTCGAATCCATCGAATATATATCAGATAAATAAATGAATATCTACAAATCGATCTTCATTTAGTTCTGGTGTATACTCAGTTCCAAGTTCATCGCATATAAATTGACAAGTTTATTTGACTATTCATCTTGCAGTCCAGGTACCACGTCCAAATGTGTTTCCGAATTCAGCAAAGCAACATCCACTTACTAAATACCTAAAAAGAAAAAACTAGTAATACAATAAAATTCTAGATCTAGTTTTATTGAATTCTGTAACACCAACCATTAGGTATATTATAATATTTCTACTTTACAGAAAATTTCAATTTATCTTGGCCAGGTTATTTTGCTAATATTTTCCTTTAATTAAAAAAAAAACTTGAACACTATAATATGTGGAAAAACGCCCGGACCAAGATAAATAGATTACATATAATGATAGAAACAAATATTTGTATTGTGCAGGGACTGAACCCGCTACCTCTGGATTAGTAGGCAGATTTACTACCACTACATCAGCCGATCGCCGACATCATAAAATATATCCGAATTTATTATTCTTTTTTTACAACTTTCAGTTGTCCAGCTACAGAAACGATGGATTGGGAGATGCCCATTTTCAGCCATAGAACGCCCAACAATGTGCATTTGTTAAAAAAATATATCTTTATTTATGGTTATTTATCGCAGTATCCATTTATCCTAAAAATATGGGAATATTTTTGCACAAATTAAAAGTACCGAAAAGATAAAAATAAAATTAGGTAAATACGTAATTCATTAGTTTGTGAATAAAATAAAAAATGTTGCCCATCACAAAAATCATTAAAAAAATCGATTGCCCTTTTCCGATCGATTACTTACCGTATCATTATTACAATTCTAATATAATTTTTCGATAATTATTATTATGTTATGATATAGGTGTAAAGCAATCGTTTAAATGAATATTTATTCAATGCAGCCGATACGCAACAGTTGTCAACCACTTGTTTATCCGACTACAGACGAAAAAGGATGGTTATAATTTTACTGTGTGTGCGGGTGGCTAAGCTGAATCGTTTTTGCTATGGTGCTTAAAAACGTAGGATGCATTTTATTATAGAGGGCGCTACTATCAACGAAAATGTTTTTTTTTCGCTAAACTCGTAAAGTACTTGACCGATTTTGAAAATTCTTTCACCACTAGATTGTTATGTATAATTATAGATGTCTAATATAGGATGCATTTTATTATAGAGAGAGCTACTTTCAATGTATATGTTTTTTGGCTAATCTCGAAAATTACTTGACCGATTCTGAAAATTATTAAAATACCATTACATTGCTAATGAGCGCGTTATTTGTGTGATAAAATTATATAATTGCAATAATTAATTGTGAGATTAATATTTTCTAAATAAATAAAACTAAATACCTACCTCCAATAACTCCAATTATTATTTTTACAATTTAAGAATCGTTTTTACACACTTTACCCACTCTGATTGTTATAGATATAAGTAATGAATCTAAAGCAAAAGAGCTCCGCTTTAACGAAAAAACTATTTATTAAAATAAAAACAAAAAGTTGAAAAAAAAGTGGCTCAGTGCGAGTCGGACTCGCGGACCCATGAAGATTTCTGTAGTAACAAGCATAGATTTTACATCGAGTCAAAATATCACTATCATTATCGCCAGCAACAAATAATTTTGTTTTTCAGTGTTTGTGGGATAAATGACAAAGTTGTATTTGCGGTTCTTGAAAATGTGCTACTTGTATCTCAAAAAAAATGAACTATTATACTTTATGGGGGTTTCTGTGGTTTATTCATTACCAAAGAGAAAAAACTTATTGCACATACAACTTATTGTTTTTATCTATTTCAAGCCATCAAAAGCGGTTGTCGACCGTTGAAAACAAAAACAACCGTTGTTATCGGCTCATTGACAAACTTCTCATCTATAGTTATGATAATTAAAAAAGCGAATAATTAACTGATTTACCATGAATTCTTTAGAGTATAACAAAACACTACTGCACAATTTAACTGTTATTCTTATCTGTTCTTAACATTACATTTAAAATGGAATCGTGTTATGATAATTAAAGAAGTTAATTTCTAGCTGATTTACCATGAATTCTCTAGAGCATAACAAAACAATACTGCACAAGTTAACTGTTCTTAAAATACATTTGAAATAGAATTTCAATAAATAAAGGGAAATATATTTTAAAAAGTGTACAGAACTCAAAGCGCGTCAAAGATTATTCTTTTTTATGATATTATTAATCAAATAAAAATCGATATCGTTTCATAGATTTTATGACAGTTAAGTGGCAACATCGAATCTGACAGCTAGGCCACTGTCAAGTCACAATACCAATCAATTCGTTTACGAGTTTTTGTTTTGTTGGAAATTGAATTGTTAATCTCTCAATAATTGTTTCGAACACAGCAGGTAAATAGTTGGTACATGTCACGAAGTGTCATGTCTTCCGCTGAGAAGTGCTTTTTAACTAAGTTTACTTAAATAATATCAATATAATAATTATAGCTTCTTTATTAGGTTCTTTATTAGGTAGTTTCGATTGACAGTGTACATGTAGTGTGCCACTCGAAAAATGCACCAATAGTTTGTCATGAACATGTATGCATCAGCTGTGGCAAATCACATATGAGAATAAGATCACACACATTGTTTGGGTTCGATTCTCCACGTGAGGAACTCATAAAGAATGAAGTTGCCAATCAAATTGCATCACGTGAGGTAGGCGGAACAACACAAACTATGTAAAATCAAGGAATAGAAGTAAGGAATATTAATAAGGATTTATTATAATATTTATTATTCATTGTCACTGTATACGATCGGTTCTATTCCGTCCATTAGATCGTCCTCACTTTCACTCTCTGAGCTGGATTCTACCCCTCCGAGGGATATAATTAATGCTCTCTGTTGGATTTCTCCAAGTCTATCACTCTCCCAGTATTCATTTTCTAATCTTTCGATATGGTTAATTTCTTTTTTCCAATCGGAAGCCGTTATAGACTGTATTGCGTCTCTTGTCAAACCCTCTATTTCCCTTTCAAACTGGTTAACATTTTTAGAGCAAGTGTCCGTGCTTGGCTATGTATTGTCTTTCCTCCCATCTTTTTTTAAAAATAAAAAAGGCAGAGTAACTCCTAAGCGTCACAAGAAAACGGCACAACACAACGTCCAAACTTAACAATAAAACAACGCAATTAACAACAAACAGATAAAATAACGTTCAAGTATAACGAAAACAAACAAAAGTCCAAACCAAACAACAAACAATTATCAAAAATATCGAACTAGAGTCGAGACGGTATCCGTAACAAAAATGCTATCGGTACTGAGCGCGCACGCGCACGGCCAGCGCGGGACGCGGTGCGGGGAGTCGGGAAGGGGGTCGCATTCCAGCGGAGTCTCAAGTTAATTCGTACGTGTTGTAAGTGTTTAACATTTTTCTATTTATTAAGTGTGGTACTTATATCTGATAGTTAAACATGTTTTTAAACTGATTGCATGTCAACTTAAGAACCTGTTTTATTTTTTCACATCTGCATAAGCTATGTCTGACAAACATACTAGCTTATTTACGAGATTGACCATTTTTATCAACTACCAAGAGATGAGACAGTTGATTTATCATTGTTGTTGGACTGCTGGTAGTCTGTCAGGCCTTAATTATTAAATAATATAAAGCATTAATTCTGTCTTTGTGCAGTAACATTTAACTTGATAAATAATCTAACAAATCTCTTTTTTTCACTTTGACTTAATTTTTTGTATTTACCATTATTTCAGTTGTTATCGTCATCTTGTGTTTATCATAATTGCTGGCAAAGGACTGATAGAACAGCATCACATTCAACTGCAGAATGGGAACCATCTGAATCATCTAGTTCATCCTCATAGCAATTTGAAGTGAGTAATGTATTGCACCCAGAACAACAAAGCTTAGATCAACAGATCATAACACAGTATACTGCTAACTAATTATGTAAAAGCACTACTAACACCAAATAAATGTTTTTTACCTGAATGTAATAATTCCAATCGACTCACTGTTCCATCGGCATTGCGGGTATGTCTCTTTTTCGATTACAATTACTATGTATGTATGTTATACATGGTAGAGCCATGCTGCAGTTATATTAGTAGTATAGTTGTAGCACAAATGGATCGGCTCGACCAGGGAAGGACCACAACTCACTGAATATCAGCGTGAAATAGTAGCTTAATGCTGCTGTATTTTGTATGGTGAGTGTATAGAACCAGAGACTTTTTACTGGAAACGTGGCATTCCATCTTATTCCTCACGGATGACAATGCGTCTGCATTTTGATTTGTAATAGAGGATAGATGTAGATGTCTATGGGCCACAGCAACCACTTACCATCAGGTGGACTGTGTGCTCGTTTGTCGCCCTATCCTATAAAAAACAATGTACTTACCTCTAGAATATAGAATATGTAATTACAATTTAAATGGTAACTCTTGCAATGTACTTTTAGAATCAACAAAATAATCCTATTAAAACATTTAGTGCAGCACAAATTGAAGATTTTGATACATTATACAAAGATAATATGCACATCATATAGACTGAAAATATTCAGAGTGTGTCTGAGCATACTATACTTTTTTATTCAGGACAACAAACAATTACATAATAATGCTTAAACCAAATAACTATTTATAAATAACATTAGTCTCAGTCCTTATGTAACCAGCACCGTTATCCACAAAGAAATATTAAATTGGTAACAATTAATAATAATGAGAGATGGGAATACTTTATGAATACTCTATAATAATAATATTAACTAACAGAGTATAAGTGAAAAAGAAATATACATTATTATCTGGCTAAAAATTCTGTCTGAAGTTCCGAGACCGTCAAGTAAATATAATAGATAGTGACGAACAAGCAAGTTCCATGCAAGTTCCAAGAAGTACATTAGAGCTGCTCATTAATATGGCCTGTGAAATATTAAATTGGGATTTTGTTTCTATGAATGTAGACACAAATCATATATCCCAAGCAGAAATAACTGTAAGAAATCTTCTCATTCCAAATGGAGTTTGTCGGGTACTGTTGTCTCCAGCAGATGGTGATTCTCAGTTAATGACAAGATATGCTGATAAGTCCAGAGCCGTGACTATGTGTCGATATGGGTAGTAAAGGTGGTGAATGGCATTTTTAAAACTGAATTTAAAATATTTCGCCAAAATTACTTTAACAGGGCTTCTACACATTTGATGGTAGAGTGGCTGCTGCTCTAATTAATAAATTTCACACAAAAATAAGGGACAGGGATGATGCGGCTTAAATACTTGAAATAGTTCACCAAATATGGAATATGGAGACAAATAATGATTTGTCTGAGTATGCTAGGGAAAGCAATCTAAATAGAGCTAGGGCAGACTTTAGAAATATAAATGTATACTAAAAATGTTAGGGAATTTCCTGTTTTAACGACTTAATATTAATTGCTTGTGGCACATACCAATTAAAGAGCAATCTCACTCCTATTATGGTGAGCATATAAGATTTAATGGTTGCTACCGGATAGAACTCTGTAATAACCACAGGAGCAGCATTTTGGAAGGAATAAACTTTAGCCCTAGCTGATCTTTACTTAGTGTCGTAAAGTGTATGTTGTATATATATATATATATATATATATATATATATATATATATATATATATATATATATATTTTAATTAGTAGCAATGGTTCTGGTAGAAGTGCATTTAAAAAGTATTGTTGCAATTGTATTGTCGGCCGTCGAACAGTATGATTCTGTGCCCATGTTATGACATTAATATGCTATTTGGATTGAGCACGGCATCAAACTTATATTTTGCCTCCTGCTCAGTTCCTGGATGATGTATTGATGTATAAATTAGAGGCAAATAATTCCTTAGCTTTCCTAGATGCGTTAGTCACCCAAAATCCTAACAACACCATAGGTCACACTGTGTATAGAAAAGAATGAATCTCACCATCATCCTTCACAAGTTAGCTACCGTTAGCAAATATTTGTTACAGAGAGCACAAGGGATCTGTGACAGCAAACATCTGGCTGTCAAGTTTCAATACATCAAGCAGGTTCTGCACGTCAACAAGCTTCGGGTCCCGCGCCTACGTCACAGTGACCGAGTGAAGCTGGCCACAGTCAAGTGTGTGCCGTGCTATCTTGAAGCGAGCTTCTATTAGAACACCCTAGAAGCCTCTGAAGAAGATTAGTGAGTTCTTACCATCAATCAAGTGTCATATTCTAAAAGGTGCAGGAGTGTACACCCTTGATTGTGAATGTGGTCTCTCATATATAGTGCAAATAAAAAGAACAATTAAAACCCGCGTAAAAGAACATATAGCTGACGTGAAGCATTAAAGTTCAGGGAAGTTTGCAGTTTGTGATCATATCCTAGACGGCCCCAACCAGATAGACATAAATCAGATTTGATAGACTACAAATCCTCTCGAAGGAACATCAATTCCTATCAAGGATGATATGTGAGACTATTGAAATAAAAAAAAATCCTTATTTAAATAGAGAAGGAGGCTTGGTACTACCACATACTTGGGACCCTTTAATTAATGAAATTAAAACTAAACCCAAGCATACCACTGCAAGACTTCAAGACATAGTAAGTTTTCTTTTATTCTGTAGATCGGACCATAAATAAATAAAAATTAAAAATCTGAAGGTATTCCATCGGACCATAAATAAATAAAAATTAAAAATCTGAAGGTATTCCAGGTTAACACTGACATTGGGACGTCAGTCACCTCAGTCCGCCGTGACCATGGGTGCTGGAAAGCACCCGAAACGTCTGGAATTAAAAATCAAAGAAATAAAACGCGATAAAATTGATAAAAGTAGTTGTTAAAAAAACTGTATTTGTGAAAATAAAAACTTATATATCTTTAAAATCCCGTCTTTTTTTTAAGCAATTCCTTTACCATTTCATTCTTTTAATTGCATATTATCATATTTATATACTTTTATATGTGGGCACCCATGGCCGAAGTGTCTATGAAGAGTGGCCAATCCCCTGAAAACATGTTTCAAACGAGAAAAGGTTAAAAAACGAAGAGAGTGGCTCAGCTGCTTATTGCATAAAGGAATATGAATATTACCAACAAATGTCATTTTTATTACATTTTTCAAAAACAAAATTTTCTCAATAGTATACAAAAAGTAATAATCCTGGTCCCGCAAATACGTCTAAAAAACCTTCTGTAAATACAACAGATATATTAGAAGAAAATGAGAAAGAAGTGTTACAGACAATGATACTGACTCTGGTTTAAATTTTTTGCAATTGTGACGGCTCAACATATTATTTATATATTAAACAATAAAATTACATTAATAAGCACAAAGTTAAGATAAATACATTTCAGACCTTAGACAAATATTATAGTAAATTTAAGGCAACATATTGTCTTTCAGAATAAATAAATTTATTTAAAAACTTGTAAAAATATTTAAAATAATATGATAAATAACAAAAATACAAGTCGAAAATATTATAAAAATAAAAATAAATAACATTTACAAGATAATTAGAAAATTTGTTAAAAATAAAAAAGTCATGGAAGGAGTTCGTGTATAAAAGAAAATTTTCCTACGTTGTGGAAAGCTGCCGGAGACGCATACCTGCAGTTGTACATAAAGTGAGAGAAAAAAACCCCACACAAACACACACACACACACACTTTTTGAATATTATATTTTCTTTTTTGTATAATATGTAATCTCACGTCTCTTGAACGTTTTGTTTGGCTATGGAAGAGCGGGAGTCACTGACACAAGTGCCTTAAGGTACATAAAAGATGCTCCCTACCCTATGCAAATTGTAAATACCAAGAGAAATAAACTATTATTATATTATTATTATATGGGGTAGTCGGGTGCCCGATTACTTGAAGTACTGTAGCACAATGACTTGTCCTATATTAGGGACTTATGATAGTAAACTCAATTATACAAAAGCAATACTATAGAAGATCTCTATGATGAATTTGCATTACAATAGTAGGGTCGTGGGTTAAAGTCCTATATATTAATGACTCATGAAAGTTAGGTCTATGATACAAAAGCAATACTATAGAAGATCTCTATGATAAATTTGCATTACAATAGTAGGGTTCAAGTCCTATATATTAATGACTTATGAAAGTAAGGTCTATGATACAAAAGCAATACTATAGAAGGTCTCTATGATGAATTAGCATTACAATAGTAGAATCGTGGGTTTAAGTCCTATATATTAATAACTTATGGAAGTAAGGTCTATGATACAAAAGCATTATTATAGAAGGTCTCCTTGATGCATAAGCACTATACGGGGTGGTCGGGTGACCGACTGCTCTTAGTACAGTAGCAAAATGACTAGTCTTTTATTAGGGACTTGAAAAGGATTATTATGGTGGCGTGTATGCTGCTTCACGAGCAATTGGTCCGAGGCAAGCTTGGACTCGCTAACCGATATTTCCTAGACATATCATCTTATTGCCGGTGGTAAGCGGGTTTGTTGTAGCAACACGGTTTTCCCGTGGACATCGCACACCCATACCGTTTATGGGCGGCGTCGTAGCGCATAGCGATGCGTCGTCTATCTTTAGGGTTGGGATGAGTGTGTTTGGTAGCACTTTTAAGTGTAACAGGCATACTCAACTTCATGCCGTAGTGCATTAGCGCTATGATACGTGGAGTTTTGTTCACTGGCGTCTTAGTAGCGTGTTACTATGATACGTTGGTGATATTTTTTAGTTAACAACAATACAAACTTTGTTACCAAAGTCGATAGGAATCATGTGGGTGTTTTGTGAGGGGGCGCCATCCGTATGATAGTTGCATTGATGCTTTCTGCTTCTTGTGGTTTTGTGTCTTGTGATGGATCTGCGGGTGTAATGCGCCTGATTCGACGCATTCTTGTGGTTCTGGTCGATGGAGGTATGCGGGTGGTGATGTCTGCTGGGATGTATGGGGGACCTTAGGATGTAAACCCAACGATAGTCGTATTTATGCTTGTTGCGTTCTGCAGCATTGCGTCTCTGCGATGGTTGTTTGGTGGGACGCTATTCTCAATGGCGCTCTCTGCGTCTTGGTTTGACTCACACTTTAGTAGCTTCGCCCAGGTCGGGTCCCTTCATTACGAGGCTGCAGACTGTCTACCCTCCATGATGTTTTATATAACAACATAATAATATATCTCTGTAACTTTTCCACCTTTGAATGATTGAAGGCACTTGTTAGTAGGCGAGACAAACATGATCGAAAATGCATGTACTCAACGTCAGTGACACAAAACCTTTCTGATGGGAAATTATTACTAACATCTTATAACTGCCTTTTGGCTATATCTACCGTTGTATTGGTTAGTGACGTACATTCACTGTGGCTGGATTTTACACTGGCGTTTACACGCATTGACACGCGCGACTTCGTTCGATGTTTGTGCTTACGCACTAACAAGGGGCCAAGCCTCTTTTACTGGTTCGCCAGTTATTTTGCTGTAGACTACGGTCCAGTTCCCGAATTAGCGTTCCCTTCGGGGGGAGTGCATCAAAATGGTTCGCGCTCACCGCGCACGGCGTGTGTGCGAGAGCGAAGCGAACGAATTGTATCGGGTATTTTGTATAAATATATCGGGTATTTTGTATAAATATATTGTGAGCCTTTTCCAAGCGGGAAGGGATAATTAATAATAATTTATTATGTAAACCTGATACAAGTGGAATAGGGACATTTTATGTTCTTAACCTTTCTCGAGCCCTGTCTTCGTGAACGGAGTTCACTTAGCTTATAAAGCACTACCAACAGCTTTCAATTGCTCTAGTGAATATTCATTCTTCCAAAAGACACCTAAAAGAACTAAGTTACTAAACAAACACAACGTAAATAAGGGTACTAAATAAGACAATCACGCCAAAAATATTACAAACGGCCTATTAATAAACCTTTAGGAAGATCATTTAGAAAGATCAAAACATATCTTATTTATCCTGGTCACATATATATAATTTTATTGAAAGAGGGTAAATTAATTATATATAATATATTTGATATATATTTATATATAGAGAGGGGGAAAAAGTTACACAATGTATACTACCTCATTTAAAAAAGTCCCCAATGATTGTAAATTAGATCTTCAGACAGATATTTTGAAGACTATAAAAAGATATGTACTTAATACTAATTATCAATCGCATTATATATCTATGGTTCTGAGAGGTCACTTACAGGGTTATTATTCAAACAGAACATATTTACACAGTTCAGACAACATTCCTCCTACAACTGATGTTCCTGCATCACCGGCAATTACCAATGTATCTCAGGAATCGGATATAATTGATGATATCTATTTTGATTTATAAGAAATAAATAATTTCTAATATAACAGGAAACCTTAATTCCAATTTCCCTTTCACAATACAATCGCACATATTAGTTACGTTGTGCCCCAGGCCTGGCATGAAAGTCAAAATAACGGGATTGCCGTGCGTTTTAAGGTGCATCCAGACTATATAACATAACATGTACTACTATTAACACACCCACAAAACATGTTATATAACTATGTCATGTAACATGTTTTATGGTATATAACATGTTATGTTATGTATAGTCTGAATGCACCTTAACAACGTATGTTCTAATTTTAGTTAAAATGTGGATGGAAATATGTAAACTCACCTACTTACCTTAGAGTAATAGCAAGTCGTTCGAGCGGAGTAATACATTCCCTCATTATAGTATCCTGACGTTTTAAATCACTTTCCAATACTTACAGTAATCGATGAAATATGTTAATAAATATCTTAAAAACATTTTAAATTTATCATTTTGTTTGAAAAAATCTTTTATGTTAATAAATTGGGATCGATCTTGAAAAAAGGGATGAATCCAAAACCAACGATTGCTGCGAATAATTTGTCTTTGTTGACGCCGTCGACGGCGACGACGTAATAAAATGAGAACAAGTGCTGCTTCTTTGGTATCTATCGTCACAATGCTGATCGCTGCGTAGACTGAACAAGTCTGCCATGAACGTTGCTCACAGAATGCCATAAAATTGCTGCAACTGTAAACCAGTCTATTTGGTTGTAGCAACTAGTAATTTGTAAAGAAACCTTTCATTCGCATCGTCTTTATCTTTTTCACTTTTACAACTTTAAAGAAAAAAAGGTTAGGTTTATTATTTAATTATTTATTTAATCGGAAATCCCTCGGTTAACAAAAACAGAGTAGGTAGAAAACAATTAAACAATAGGAAACCATTTATGGGTTTTCGCAAATAGTGGCACTATATAAATAATTGCATGCGATGAGTTACCGACAGCTAATAGGACACTGTCGCACCAACTGTAAGCTTAGCTAAGTAACATCGTGCATTAAATAACTAAAAAGCAAAAAATATAAAAATAAAATAAAATAAAAAGAAATGAAAAAGATCATCAGCTGGAATCGAAAAAAGGCTTACTCAGAACTCGTCTCGCCGAAATGATACTTGTGTTGAGTAAGTTTAAGTTAAACAATTGGGATACAGTATTAACATTCTTGCTCGCACGGTACATATAACTATTCTGCCTATAATTAGTCTTTGCTGCGGGTAGTGATAGTGGGACCTTTTGTCTAACATTTTTTGGAATTTTGATATTTAACTTCTCAAGTAGATCTGGACAGTCGATCTCGCTTGAAGCTATCTTAAGTAGAAAGGTAATATCTGCTATTTGCCTTCGCATCTCAAGTGGTAAGAGGTGGAACTTTCTACACTTATCATGGTAGAGGTTAGAGTTGTAGTAGTCATTTACTCGGTAGCAAAGGTGTTTAATGAATTTCATCTGGATACGTTCAATTCGAGATATATAGATTTTATATTGAGGGTTCCATATCTGTGATGCATATTCCAAAATACTTCTTACGTAACAACAATACAAAATTTTCAATGTTTTAATTTTTTTAAAGTTTTTAGAGCAACGCATCACAAACCCTAAGGCTCTGGCAGACCGGCCAATGATATTTTCGATATGTTTATCGAACAGAAGTTTCGAGTCGTGTATAACTCCCAAGTCGCGTACGGAGCAATCTCTGGACAACGTTTGACCTCGAATCTGGTAATCGTACAGCAATTTATTGGGTTTACGGCTAAATGTAACAAATGAGCATTTTGTAGGATTGAGATCGAGATGGTTATAGGTACAATAATCAAGTAAGTTTCTCAAGTCATTTTGTAATGCTTCTGCGTCTTTTAATGAAGAAATATTTGAAAAAATTTTCATGTCATCTGCGAAACATAATAGACGAGAGTTACACGGACAGTTGTTGATATCATTAACAAAAATAGCAAAGAGTAAAGGTGCCAGTAGCGAGCCCTGGGGAACACCACTAGGGATCTTAACCCAGCTAGAAATGTAATTATTTACCACTACAGCTTGTGTTCTGTTCTCTATATACGAGGAAAACCAGCGAAGTAAATCTCCGCTTATGCCAACACATTTAAGCTTGTATAGGAGGCGACTATGGTTAATCCGGTCGAAGGCCTTACTGTAATCAGTATAGATGATCTCAATTTGATGGCCTTTATCCCTGGAATCAGTAAGAAAGTCATCGAGTGGAGCAAGGTTTGTGACAGTAGATCTACCGGGGAGGAAACCATGCTGAAAGTCGTGAAGTGATTGTCTAATAGCTAAATATAATTGAGAGTGCACTATTTTTTCGAGGACTTTACTTAGTATGCATAACTTGGAAATAGGCCTGTAGTTATTAACCTGATCTCTAGAGCCCTTTTTGTATATTGGAGTGATGAAGGCCGATTTCCAGATAGCACGAACAGTACATTCTGCTAGAGACTTATTAAATAGGAGAGTTGCAGGCGTGACCTTGCACAATTTATTAAAAATACGGCCGGCAGGTTATCTGGATCAGCAGATTTACATTGGTCAAGTTTGAGCAAGAGATTGAGGACAGTTTGTTCGCTGACGTAGATTTTGGAGATATCCGCAATAGAAGGTGGATAGTCAATATGGGCAGGATCAGAGGTAGGCTGTGTACTAGTATCATCCAAGAAGTTAGAACTAAAGTATTCTGAGAACGCTTCGCAAATACTGTTGCCAGTTTTGACTACTATATGGTTATAAAAAAGAGTACTAGGTATAACGTTTGAATTCGAGCGCGATTTTGTAAAACTCCAGAAGTGTTTAGGGTTTTTAGTAATAGAGTTTTCAACAGATGCTAGGTAGTCAGTGTAACATTTACTCTCTAAGGCTTTTGCTCTAACTCGAAGTAATTTCATAGACTCATAATCACTGCGATTATTGTAAATTTTAAATTTTTTATGATATTTATATTGTTCCTTGATCACCTTAATTAACGCTAGAGAGTACCAAGGTGGGTATTGATGTTTTAACAATAGTTTTGTATGGAATAAATTTATCTCTCAAAATATGGAAGGTTGAGTAGAAATAATAAGAAATAAAGTAATAATAGCGTTCTTGAATGAAATTCGCTAGCCCAATCGATTTTGAGCAGCTCGGCATTGATTGATATATAGTCGCCTTTGTTGTACAGAAACCTATCGCGAGGGGCTGGCCTTAGTGGTATGAAAGCAAGAAGATGAGATTCAATTAGGAGTGCCCCGTAGTGTAGATCAATGGGAACAAGAGGGTCACAACAGTTGGAGACTACCTGAGTAAAGTTTGACAGGACTAAGTCTAAAATTTTACCATGTGCATTCACAACGCTGTTATATTGATTTAGACCCAAAAGATTTAGTTCGTCAACTAGTAAATTTTCGTCAAATGTTTTATTTCCCTTTGGTACAAAATGATCACCATTGGGAAGCCATGATATAGCACTTAAGTTGAAGTCACCTGCCACTAAAAACCTATCATCAGAATATGTTGACATAAATCGTTCTAGGTTAGTTAAAATTTTTTTTAATTGCACAGAGAAACTATTACCAGAATTTTGACTACATAGGTATAGCACACATATATGCAAATTTGTTTTGGTATGTGTTTTATTATTGTGTAATGTTATCGTCACCCACAAGTCGTCAGCGGTAGAAAAATATGTTGGTTGTATCGTGCAGGTGAGCCATTTATGTATAGCTATTAATACACCGCCTCCTCGTGTTTGATGGGTCAAGCTATAATCGCGATCACGCTTCCATACAATATATCTATCATCAAATAATTCTGAGTCGAAAATTCCATCAAGTAGCCACGTTTCCGTGAGAATTATAATGTCGTAAGTGCTCATGCATAAATTACGGAAAAATAACGTTGTTTTCGAACGAAGCCCGCGGACATTTTGATAATAAATGCTTAGACTATTTTTAGTTACGTTATCCATTTTTTAGTAAAGAATGGGTCTTAATATAAAGCACAAAGTTATGGCAGAGGCATGGAAAATTTATATTTATTTATTTCATATATTTGCATAAAACATGGACAGATAAGGATAGTATAATTCTTAAAGCACAACATGTTTGCTATGTGAAATTTTCTAATCATAATACAAAACAATTAGACTAAAACAAATAAAATCATAAATAAACAAAGATTATCAATTCATTAAAAAATATATATCATTTACATTTAACAAATAGGTCTCTGATGTCATAAAATTGATTTTCATTGAGATAAGTCAATATTTTTTTTAAATATATTATTATTATTCGATTTGATTTCATTTGGTATTTTATTATAGATTCGAATACACATGGTTAAACAGCTTTTACTATATTTGTTTGATCGCTGTACATCATCTAATGCCGTGTAGTGGCGGTTGAGAATATCCACTACCCCATATCTTCCCGTGGGTGTCGTAAGAGGCGACAGAGGGAGACAGGCAGGAGATGGGCAGCAGCATCTTCCTGATAACAGCAATGATGTAATAAAAAACTGCGGTTGCCAACCCGCTCACCAAGCGTGGCGACTATGGCAAATATCCCCCCATGAGCAATGACGCAAACAAACGACCCCCAGTCCCCGGCGGCCCAGCTATTCCTGGCTACGGTGGCGACCATGGTAACGGCGGAGCAGGGGGTGCTAAGAATCTCTGGTGAAAGTTCGGTTGCCACCTACGACGACTCGACCTGGCAACATATAACGCACGCACCCTGAGGACTGACGAAAAGATATTGGAGTTGGAAGAAGAGGTAGACAAGTTGCGCTGGCATATTATTGGGTTATCCGAGGTCCGAAGAGAGGGGGAGTACTCGGTAATCCTCGAGTCCGGCAACTTGTTCTATCACCGGGAGGGCGACCATCTGTTCCAAGGAGGTGTCGGATTTATCGTCCACAAGTCTCTCGTCAACAACGTTGTAAAGATTGGGAGTGTGTCGACGAGGGTCGCGTACCTGATACTCAGAATCACCAAACGGTATTCGCTGAAGGTCATACAGGTTTACGCACCATCCTCGGCACATCCCGATGAGGAGGTGGAGGAAATGTATGAGGATATTACACGGTGTTGATGGGAGACTTCAACGCAAAACTAGGCACAAGAGAAAGCGGTGAGCTGAAGGTAAGGAAATTTGGAGTAGGGCAACGGGACCGAAGGGGCCAGCAGCTGGCTGACTTTATGGAGAAAGAAGGACTCTTTATGATGAACTCCTTCTTCCAGAAGCGGCCCCACAGGAAGTGGACCTGGTCGAGCCCCGACGGTTCGACAAAAAATGAGATTGACTTCATTATGACGACCAGACGCCAACTGTTCAGTGATGTCTCAGTGATCGCAAGGGTGAAAACTGGCAGCGATCACCAAATGGTTAGAGGCACACTGAACCTAAACGTTAAGTTGGAGAGGTCTCGTCTAATGAAGTCAGCGCTCCGTCCCCCTCATGCTCTAATCCAGAGTCCCGAAACCTTTCAGCTCGAGTTACGTAACCGCTTTCAGTGCCTAGAAGATTGCAATGCAGTGGACGATATGAATGACAAGCTCGTGGAAACTGTCACTGCGGTCGGAGCTAAGTTCTGCAAGACCAGCCGCAGAAGAACACAAAAGCTCTCCGATCACACTCTTAATCTCATGGCTGTTAGACGGGAGATTAGGCTGCAATCGTCAACAGATTTGACAGCATACAGGCAACTGAACAGACAGATCTCCAAATGCATGCGGCGAGACTTACGCAAATTTAATACTGCTCGTATTGAAGAAGCGATTGAGCGGAACCAGGGCTCCAAAGTCTTTGCCAGAGATCTGTCTTCCAGTAAGAGCCAACTGTCAAAGCTGAAGACTGAGTGTGGCAGCATCGTTTCCGGGACACCTGAGATTCTGAGTGAGATTGAGAGGTTCTATGGGCAGCTGTACACATCATCGTTGGAGCCACACGCAAGTGTGAGTAACGATCCAAGAGCGGGTCTTATCCGACACTATTCCGATGATATCCCGGACGTCAGTCTGAGCGAGATTAGAATGGCTCTTCAGCACCTTAAACGGCAAGTCCCCGGGCGAGGATGGAATTACAGCGGAGCTTCTGAAAACGGGTGGAAAACCGGTACTTGAAGTCCTTCAGAGGCTCTTTAATTCCGTCCTCCATGGTGGCACTACTCCGGAGGCGTGGAGAAG
Organism: Parnassius smintheus behrii; assembly: GCA_036936625.1. NCBI lineage: Eukaryota > Metazoa > Arthropoda > Insecta > Lepidoptera > Papilionidae > Parnassius > Parnassius smintheus. Next base: position 396,522 of record JAUPFT010000005.1, on the reverse strand, counting down.
AAGTGCAGTGGTTTTGTTCTTCAAGAAAGGTGACAACGCCCTCTTGAGGAACTACAGACCGATATCCCTTCTGAGCCGCGTCTACGTGCTGTTTCAACAAAAGAGTTAAATACTTTTACAGATGCAGAACCAATCTATACATGGTAGTTTTTACTTATATTTGATTTGGTTTAGTTTTGTCACAAAACGTACCGAAAAACACCCTAATTTTGGTTGATTTGCGAACGCGTCCTTAACCGACGAGCATGTATGCGTAGGTGTATCGATGTGAAGGAGGCGAGAGAGGTGTGTCAGGATCGTGCCAAATGGAAGTCTGTAGTCTCTGCCTACCCCTCTGGGTGACAGGCGTGAGTGTTTATTTTTAGTGTATATATATATATATATATATATATATATATATATATATATATATATATATATATATATATATATATATATATATATATATATATATATATATATGTATAGGTTCCGTTATAACCGATCTATGACAAGGAGTGTTGACCGCTTCTCGAGAAGAACACTTTGCCCGGCGGGAGATGTCCCCTTTTCCTACGGCCACAGTGGTGACTAACCAACGTGATTGTGAACACACAACCAACAACCTTCGGATACTACAACTTCAGACCTTCGTCATTATCCTCAAGAATGCCTACCATTCACTACTGAGAATCGTCTTCTGCAGTCTTTAGTTCCCGCAAGCTAGTCCAACTTGTCTTCATCTCTACTCACCGCAGATTCGTAAGGCAGATTTCTGGCACTTCCTCCGGTATCATTGGCATGCATTACACATATCGCCATATTGTTCGCACCAGCGTCACTTGCACTTACGCCCACAGTATGCATTCTCCACCGGCATTAAGGACGCACCGGTAATTGGACTGCACAATCGACCTCCGGTCTGAGCAGGGTGTTGATGTAACTCCGAACTATCACACGGAGCGCGGGCTGAACACCTTGCCCGGCGGTAGGTCTCCCCTTTTCCTTCTACGGCTGCATATGGAATGTGCCTTCTATCGTTATTTACATTTTAGAAACCTTATATTCGATCTTCACATGCAAAGCTAACTTCATGTTTAGGTATATTATCATCGAATTGTAATAAAGCCACGAGATCAATAGCACAGAGAGTTAGGAAACCCATAGCACATGGTAACCTAGTTTGGGCTAGGTTGGTTGGTTGGTAGTTGGGCTTGGGCTCCTTCCTTCCTTCCTTCCCACATAAACTAAAAACACTTAAACTATTTTTGAAAGTAATGTAATTGTGTAAAATGTGGGAGAAATTAATGTTCATTTTTTGTTGCCTTCCTAATATTTACAAATACTCACATACTCTAATAACTTATGCACAATAACGCTTAGGCGTAATCCATCTTGGCGCATCACTATTCAACCGCTCTAACTATGTATTAGTATCTATAGAAGATGTGGTTATGCTTGGCGTTATGGGCAATGGCGATACGCGCGCTCTACACCTTGCTTTATTCTCAGAAACTCTTATCTATGGTTCTGAGAGGTCACTTCTAAATATTACTCTTTGGTGGGGTCTACAAATTTTGAAAAAAAGGTCTATTGGGTACAGTCGAGGTTTGAAAGATTAATATTTCTTTATTTTTGTTTCTAATAGATTTTCCTATAAATAGTTTCGATTTACTGGTGAAAGGATATATCACCTTTATTAATATTCTACATCCGGCTATTTTTTCGACACATAATTATCGCACTATTCGGTATTTTTGAAATAAACTGCACCCAGCAACGCTTAGAAAAATTAGGCAGCGACTGTGACGTCAAAAGAGATGTGTTGATACTTATAGTTGTGAATTGACATGTTAGTGGCTATACGGGCACCGCCGCAGCACGCACCATCTACTACGACCAGACCTGGAAGTCCACAGGAAGGAAGCTTCGTAAGGAGTGCATTGTGGCAAACCCAATCGAAGGCCTTCGCTATGTCCAAACTAACGGCCAACGCCTCCCATTTGGACTCTACTGCCTCCGCTCACCTATGAGTTAGCTAACCCAGAAGATGACCAGATGAGTGACCCCGATGGAAACCGTACTGGTGGTTATATGTATATACATGAGCTGACTGTTTATAATGGATTCCATTTTTTTTTTGGAGGAAAAGGAAGTGATAGCGATAGGCCTGTAGTTAGATAGATTTTAACGGTTGCCTTTTTCAGGGATCGGGGGAAATAAAGATGTCTTTCATGACTTCGAGACTACGCCTAGGGAGTAGGAGTATCGGAAAAGACGCGTTAAAACTGGTGCCAATTTCAGAACACACGTCTTCAGCACAAAAGGAGGTACGCCTTCGGGCCCACTCGACTTATTGACTTTCAGCGAGAGGACTACTCTGCGCTCTGCGCACCGTGCACTAGGTAAGCAACACGTCCAGCATGGAACTTTCACACCGGGGAATGGTCGGCGATGTGTTCCCCCCGTCATTAAAAGTTGAGTTGGACGCAATAAGAGTGCGCGGAAGATCAGATTCCTTTGCGGCATGAGCTAGTGAGTTATTCTCCCTGTGCAGAGATGGTAGAGACGGCTGACAAAAGTTCCCTTAGACAGCCTAGGCGAGATACCAGAATTCACGTGTTCTCGAAGGAAGTCAAACAAGTTTCTCGCCAATTAACTGATGTGTTATTACTTTGCCTTTTCAATGACACTTTTAAAGCAATTACAGGCGGAATTATACCTATTTTTAAGAACGCTGGTATATGCATCCCGAGACGTCGATGTGTGAGCCCAGGCCTAGTAGTACTCGTGTTTATGGCATGATGCAATTTTGCAGGAGCGACCAAACCAAGCCTGGGTTCTGCCTTCGATAGGTACAACAGATGATTGAATATAAAGTTTCATTTTCTGTAGCACCATATCAGCGACAGAATCAGTAACAACTCTGGGACCTTTCGGCGAGATCATCCCGCCATAATGACTGAAAATTTTATTGAGTAGTTCGGTACTGTCTATGTAGTGTTTCCTCGGCCCGCACTAAAAGTGACAGGCTTTTTTGTTCGTAGCATTAGGTCTTTAATGCTCTAAGGAATTTTATTAACAATAAAGTCTCAAAAAGTCATTACGTTTAGGTGGTGCGTAAAAGTATACATGTGTGTGCAAAAGCGACATTTATTTTAAGTAATGTGCTGCGACACGCTCACACGCACACCAAGTAATGTGCTGCGACACGCTCACACGCACACCAAGTAATGTGCTGCGACACGCTCACACGCACACCAAGTAATGTGCTGCGACACGCTCACACGCACACCAAGTAATGTGCTGCGACACGCTCACACGCACACCAAGTAATGTGCTGCGACACGCTCACACGCACACCAAGTAACGTGCTGCGACACGCTCACCGCACACCAAGTAATGTGCTGCGACACGCTCACACGCACACCAAGTCAAGATATTAATACAGAATGCTATCGGTAATAGAAATGAGCAAAGGTGTTGCTTATAAGTAACAGCTGCGTCTTCACTCGTTGAACTAAGAGCTTTGCTTAATACCACATGTTGTAAATTAATTAATAAAGTAACAACTGGTTATGTTAAATATGTAGGACAGAGCCACTCTGTAGCTATATTATGGCTGTAATATAAATGTACATAGTATACTAGCGCTAAGTAGTAAATTAATGCTGTGATTCATACGGTGAGTGTAGAGAATTGAGAATTCTACATTTACTATACGAAACATAACCAAACACAGAACAAAGAAAGGAAACTTATCACTGGAAATGAGGCATTCCATCTTAATCCTCCAGGATGACAAAAAGATGATGATAAAAAGACATCTGCATTTTTATATTTAATCAAGGATACATCTAGATGTCTATGGGTTACACCATCCACTTACCATCAGGTTAACTTAAATACAAAATATAGATATCAGAAAATTGTAGCTCTAAAGTCGTGTGCTGACGGTGTAAGATAATCCATCACCTCATTTCGTCCGTGGGTGTTGTTAGTCACCTTTAATGTACTAGAAAGATCCCATTCGATGCATATCCGGATGCCGGCATAACCATCAAGCTTACCACACACATAAAATACCCATTCGGACGACGGTCAGCAGCGTGAAGGGTACGAGACGAATGGTATTACGACCACCAACAGGCCTTCCTAGCATGGCCATAGAGACAAGTATACTCCACAACTGCATAGGTCCATAGAGAGATGACCTTATTCAAGACTCACGAGTACCATAGATGAAAGAATTCACCGCGCTTCGCAGGCATAATAGCAATTTTAGTATCAGACTTTCACACGGTTGACGCTCCTTGTTATCAGTCAGTCTGAGCGTCCTACAATAAAGTTTTGCAGTAAAAGAGATACGACAGTATACCTCGAATCTAATATAAATTATGAAAGTAAAAACAAGCATTTCCCTCGAGAAAACAATTTTAGTTTTCCTCTGTTTCCACGACACTTTTGTTGGTCGTAAAAATATTATTTGAGGACACTTTTAATTTCGTTTTATTTACAACTGAAACCTGAATACATAATCAAAGTAATGTCTTATTTAAATACTAGCTCGCCCGGCAGACGTTTTTCTGCCCTTTCTTGTTGGTGGAGCTATATATGTGTAAATGAAAACTTTTCTTTAGACTGTTACTACTACTGACTTTAGATGTGTTAAAAGTCACTTTTGTGGAGAAATTTATTTACATTATAAAACTTACAATTTGTCTTAATTCTCTATTTTGATTAAATTTTAAGTTGGTATCCGATTTCTGGAGGCTTAGAAATCTTAATAATACATCTTGCAATAGTTATAATCATTATCGCACGGGTGTGACGTATCTGTATATCTGTATGTCTTGTAAAATTTAGTGTTGCTTACTTAGCATTGAAATACATAAAGAAATCACAGTTGCAAAATTAGTACAAAGTCACTGTATTCTTATTATGTATGACATGCAAATAGATATAGCAGAGATAATGAGCATGTCCCGCTAGTTAAATTACTATGGGGCACAGCCCTCCCGTTCGCTCAGCCGCGTTTTCTGGCGTGAAATCAAAAGAATCTTATTATTGTAAACACCTAATAAATAAATAGTTATTTTTGGTTCTGAATTGAGATTGTCTCTGAGTTTTTTTTTTATAGAAATTCGTTTTATTTGCACCGTTCTTCACTACAGGCTATCAAACCCCACAGCTGAACATAAGGGTTGACAACAAAGGATGGCCGATTGCCACACATGTGTCATAGTTCATACCCCCCACGCTTGAGGGGGTTAGCAACCGCATTGTTTGTTGTCAAGCTGCTGTAAAGAAGACGCTGAGACCGAGACGATGAGACGATGAGATCACTCATCTCCTGGTTTATTTCATCCTGTCGCCACTATGACGATACAGGACTGGGTTGGCTTGATTAAAACCAGTAGTTTTAAAACACCTGTTTAAAACTACTGGTTTTAAAACAATTTGAAATAAAACGTGTTTTTATTAACATAATATGGCGTCGAGTGATAACAAACTATTTGTAACATATATATGATATATATATAACATACATATATGATATATATAACATACATATATGATATATATAACATACATATATGATATATATAACATACATATCTGCATGATTGATTTTGTCTAAATTTGATTTAATAATGTGTTTTTTTTTTGTGAACCTCCTTACTTTTTGTCCCGATGTCGAGTAAAGCTAAGTGAGGCCTTTCTCCACCTTGTCGTAAACCAAAAATATATGAAAAAATTTTTTCGTTTTTTTTTTTTAAATAATAAAATATGTTATGGACGTATAAGTAAAACAAATAGTACTTGGAATAAAGGCTTTAATTTATCATTATTACACCTTTGCAGAAAATTGGGGGAAAACACTTTTCTTACTTTCATTTTCAAATCAGTATCACTTTCGAAGTAAACCTGTATTCAAGTTATACATAATCTGATAGCTTATTTAATAAAGTTTCCAATGATATATGATTTTAATATACCTTTTATACAAAATGTCTTGGAAATATTCATTTCAATGAACAGCAGGAAGTAGTCTGGAAGTACTTCGGAAAGTGCTCGACAGATGCGCCGTATTGACCAAAATGACCCCGACATATACAGTTTAAAATAAGTTTTAAACAATCTTAGAAAACATTAAAAAAGAACAAAGTTTAAAACTACTTTTAAAATTTTTAAATGCAAATGAATTGAAGTAAATGAAAACAAATAAATAATTAAAAACCAAAATAGCTTGAAATAAATTTATAAATTGAGTTTATGTTGTTGTTTGATGTTTCATTTGAATTGATGGAATGATAAGGTAAAGTTTATTTGGTTTGTAATTAAAACATTATTTTAATAAAAGAAATTCATTTAATCATAGAAGACGAACAAAACAGTAACTGTAAATATTATGAATTATAACTAAGTAGGTACATAGAAGACGAACAAAACAGTAACTGTAAATATTATGAATTATAACTAAGTAGGTACCATTAATTAACCATGTAGGTCACCCAAGACAACAATAATTTGTCATAAAATTTAACTTTGAAAAATTACTTATCATTAAATTTAAAAAGTTAAATGATAAAAAATTTAATAAATAAACAACTGGTTACCTTAAATTAACAAAAAAATCTAAATTGTGTTAGACAGACAATGTGATATGACAACACTTACTTTTCTTATTAAGGGGAAATAGTAAAAATACTGCCTCAAATGGCTTAGCACGATCCTCCGTTATGCCGAAAATATTGCAGCATTAATTTTGAAATAAATATATGGTAAAGTTGAGGATTAGTGTTAAGTACTATGTTAGAAGTACGAAAACACGATTCCATATTTTCTCGATAGAAAAAAAATTCAAAGTTACCTCCAAACTGAACAATAAACCGCTGGTATTCATAAAATACTTTAAATTAGATCCTGAAACTTTGCATACTAACAACTAACTATAAAGCAAGGCTTATGTTTTTAATTTTTTTAAGTTAACATTATTTTCACTGAAAAAGAAATTACCTAAACTATCGGCGTCTTGAAGATTGTTTTCTGTCGCCCCATCACCCATCAGTCTTGCTTCGGCTTTCGAATCGGATTCGGGATAGCTGTGTCGCTTACGCTCATAATACACATTACGCAACAGGACGACGTAAAATTAAAATGGGAAGTAGAGTAGCCGTAATAAAAATAAGAAGCAACTGGGTTGGCGTAAAGAATCAGACATAAATATGATAAACCTAATGAAATAAGTATCTAACGAAAGAAGTATATAACGAAAAAAAAAATAAGTATCTATTTACAGTACTAGTGATTAAAAATATGTCGGTACATACTACATAGCATACGACGTGCGGGGCAGTAGGGGTGAAATTAGAATTTGAGCTGAGTCACTATAGACCCTTAAGATATTTAAAAACGGTGACAAGTTTAGCAGCTTCCTCGATACCTAGTTTATTTCGTACGTTAGAATGAATAAATCCAAATGTTGAAAACGGTCTTTCTAGCACTTGAAGCAAGAGCAGTGAGAAACTGTGTCACTAAGTCCATTGTTTCACCATTAATTTGGTTATTTAATGACAACCGCCATTCGAGAGGTCCGACGTGATTTACTATATGATCTTCAAATAAAAAATTGTGAAATGGATCTGTCATTGCCATGTATTTTACAACATAGGGCATCTCCTCTTTGTGATATTTTGTGAGCTTCAATAAAAGACAAAGGTTCAGAAATATCTTCACTCGTGAGGATTTTGCCCCTGTATCTACGATGATCACCTAGTAAATTTCAGGCTCACGCTGTCGTACGGTTTCATCCCCAAACTTATACCTATTTTTAAGTGCACGCTCACGCAATGTATCCTACAACTTTTTATAAAAACATCGCTTGCCTACACCTTGACAAACAAAGATAAAAAACTTATTGGACAAACAGCTATGTGCATCTTGCATAACATTTGTTTTGTTATTGCCTTCGCCTGCGCTTGACCCTTGCTTAGCTAGGGATGTTAATCTCCATAATAACAATTTATGTCATAACCGATAACCTCTTTGATTCTACGTCTCTTAGGAAAAAGTTTTCCTTGATAACATACAAGCAATATATGAAATCTAATCTAATTTAATAAACTTAAAATTATTATGTTTTAGGAATAATATACATTTCATATCGTTTCCAATCCAAAAACATCGCTTGCCACTGTCGGTGTAAAGGAAATAAAATAAAATGAGTAGATGATTTTTAATATAAACAGTAAAATTACATATTAATTTTGGTGACGGTCTTTTGTTGTAGATTGGGAATCCGCTCGTAAAATTGAGATATTTTTTACAATTATTATTTACTTGCCATTCTCATAACTTACTTAACACTGACAAAATAATATCAAAAAAAAAAATCATAATTTAAAACAAGAGGACATTGAATGACAAACTAGCTACTTGTCCATTTGAACATACGTACGGACGCTCTAAAGCTCTCAAATGTATTACAAAAGAGACAGCAAAGAGCCTCACCACCAGTTACCTACATGTCAAACCATTTCTTTACAACTGCGGTTATATTGACGGATATACATATAAACAAAGATTCCTGTTTGACTTGGTTGGTGATCCTATTGATCTGCCCCTTAGTTTCAACTTCATGAGAAAAAAACTCCCATTTTTTACCATAATTTATTGTAGTTGTTACGGGTTTATGTGCGATGCTATCCAAATTCGTGGATAAATTACATATTACGTTACACGTGCACCTCCTATCGAAATGCTGTAAGCATCGTAGAATTCCTAAATAAAAATTAGACATCGGACGTTTTGGCGGCAAAGCCTTCGTAATGTTATGTTAAATAATGGAATTAGAATGTTGTCGTTGAGTTTTTTGTTCTTATATTTTTAATTTGTTTGATTTATAATATAGTTAGGTGTAGTGTTTACATAATGAAATCTCGTAAAAAATGTTGTTGCAAGTATTTAATGTTAATAGAATAGTGATAAAAGTAAAACTGAAGTAGTTATCCTTCAGTGTATCGACATCTCACACAGCTAAAGATAACGCGGAAAAATAAGCGACTTAGAACCAGTCACTTGAAGTGCAATGAGCCATTGATATGCTCGCCGTTACTAATTTTTACAAAATAAATTTCCTTAAAATATTAGCATCTCATCTTAACAATATCTGCATAATATAACATAATAGATTCAATTTATTTTCTTTACACACATCGTGGTAAGGCCATTCAGCAGCTATACTATGGTTTTAGTACGAATGGGTCTGCTCGACCGGGGATGGACCGAGCTTTCACAAAATACCAGCGTAAAATATCATCTCAATGCTGTTGTGTTTCGTATGGTGACTAGAAAACTGAGGAACCTTTTACTGGATACAAGGTATTCCATCTTAGACCCCTAATCGAGGATTACTGTAGATTTATATGAGCCACAAGCATCCATTAACCACCAGGTGGACTGTGTGCTCGCTTGTTACTCTGATTCTTTAGAACAATACGAGTATACACGTAATGTTATTTATTCGCTTATTTATGTTTATAATAGAATCTTTTTAAACGAAAAGAGTTAATTCTTAGGGAAATACCCCGATTGTGTGGGCTGAAATATATGACCGCTGAAGTACGTGCAATACATTAGAAAAAAAACAGTACATTTGTTATCGGGTCAGGTTGCGTTGTTTGATAAGCTGTATACATACATACATACATACATACATATATATATATATATATATATATATATATATATATATATATATATATATATATATATATATATATATATATATATATATATATACGCACTCACAGAATACCAGCGTAACGTAAAATAGTAGATGTGGTGAGTGTAGAACGGAAGATCATTTTACTGGAAACAAGGCATTCCAAGACTGACAAGATGGACTATAATACATAATTGTATTATCGTCGATGGTGTGACTTTCCTAGTGTAATGATGATGGGAGTAGTGGTGCTGGGATTAGTACTCTCGATTGAGGGAGGGCGGGAGGTGCCCTTCGAACTAGGTAAGACACATCATTTTATTTCATTGAGCGGATGTGGGCGAAGCAATTCTCTAAACGCCTGATTCTATTGATCATTCCATCTTGGTCCTCAAGGGTATTCTGACTACTAATTCTGGTATTCTGGTAACTTCAAGGGGTTTCTTAATGTCTATGTCGAGGATTAATGTCTATGGACCATCTATAGGGACGAACTATATTCAGCAGTGCATTTTAATATATTTACCCTGGAGTTGTACTTATTCCGCGTTGAGGATGCGTTCGCATAGCGCGGGGAGCGGGGTGCGGGGTGCGGGCGAGCGGAGCGCCCGGCGTTAGCGGCGCTATTATGGTAATATTGTAATTGATAGATACGACGCGTTAATTGTACATGTATTGTTTGTGTCGCTGCGCTGGCTGATGGCGCTGCGCTGAACCGGTGGGCGAGGCTCCGCGCACTGCCCAGTCCCGAGCCCGCTGCTTTACAGCGCGCGCGCTCGCCGAGCTCCGTGCCACGTTCACTGCGCGTACACTCTCGCGTTTACGTATCTAGTAATTTACTGCGTTCTCGCATCGCGCTTTCTGATCAACTTTTAAGGACTTTCAAGCAGTTATCAGTGTATCGGACTGTAGTTTCTGTGAATCAAAAGGATCGTATATCACGCCATTGACTATTTCATCTTAGGTAACCAAGGAAACTTTAATTTTGGAACATGTACGCAAAATTTTCTGATATTTTATCTTAATTGTACATTATAGAAAAACTATTTAATTTTCTGAGTCCAAAATAAGTAAAACTTATATACCTATTTTAATGTCAAAGGTCGAAAAAACACTGATACCGTCCGCGCCGTCTTACAGAGTTGTTTTTATCCTAATTATATTTTTATTTATATTTTTAAACAACTTTCATTGATTTGGTGAGTCGCTCAAGGTCACTATTGTGACCTCACGCGGGCAGAGGAAAACCGCTCACGCATTAGATGAAATAGTAATTTATAGTACCTACCTATGACGTTTAATTGATAATATTATCTTCGCGAGTAGGTATGTCAGATGATTCCTTAGGTATTTATTATACGACCAGCCGATATAAAACATACACTCGGAGAATAAATAAAAAATACTATTCTGATATGCAAATTAAAAGCCTTTATTGATAATTTATGGTAAGGTGTAGTACCGACATAGTACTTAGAGACTTCCGTGAAAAATCGGATTTAAAAATAACAACGTGGAAGCAGAATTGGGCAGTCATCAACTTACTGGGTCATGTGCTGTGTATGGTGGCCAGGAACTGGAAGTTAGTAGCTGCTGCGAGCCACCGCGTCCACTCCGGCGACGTGTACAGTGTACAGTGTTGCTGGTAACGTTACAGCCCACTAGTGTGCAGCTCGACATGCTGCACGTACACCTCACCCATAGATTGCCTCACATTTGCCGCAGTTGCCACGCTTGGCAAGCGTTTCCCTCTGTCGCCTCTTGTCGTACGCCACCCGCGGGACCACACCTACGAGGCAGCGGACATTCTCACACTGCCACTGCACGATAGTGTAGAGCTTAGACATACACATATCTAACTGTATAATTTATGTTATAACACGGTTGAGAAACACACAATCACAAGCAACAACCATTAAACCACCCGAAAGGAACGTCACCACAAGCAATCCCTTTACTGTATATTGTATATCAACAGCTACAAAAAATTTAAAAATAATATTTATTGATGTAGGATTATTGAGATGTAGGTACATTCTTCACAAAAATTCGGTCGAATTATAAGTTAGTTAGGTTCCAATTGCAAAAGACAGTATAATTGAATTGAAATTTGAAATCATTTAACGACTTAAGTTACCATCGAATTCGGTCCTAGTTCAATAGTCGAACACTGCGAAAGTGTGATAATAAAAAAAAATATAATAATATAGACAACATTAAGTTTTACACTTATCTATGGTATACTGGGTTATTTGTTAGTACCTAATAACCGGCCAAATTTGCAGAGAAGGTCCGGAATAAGTAATGTAGGCACATGGTGAAGAAAAATTTATTAAAAAAATCTCAAACAATCTGTCCTTTTTATCTTTTCCAAATACGCGCAATATAATATTTACATTTCAATTTTTCGACGGCTCCGTAGCGTAGTGGCTTAGCAATGAGTTACAGTGCTGAGGGCCGTGGGTTCGAATTCAAACGGAACAAGTATTTGTATGGCCTACAAGTAATTGTTCCGGTTTTAAAACGTTATCCCCCCACTAGGATTTCTTCCTGCATCGTGGAGGCAGTTTACTGACATAAATTGCGCAAGGACAAACATCCACACCCGGAACAATTACTTGTAGGCCATAGAAATACTTTTTCCGGGTGTGGATGTTTGTCCTTGCGCAATTTATGTCAGTAAACTGCCTCCACGATGCAGGAAGAAATCCTAGTGGGGGGATAACATTTTAAAAAAATATGTTCGGTCGCATTGCTATTGAGTAAAATTCAACGTGTGCATGCACTTACGTTTAATACAAAGTTGTGCATTTCAAAAAAGTAAATCGTTATCGCGAACGGACATCACTGCCTTATGATATTTACTGTGTTAAGAAATTTCTGTTTCTATACCGAACTAAAATGTTCTAACTCTCTATCTCTTCCATATATAAACATAAACTGCTGGCCGTCGGTCTCGCAGCTCGCTTAACCGATTGAGATGAAATGTTTATATGTGTTGTGCGAGTCCCTGGATAATCTAGATTCACAACTGGCCGCGGTAGATGGCGTTGTCGTTGTTGTTGAGTGTGGGCTTCCCCTGTCCGGCCAGCTCATTCGCGCTGCAACCCTGATGCAGCTGCGGCATGGCTCGACTACTACAATCACACTAGATACCATTGAAACTATAATACGGCGCAGTCACAAGCTGATACGCTGTGGTTTGTCGCTCGTTCATTATACATACACTGTAACATTGCAACTAGCGTGCACCATCGTATGTGTGGCACGCGTGAGCAAGGGGCTCGCGTGCCTCACTGAGAAACCCTTTACTAAAAAAAATACGCGTGGCACTCGGGGACTGCCGCCGTTAAGCAATTATAATTATTTATTTATTTTCTTTATGGTACCCAATTTTTCTTTAATTAGAGCCTTTCTTTAAAGTTTTGCGGAAATCTATTATATTTTTGACAACACTCGGATGGACTTCTATTCAATCTTACTGGCTGGAGATGGACGGAAATTGTCCTAATTCCCAACCCGTTGAAAATTCTTATAAACTACTAAAGTTACTATAATATTAAGGAACACATTAAGAGCCTCTTCCATTTTAGAGGGAGTATCTTCGTCTTTCCTATTTTTAAAGAAAAACATGGGAGTGTGTCGCCTATGTTCAGCAGAACCTTTAAAAATATGCAAGAATCAGCTCGACCGGGGAAGGACGGGCTTCCACAATTTCAACCTCATGAACACAGCGGGACACTGAAGGCTGCGACACATAAGTGTTGATATTTTGCCGCATATTCTTTGGTAACTACCACTAGCAGGGAACGACAGTGCACATAATACCTGAAAAATATACCAATAATTACATGAGCGAATTTATGAGTGAGGAGAAGTGTGAACTAAATGAAATAGAAATTCCGAAAGAAGATGAAAGGGATAAGGAGATAAGTATGGATGAAATAATGAGAGCAATGAAAAGCATGAAAGTAGGTAAGGCAGCCGGATATGATAGAGTTTCACTCGAAATGCTAAGGGCTGGAGAGGACGTGGTGGCAGGCCTGCTGTACACCTTGTTTAATTTATGTTGGGAACTAAAGCGGGTACCGGGAGACTGGTGCAAAGCCGTGATAGTCCCAATATATAAGGGAAAAGGGTCACAGCAGGACTGTAAAAACTACCGTGGTATCAGCCTTCTTAGCATTGTGGGAAAACTGTATGCTAAGGTACTAATTGAAAGAGTTATGAAAGAAACTGATGAAAAAATTTGGGATGTGCAAGCGGGATTTAGAAAGGGAATGGGGTGTACAGATCAAGTCTTTTCCATGCGCATGATCGCGGAGAAGTTTTTGGCGAAAAACCAAAGAGTTTTTTGTGCGTTCATGGACTTGGAAAAGGCTTATGACAGAGTGGACAGGGATGTGTTATGGCAAACGCTGAACGCATTTAGGTTGAGCGCTGGTTTGATACAGGCATTAAAGTCTCTGTATAGGGACTCGAGTGCTTGTGTTAGAATCAACGGGGTCTACTCGGACTGGTTTGGCATCCATAAAGGTGTCAGACAGGGCTGTGTAGCTTCCCCGTGGCTGTTCAACCTATTTATGGACAGCTGTTTGGAAAATTTGAAAGTTGAAGAATGCGGGGTAAGAATGGGTGAGTTAACCATCAAATGCCTTTTGTACGCCGATGATCAAGTCATACTTGCGTCGTCGGCGGCCGAGTTGCAAATGATGGTTACATTAATGAACAGGTCATTAAAAGAAAGGGGAATGAAAGTGAACGCGAGTAAGACGAAAGTGATGGTTTTTGAAAGAGATGAAAGCAAAACGGTATGTGAAATAAGAATAGAAGGAGAGTTAATTGAGCAAGTGGATGAGTTCGTATATTTGGGATGTGTATTCAGCAGGGATGCGAGATATGATAAGGACATTGAACGACGAGTGAATGCAGGAAATAAAGTAAATGGGGCTCTACACTCTATTGTGAAAAGTCAGAATGTGTCAAAAAAGGCACGTATGGCAATTCACAGTGCTGTATTAGTCCCTACTTTAACGTATGGTAGTGAAAGTTGGGTGTGGCAGAAGAAGCACGAGAGTAGAATAAATGCGGTAGAAATGCGGTCGCTAAGGAGTATGTTAGGGCTGAATCTGAGTGACAGGGTGAGAAACTGTGTGATAAAAGAAGAGTGTGGTTTGCAAGATGATGCGGTGACCAGGATTAAGAAAGGAATGCTTCGGTGGTTTGGTCATGTAGAAAGAATGAATGCGGAAAGACTGACAAAGCAAATATATGTTGCAGAAGTGAATGGAAGAGTCGGAAAGGGACGTCCTAGGCGGAAGTTTGTCGACCAAATTGGCGATATACTAAAAATGGGCCAAATTAAGAGTACCCTTAACCGACGAGCATGTATGCGTAGGTATATGAATGTGGAAGAGGCGAGAAAGGTATGTCAGGATCGTGCTAAATGGAAGTCTGTTGTCTCTGCCTACCCCTCTGGGTGACAGGCGTGAGTGTTTATGTATGTATGTATGTAATTACATGAAACTTCTGTTTTTTTGTAAGCTAATATTATAGGGTCTCTCATTTAGATTGGTATGGTGGAGTTGCCTTCAGTGACGTCATAACTCCAGGCGCTTATCCAAGTTATGCAAAGTACCTTTTAGTTTCATAGCAGCCCCTTATACACAGTAATGCTTAAAGAAGTTTGATTTTTCTATAAAGTCTGTGTTTATCAAATACTCTAAATTCACGAAAGTTGCTATATGACGACGACTCATATGAATCCAAAGAATACGCTGCTTGCAATAAACTATATTATTGTTTAAAATATTTTTATTATCTTACAATACATGCAACTAGTCTACACGAAAACATCCGCACGCACACAAACACCGTGCCGAAGTCTGCCGAACTTAAACGACGTTAGATAATGTTAGGTTTTCGGGTCTGAGGTTTATTTTCGTTACGGAATTTCTTGATTAGGTAAATTCAGCGATAAAACTGCCCATGCCGTCGGAGCCAAGTTCTGCAAGACCTGCCGCAGAAGAACACAAAAACCGTCCGATCCCACTCTTAATCTCATAGCTGTTAGATGGGGAATGAAGCTGTAGTCTTCAACAGATTTGACAGTATACAGGAAAATGAACAGACAGATTTCCAAATGCATGCAGCGGGACGTACGCAACTTGAATACTGCTCGTATTGAAAAGCGATAGAGCGAAACCAACACTCCAAAATCTTTGCAAGAGATCTGTGTGCCAAAAAAGCCAACTGTCAAAGTTGAAGACCGAGTTGGGCACCGTCATTTACGAGACACCTGAGATTTTGATTGAGATTGAAAGGTGATATGGGCAGCTAGACACATCATCGAGCCACACTCAAGTGTGAGTAAGGATCCAAGAGCAAATCTTATCCGACACTGTTCCGATGATATCACGGACCTCGGTTTGAACGAGATTAGAATGGCTCTCCAGCACCTTAAAAACGGCAAGGCCCAAGGTGTGTACAAAATTACAGTGGAGCCTTTAAAAACGGGTGGAAAACCGGTTCTTAAAGTCCTTCAGAGACTCTTCAATTCCGTCTTCCACGGTGGGACTACTCTGGAGGCGTGGAGCAGAATTGCGGTAGTCTTATTTTGTAAGAAAGGCGACAACGCTCTCTTAAAGAACTACACATAGATTTTCCTTCTGAGCCGCGTTTACGTACTGTTTAGAGAGTCATTACGAATCGTCTCGCACGCAGACTCGACGACTTCCAGCCTCCCGAACAAGCTGGTTTTTCGGAAACTAAAACTAAAACTAAAAGGCTTCAGTACCATAGTCCACATACATACCTTGTAGCGGATTGTGCAGAAGACCGAAGAGTACAATCTGCCACTTTGCCTTGCGTATGTAGACCATGAGTAGCCTTTGATTCCATCGAAATTTAGGCGGTGCTACAGTTCCTTCAGCGGTGCTAAGTTGACTGTCCTTATATCGAAATACTGAAGTGTTTGTAAAGTGGGACTACGATGGTTATCCGAGTACAGAACCAGAGTACGAAACCTATCCAACTGAAGAGTGTTGTAAGACAGAGTGACGTTATATCCTTGAAAATCTTTACCGCTGCGTTGGAAGACGTTTTCAATCTAATGAGCTGGAAAGGATACGTTATCAACATCAATAGCGAGTACATCACTCACCTTCATTTTGCCGACGAGTATAGTCCTTATAGGAGAATCGTTGGAGGACTTAAGCACTATGCTAAATTACTTCAATAGTGTCCAACGGATAGGTCTTAAGATGAACATGGACAAAACAAAGGTCATGTGTAACATCCATGTCACACTTATGCCGGTAGTTGTTGGGAGCACTAAGCTCGAAATTGTTGATGAGTACGTTTACCTGGGACAAATAATCTGACTAGGTAAGTCGAACTTCGACCGAGAGGTCAATTGACGGATTCAACTCGGCTGCCCAGCCGATCGTTCCGAGCGTTCGGGAAATTACGACACATCTTGTCGTCACCTATACTTCAAAACCTGAAAACTAGATTGTACAACCAGTGTGTGTTGCCAGTGTTGACTTATGGATTTGAGACGTGGTCCTTTACTGCTGGCCGTATGAGGACGCTCAAGGACGCTCAGCGAGCTATGGAGAGGGCTTTGCTTGGGGTTTTTGTGATAAACTAAGAAATGAGGATATACGCAATAGAACCAGAGTGACCGACAAGCGAAAACGAAAAAAGTTTCATGTGTGGCAGTCTCATAGCAGAAGACGAAGTGTAGGGAGACCGACTACTAGATGGAGTGACGACCTGGTAAGACATGCACACAGGAAGGAAGGAAGAACATACAGGAAGTCAATAGATGCAATGGATGCAGGTGTTTCAGGACCGTGCTTTGTGGCATTCCTTGCGGGAGGCCTATGATCAGCAGTGCGCTATACTCGTAATGATGATTATGATGGTGACTTATACTTTATTATAAAATAAATGAAATGAGGAATTAAGAGCCGTGGTTGGAGGACTGCGCATTATGCCTAGAGTATCGTAAATGTACATTACCATCCTGAGTTCGATTAATGTCGGTTTTTTTATTACTATTGGAATTCTCCGAGTTAGAAAATCGTCACATTTAAAGGTAATTCTGCAGTATCAAGTGCTTCATAATCGCACTTGCACCTTCGATCGTATTCAAGGAAGAAGAAAAAGCATCGAAAAATATGTCTACTTTAACCATGGTGGTCTATAGGTAGTACCAATCGCGATCTTAGTACCGTTAATAGTTAGAGCAAGCCACATCTGTTCTACAAGCGGAGTCGAAGGATGAGGCAACGTTCGAACAGCTAGACCCTGCCGTATGTAGAAGCGAACTCCGCCACCTCGCGAGTGCACATTGGTCGGTCGGGGAATGTGACGTAACCGGTATCCTGGCACCGCGGGCTCGCGCGCTTCCTCACCCTCATGCAACCAAGTTTCGTTATCACCATTAAATCGACAGCGTGGCGATCTATAGCTACTACTAGTTCTTCATGGCCTGTACCTAGTGAACCTACATTTAGAAGCCCTAACTTAAGATTACTTGTCATGTTGTATGATATAAAAGTATATTCACAATTGACATCTTTGACCAACAAATATCAGAGTAATACTCACAATAATTGTTCCTACTCTGAGCTTGTTTCATTACTCTATTTATGTGTGTGTAGGTTTGTGATATTATAAGAATGTTAACTGAATTTAGCAAATAATTATAACGGGTAGGAT
Organism: Parnassius smintheus behrii; assembly: GCA_036936625.1. Lineage (NCBI taxonomy): Eukaryota > Metazoa > Arthropoda > Insecta > Lepidoptera > Papilionidae > Parnassius > Parnassius smintheus. Next base: position 378,089 of record JAUPFT010000005.1, on the reverse strand, counting down.
TTAGGGGATATACATATTTTCTTACATTTAAATAACTAATGCCTATAAAGCTATGTATCGGCCCTGTAGACATTGTCCTACTACACACATAATAACAACAACAATGAGCGTCAAGCTTTATAAAGTCTGAGTAATGTAAAAAGATATTTACTTTGTTTGGCAAACAGTTAATAACAAATGATGCACTAATAAAATCAAAAGACTATAACAAATAATATATATGGGTAGCAAATATTTTATAACTGTAAATGGAAATACAAATAGCTTTTTACGATAACTTGGCCCAACTATATATTTTTTAAATGGGATTTCGTATTATTTCGAAGTTGTAAATAAATCTTATTAATAACTGTGGGTATATACGAGTACCCACAAAACACTTGACGATAGTAAATAGTTACAAAATTAAATAAAGAAATTAAAAACACCAATTAATTTTTGTAAGTAAACCGAGAGACAGTTATGGTGATCGAACAAATTCGGACCCAAAAACGTTTGCAATATCCGCGTTGAAGCGAATGCGATTTATTGGAGCTCCTGCTTCCCGACGTGCATAAATTCGGCCTCCCTCCGTCCAAACATATCGCCATCCCTGCTTACGGCCTGTCTAGCGTGCCGTGCGGAACAACTGCCTATTTATGCTGTTAAACTCGAGTTAAACAAATATGATATCCAATCCTCGTCACGACTACCCGGATCAAAAAATAAACCTGGCCCGATTCTCGTCGAAATGAAGAGTGAAACTATTCGTAGCCGATGGATTGAAGTCAGCAAAGGAAGAACGCTCACAGCTGGAGCTCTAGTACCCAACATCCCCCACGATTCCGTGGAAAACCGTGTATACTTCAGGGAAGAACTTACGAAATTGAATACAACACTATTGTATACAGCCAAATCCCAACTAGGTAAATCTTTTTAGTTCATATGGTGTAAAGATGGGAAAGTATGTGTTCGAAAAACGAGCAATAGTAGAATCTTATATATCCGATCTATTTATGACATTATCCGCTTACAAAAACAACCAGAAAGCTCCATGATTCTAAATTAGTCACTCACTTTCAAATCACAGCTTTCGTAGTTAAAAACAGTTGTAATAGAATGTCAGAACAAATAAATCAATTAACAAATTGTACCTCAACAAACTCGTTTTTCAAACAGCTATCTAGCAACTGTCATTTAAATATTTCTTGTTTGCACGTTAATATAAGATCTATGATAAAAAACTTTACGAAATTACAACAAGTCATTCATAACTGCACGTTCCCTGTAGACATAATAGTCGTAACAGAGGCTGGTATTTCCAATAATATTGTAAATCTATATAACTTGACGGGCTATAACATGTACACACTACTACGGTCTAATAAAAGAGGGAGTGGCATTATTATATACATTAAAAATCACCTTAAATTCACCTTAATACAACACAAACCAAAACATTTGAAAACATAATAGGTACTATAAAACTTAACTCAAATCAAGATATAGTTTTGTGTGCAGTATATCTAGACCGCCAAAAACAAATAGGTATATTTTTGTAAAGGAGTTGAGCAAATGCATGTCCACGTTTAACGAAAAAGAAATCTAACCTTGATAGGTGTTACAAATATTGACCTGAAAAGTGCCTCATCACTTAAAGACTCATACCTAGAAATGCTCAGCGAGTATGGATTAATGTGTGGAATATCTGACTATACTAGGATAGAAAAAAAACTAAATCTTATCACAAAGTCCTGCATTGACCACATATTTGCACGTCTCCCCACATTTAATCCGTACGCCGCGGCGTTAAGCCTCATTTACATTCAGCCCCTGCCACTGCTCCTCGCGCTGCCGGCAATACTTCGCTAAATACTGCCATAGCAAGCGGGAAGTGTGTATTTACATTCTGCCCTACCACTCACATCACTTTCGGCTTTCGACTATGGCAGACGTCGAAATAATTACAGCGTCCGCGCTGTGTCTTCTTGCAATACAAAATTATGTTAATAATTTAAAAAAATATCAAGTTCAAAAGAAGAAAGATAGATACATAGATAGATAGAAAATTTGTTTGCTTAAAAGGATGCTTTGTGATAAGATTTAGTTTTTTTTTCTATCCTAGTATAGTCAGATATTCCACACGTTAATCCATACTCGCTGAGCATTTCTAGGTATGAGTCTTTAAGTGATGAGGCACTTTTCAGGTCAATATTTGTATCACCTATCAAGGTTAGATTTCTTTTTTCGTTAAACGTGGACATGCATTTGCTCAACTCCTTTACAAAAATATACCTATTTGTTTTTGGCGGTCTAGATATACTGCACACAAAACTATATCTTGATTTGAGTTAAGTTTTATAGTACCTATTATGTTTTCAAATGTTTTGGTTTGTTGTTGTATTAAGGTGAATTTAAGGTGATTTTTAATGTATATAATAATGCCACCCCCTCTTTTATTAGACCGTAGTAGTGTGTACATGTTATAGCCCGTCAAGTTATATAGATTTACAATATTATTGGAAATACCAGCCTCTGTTACGACTATTATGTCTACAGGGAACGTGCAGTTATGAATGACATAACATAACATAAAACACTCACGCCTGTCACCCAGAGGGGTAGGCAGAGACTACAGACTTCCATTTAGCACGATCCTGACATACCTTTCTCGCCTCTTCCACATTCATATACCTACGCATACATGCTCGTCGGTTAAGGGTACTCTTAATTTGGCCCATTTTTAGTATATCGCCAATTTGGTCGACAAACTTCCGCCTAGGACGTCCCTTTCCGACTCTTCCATTCACTTCTGCAACATATATTTGCTTTGTCAGTCTTTCCGCATTCATTCTTTCTACATGACCAAACCACCGAAGTTATGAATGAATTGTTGTAATTTCGTAAAGTTTTTTATCATAGATCTTATATTAACGTGCAAACAAGAAATATTTAAATGACAGTTGCTAGATAGCTGTTTGAAAAACGAGTTTGTTGAGGTACAATTTGTTAATTGATTTATTTGTTCTGACATTCTATTACAACTGTTTTTAACTACGAAAGCTGTGATTTGAAAGTGAGTGACTAATTTAGAATCATGGAGCTTTCTGGTTGTTTTTGTAAGCGGTTAATATCATAAATAGATCGGATATATAAGATTCTACTATTGCTCGTTTTTCGAACACATACTTTCCCATTTTACACCATATGAACTAAAAAGATTTACCTAGTTGGGATTTGGCTGTATACAATAGTGTTTTATTCAATTTCGTAAGTTCTTCCCTGAAGTATACACGGTTTTCGACGGAATCGTGGGGGATGTTGGGTACTAGGGCTCCAGCTGTGAGCATTCTTCCTTTGCTGATTTCAATCCATCGGCTACGAATAGTTTCACTCTTCATTTCGACGAAAATCGGGCCAGGTTTATTTTTTGATCCGGGTAGTCGTGACGAGGATTGGATATCATATTTGTTTAACTCGAGTTTAACAGCATAAATAGGCAGTTGTTCCGCACGGCACGCTAGACAGGCCGCAAGCAGGGATGGCGATATGTTTGGACGGAGGGAGGCCGAATTTATGCACGTCGGGAAGCAGGAGCTCCAATAAATCGCATTCGCTTCAACGCGGATATTGCAAAGGTTTTTGGGTCCGAATTTGTTCGATCACCATAACTGTCTCTCGGTTTACTTACAAAAATTTATTGGTGTTTTTAATTTCTTTATTTAATTTTGTAACTATTTACTATCGTCAAGTGTTTTGTGGGTACTCGTATATACCCATAGTTATTAATAAGATTTATTTACAACTTCGAAATAATACGAAATCCCATTTAAAAAAATATATAGTTGGGCCAAGTTATCGTAAAAAGCTATTTGTATTTCCATTTACAGTTATAAAATATTTACTACCCATATATATTATTCGTCATGTTCTTTTGAATTTTATTAGTGCATCATTTGTTATTAACTGTTTGCCAAACAAAGTAAATGTCTTTTTACATTACTCAGACTTTATAAAGCTTGACGCTCATTGTTGTTGTTATTATGTGTGTGGTAGGACAATGTCTACAGGGCCTACACGTAGCTTTATAGGCATTAGTTATTTAAATGTAAGAAAATATGTATATCCCCTAAATCCTACCCGTTATAATTATTTGCTAAATTCAGTTAACATTCTTATAATATCACAAACCTACAACAACATAAATAGAGTAATGAAACAAGCTCAGAGTAGGAACAATTATTGTGAGTATTACTCTGATATTTGTTGGTCAAAGATGTCAATTGTGAATATACTTTTATATCATACAACATGACAAGTAATCTTAAGTTAGGGCTTCTAAATGTAGGTTCACTAGGTACAGGCCATGAAGAACTAGTAGTAGCTATAGATCGCCACGCTGTCGATTTAATGGCGATTAACGAAACTTGGTTGCATGAGGGTGAGGAAGCGCGCGAGCCCGCGGTGCCTGGATACCGGTTACGTCACATTCCCCGACCGACCAATGTGCGCTCGCGAGGTGGCGGAGTTGGCTTCTACATACGGCAGGGTCTAGCTGTTCGAACGTTGCCTCATCCTTCGACTCCGCTTGTAGAACAGATGTGGCTTGCTCTAACTATTAACGGTACTAAGATCGCGATTGGTACTACCTATAGACCACCATGGTTAAAGTAGACATATTTTTCGATGCTTTTTCTGAAACTATCGGGACTCTTGCATGGTGCAATTATATAATCTTGTTAGGGGACTTTAATATAAATGTATTGAACACCGCGGATAGTAATTGTAAAAAACTTAGAGAATTCTTACAGTGCTACAAACTGAGCCAATGTGTAACTGAACCAACTCATTTCACCGATCATAGTCAAACCTTAATAGATATAGTTTGTACAGACATCCAGCAATACGACATTTTAGTTAATCACATACCCGATCTGAGAAGCCATGTATTTATTTGTTGTGAAATTAATTTCAAAAAGCCCAAACAAAAACCAATTATAATATCACGCAGAGACTTACATTCCATTGATGTCGAACAGTTTGAATTAGATCTAAAGTCGATGAACTGGGAAACCATCAACACCCTGAATGACGTTAATAATATGGTATCTCTTTTTAACACAATGATGTTAACCATATTTGATATTCATGCGCCTCTTTGCACAAAAACTGTAAGACATTTACAATATCCCTGGATCACTTATAATATAAAAAAAATTATGAAACTCTTTTAATTATGAAACGTTTAGTAGCACGTAAATCTGGTTCAGAGATACATTAGAACTATTATAAGGAACTAAAAAAATACTGTATTGTGGCGCTTCGCAAAGAAAAACAGGCATTCTATGACTACTATATCAACAATACTAAAAGAGATGCTAAACCCATATGGTCACACGTAAAAAAATGTAAGGTTAAAAAGTAAACCAGAACTACCGTATCATATTTTAATGATCATTTTTTTTATATTCGATAGGGTGACAAACGAGCACACAGTCCACCTGATGGTAAGTGGTTTCTGTGGCCCATGGTCATCTACATCAATCCTCAATTACGAATTAAAATGCAGATGCGTTGTCACCCGTGAGGACTAAGATGGAATGCCTCGTTTCCAGTAAAAAGGGTCTCCGGTTCTCTACACTCACCATACGAAATACAGTAGCATTAAGCTACTACTTCACGCTGGTATTCTGTGAGAGCGTGGTCCCTCCCCGGTCGAGCCGACCCATGTGAGCTACAAATATACTTCTAATATAACTGCAGCATGGCTCTACCACGTAAAGCCATTTTTCATGAGCCATGAAAAATGGCTCTAGGTGGTACATTTTTCATGAGTCATGAGCCATGATCCCAATTTAATTAATACCAGCTTTTTAAATGTTCCTGGACATGATCAAATACTTACTTCTAGCACGTCTCTCTTTGAATCTCATATAAAAGTTTCAAGTAAATTTAAGCTAAAGACAGTACAGGAAATTGATATTTATTTATTTATTCGTTGATAGAACCACCAACGGAATAACATGTGGTTTTAAAAAAAATGTGACAATAGGCTTAGGAACTAAGATTTACATGTTTCCATTTAAAGGTAATTACAGCATGTTTAAAAAAGACGGTAACTGTACGATAACTTAATAATTGTTATAAGTACGAGTAAAATACTAATATAAAACAAACAAAAACAATTAGACAATACGAAATATATCAAAAATAAAAATATATAAAAATAACAACATTTATATCGAGTTTATATAAAGATATGGTATAATTTTTACTATGAGTTTTTAAATAGATTGACCATTTTGGCTCTAAAAGATTTTATACTATCGTTAAATTAGTCAATAGTCTTATCTTTAAGGACACATTCGTGACCCCGAGACCATGGGTGCTGGAAAGCACCCGAAACGTCGGGTATTAAAAATAAAATAAATAAAACGCGAAAAAATCCGTAAAAGTAGTTTTAATCAAGACACATTCGTTATATAATCTGCTTATTCTCGGTATAAGAGAGTGATGACCAAGATTGGTTTTATACAATTTGTGTTTGAGTAAGGGAATCGAAAAACGCGGCACACGGCAGGGAACTTTGAACAATATTTGTGGTAGTAATTCTGCAGAATCTATAGTCCCATTTGTAAGCTTGTACAAAAAAACTAAATCGTGTAGTTTACGTCTGTCCGATAGTGAGTTTAGTTTTAGTTTTAGGAGACGAGTGGAATAGGATTCCATATGATTACTACTGTTACGCGCTCCAGTCGACGATATACTAGCGCCATCTAGTGTCAGGAACGAGAGCGAGTAGAGCGTGTAAAGAATGACATCACAGATCTTTCGACCGACAGCGCCACCCGAAGAACTAAGTTTCTAGAAAATCTATACTCGAACTCTCGGTACCTTGCGCGTGTTTACTTGAACATTCCGGATATTTTGCTAATTTAAATAAATAGGTGGCGCAAGATGCGATCGAGACAGTGTTGATTTGGCGAAACAAGCGAAGCTTCGGAGCGGAATTAAGTGAATTAGTGTGTTTAATTTTTAGTGTTTTTAACTTTAAATTGTGTAAAGTAAATTAAAGTGTTAATTTAAGTAATTTTATCGGCAATTTTTATTGTCACGAACCTTAAGCTCGTAACACTACTACAACAATATTGAGTGAATCGTCTTTGAATGCTTTCTATACGATCTTTGTGTATTTGATAATTAGGGTTCCATATGATGGTGCCGTACTCTAATTTACTTCTAACTAAGGAAGTGTAAAGAAGTCTTTTTGTTTTGATTTTTTTTAAACATTTTGAATTCCTGTATAAAACCCCGAGCATTTTGCGTGCCGATCTACAAATATTTTCAATGTGAATATTAAATTTTAATTTAGCATCAATTGTAATTCCTAAGTCTCTGATGGATTCAAGCTTCTGAATTGGATTATTGTTCAACGTGTATTGGGTTTCTGATGCAGTATGCTTACGCGTAAAGTTGATATATGAACATTTAGAAGCGTTGAGATCCATGCCATTTAACTTGCTCCAACGAGCAATTCTATCGACATCTTCTTGTAGAGATTGTGCATCATAATCGTTTAGAATTGCTTTTGCGAGTTTCAGATCGTTCGCAAAGATGAAACATTTTGAATTATGTACACAATTAGTTACATCATTTACGAAAATATTAAATAATAAGGGTCCTAATATGGATCCCTGAGGCACTCCCGAGGTGCACCCATATTTCTGAGAAAAGTAGCCTCTGATCACTACGTATGAAAATCTGTCTTTTAAATATGAAGCGAACCACGAAAGTAATGGCCCTCCGATTCCGAAAGATGATAGTTTCGCTATTAACAACTGGTGATTCACCCTATCGAAGGCTTTGTAGAAATCGGTGTAGATAGCATCTACTTGAAAACGTGAGTCAACGTAGGGTGTTATAAAATTCAAAAAACATGAAAGGTTTGTGACAGTAGATCGAGATGTCATAAATCCGTGTTGGGTGTCTGAGATAGCGTGGCGGACATGGCGTGTCAATATAGGCGAGATTAAGGACTCGAAGATCTTAGAGACAACTGATAATATTGATATGGGTCTATAGTTGGCAATATTATCTCTATTCCCTTTTTTGTACACAGGCACTATTCTTGCAAGTTTCCACATATCTGGGAAGACCCCGGTACTGAGGGATGTATTAAAGATAATACAGATAGGCAAAGACAACGCTTTAGCACACTTCTTAATAAACGATGGAGGAAGATCGTCGGGTTAAGCACCTTTCTTTGCGTCAAGTCTTTTTATTTTTTTTTTATAACTTCCTTAACATTGATGTTTATTAAGCAGAGATTGTTTACGGTAACTGTTTGTAAGGGAATGTTTCTGCAGGGTAGGTCTCTCCTCTCGTATACGGAAGCAAAGGATTCTGCAAAGAGATTGCACACTCCTGGGCCGTCGGTAGCAACTTTACTGTTAAGTACCATTCTGGCTGGGTACGTTTTTGATGGTTTTTTTACGTTTTTTAAGTGTGTCCAAAAATATTTAGGATTTTTTGTAGGTTACTTTCAAAGCATTCAATATAATTTATTATAACTTGCTTTAATTAATTTATTACAGCTACCTTAGTGATTTAAATTTGAGTATGTCTAGAGGGTTATTGTAAATTCTACTTTTTACTCGATATTTACTTTGAATTTTTAACATATAAATTAATTTATTATTATACCATAAAGGAAACTTTGTACTTTTAGGCTTAGTCTTTAGCACGTGTTTTTCAATTATTGATTTTAATTTATGATAATATTCATTAAGCATTGAGTTAACTGAATCGCAGTTTAGACAAAGTTCTGACCAATTTGTACCATCTCATTCTTTATTAATGGCCTCATAATCTGCTCTAAAGAAGTTGTACCTTTCATTAAGCTGTGCATTGATCGTATTAATCTTCAAGAAATCAAGCTTTAGGTTAAGTGACGGATGATGATTATCATCTATGCTGATTGGATTGAAGTTTTGACTAACTGTCACATGAGTTTGATTTGAAAGAACCAAATCAAGCAACCCACCATTTGCGTTAAATATTAAATTGAATTGTTTTAAATTGTGTTCCTCGATAAAATCAACAAAACTAGACGCTAAGTTAGAACTACTAACGGGGTGTAGACAATTTAATTCCGGTACTTTCGACCATGCAATACTACTAATATTAAAATCCCCCGTTAGCATGACGTATTCATTAGTATTAATAGCTTTGGACGCATTTTCTAAGAATTCGCTTAGCACATTGCTATTCATCGGAGGTGGCAAGTATACTACGCAGATTTGCAACATCATTTGGTTTACCATCTATGATTGCATCAACCGTAATCCACAAATCTTCGCAGTTACTCTCCCAATGCAGGCAACGGCTTGATTTTAAGGTATTTTTAACGGCTATCATTACACCCCCCCCCCATTTTTGATTCTTTTTGAGTCTAATTGCTCCCTGTCTCTCATGTATACCGTATAGCGATCATCAATAAACTCACTATCGAACACACCGTCATTAAGCCAAGTTTCTGTAAAAATTAAGATGTCGAAATCATTACATAGTATGTTAAGTTTTACATCACGCGTCTTACTACGAATCCCCCTTACATTTTGGTAATATATATTTAATGTATCGTATTTAAACAGAATTTCGATAAGAGACTAAACAGATAAGTACTTTACTATTGTAAATCTTCGAGCTGCTCAATGTTACGCACGACAATATGCTCAGAATTATCGGTTTTTCTTAAAAAGACACGACCATTTTTAATCCAGACAAATTTGTATTTTAATTTCTTTGCTGTCGCTCTGGCAAGGGCGTGGATTTTCTTCAGCTCCGGGGTCAAATGTTCGACTACAAATATAGGTTTTTTTTCGCCACCTATCCCGATGTGGCTTGTATTTAGTTTTTCATTGGTGTTTCTTTTATTGAAATTTATTACTCCGGCCAAGAATGTATCACGAACCCGTGGACAAGCAAACTTCACAATAATAGACCGTGGTCGTGCATTTTCTGGATTAATCTTGGCGATTCTTGTACATTTATGGATATCAGCGTCGGATATTTTAGTGCCAGTAATCTTCCCTATTTGTGTTATAATATTAGGTATATTTTCGGCCCTATGTTCCGGAACACATTTTATCTCTAGGTTGCTCATTCTTGAATGCTGCTCCATTATGCTTAAGCGACTATTGAGGTTTTTTACTGTTGATTTAAGGCAATCATTTTCTTCTTTTAGTTGTTTTACATCTTTAAGTTTTACTTGCATATCCTTTTTTAAATCCTCGTATTGGTTAGTAATGAAAAGAACAGATTCCTTTAGATCAGTGATTTTCACGGTTAGTCCCTTTATTTTATTTTCTATAATTTTGCTGATATTGCTTTCAATTTTGTTCATAAATGCATACATCTCATCATGAATTATGTGCTTTATACTCTCAAGAGTGAGAGATTCCTGACTTTGACTTAAGTGCGTAGCTTGTGTGCGTCTTAATGTGATGTTACTGCTCGTGTCTCGAGGTGAGATTCCAGAGCTGCGAACAGGCGTGTCAGAATTATCACATTTTGGTTGCTTTGCTCGGTAAGTCGGGCAAACCCAATTGTTTTTAAAATCAGCAGAAAGTTCTTTATATTTTTTGCTGCTGGTGTTTATACAATCGTAATGGTATTTAAGACTGCATTTAATACATTTAAGCTGCTCTTGCGTGATAATTTCTTGAGAGCACGCGCCACATTTTTTGTTTCTCAAGGTTTTTGTACTCATATTTGCGGAACAGGTGTGGTGAAGTTAGCAAAAAGGTAATACGGTGACTTGCTATAGCTTATTTGACAGGCGCTTACATGCAATTGAATGTGGTGTGACGTAGATGCGGGGCGATCGCGGGTTGCCCTAGGTCAGGGAGTTTTTGATTTAACGATGTTTTGTAAATACAAAATGCGATTACTCACGAACCCCTGCACCGATTTCGACGATCCAAACACTTATCACTTCTTTATAATGAGGACTATATAATGTACCAAAATTGTCAAATTACGTAAAGTTTAAACTATACATTTAGATTAAAATGTCACGGATCAGCTGATAGACACTGTTATCGTACAACGTGCAGGTAGTGATATTTTAAAACTAGTACAGTCATTAAAATCAATTGCGGTTGGTATAGATGGCATATCCCTTAATATCCTCGAAATGTCAATACCCAATACAATATCTGTTATAACAAATATAATTAACAAATCTATAGAAACCCATACATATCCCACAGAATGGCAACACGCTTTGGTCAGACCTATTCCTAAAAACGCAAATTCAACTAACATGAAGGACATCCGCCCGATCAGCATATTGCCCTGTGTGTCAAAGATTTTAGAGAAGGTTGTGGTCGAGCAGCTAAGAAAGTATTTTGAAACAAATGAAATACTCCCTGGTTTACAATTGGGTTTTAGGCAACATTATAGTACAACTACCGCTCTGATTAAAGTAATCGATGATATTCTGTCAGACCAAGACTCTGGAAACGGCACAATATTAGTTCTACTAGACTTTTCTAGAGCATTTGACTGCTTGAATGTACCATTACTTTTGTCAAAATTGCACTATTATGGTTCCGACGTAACTGCGGGGAAATGGTTTGAGAGCCACTTTAAACATCGCACACAGCGAGTAGAAATTTCGGACCATAGAGGGTTGCCGCTAGTTTCCGATTTCAAGGTTGTGAAACAAGGTGTACCTCAAGACTCAAGTTTAGGACCACTTTTGTTTGCTATGTACTGTGCAGATATGGTAGATGGTTGATGTGATCACATCACACATCAAACATTGTAGATACCATATGTACGCTGATGACACGGAGATTTACATATCATGTAAGCCTGAGGAAACTCAATCAGCAATAAACAAATTAAACGAAGATTTAGAAGGCATTGCTGATTGGTTAAAATCGAATGCTCTTGTTCTAAACGGATATAAGTCAAAGTATATAATTCTAGGAACTACTAAGCAAATTCAAAACATTGCGAATCAACGGCTTCATGTCACTATAAAATTGGAAAAAATTGGTTTGACTGAAACTCGCAATTTAGGTCTGCTTATGGATGATCGTTTGCGCTTCGAGAATCACATACTTAATACTGCTAGAAATTGCTTCTACAGACTTAAAGTCCTGTATCAAATTAGAAATTTCCTGAATACAGATATTCGAATATGGCTCTGTGACTCATTAATTCTTTCTAAATTTAATTACATGGATGTAGTTTATGGTCCTCGTCTATTAATACGTAGTCAAAAACTCATTCAGCGAGTTCAGATCGTTTGTGCAAGATTTTTCTTCGGGATACCGCCACGCACTCACGTTACGCCGTACATCAACGAAGGCAACATTGTAAAAATGAAATATCGTCGTCACTTTCATTTAGCAACACTACTGTTTGGTATAATTAAATATAATATGCCACCTTATCTCTTCCAAAAGTTGGTGTGGTCGCGCGACGTAAATTCATAAATAACTCGTGTGTCGATTTATTCTCTCGCCGTGCCATTCCATCGCACCGCTGCTTTTCGTGGGAGCTTTAGGTACGCTGCCTCAAAGTGTTGGAACGACCTGCCGCCACCGCTTCGTAGCCTGAAAACAATTAAAACCTTTAAAGAAAAATATAAAAACTATATAATATTAACTCAGAAGAACATAGGCTGAAGCGTACTACTCACCAAAATGGGTACTGGCACATAGCACAGGCGGTCGAGGTCGCAACTAATAAAGTGAAGTGATGATAATAATTATTGATTGACGACACTAAAGTGTGATTTAGTTTCGTCAATCAATAACTGAGGTAATTTATGTATAAATTTTAGAAATAAGTATTAAAAATATGCATATTTTAATATAAGAAAACAGATACAACGTAATAATAACTTTTGAAATAATGTAACATATTAATTAATAAAATTAAGAGCACACTGGTAACAAAATTTTTGAAAATAAAAATAAAGTGCATGTATAATAAGCACATGTACATACCTTTGTTTGGTTTTAAATCAATAATTTCAGCATAGTTAGACAGATTGGTTTTAGAATATTATTATGTATCACTCGCGGACGTCCGTACGTTACTATCCGTTCGGGCCCACCATGGGCGTGCAACTTAGAACATTATTTTGAGAACAAAATGATATTTTTTTTGTGCTGCCATCTACATTCCTAAGCACTAGACTAAATTAGACGCACCACGCCACTACCTACGCAGTTAATGGATGGTTAATGGCGGTCACTGATAGTTGAGGTTAATTTGATATTAATATTAATTTCAAATTATTCTGATTCCTCGTTTGTTTATATGCTTTCTTGTATTAAAATAAATATTTGCGACCCAGTGTTTTTTTAATGTGTGCAAAAATGTGAAGAAGAAGAAAAATGGCAATGTGTTTTTAAATGTGACCAAGTAAGGACTTTTTTAAGAACAGCTAACAGCTAATATCTAAGAAATTGAAGGTTCAAGGCACCTCCACGGATTGCCTCATAGGTACTATTTGCCATAGCTGCCACGCTTGGCAGACGGGTTATTGCCCATCTCCTGTTTCAGTTTCCCTCTCTCGCCTCGGAATTAATGATTATATTTTATTATTCCAGATGTTTTACACTATGTTCCGAAACCAGAATACCTCACTAGAAAGGTTTCAGTAGTTGAAAAGTATAGCTGGATCATCTAAAATATAAAACCGATCGTGAATTTTACTATAACTACCGCATTTGCGATCGGCACTTTGAGGACCGTTTTCTATATCCTCGAACTAAAAGACCTTGGTAAGTTTATTAAAAACTTTCTCATTGTCATGTTAATTAGCAATTGTTTTAGCAGTGCAGACTAAAGAAACTCACTTTCATGATTGTAATATTAGTAAAGGTGGGCAAGCAAACTTTATGTTTTTACTTATTATAGGTATGTCAGTGTATAGCTTGACTGCGACAACTACTACAACCCCACCTGATGGTCAGTGGTTATAAAGCCATAGATAGTAAAGCACTGTCTTATCAATAACTAAAGGATAGGATTGGATAGGATAGGGGTAGGAATAAATTCCGTTAAAGTAAATGTTATTGAAGAACTTGAAAATAAATATCACGATTGGCACAAAATCTACACAGACGGATCAAAGAGTGCTAAAGTTGCAAGGGGCAGCTTTTTTCGACCCATATCAAGCAGTTTCTAAATCTTATAAAGTTACTAATGACATTTGTATTATGACCCTTGAACTCATTGCAATATCCGAAGCCCTAAAGTATGCTGCAAGCTATAACTGTAACTAAATTATTATATACTAGGACAGGAAAACTGCTATCCAATATTTGGCTCGATCTACCTCTGGAATCGTAGGTGTTTCGAAAGCCTATTGCATACTTTCCCAAATAATATATCAGTTCAGTCTACGCGACACATGTGCAAGAGTGCAGTGGATTCCAGCACATAGACCAAATATTGGGTAATGACAAGGCAGATAGATTAGTGAACTCTGCTTGTATAAATGGTGTAGAATATAATATTGACCCTTGCTACTCAGAAGTACTACCAAAATTCAAAAATTAATGTCATAACAAATTGAAAGAATTTTTCAATGAACGCTCTAAAACGAAAGGTGTTTGGTACTAAACAATACAGAGTGAACCGCCATCTTAGGCCATCTTTGAGGGTCTGAACTATGTATAATTATTTTGATCATCAAATTAATGATAAGGGTCCTTACTTTTTTGTTTATGTCATGTTAGAAATTCAAATTTGATATTTATTAACAATTTAATGATTTAAAATATCCCATTTCCGGGGAATCATTGGTCAAATGTTTTTAATTATTTTTGTTATAATCTTCAATACATCGTAAAGTTTTGTGAAAGTCACAAAAGCGTTTTTCTTGAAACATTACAAATTTAATGAATTTGCTTGGTGTGGAGTTGTATTACAAAGGTCATTATTACGTTATTTACATACCTACATTAATTTTCATCTTTTTATAACTTTTAAAATACAAATATTTTAGTTTTAGTTTCTGCAAATTTGCTAACTGCCATTTGGTGAGCAGTAAAATTTCTTTTAATTAGTACCTCTTTCTTTGGCGTGGAGGACATTTTTACCAGTAAATATTCCAGATTTTATAATATATTATTAGCATCTTGCTAACAACTTTTCACCAAGGAATAATTTAAATTTAAATTATTGAACAACAGTTTATTGAATACACTTTAAATTGTTGGCAAGTAGGATTCGTGTTTTCTGCTTCGTGGTTTTTTTACTAAGGAGAAAGTATTCAGCAGAGTTTTAGTTAAATTAACACATTAACTAACTTAATGTGTTGTTATCATATAGATATTGAAACAAATCTTTTGTCGTATTAACATAAGATATTGTTCAATTTTTATTTATGGAAACTGTTTAAAATGATGACACACACTTCCATCTCTTTTTTAACTTCCTGAAATCTCATTGTAATAGGTAAAACTTTGTTTCACGGCATATATGTTCCGAATTATGTTTTAGACACTTTTTATAAAATCTTTGATTAAAGGAATTAAACAAAATCAAACAAAAGTGACTAACTTCAGGCAGTCAGTCATATCTGCAGTATCTTTGCTCTCTTGGGGTTAGTAATATGTTTCAGTTGTAAAAACTTATTTGCGCAAAGTCTAATACCACCTACTATTACACTATTACTAATACACGTTGGTTAAATTTCGTACTTTACTCTTAATTTTAGGTGTTTTATCAGGTTACACTGAGGTATCTGTCAGCTTACTTATCCATCATCCAGTAGTTCATTTTCTCCCGCATCAATATCTAAAAGTAGTAATTAATTTTAAATGCTCCCATTTAGCAGTCTACTATGTCATGCGTGTAAATCTTAATTATTTTCAAATAAAATTTCCCCTTTCGATAAGTGTAGGATCAAACAAAGAGAATTATTTCTAATTTTAAATTTCAAAAGCATTCTTGCTGTTTTTTGTCCTATTAACTTAATTATTGCTTACTTTGGTATTAATTGTAAATTAATCATAGAGGGATTTAGAAAGGGAATGGGATGTACAGATCAAGTCTTTTCCATGCGCATGATCGCGGAGAAGTTTCTGGCCAAAAACCAGAAGGTTTTTTGTGCGTTCATGGACTTGGAAAAGGCCTATGACAGAGTGGATAGGGATTTGCTATGGCAAACACTGAACTCATTTGGGTTGAGCGCTGGCTTGATACGGGTATTGGAGTCTCTTTATAGGGACTAGTGCTTGTGTTAGGATCAACGGGGTCTACTCGGACTGGTTTGATATCCATAAGCGTGTCAGACAGGGCTGTGTGGCTTCCCCGTGGCTGTTCAACCTATT
This sequence comes from Parnassius smintheus behrii, assembly GCA_036936625.1. Lineage (NCBI taxonomy): Eukaryota > Metazoa > Arthropoda > Insecta > Lepidoptera > Papilionidae > Parnassius > Parnassius smintheus. The sequence continues at coordinate 361,743 of JAUPFT010000005.1, read as the reverse complement.
TATGGACAGTTGTTTGCAAAATTTGAAAGTTGAAGAATGCGGATTAAGAATGGGTGAGTTAACCGTCAAATGCCTTTTGTACGCCGATGATCAAGTTATTCTTGCTTCGTCGGCGGCAGAGTTGCAAATGATGGTTACATTAATAAACGGATCATTAAAAGAAAGGGGTATGAAAGTGAACGCAAGTAAGACGAAGGTTAGACGAAGAGTAGAATAAACGCAGTAGAAATGCGGTCGTTAAGGAGTATGTTAGGGCTGAATCTGAATGACAGGGTAAGGAATTGTGTAATAAGAGAAGAGTGTGGTTTGCAAGATGATGTGGTGACCAGGATTAAGAAAGGAATGCTTCAGTGGTTTGGTCATGTAGAAAGAATGAATGAGGAAAGAGTAACAAAGAAAATTTATGGTGCAGAAGTGAATGGCAGAGTCGGAAAGGGACGTCCTAGGCGAAAATTTATCGACCAAATTGGCGATTTATTGAAAACGGGCCAAATTAGGAGTACCCTTAACCGACGAGCATGTATGCGTAGGTGTATGGATGTGAAGGAGGCAAGAGAGGTGTGTCACCCTCTGGGTGACAGGCGTGGGTGTTTATGTATGTTATGTATATGTAATCATAGACAACATTTAATCATGTTTGTTATAAATCTTTTATTATATATATTTTTTTAATTACTGCCATCGTAGCATTTTTGCAAAAATCTATAACAAATTGATAGCTTAATATGAGCTTTATCTCCTTTATCATCAAACCAAAACATGTTTATGATTATATTCTCACTCTTAACATCCTCAGTCTTCGGAACCTATGACAGTTGTATTGTAATGTAGTTTAGAACACTAGCATCTCATCAAACATTAAGAAACACAAGCAATCTGCCATGTTCAAGCTTTGTTCTTTCATTTGCCTAAATATAATTAAGTTTATACCTGGTTTAATTAGTACTTGTTTAAGGACATTTTTAATGTCCGTCTTGAGGACAAAGTGAACAATTTCCTTAAAAATATATATCTTGTAAGGCTTTTTTCTTTTTATTGAAATTCCTAAACAATTTGTCCTCAAAGTTTTATCATCTTCCACGACATTCATGTTTTACTTGTACTAACTGCATATTCAGGAATTCGTGGGTGTAGAATAAAACTTTGGCTATTTTTGACTATCAGAATTCCCCAATTTCAAAAATCAATCTAATGATTGATAATAATTTCGCAAATAGTTTATAAAGTCGTATAATGTATGAGTATGTTATAATATATAAAATGCTCGTTTTGTAATAAAAAAATATAATGATTACACATGTAAAACCATGGTAAAGTGGGCATAAGAAAGTCACTTTTGTAAATTATTTGTATTTTTTAAAATTGTGGTTATTACACACATTTAAAAAGATTTGTTATGTTACTAAAGTATGATAACATTATCAAGTTCACATTTTAAAGATTAATAATGCTGCTCCAAAATGTATCTTTTTTATTAAATTAATTAATTTTAAATACTAATTCATAAAATTATGGAAGAGGAGCAAACCTGTGGAGAGGATTTAATTACCAATGTGCTCTTAAATGGGAAGGAGTTGAGTCTTGTGGATGATACCACTGTTTCCCTGTATTAATATTGGGGTCATGTGACTGATATAGAAGCCATATTTTGATTATAAAAGAGAGCCGCACGGTCAATTTTTATCTTAAATTTTAAGGAGCCTTTTAAAAAATTTAAAGAAATAAACACATTAACTTTGGCATAGCAATATATTTATGAAAATGTAATATAATATGTACGTACATAAAAACATAAATAGCTTTCATAAGAATAAAGAAAACACCAGGAACAAACATAAACTTGTAATACCAATTACTAGAATCCACTGAGTCAGTAGTGCTGTTATGGGACAATGTATTATACGCTTTTACAACAAAATTGCAGAAAATGTACAAAAATTGTCAATTAACAACTTGAAATGTTTTATTAAAGGAAAAATGTACAAAAAGTGTTATAAATAGCTTTCATAAGAATAAAGATGTTCAAACTTTAAACACTAGGAACAAAAATAGGCTTGTAATACCAGTTACTAGAATCCACTGAGTCAGTAGTGCTTTTATGGGGGCAATGTGTTATACGCTTTTACAAAAAAATTGCAGAAAATGTACAAAATTTGTCAATTAACAACTTGAAATGTTTTATGAAAGGAAAAATGTACAAAAAGTGTTATAAATAGCTTTCATAAGAATAAAGATGTTCAAACTTTAAACACTAGGAACAAAAACAGGCTTGTAATACCAGTTACTAGAATCCACTGAGTCAGTAGTGCTTTTATGGGGGCAATGTGTTATACGCTTTTACAACAAAATTGCAGAAAATGTACAAAATTTGTCAATTAACAACTTGAAATGTTTTATGAAAGGAAAAATGTACAAAAAGTGTTATTATAATATCAAAGAATACATAAAATAACTCCTGGGTATGAGGTGATCGCAATCATGCTTGTATGTACTATTAAAATTTATTTAAAAAATGATATTGTAAAGTGAAATATGTTTAAAAAAAAGTCACGCTGGGTTTCTTGTTGGTTCTTCCCAGGACATTGGTATCGGTGGTAAATAAAACACGATTTCCAATAAGTATTATGTAATAATCTATATTTAATTTAAAAAATTGTTCTATTCTCTGTAATATAAGATATTTACTAACTAGTAGGGACACTGTATAAAGAAATCAATTGATATTGTGCAAATACTGTTAAATTTAACACATCTAATGTTATTCAATAACTAAGCAAAGAATTTTTAAACAATAAACGTTTTAAAAATAACCTGTTTTTTATTTTTTGGTATAGGAACTTACAATTACCACGAGAAACATAAACAACTATTAATTACATTGCAGCACTTGCGCAATGTAATTAGTGGTTGTATATAAAATAAAAATATTAAAGTGCAAAAAAAAAGGGCGAGCCCAAAGCACCAATATTTTAACGCCATCTATTAGGCTAAACAAGAACTTTAACTAAAATTAAACTTGAGTCGCACATCTATCTCTAGTATATATACAGTAATCTATGGGGCCCACTGAAAACCAGCGCTGATGCTCCGGCGACCAGTGTGACCATCTCAAAAATAGCAAATCTGCCACACACTGGAAAAAAATCTGCCAAAATCTGCCGAACCGACTCCAGAAAATGCCAAAAATATGCCATCATATTATTTTGCATGCACGGAGATGGGTATGAATAAGTAAAATACTACGCATTCAAAGGAAATTCTTTATGCTACAATATTTCACTTTTTTTTCATTTAAGAACTTTACAACACTATTATTTAGTATTAGTATAGTAAGAATACTATTCTATACGATACGTACTATTATTCAACATTTGCTTCATACTCTTAATTTTCGTTATATACTGATTTCAACAACATCTTTTTAATCATTTCTTTCGTTGGTTTAAAAGAGTGATTAAAGCGGATACATGTTTGTTTAAGAACCTGTTCCTTATTTTTGTGGGGATAGACATATCGTAATACCACCTTGTTCGCCAAACCTAATGCTACTAGTGTCAGCCCCGACACCAATTACATCTTTAATATTAAGGTTAGCATTAGTTAAAGCCTCGGAGAGTGCATCGAACAAAGCTTGGGCTGATTCTCCATTCAAGTCTACCAAAGTTGAAAATTTTGTTTTTACCTGAAGCTATTTTCGGAATAATATTTGGTAACAACTGCAAGCGCCAATGTGTTTATGACATCTGTGGTCTCAACTATAGCCAAGGAAAATATTGGTGTACGATTTTTTATGTTTTCACATGATTTTAAATCAGCAAGCATCTCCGCTTCTAGATCTGGCTTAAAACATTGTAGGTTACCGCTGCTGCTTTAGTTCTCTTGCAAGAAAATGACTTGGCAATTTCAGATTCGTGAAAACAATTTGAGATAGTTTCGCTCAAATGATCCATTAACCGAAACGGTAAATTGTGTTTCACTAACATAGCACAAAAAATAAATTCTTTTTTCTTTGACTTCCTCTTCTAAGGCAGAGCTCTTAAAAAACTGTTGCACCTAAAATAATTTAATAACATTTGTTAATCTAAATTTACAATGCCCAGTAAAATAGTACAAGAATAAAAAAAATGTTTACATTTATTGTAAAATACTTACCGATGATTGGCCGCTATACCCAATCATATGCTTCTTATGTTTTTGGGATGATAAAACATTTTTTTAATCCTTTTGATATAGTCAATCTTGTAACTTATTTACAATTGCAATTTTTAAATTCTCCTTAGCTCTGGAAAACCAGGACAAAGCAAAGCATCTTTTTTCACGTAGTAGAGCCTTGCTGCAGTTTTATTAGTAGTATAGTTGTCGAATGGGTCAGCTCGACCGGGGAAGGACCACGCTCTCACAGAATACCAGCGTAAAATAGCGTAATGCTGCTGTATTTCGTATGGTGAGTGTGGAGAACCGGAGCCCTTTTTACTGGAAACGAGGCATTTCACCTAAGTCCTCACGGATGACAACGTATCTGCATTTTGATTCGTAATCGAGGATAGATGTAGATGTCTAAGGGCCACAGCAACCACTTACCATCAGGTGGACTGTGTGCTCGTTTGTCATCCTATCCTATAAATAAAAAAAATAAAAAAAATCTTGCTCCCACTCAGGTTGGTACGAACGCTCGTATTTTCTATTCATCATAAAGACACAACTACACACATTAAACGTCAAACGAGAATAAGGTGTCAGATCAGATTATCAGATAGACAAGACATCTAACACTGATTTGAAACTCGATCAGTTATTTTAATAAGAAATTAAACCTTATATCTGATTCATTACCGTTAATAATCATTTGACGTACCATAAAAATTGAATAAACGAGAAATACCCGTATTATCTTGACAAATTATGTTTTACTAACCTACCAAATAAATGTATTTTAAAAAATAAATTAAATAAAAAAAGACTTCAAGAAAGAAAAATAAGACTTCGAAAGTTATAAGTATTTCAAATACAAATACTAATATACAAAAATATATTCCATAAATATTAAAGATTTCTTTCAAATCTGCCAAAATCTGCCACTTTTTTGAATCTTCAGCTTAATCTGCCAGAGTTCAAATTTAAGTGCCGAATCTGCCGAAATGGCAGAAATCTGCCACAAATGGTCACACTGCCGGCGACAGCATAAGCTGAGTGAGGTCCGTTTGTATGACGCGCCACAACATACTCGTACAATATGAGAAACGATTTTTATTGTCTTTCTATTTTTTTTTTAAATTATAATCTATAATTATTAATACTTTTAAATTGTTTTATCCGTCAAATTGTTGTTTTGTTTCCTATTTTGTTTTTGTTTGTTATAATGTTTATAATTGATGTGTCAAAATTTAAGTGCCTACTGATGTTTGTGGCGTGCTGCAATAAATCTTTCTTTCTTTCTTTCTAATTCTGCACGTACTCGTATAAACAGTATGTATGCATATTAATCACTACAATAATGTTTATATTTGTTTTCCTGTTTAAATTTAGAGTAAATAATTTAGGCACAATAAAAACACACACAATGGAGTACTCTGTTCACTTTTTCATGATTTTTCTCTTAATTAACTAAATTCTTCAACCAAAATATATAGGTCGGTTATTAATCTTGAGGTTTTTTGGAGAAGACCACGACACAATTCAGTCTTCTTTTATTATTTTTTATTTTACCCTATATTATAAATATATAGAGATTATATTTTATCATAATATATCATATTGATTATATTAATATACACTTGACACCAACACAGTTTATCACAATATAATTTAAATAAAAAGTATACATATACAGGGTGTTAGTGTAAACACCGTTGTCCTTGAAACCAGTGGTTTGGTTTCACTTATAGAACGTAAATTAAATGAAAAATAACAACGTTTTTTTTTAGTAAAATCTCAATTTTTTCTAGTAGAGAATATCTTCAAAAAAGTTAAAATTATGCACATTATTGCATATTATTTACAGAACAACTTGTTGCTCATGTATCTACTCGTACTTTTGTAACGTTATAATCTGATGTTCGGTGATGTCATGTACGCACGTTGTTCCCGCAGATCGGTGGCGGTGCCAATGTCCAGGCCGCACCGAAGCCGTGCCGCCTCCGCACCCGCGCGCCGCTCACATGGGGTATGTTGGTGCTCCCGTACCGCTTACTTAACGTTAATTTTAATCAGCGCGTCGCCGCCCCGTGCCTGCAGCATGTGCTTACTTTGTTGCGAGTCGCAGCTAACCTGAGACGACGGTGGGGCAATAAAATTGATTGTTGACGTTGTTTTTCTGTCCATAGAATAAAGGTGACAAATGAGCACACAGCCCATCTGACGATAAATGGATGTTGTGACCAGTAAGCACATCAACATTTATTCTACATTAAAAACCAAAATTCAAATGCATTGTCACCCTTGAGGACTAAGATCGTATGCCTTGTTTCCAGTAACAAAGTTCTCCGGTTCTCTACACCCACCATACAAAACACAGCGACGTTAAACCGCTATTTTACGTTGGTGTTCTGTGAAAGCGAGATCCTAACCGACCGTCGACGTATTCGTGCTACAATCATAAATCATTATATTATGGCTGCAGCATGGCTCTGCTACGAATAAATTGTCCATACGTGAATGTATTGCTATCGCTATGTATGTAACAACATCGGACAGTTAAATGCATAGGGCATTTAACTGTCCGATGTTGTTGCATTTAGGAATTTATTTATCCCTTTAAGACAGATAATAATTTATATGAAAAATTGTATTAAGAATGTCTTAGTACGTATCGATTACGAGGACATCTACGTATTTAACAATTGTTAAATAAATGAAGCCATCTCTGTAAACTTATTTGATTACTCTGTAAACTTATTTGATTACTCTGTGGAAGAAAATCGATTTGATGTTATATTATAAAATGTTTTTGTTAATTTCTTGTGCTGTATGTTCGTTTGCTCCTTTAATTTTTTACTTATTGTAAGCAGTACTTTACCGTAATCTCATCTGTTGGTGAGTGGTGATGAAGCCCTAGATGGTACATCGCACTTTTATCGCATCGAAATCGTCTTAATGCAACAAAAGCCTGCTCATTCTAGCTTTGAAGATGCCCAGATTGCATTCGGACTGAAAGAAAGACGACAGCAAATTAACCCGATCCTTTATTGTATACGCATTTCGAAAGACGAAGCAAACCGTTTTGTTTAATGCGTGTATATCGACAACAGAAGGGCGAAGAGCCGCCGACCGTCTGGTTGTCCGATGGTGGAAAGGAGAGGGAGAAATAAAACATTAAATTCTTCTATATAACTTATGATTTGTGTACTCAGGTGCCACGGCGTCCTGTTGTGCCTGCTGCTGTGCCTGCTGCTGTGCGCCACGCTCTCCACACAGTTCGCATCAGGTGAGTTTACAATTGTGATGTACGAGTAAGTGCAGTGTCAGGTCGTCTGGACACCAATATGTATCTGTCAGTTATTCTTATATAGATTTTATATGGATGTGAATTATTCTAATATATTCTTATATTCACAGAATTAGTAATTCATTTATGGGGCAATGTATACGCTTATACAACAAAACTCCAAAATATGTACAAAATTTGTCATTAAACAAGTTTAAATGTTTTATTAAAGAAAAATTGTACAAAAAGGGTAGAAAATACAACTGTGTGGCACATTTACTGTGCTAGCTAGCCATCAACTCGGCGCCCGTGTGTTCCGCAGCCGTTTGAAAATACAATTGCGTGGCATGTTTACTGTGCTAGCTAGCCATTGTCCTGGCGCCCGCGTGATCCGCGTCGTTTGAAAATACAACTGCGTGGCACGTTTACTGTACTAGCTAGCCATTCACCCGACGCCTGCGTGTTCCGCAGTCGTTTGAAAATACAACTGCGTGGCACATTTACTGTGCTAGCTAGCCATTGTCCAGCGCCCGCGTGATCCGCGTCGTTTGAAAATACAACTGCGTGGCACGTTTACTGTACTAGCTAGCCATTCACCCGACGCCTGCGTGTTCCGCAGTCGTTTGAAAATACAACTGCGTGGCACATTTACTGTGCTAGCTAGCCATTGTCCAGCGCCCGCGTGATCCGCGTCGTTTGAAAATACAACTGCGTGGCACGTTTACTGTACTAGCTAGCCATTCACCCGACGCCTGCGTGTTCCGCAGTCGTTTGAAAATACAACTGCGTGGCACATTTACTGTGCTAGCTAGCCATTGTCCAGCGCCCGCGTGATCCGCGTCGTTTGAAAATACAACTGCGTGGCACGTTTACTGTACTAGCTAGCCATTCACCCGACGCCTGCGTGTTCCGCAGTCGTTTGAAAATACAACTGCGTGGCACATTTACTGTGCTAGCTAGCCATTGTCCAGCGCCCGCGTGATCCGCGTCGTTTGAAAATACAACTGCGTGGCACGTTTACTGTACTAGCTAGCCATTCACCCGACGCCTGCGTGTTCCGCAGTCGTTTGAAAATACAACTGCGTGGCACATTTACTGTGCTAGCTAGCCATTGTCCAGCGCCCGCGTGATCCGCGTCGTTTGAAAATACAACTGCGTGGCACGTTTACTGTACTAGCTAGCCATTCACCCGACGCCTGCGTGTTCCGCAGTCGTTTGAAAATACAACTGCGTGGCACATTTACTGTGCTAGCTAGCCATTGTCCAGCGCCCGCGTGATCTGCGTCGTTTGAAAATACAACTGCGTGGCACGTTTACTGTACTAGCTAGCCATTCACCCGACGCCCGCGTGTTCCACAGTCGTTTGAAAATATGTATAACTGCGTGGCACATTTACTGTGCTAGCTAGCCATCCACCCGGCGCCCGCGTGACCCACAGCTGTTCGAATATACAACTGCGTGGCACATTTACTGTGATAGCTAGTTATGGATACATCCCGTCCCTCTAATATATTAAAATGTATTATATTGTATTATTTAGGCTAAGAAATAAAACTAACACATCAGCATTTTATATAAGACTCCTAGTACTTAGTTGATGAGTCGAACGTCTGCGTACGAAGAGGCTCTTTAAAAATTTATTCGTTATTAAAGCCACCTCCAAATCGGTGAGACGTATTAATTTAGTTGTAGTTTAGTTTTTAAAAACTCCTTTCGACGTTCCCAAAATTTGACTGGCGCAGCCGGTAGGATTTGTTCGTGAAAGCTGTGCCGTCTCTCGAAATATTCAGGTGTCCAAATTCGCCAGGATTCGTGATAGCGGTGCGTATAGCTATTGGGCAAATTCAAGAACCAAATAAATTTGTCATCAAGTGAAGTGGAAGCGGAAGGCATGTGAATAGCAGCTGGTTGGTGAGTAAAACTTATCACCATCCTTGATACCACTGTTGTCCTACACCTTTAATTTAATTTGTTATTATTGAGATCGGACTTCTCTCATTATAACGTATCTAGTTTTTAATTTATTCTATTTAGTAATAGACACTCTGTTACTGTAGACATAACATAACGTTGATAAGCTTAAGGGACGCAGAGTGCCTTTCGCACAGAGATTATTGAACGTTTAAAAAAATAAGAGTTTTATTAAAGTAATAAATTAAACCTAATTTAAAGTTTAGTATAATATAATAGATAATTAATTAATGTATGTTGTATTAATGCTAGATATATAATACAGTTTTATTTGATTTATTTTCTTTTTATTACGTTTACATATTTTACAAAATTTATAGTTATATAGATTAACTTTTATTTTATAAATTATATTGTTATATGCTTTAGCGTGTTCTACCTTATATGTTTTGTTATTGCATAAAATATTGCACTATATTAACAGACTCCTTTAACTCGTGAATTACTCTATAACGATGGAATAACCACAGGCAGTAGAACGACAAACCGTTGTAATTAATCCCATTCCTACAGAAATGCTACGGCTTATTCCACTTTTTAATGGCGACAAAAGACAGCTAAATTTATTTTTGAGGAAATCTGAATATGTCATTCGTAGGTATAGGGGTGACGAAGAACAAAATTTGTACGTATATCACTCCATAACTAGTAGGCTTACAGATAACGCGGCGTCGCTCTTATCGGAACGTGAGGATGTCGTGACATGGTCGCAGTTGACAGATTTGTTAACACAGCATTTCGAAGACCCGCGTAGCGAAGAGTATATTAGTATTGAATTAGAATGCTTAAAAATTAAATCCGGTGAAAGCTTTCAAGATTTTTGTAACCGCATTCAAAGTATTCGATCATTATTAATTTCGAAAGTAAACATATCCGATGATAGTAATCTTAAAAGCGCTAAATTGGCAATTTACAATAATACGGCCCTAAACGTGTTCCTATACGATCTTCCCGAGAATATAGTTCGGATAATGAGGTTAAGGAAGCCAGCGACTTTAGAAGACGCGCTGAGCATTGTACTAGAGGAAGTCAACTTCCACGATCAATACAATATGCGAAGTCGTGTCCACGGTAGTAGCGGTTTAGGTTTAAGGCAGCCTCAAACATCAGTCCCAACGCAAGGATTTAAATTGGGTGGTACGCCTCACACAGTAATGCAACCTTACGGATACAAACCAGTGTTACCAAATAATAGTACACCAAAATTTAATTTCGGCATTCAAAATCAAAGCCAATTTAGGATGCCGCAATCTGGCTTTCGGCCTCAACTAATGCAGCACATGGGTAACCGTCCACCTCAATTCGGTTATCGGCCACAACTTGGCCAACAACTACAACAGTTCGGCTATCGTCCACAATTCGGATCTCGACCACAACAGTTTGGGTATCATCCACCATTCGGCTCGCAGCCACAATAGTTCGGTTACCGTCCACAATTGGGCTTTCAGCCACAACAGTTTGGTCAAAGACCTCAACAGTAATTTAGCCATATGCCAACTACGCAATTCGGCAATAAGCCACAAATTCAGAAACCCAATTTTCAAGAGACTGACGTTTCCATGAGGACAGCCCCTCCAAGGCCACAGCCCGGCTTTAGATTAAATGAGTTAACTTTAAGAGAAAATGACGGACGAATTAAATTGTGATCCGAATCTCAAGTTACTCTATATTTATATTCCTGAAATAGATACAAAATTAATGGTAGATACAGGTAGTACTAGATCCTTTATCAGCCCCCGTAAGGCACCAACACTTTTATCAATATATAACACATGAACCATTCGAAGTAGTAAGTACCCACGCCTCTAGCAGACACGATGAGGTGATACAAATTCTTCTACCCACCTTTAAGAGTTCGGATTGTCATAAATTTTACCTACATGATGTCGACTCTCGTTACAACCGCCTCATAGGTAATGACTTATTGAAGCAACCAGATACAATAATAGACCTTAAGGACCTTGTACTTAAAACCAAAACAACTTGCATACCAATAGTTAGTAATAATTTGAATTACATTATAACAATACCACCACGATCAGAGCAGCGCGTAAAGTTGCCAACAGACAAGTGTTCTGGAGAGGAAATCATTAATTATAAGGAATTTGTCAGCGGTGTACGAATGCCCAGTGCATTGGTAAACTGCGTTAACGGTTATGCCACAACCGTCATACAGAATGTTCTTGACAATGAAATGATATTGACAGTAACACGACCTTTTACCGTTACTAAGTACGAGACTACTCAATGTGACAGAAACTTTACAAGTACCTATGACGACATAGAGATCGATAAGATACGTGAAGAAAATCTACTTAAACTAAGACTTAATCACACTAACGATGAGGAACGCGACAAAATTTTAGACTATGTCAAGAATTTAAAGATATATTTTACTACGACAAACTACCACTGACCTTCGCTAATAAAATTAAACATAAAATACGTACAAAAATGAACTGAAATGACCTTAGCGACAAGCACCAATGCAAGTAGATGAGATAAATAGGCAAGTAGACAAGTTATTAAAGGACAATATTATTCAGGAGTCACATTCGCCGTGGAATGCTCATGTACACCTGCTACCCAAAAAGTTAGATGCATCTCGTGAAACTAAATTTCGTATGGTTATAGACTATCGACGTTTGAATGACATAACAATCGACGACAAATACCGACTACCAAATATAACAGATTTGTTTGACAAGTTAGGGAAGAGTTCCTATTTCAGTACAATTGACTTGGCAAGTGGTTACCATCAAATTGAAATAGAAGAGCAAGACAGGCAAAAGACAGCCTTTAACACTCAAAACGGCCATTATGAATTCCTCAGGGTGCCATTGGGATTGAAGATAGCTCCTGCAACTTTCCAGCGGACCATGGACAGTGTGCTAAGGGGATTACAGGGGATACAATGCATGGTATATTTGGACGACATAATTGTATTTTCGACCAGTCTGGAAGAACATATACAAAAGTTACGGACAATATTTAACAGACTTAGGACGACTTATCTACAGATTCCATTAGACACGTCTGATTTTTTAAGGAAGGACGTTTTATATTTAGGACATACCATTAAGAAAGAAGGGCTACGACCAAACACTGACAAAATTAAAGCTGTGCTAAATTTTCCCATACCTAAGACAACAACTGAAATTAAAAGTTTCTTAGGGCTGGTAGGGTATTATCGACGCTTCAAAGGACGTTGTTAAGATCACACAACCCGAAATAAAATAATCATCGATGAAAAATATATAAGTGCGTTTGAAAATATAAGAAAATACTTACGAGTGAACCATTACTACAGTACCCGGATTTCGAAAAGACGTTCATCTTTACAACTGACGCCTCAAATATAGCTTTAGGAGCAATTCTATCACAGGGACCTATTGGTGGCGATAGACCTATTGCATACGCTAGTAGGATGCTTAGTGACACCAAAAGTAGATACAGCACCATCGAACGCGAACTTTTAGCTATTATTTGGGCTGTAAAACATTTCCGGCCGTACCTTTACGGACGGAAATTTTTAATTTACACTGAGTTTCAATCAACCCTTAGTTTGGCTTTATTCATTAAAGAATTCAAACAGCAAACTCACCAGATGGCGACTATGATTACAGAAGTACGACTTTGAGATTATTTATAAAAATGGAAAACAGAATACAAATGCCGACGCCCTATCCGGAATTAAAATTAATGCACTAAATTCAGACGACGAAAGTCATTATATGGACGTTAACTTCGACAGCAAAGACTGTAAGCTTAGGGACCATTTGAAAGACGTTGTTAAGGAAATTGAAAAACTAAACGCTGAAAATAAAAGACATAATGACACGACGTCGACTGTGATATTATCAGACTCAAGTACTGTTTCCGCGAGCCCTATGTCTCTTTCCGCCATAATATCGATTAGTAGTTCAGAAAAGGTTTCCAAATACCCAATCCGATCACCTACAGAATCTAGTAAATCCCAAACTGTGCATTCAGCCGTAGAATTAGAGTCGAACGGTATACCAATATTACGTGAGGCTATCGATGCGAAGCCAAACCAAATATTAGTATTTTCGTGGCTCAAAAATGAATTCCAGGTTAAAGATATTTCTAGAAAGAAACAAAAGGTACTAGAAGTATTTTACCATTAGATAATTCCGAGTTAATAAAAGAATTTTTAAAGAAATATATTAGGCCTAAAATTAAATATTTTATATATTTTGAACGGGAAGAACATCGAAATCTCCGTTTGCTCCTTAGGTAAAATCGGCATGATTTTATCCCATTTCTGACACCAATTGTTATGAGCTTGAGGTTTGTGACAATAAAAACTCCCGATTGAATTACCAAAATTTACACTTTAGTTTTCTTTACACCAATTAAAATTTAAAACACTAATAATTAATCACACTGATTAACTTTATTTCGCTCCGAAGCTTCGCTTGTCTCGCCAAATTCAATACTTCTCCGATCGCATATTACAGCGCCTTTAAATACACATTTTCGCTGAAACATCCAGAATATTCAAGTAAATACGCGCGCCAACCGACTAGGTGCCGAAAGTTCGAGTGTAGGGCTTCTAGAAAGTTTAGTTCTTCAATTCGATATTAGATTGGAAGATTAGTCATGTCATTTTTTGGGAAGCTCTCCTCGCTCTGTTACCCGACACTAGATGGCGCTAGTGCCATGAGATGAGATGTCAACTTAGCCGCCCAACAATACCTACAATTACTTTAAGGTTTATTCCTTACCTATTTTCCGCGAATCTGTAAACGAAAAAATTACCATATTCCCAAAATATCCTTACCTCCTGGTGAAAGGGACGAAATACTTACCAGTTACGAAACCCTGTCGCCCGCTTGCTGCTGGAAATGATTTCCTGTGTACCGAAGAAAATAGAGCCCTCTACCTTGGACTTACCTGCATAGAACAGTTGATGAAATTTGAGAATAACCTTACTTGTTGCACGCAACACGCTATTATAATTGAAGACGTTAAGGTACAGCAAATTAAAGTTGGATTGTTTTTACAAAGCTAAGAACGATACTGACCAAACACTGCTATAACGAGATCAGCAAGCAACCCATTTTTGGAACCTATATACTAACCAGTGATGAGCCCTGTGACCTGGAGATACATGGTACTTACATTCATCACCACCGTGCTTACACAGAATACGAGGCAGCGCTACCAGTTCCAGTCATCAACTTACCTCAATTGCGTTCAACTACCAATGTAACAAGTACACGCGTAATTAATATGAATGGTGTCAACATAGATGAAGTGAAGTATATGTCAAATGCTTTAAAACACAGTGAAATCTATTACACAGATTCAAGTGTCTTCAAAAGAGAAAAAGACTCTAACTTTAGTGTTCTAACATATGTAATTTTAAACTTTCTAGCCTTAAGTTTCTTATTGTTTTTAATATACTTGTTAAGAAAAAAATATATGCCGTACTTCCAAAATTTAATGTTATTATTATTAATGACAATTTATTACTTTATAACAAGTAGTAAGTTGTTACAATATTGTTGGGCACCCTCTTTTAAGTAAATAGATACCTGTAGTAGAGGGCCCCGCTCTTCCTTATTACAATTATATTACTACTTTAAATTAGAATTGAGTATATAACACAAAACAATAAAATAACAAAAAAAAACATAGAAAAATCAAAAGCTAAACAAAGCACAACTGCATGTAAGGTATAATTAGCGATATTTGCGTGATAGTGTGAAAAAATGTGTGTGTGTGTATGGATGAGCGTGGGAAGTCTGTATCAGCCCTATTAATAAACACAGACTTGAGTAAGATTAACTTTACTCCTAGTTTAAACCTTAAAATATCTAATTTCAGTATTAATAAACATAGAGTAAGGAGAGAGTAAACTAATCCGAATCTACTCTCGGAATAAAAGTTAATCCTTGGCGGTACCTAGTTTAACGACTAGGTAAGCATTGACTAGTCGCGTATTTTGACATTTTGTAAAACTTTACGTTGTTGAATTCATAAGTTGTAAGCACTAGGTAACAAAAACAGCATAATGGATTAAAATGCCAAGAAGTGATGTGGAGCAGAACAAAGTGATTGCAGGTTTTTATTCATTATGTGGCTTTAGACAAGTGATTGGGGCTATTGATTGCTACATATTCTAATCCCGAAAGTCGCTGGAAACATCGGACAATACTACATAAACAGGAAAGGATACAGTTCAATAAATGTACAAGTAAGTATTATAGCACCTAGCTAGCCCATCTCTGCCGTATAGGTACTTAGTTATTTTCTCAGATTCAATACAATCACCTCAATCTATTACTTCATATTAAAGAAGTTATGAGTGCTTTGTTCCAGGTTGTGTTTAGAGTTCATGGATACAGTGGCACATTTTCAAGGCAGCACACATGACTCCAGAATATTTAATTATCGTCGCATTAAAACAAATGTTTGAGCAGTCAGAATTTAAAGGCAGACTTCTCCGAGATTCTGGTTATGCTTGTACTTCTTATTTATAAACTCCTATCCTGCGTCCTAATAAACAAAAGGAAGAATGTACAACCGGTCGCACATCTGGTGACCCCGTTACACTGTAGAACAATGCTTTGGAGGGAAGCAAAGGTTTCGGTGTTTACTGCGAGGACTGAATACTAAATAAAAGCATACAAAACAATATATACATTGCAATGCAAAAGCAAGATCTGCTTGAGGATGTAGTATAAGGAGATGATGAAAATATATCAGTCACACAATTCGTAAATAACTCCGTTAGAGGAAATTCTGTTCGGGCAGCATTTATTAACGATTTTTTAAATAAATATACAATAATTACATGTACAAAAGATTTTATTTATCCCCACAAAACAAAACAAAAATGGTTATTTAATAAATTTTTCCCTTCACGCTCTTTTCTTAATTCTAAAATTTTGTTACAAATAATATTAAAAATGATTATATTTAGAACTTAGTTTTTCCACTGATTCCGAAAACAACACGAGGAACAAGGAACAACCCGTAACATTTATCTCTTGTCAAACTCAAAATATTGCCTGTCACTGTCATTAATGTCATCATCAAGAATTGAATTCAATGGGTGCGTTTGGCAGAAAAAAGCGCTAGCAAGCGCTTGTAAGCAAAATGGCGATCGTAAGCGGTAAGCGCTGTCAAATCGTATGTAGCTATTTTCCTCCAGGACACGATGTTGGTTTTAACCAGGGAACCTAACCTAATTTAAATATATGTTTGTAAAGTATTCATATTAAAAACTTACCAATCATGAATTTTTAATAACATGTATAATAAAATAGACATACTATTCATGTCATTATATTACTTAAAACTAATATTGCACAAAACAACTTATAATTTCTACTTCAAAACAAACAAATTAAATAAGCAAAATGGCGGATTGTGTCAGCGCTACTGAAGTAGCAATCGTGTCCTGGCCGAAAACTATTTTAGCGTTTGTAAGCGCTTGCTAGCGCTTTTTTCTGCCAAACGCACCCAACTAATCATTCACTGACTCACTCTTTTTACTTTTAAAATAAGTGGGTTGCCATAGCGCAAGCCTTAATCCCGGCGTAAGGAATGTATAGTTAGTCCGAGGTTACTCCATGCTTATTAATAACATTGTAATAACGAAGTAAATAGTCACTTACTCTGAGATTAGCTAGTCCAAGTGTAACTTCGAATTAAGCTTGGAATAAGCAATTTTTATTAATAAGGCAGTATGAGTGTAAAAATTCATAAGGCAGTGTTTTCGAGAAGGAATTCGATTTCTTCGTAATGTTTTCTTAACCAGTCTGTTACGGTTTTTTTACAGTCATGGTAATTCATAGAGTAAATATTGATTTTTTGGTTTATTTTATTATATAAGTAAACTGAACGTCTAGTATACTGTCTTGATGCAAACTTAGTCTTAAATGAATCTTCGTAGGGTATTTTATATTTTCTACGTCTGGTGATTGAAGATATGTGGTAATTTATGGAACTATGAAGTTTTAAAACTGTTGCTAAAATGTAAAGTTTTCTTACCGAAAGTAAGTTACTCCATTCATAAAGTTCAGTTGTAGAGAATCTATAGGGCTTTAAGTACATAGCTTTAATTAAGCATCTTTGAGCCCTTTCAAGCTCAAGGAACCTAGTTTTTGCTGCACCACCCCATATAGGAATACAGTAGCCCAAAGTTGACTGAGCCAGAGCTATGTATATTTTATTAAGTAAAGACTTCGTGGAGACGTGTCGTAGAGACTTAAATATCCAAATAAGTTTTCTGAGCCGAGTTTCCTTTAATTCTAGATGTGAATACCAAGATAGTCGTTGGTCAACCATGACTCCAAGGTACTTTATATTTGAGACTTTATTTATTTGGGAGCATTTACAACTAGAGCTTTGGACGTCCGAGCTATCGTGAATTTTAATATGAAAATCAGGTGTAGGTTGGGTGCTATTATACATAGTAAAGCAGATATATTTAGTTTTGGTTATATTCAAGGTTAGTAGATTCTGATTGAGCCAATTTGCAACCCTAGCAAGGCCTAATTCTGCTGCTTTCCATACGAAGTCCCATGTGTTTCCTGTAAATACAATGGCAGTGTCATCTGCATATGAAAAAATCTGCCCATTGTACAGTTTCATATTACGTAGTTCATTAATGTATATCAAAAATAGAGTTGGACCTATCACACCTCCTTGTGGGACTCCATAGTTAACAGTTACAGTTTCACTTACAGTTGTTCCAATTTTTACCGACTGTTTTCTGTTTCTAAGATAGCTGCCAAAAAGAGATAGAGTTTTATCTCTTAAGCCAATGCTTTCTAGTCTTTTTAACATTATGGGTACGGAGACTGTATCAAAAGCTTTCTTTAGATCCAAAAATACTGTTATACATTTTTTATTTTTATCAATTTCCTGCACAATTAATTTAGTAAGATCCCTAACAGCATCTTCAGTAAATAAACCCTGTCGAAAACCATATTGCGACATTGAAATTAAATTATATTTATTAAGATAGCAGAGTAGTCTTTTATTTAATATTTTTTTCATAATTTAAGAAATTGACGTTAATACTGATATTGGCCTATAATTAGTTACTTCATCTCTGTTACCACTCTTATATACGGGTGTGATTATAGATTTTTTAAGGGCCTCCGGAAATATACCCTTTTTGAAGCTTAAGTTTATTAAATTACTAATTGCAATGACGACAATATTTTTAGACTTCTTAAGAAAATTAGTCGGAATATTATCCCATCCTGTTGCGCTATTTGAATTTAATGACATAAGTGTACTCTCTACTTCAGTTGGATCTGTATTTAATAAGACAAATGAATTCATCTGAAAGTCAGCAATAACTACGTTAGTAGAGGTTTGGATGTTACCATTATTGATAATGGCTTCGGCAAGAGATTTTCCTATTACCGAAAAGAAGCTATTTACTTGGTTGACTGAATGTAAAGGATTCTGTGTTAGGGTAAGAAAAAAAGAAAAAAGAAAAACATTAAAAATGATATTACCGATAATTTTGCTCTTAGGGAGGGAGGGGTTATGGATACACCCCGTCCCTCTGTTTTAGACTAATATATTAATATATATTATATTCTATTATTTAGGCTAAGCAATAAAACTAACACATCAGCATTTTATATAAGATTCCTAGTACTTAGTTGATGAGTCGAACGTCTGCGTACGAACGGGCTCTTTAAAATTTATTCATTATTAAAGCCATCTGCAAATCAGTGAGACGTATTAATTTAGTTGTAGTTTAATTTTTAAAAACTCCTTTCGACTTTCCCGAAATTTGACTAGCTAGCCAACAACTCGGTGCCTTCGTGATCCGCAGCCGTTTGAAAATACAACTGCGTGGCACCTTTACTAAGATAGCTAACCATCCACCTGGCGCCCGCGTGACCCACAGCTGTTCGAAAATACAACTGCGTGGCGCATTTACTGTGCTAGCTAGCCATCAACCCGGCGCCCGTGTGATCTGCAGCCGTTTGAAAATACAACTGCAACTGCGTGGTACATGTACTGTGCTAGCTAGCCATCAACCCGGCGCCCGTGTGATCTGCAGCCGTTTGAAAATACAACTGCAACTGTGTGGTACATTACTGTTCTAGCTAGCCATCCACGCGGCGCCCAGTTATACTAACTTTTCTGATTGTAATAGAAGGTAACAACGGTATTCCAGGCACAGGGTGGAACATGTCGAGCGTGGATGTATCGAATGTGGCGGGTGAGGCGGGTGAGGCTGGCTCGGTAGTGGTGACGGCGGTGCTGGCGGGTGGCGGAAAGGCGGGCGCGGCGCTGGGCGCGCTGGCGGCGGCCATGCTGCGACGCGCCGGGCTGCGCGCGCGCGTCGCTCCACCGCCGGCCGCGTGTCGCGCCGCACCTGCGTCACGCGCGTGCCGCGATGCCGCGCTAGCCGCGCTGGCCGCCGCACACCTACACGTCGCGCTGCTGCCCGTGCCCGCAGCCGCTGCTCCCGCCGCCTGGCTACTGCGTGACTATGGCCTCGACGAGTTCGGCGACGCTTCGCCGCCCGCGCGCCGCGCCTGCTTGCGTCTGCCGCACGTATCGCGCGCCCGTGTAGCGCGCTCGTTACTCGACCTCGCCGACCCCGACGTCGCACGCCTCTACCACGTGACGCAGCTCAGGCTTGACCTCGCACTTCGATCCATCAACGACTCCCGGTACCTAAATAATAAACTCCAAACCGACTTCAACGGAAACTTGCCATCTGCTTATGACAAGATTATAGTGCCCGAGTGTATACGCGAACATAAATGCACTCTATATTCCCTCACTCTCATAGTCTGATGGAATAGTAACCCGGCACGACCAGAGAGAAATCAAGTGCAGGACTCACGACTTTATGTGCCCTTTGATGACTTATCGCGGGCACGGAGGTGAAACACCCCCAACTTCCTGGTTCCATGCTGTTACTAAGAATACCTTGACAGAATTACCTAATAACTGATTTTGGCCAGACCCGAGATTCGAACCTAGGACCTCATAAACAGCAATCGCATTTCCGACCTCTAGATCAACGTGCCCCGGTAAATATATGTCACATAGTGATACTTATAATGACATTGAATTAATATGTACTACGTACTAGAACAGAAACCCCGAACAAATTCTGTGTTTTATTTTATTTTTTTTTTATAGAAGAAGGGGCAAACGAGCATGCGACTCACCTGATGTTAAGTGACTACCGCCGCCCATGATCAACCGCAACACCAGAAGAATTGCGGGTGCGTTGCCGGCCCTTTAGAAAGGAGTAAGCTCTTTTCTTGAAGGTCCCCAGGTCGTATCGGTCCGGAAAAATCGCCGGTGGTAAACTATTCCACAGAGAGGTTGTACGTGGAAGAAAACTCCTTGTGAAACGTACAGTGGTGGACCGCCAAGCATCCGGATGGTGTGGATGGTATCGGGACGTTTGCCGTGTAGTGCGTTCACGAAATTTGGCGGCTGGGATTAATCCGAACAATTCCTCAGAGCACTCCCCGTGATAGATGCGATAAAATACGCAAAGAGATGCAACATCTCTTCGCAGCGCCAGTGAATCGAGCCGATCGAAAAGCACTCGGTCGTCGACGATTCGAGCCGCTCTGCGCTGGATGCGGTCAAGTGGAAGGAGCTGGTACTGGGGAGCCCCAGCCCAGAGATGGGAACAGTATTCCATGTGCGGCTGAACCTTCGCCTTGTAAAGTTGCAGGCGGTGTGCCGGCATGAAATACTGTCCCGCTCTGCTGAGCACGCCAAGCTTTTTAGAGGCTAATTTGGCCTTCCCTTCCAAGTGAGCACGAAACTGCACGTCACTCGATATGTCGACGCCGAGGATTCCGATACTGGCTGAGGCAACAAGGGGAGTGCCTTGAAACTGAGGGGATACGACAAAGGGGTTCTTTTTAGCGGTTAACGCGCAAACTTGTGTCTTCTGGGGGTTAAACTGTACTAGATTTAGTCGTCCCCAATCCGAGACTCTGTTCACCAAAGACTCGACTTCAGACACAAGTTTGTCCCGGCACTCGGAGACGTTTTCCCGAGAAATATTGGCTCGGCCGGTGTAAAGAGCATCACCAGTGCTGTCATCTGCATGGCAATGAATGTTACGGGTATGCAACATATCATTGATATGCAGAAGAAACAGCGTTGGCGATAGCACGCAGCCCTGTGGAACACCAGCATTAATAGGCTTGCAATCGGAGCTTGCACCGTCTACAACGACCTTGATGCTCCGATCTGCAAGAAAGCTGGTGATCCAATCGCACAATTTCTCGGGAAGCCCATAGGAAGGGAGCTTCGAAAGAAGCGCTTTGTGCCAAACCCGATCGAAGGCCTTCGCAATGTCCAAACTAACGGCTAATGCCTCCCCCTTGAACTCTACTGCCTCCGCCCATCTGTGAGTTAGGTAGACCAGAAGATCACCAGCTGACCGACCACGGTGAAAACCGTATTGGCGGTCACTAATCAGCTGGTGATCTTCAAGGTACCTCATGAGCTGGCAGTTTACAATGGACTCCATTGTTTTGGAGAACAAGGAGGTGATAGTGATTGGCCGGTAGTTGGACGGGTCAGAGCGGTCGCCTTTTTTAGGGATCGGGTGGACGTAAGCCGTCTTCCATGATTTTGGGACTACGCCTAGGGAGTAGGAGTACCGGAAAAGATGCGTTAAAACCGGTGCCAACTCTGGAGCACACGTCCTCAGCACAATTGGGGGGATTCCGTCAGGCCCACTCGACTTGTGGATATCCAGGGAGAGGAGTGCTTTACGAACCGAGCGCTGTGTGAACTGCACTTCCGGCATGGAGCACTCACACCGCGGGATGGTCGGCGGCGTACTCCCCCCGTCATCGAGAGTCGAGTTAGACGCAAAGAAAGAGCCTAGAAGATCGGCTTTATCCTTTGCGGTATGGGCCAGTGAGTCGTCCTCCCTGTGCAGAGATGGAAGAGATGGCTGACGGAAATTCCCCTGGACAGCCTTGGCGAGTGACCAGAATGCACGGGTTCCAGAAGGAAGGCGAACTATTTTCTCGCCAATTCTGCCTATGTGCTCTGACTTTGCCTTGACAATGACTCTTGTGAAGGACCTAGAGGCGGAATTATCCTTCTTTTTTAGAGCGCTGGTGTTTACATCCCGGGACGCTGATGCATCAGCCCAGGCCTGGTAGCACTCCTGCTTATAGCATGATGCTATTTTACAGGAGCGACCAAACCATGGCTGAGATTTGTCTCCAATGGGCACCACAGAGGAAGGATCAAAAAGTTCCATACCCTGAAGTACCACATCAGCAACAGAATCCGCAACAACGTTGGGATCATCCGGCGAGAAGCAAACCCGCCCCCAAGGGTAGGATGCAAAGAAAGACCGCATCCCATCCCAATCGGCTGACCTATAGTGCCAAACACGGTGGCAGCCTGAAGAATGCAACCGCGATTTCAGCGTGAGTGGCACATCACTCCGGACCAGACAATGGTCCGAGGAGCCTAAAGGGGCGTCGACGGAAATCTGATATCCGTCCGGGTGAGAGGTCAGCAGAAGGTCCAACAGGGAAGGTGCATGATCCTCCACATCTGGAATCCGCGTAGGCGAAGTAACCAGTTGTGTCAGACCATATGCCAAGGCAAAATCATGAACAGATCTCCCCGCATGATCGGTTAAACGTGAACCAAGCCATTCGGCATGATGGGCGTTAAAGTCGCCGAGGATCACGATCTCTGCGGAGGGGATCTGCTGTAGCAACGAATCTGCAGCCATTTGGACGTGGTCGAAGAGTCGGTCTGTTTCGGCATTACCGCTATGGGACCTATAGAGGCACCCGTAGACGTGCGGATGGTCGTTGCTGTCTACGCGTAGCCAAAGGATGGACAGGTCAGAACCTTCAAGTCTGCCGAGGCGTCGAGAACAGATGTCCTCTCTGACGTAAACGCAAACTCCAGCCCGAGGCACAAAGGAGTGTTTCACTTTGTACCCCGGGTAGGAGAGATACGAGACATCAGCCGGAGAGGATACCTGCGTCTCGGTAAGAAAGAGCAGAGCCCGTTTCGCCGTCTCGAGATGGTAGTGGACGGCGTTTAGGTTAGAGTGAAGTCCCCTGATATTGCAGAAATTCACGGACAGCGTGGCAGGGGTCGCCTTGGTCTTGTTGCTCCGTTTGCCCCGAGCAGTTGCAGTCTTGAGCGGAATTTTGCCCCCCCCCCCAGAATACGCGGGGCAGCCTGAGCACCCACGCTCAGAAGTGGAGAAACATGGTCGTGGATGCTCAGCGAGGGATTCTCCAGGGGTGCTGGTACCCTCCTGGGGTAGTCTATCATTATTTAATTCGGCTACCATGTTGATGGGGGGGGGGGGGTTTGGGCCTCCGGCCACCTGCACTCACCAGACGAAACGCGGAAGCAGAGCTTCCACTTCACGCCGGTATTCTGTGAGGTCGTGGTACCACCCCGGTTTGAGCCGGCCCATACGTGCAACAGCAAAGCTGCCGCGTGGCTCTACCACTGTTAAACTGTCTGTGTGACAGTGTAGGGCGCGTGGTCATAGATACAGAGTATTTTGTGGCATAAACTAAATAAGTTTGAACCCATGGGCTCTTACAACCAAGTCTGCGTTCTGCTACATAGTACATATTACCGCATTATCAATCTACGATATGAAAGCACGTGTTTATACTTGGACCAAACAAATTAACAATGTGTATGCATATTACATGTAATTTAACCTTACAAAGTAATTAATAATAATAAGGCAAATTAATTACAACGAAAGTTGTTGGCAACTACTGTTGGAGCGCCTGCGCATTCTTTCGGAGCAAAGAGTTAAACAACGTACTTGTAGTAATTACGTCCGTACTTAACGTTATTTTAAACAGGGTTTTTGTCTTTGAAATATATTCATTACCCTCTCAACTGTTGTAAGAGCAATACAATCGTCCAAGACCACATTCAAGTTGCATTATTATTTAAAATTCCCGTAATCTCCCGAACATTGTCCTGGATCGTCGCCGGATATAAAATAATAAGCACCAGAATTTATATTATACTCGTATATGGTAAATTTAGTGGAGATTACGTTGGAATCAAATTTGGAGTTACGTGGCCGCCATCAAGAACGTGGGTCAATTTGCAGTAATTACGTGGTGTTTAAGATAAAGTTTAAGATTTATCATCACCCAACACTCTAAAGGTAATCTAATAGTATTTGGTGTAAATCACCGAACTTGTAAGGTTAGTGAATTTATTGTTCCTATCGATTATTAATTACCTACTGCGTTGTGGTTAACATTTGCAATTTTTTTTGATAATTTGCAGTAATTAAGTAAGAAATTGTATTGTAAGGATACTGTTAGAAATTAATCTACATTATTTTTTGCTTATTTACATTATTTATTATTGTTATGCAGTAGAAATCGTATAGTAGCATTAATTATTATTACCTACACCAAGTAAATGTTTTTAGGCTTTAATTATTATTTATTTTGTTGTTTAGAGTGTTTTATAGTAATAAAATTATACCAAAGTAATAGCGTAATTGTACTTGTAGCATAGGACGATTGTTGTTTTTTTTCTTTGATTTCGTGGGTATATAATAATTGAATTAGGTATTGTAAGTAGCTTAAATCATAAAATTATCTACTATTATTTGAACGTCGAAAAATATTGTGTAAAGTTACTTGTCACTATAATATTATTAAATTATTATTTGCCGAGTTAGTACCTACATACTGTATAATATAGTTAAGTAGTTTTTTCAGAGCTTAGTAGTTAGTTAGTGCATTAGATAGTCGGAGATTGTTTTTGAATATTTGTAATTGTATACATTCTAGATCGAATACTCTCGTCTTTCAGAATGACCGAAGAAAAGGAGTTGATCAAAAAACGAGGTAGTTTTAAAGGCCGCTTAACTGCTTTCATTGGTTACTTGGATTCGCTTACTACACCTTTACAAAATCATGACGCGACGGAATTGCAATTGCGTATGGGTAAGCTGGACACATTGTATAACCAATATGATGAGGTGCAGTTACGCTTAGAATGTATTGTCGACAAGCCCGACTTACAACTAACTGAGCGTTCATGCTTTGAAACTCAGTACTACAAGGCGCTAGCTAAAGCTCAAATTTTACTGAGCGATCACCATAATGCTAACTCTGAATCGGCAGGTAGTGACAAGAGTTCTCGAGTCAGTAATCATAAGCTTGTTAAGTTACCTACTATACAGTTGCCAAAATTTAGTGGATCATATGAGAACTGGTTGGAGTTCCATGATACCTTCATTAGCCTTATTCACTCTAATGATGAAATCGATGAAATTAATAAATTTCATTATTTACGCGCATCTCTTGAAGGGTCTGCTGCTGTGGTAATTCAATCATTTGATTTTTCTGCAAACTATACAGTGGCATGGAATGTCTTATGTGAGAGGTTTAATAACAAACGATTGTTAGTTCAAAATCATGTGTCAGCCTTATTTAACCTTGAAACGATTACAAGGGAGTCGTCTGTAACTTTAAAGCGCTTAATCGATTTATTAAGTAAAAACCTGAGGGCATTAGAATCGTTAGGCGAACCAGTTCAGCATTGGGACACGCTTCTAATTTATATAGTTACACATAAATTGGATCAGAAAACCTACCGTGAGTGGGAGGAGTTTAAAGGTCATTTAAAAAAGGACGAATTAGTTACATTTAATATATTCCTCCAGTTTATACGTAGCCGAGCTGATCTACTCGAAACTTTAGAGACGTCGCGTAATGTTCACTTTGCACCGCATAGGCCAAGTCCTAAATTAAAATCCATGGTTTCGGTGCAACAATCGAATAATCATAATATAAACTCAAATAAACAACTCAAAGGTTGTTATAAATGTAACGGCGATCACAATTTAGGTAGATGTCCACAGTTTCTTGCACTCAGTAATGAGGCTAGATTGAAATTATTACCATCTTACAAGATCTGTTATAATTGTTTTAAGTCAGGACACTTTGCAAACCATTGCAAAAGGCCAGGATGTAAGATATGTAACCGCCGCCACAACACAATGATTCACGTCACTGAACCGATAACAAGTCATGTCGTAAAAAATAAAAATAATTTCCCGCTCGAGAATGAGACGGGCACTCGGACAGGGACTCACTCGTCAATGACATCAACTGCAGGCACTGATGTGAACAACGTCGCTTTATCGGCAAACGTAGCGCATCGTAGTGAACAACGAGATGTATTATTATCAACTGCTTTGATAAAACTACTTGATTGTAATAACGTCGAACACGTCGCCCGCGCAGTATTAGACTGCGGTAGTACATCTAGTTTTATAACTGATAATATGCGCAAACGATTAAATTTAGATTTTGTCGACATAGATAAGTCGATTTTAGGCATTAATAGCGTTTATTCTCACGTAAGCAGAAGATGTCGTGTACATTTAAAATCGTTAGATAATAGTTATTCCGCTAACATTAATTGTTTCATTTTGCAATCAATTACTAGCAATACCCCAGGCCGCGAATTAAGCATACGTGATTTTCAACTTCCATCGAATATTTGCTTAGCTGACCCTGCATTTTATAAGCCTGCTGATGTAGATATTTTAATTGGGGCTGATCTCTTTTGGGATTTGTTAGGGTCACAAAGAATTAAGTTAGGAAGTAATAAGCCCATTCTGCATGAAACCAGGCTAGGGTGGATAGTTTCTGGTCCAATCAATGTTCATCGTTCTACATTGATGTCTAATGACTTACGATGCAACTTCGCTAAGACTGATTTTTATTTTTGTGGCGATAATAAAGATGATATTCGAATTGACTTAACGCGGTTTTGGCAGCTAGAGGAAATAAGTTCCAAGTCATCTCATTATTCACCTGAGGAGAAGTTGTGTGAGGATCATTTTGTAAGAAATACGTCACGTCTTGATGATGGGCGTTTTTGCGTTCGGTTACCTCTCAAAAAAGATACCGGTCTATTAGGAGATTCATTTAAAAGAGCTACACATTGCTTGTTCTCCTTAGAGCGTAGATTAAAATGTAAGCCTGACATCAAGCAGATGTATTATGAATTTATGTCTGAATATCAGTCACTGGGACACATGACAATTTGTGAAAGACCTAATTTAAGTAACGGCGCGTATTTTATACCTCATCATGGCGTACTCCGTGAAAGTAGCACTACGACTAAACTTCGAGTAGTTTTTAACGCAAGTTGCCCGACGTCGTCAGGCATTTCGTTTAACGAAATACAAATGGTCGGTCCTGTAGTTCAGGACGACTTGACGTCGATTTTGTTACGTTTTAGGCAACATAAATACGTTTTGTCTGCAGATGTAGAGAAAATGTACAGGTGCATAATCGTTCATCCTGATGACAGGCACCTTCAGCAGATAGTCTGGCGTAACAGTCCTAGTGAGCCTATACAGACCTTTCAATTAAATACTGTCACGTACGGTACGGCAAGTGCGCCATTTCTCGCAACACGCTGCCTGAAACAACTTGGTCTACAGTGCAAAAATAAAGCCATAGCGGACATCATAATGCATGATTTTTATGTCGATGATCTGCTTACGGGTGCTGATGACTTAGATGACGTAAAGGCTATACGTCAAGGGGTTGCCGATGTATTGGCATCTGCTCGTATGCCATTGAGAAAGTGGAGATCGAACGATCCCGAGTTACTGTCAGAAATTGCCAATACATCACTTGACCTAAATATTGGTTCTCGCGAGCCAGAGAAGTTGTTAGGTCTTGGCTGGGATTCGAATTCAGATGAACTCTGCTTTCCATTGAATTCACTAGTTCCCGATGGCAACACTAAGCGTGATTTTCTTTCAGTGATTGCACAAATCTTTGACCCGCTGGGTCTTTTAGCCCCGTATGTAATCACCATGAAAATGTTGATACAAAGGCTTTGGTTAGACAAACTTTCATGGGATGAACCACTGTCTCCCGAAATTAAGAAACGCTGGTATGGCATTATCAAATCTCTTCCTCTATTAAATAACATTCGTATTCCACGATTAGTTATCGGTGAGTCATGCCGGGTGCTGCAACTGCATATTTTCACTGACGCTTCTGAGTGCGCATACGGTGCGTGCATTTATGTTCGAAGCGTCAGCGATAAGACACAAGTTATGGTTCGATTATTAACGCCTAAGAGCCGTGTAGCCCCAATCAAACCCACAACAATACCACGATTGGAGTTGTGCGGTGCGTTGGTAGGAGCTCGTCTTTATGAGAAGGTTGTAAATTCCCTTCGTGTTAAAATTGACCAAGTCTTCTTTTGGACAGACTCCACGATTGTTTTGGGGTGGTTGCGAATGTTGCCTTGCAAACTTCAGCCTTTCGTGCGTAATCGTGTCGCTGAAATTTTGGATAAGGCCAGTGACCATAAGTGGGGACACGTCCCAACAGATAGGAACCCAGCAGACTTAATATCTCGTGGTGTGGATATTAGTGCTCTGGCAGGTCTTAGATTGTGGTGGTCAGGTCCAGATTTTTTAATGTATGACATGTCAAAATGGCCTTCTCAGCTTAAGAATGTTGAAACATTACCGGAAACGCGTCATGATATTATATTAACTGCAGTCACTACTCATCCAAAAACTAATGATTGTTTCATTGACTTTAGTCGTTTCTCGAATTATTCACGGCTCGTACGTTCCGTAGCTTACGTTTTACGATTCATTATGTCTTGTAAAAGACAGTTTATTCCTTCAAATTACTTAACGGAATTAGAATTACGAAACGCGTTAAATATTATAATTTCAAAGTGTCAATATGATTCCTTTTCAGAGTACAGTTTGCTTCTGAATAAACAAAATTTACCTAAGAAAAGCCCACTTCTTAAATTTAATGTATTTTTAGACGAAAATAAAATTATGCGTGTTGGTGGTCGCCTTGATAATTCTAAATTTTCATATAATAAAAAGCATCCTATATTATTACAGTCCAATCATATCTTTACAAAATTATTATTTGATCATGAACACAAAAGGCTAATGCACGCAGGCCCACAGCTGCTGTTGGCAAACATTAGAGATACTTATTGGCCGATAGGTGGTCGAAGCCTAGCGAGGGCCTGTTATCATAAATGTATACGATGTCATCGCATGAAGGGTAAGGTTTCGAATCCACTAATGGGTAACTTGCCACAGCAGCGTCTCCTTTCGGGTGGATTTCCTTTTGAGACCGTAGGAGTCGATTATGCGGGCCCTGTTATGAGCGCCACTCGTCAAGGTCGTGGGTGTCGACTGGTAAAGGTTTATATATGTATTTTTGTCTGTTTCACTACCAAGGCGATTCATTTAGAGTTGGTAGGTGACTTAACCAGCAATAACTATTTGCTGGCATTGCGCAGGTTTATAGCTCGAAGAGGTAAGCCAGTTAATATTTATTCCGATAACGGTGCTTCTTTTGTTGGTGCATACAATGACTTATCCAAATTTTTAAAGGGCAATTGCGATTCTTTGAGCGAAAGCATGGCCAATGATAATATTAACTTTCATTTTATCCCGGCGTATACTCCTCACTTCGGTGGTCTCTGGGAGGCGGGTGTCAAATCGACAAAATATCATTTGCTTAGAGTGTTGGGCAATTGTCACTTAACGTATGAAGAACTTTACACCACGTTGACCCAGATCGAAGCAATATTGAACTCCCGGCCACTCACTCCACTATCTTCAGATCCTGCAGATTGTACGCCTCTCACTCCGGGACATCTGTTGATTGGGCGTGCGCTGACTTCCTTACCGCAACCGGACTACCAGCATCACTCCACTCCGTTATTAACCAGATACCAACGCATTGAGCAACTGCGTCAGCACTTTTGGGAACGATGGAGCAAGGAGTACGTCTCAGAACTTCAACAAAGAGTGAAATGGCGTTCTTGCAAAGATAACTTAAAGATAAACGATTTGGTGGTAGTCAAGGAAGACAACCTTCCACCGCTGAAATGGAAGCTGGGAAGAGTCGTTGCAATTCACCCAGGAGCCGATGGCATTGTTCGAGTTGCAGACATCAGAACTTCTACTGGGATTATCAAGAGGGCATTTAACCGGATTTGCCCATTACCGGTGTCATTTAATTCTGGTTGAAATCAAAGATTTCAACGCCCGGGGGCATGTTGGAGCGCCTGCGCATTCTTTCGGAGCAAAGAGTTAAACAACGTACTTGTAGTAATTACGTCCGTACTTAACGTTAATTTTAAACAGGGTTTTTGTCTTTGAAATATATTCATTACCCTCTCAGCTGTTGTAAGATCAATACAATCGTCCAAGACCACATTCAAGTTGCATTATTTTTTAAAATTCCCGTAATCTCCCGAACAACTACTCTATTTCCAGTTTTTTTTCATATCCAATGTAAAATATTAAAATATCTACACCTATGCACAAATTAATTCACAAAATAAAGAACAAACCATAAAACTATAATTCTTTCGTAGACCTTAGAAATCAATCGCTCATATGACATTTTGCATTTTCTCTTTACAGAGTTTCAATCGAACTCTTCGAACCCCCGTGGTGTAGAAATTCCAATGGAACTTGTGCACTCACTTTAACGAGTGACAAGAGCGAAGCAATGGTTCTTCTTGACACCGCTTTGAAGTTTCAACTGCGCATGCGAATATTGTCGCTGGGTGCCGACTTGGCGGTCACGGTGACCAAACTCGGCGATTCCGCGCCACTTTTCTGCGATTGGGCTCCAGAGTGGACTGACCTCACAATGCTACCCGCTATAAGACTAGGACCGCCGCCGTGTTCGCCCTACATGAAACAACTGGCAGATTTGGTCACGGACTGCCCGTTCGAAAGCTTGCGACTTATGAAAATCGCTAACGTAAAGGCTTTGGCACGGTCCACCGCCGCCGTGCGAGCTCTCGTTAGTTTCAAACTCAGTTCGGAAGAAATGAGAGAATTAACAGCTCGTGCGCGCAGCGGCGGCGACCCTGACGTGATTGCGACAGAATTTCTGGACGCACATCCGAAGAAGGAGCGGCGCGGTGAGGTGCGCGTGGTCGTGATGATGCCCAGAGTGACGGCGCGCGAGGCGTACGAGGCGTCGCAGCTGGCGGCCGCCGCCGAGCTCGTAGAGGCCGAACTCGAAGCAGCCGGTGTGCCGCGCACCGCACGCCTCAAGGTGGAGCTGTTCGACGACAAGTGCGACGTGCGGCAGGCATACAAGTACATGTTGAACGCGCTGGGCACGGGCGAGTACGGCGCGCTGTCAGCGGTGGCGGGGCCAGCGTGCGGCGGCGCGTTCGCGGCGGTAGCGCGCCAGAGCCCGGCGCACCTGCTGCCCGTGCTGGCGTACTCGGCGCAGGCGCCGGCGCCGGCCACCGCGCTGCTGGCAGCGGGTGACGCACGCGACGCGGCCGCCGCGCTGGACGCGCTGGCGCACCGCTTGGCCTGGCGCCGCGCCGCCGCGCTCAGCGAGCCCGCCGCGCGTGCCGCTCTCGATCCAACGCGACTGCATCTCGCGCTCGAGGTGCACCTTGACCTACCCGACCCACTGCCCGACGACGACGGACAGATATTCATTGAGGTTTGTATTCCTTAGACCTTAGCCCTCAGATTGCCTCATTTTTTTTAAAATAGAATAAGGGTGACAAATAAGCACATAGTCCACCTAATAGTGATGGTGGATTTATTATAATATCCGACGTTTCGGTAGATCGGACCAGAAGTAATAATTAAAAAGCTAAAGGTCCCTCGTGGCCATAGCCGCAGCCATAGCACCTGAAACGTCGGGTATTACAATCAAGTAAATTAAACGCGATAAAATCCGTAATAGTAGCTTTATTCAAAATATATCCTCGACTCAAAAATCATACTTATACTTATACTTATACTTAAGTCAAATCATAAACTTTTTTTATAACGTAGTGTGACAAAAGAGCAAACAGTTCACCTAATGGTAAGTGGATGCTGTAGCCCATAGAAATACATATTTATTCTCAGTTAAGAATCAAAATGCAAATGCGTTATCACCCCTGAGGACTAAAATGGAATGCCTCGATTCCAGTAAAAAGGTCTCCGGTTCTCTACACTCACCACACAAAATACTGCAGTATTAAGCTACTATTTTGCGCTGGTATTCTGTCGACCCATCTGTGCTACAATTATACAATTAATATAGCTGCAGCAGACACGTTATAAAACTAAACTTTAATTTTACACAAATTCGGTGTAATTAAAAGAAAACCTATGATTCGTTTTTCGATTATCACCAAAATATTCTAACTAATAACGCAGCTGCATACATAGAGGTTTAGTATTCAGCACAGATCTCAGCCATCTGCATTTGTCGATTCCCTAGATGTGTCAATAGGTCGTCATTCCATCCCCTTAACCACACCACAAAAGTTCACTATTTGTTGTGGAGCTCTCGTGGGGTTGTAGTAATTGCCATGCCTGGCAGGCGAACTGGTGCACATTTGGCAGTGTGTCCGATAGCGATCTGTGTTTTCGCAGACGGTATACGGGACGGTAGCAACAAGTCCATTACCCGCTACTGGGTAAATCGATTGTTTTATAGGCACACCGTACGGCAAATAAGTTATAATATAGGAATCAGAAACACGGAGTAACTTTCAAATCGTTAGTGTTATTCTTTTTATTCGTACTTTTAAGTTATGATTTTCAGTAAGAAAACTGAGCATTAATTTAGGACTAAGTAATTTTTGTAGTGAAAACTTCTATAGCGGCGTTGTACACTTTTTTGTAATGGGTAAAAAATGTTAAACTCTCGTCAGGACACGTGACCTGATCGAAAATGCGTAAGACGAATTATCCCTTTCTCTTTCTACGGCGCGGCGAAAATGGATGCCTGCGTCTGCTGTTTCATTTATTTCATGCCGGCACACAGCCTGCAACTTTACAGGCGCAGGTTCGGCCGTACATGGAATACTGTTCCCATCTCTGGGCCGGGGCTCCCCAGTGCCAGCTCCAGCTCCATTTGATCGCATCCAGCGCAGGGCTGTTCAAATCGTCGGCGACCGAGCTCTTTCCAATCGGCTTGACTCACTATCTCTATATATCTATCTCTTCGCAGTGCCATAACGCATCTCTTTGCGTATTTTATCGCATTTACCAAGGAGAATGCTCTGAGGAATTGTTGGGACTAATTCCAGCAACCACACACACCCCAATTTCACCATCGCACATCCCGACAAAACTCACGATACCATCCATACCATCTGGATGTCTGGCGGTCCACCACTGTACGATTTAGAAGAAGTTTTCTTCCTCTTACTACTTCCTTGTGGAATCGACTACCACCAGAGATTTTTTCGGACTGATACAACTTTTTAAAAGGCCGGCAATGCATCTGAAAATCCCCTGGTGTTGCAGTTGTTCGTGGG
Organism: Parnassius smintheus behrii; assembly: GCA_036936625.1. Taxonomy (NCBI): domain Eukaryota; kingdom Metazoa; phylum Arthropoda; class Insecta; order Lepidoptera; family Papilionidae; genus Parnassius; species Parnassius smintheus. The sequence continues at coordinate 328,001 of JAUPFT010000005.1, read as the reverse complement.
CGGCGGTGATCACTTGCCATCGGGTGAGCCGTATGCTCATTTGTCCCCTCTTCTATTAAAAAAATTGTTTTTAAAAATATTATTTTGAAATTCAAATGCAAAGGCATGACATATAACCATGTATTTATGTTTTTGTCAACATACGACACGATGCCGAGATTTAACCACGGTGTAAAAAGGCAATTTACGAGTGGTAAAATGAAAAATTTTGTACATTCAACTTGAATATAAGAAATGAGAACATCATGAATGAAGTGAAAGTCAATTAAATAGGCATCATTAAGGATAAACCAAAAACTGGTCAGATCTTGATCAAATTTATATGGGATAATAGAAAAAGCACCACCTTCAAAATCGGTCCATCTAGAAAAAAATTCTGAGGTAATAAACGTAAAAAATACAGTCGAATTGAGAACATTCTACTTTTTTTGAAGTCGGCTGAAATTAATTTTAAATAAAATATATTTTACACCAGGCGAAAGATTGTTTTATTTCGTTAATTAGAGCATTTCTTTCAAAATCTACTCTCGTGGTCTATATTGATTGCAATGTTACACGTGTGTAGTGTACATGACAGAATGAAAATGAAATGAAAAAAAAATGAACATCACAGAAAAGTGAACTATGACAGAATGAGAAAGCAAATTTATGTTGCAGAAGTAAATGGCAGAGTCGGCAAGGGATGCCCGAGGCGAACATTTATTAACCAAATTGATGATATATTGAAAATGGGTTAGACTAAGAGTACTTTTAACCGATAAGCATAAATGAGTAGGTATATGGATATAAAGTAAGCGAGAGAGGTGTGTCAGGATCGTGCCGGATCGGTGTCCGTAGTCTCTGCCTGCCCCTCTGGCTGATAGGCGTAAATGTTTATGATTTATGATTATGATCTTATTGTAAGTGTGTGTGTTTGCGTGCAATCTTCTACCTTCCATGACCCCACCAACCCTCCGGCCATACGGGATCGAGGTGAAACTCGGGAGCTGCAGGCGGTACTTGCGCGACTCTTTCCCATGTGCACTTTCTTGACACTTCAAATTATTTCTTTTACTCCTTGTCTCATATTGCCACTCTCCCTTTCTGTCTATAACAAGCACACAACGCTTTCGGTTCCGGGCAAATCAATTGTTATGTTTCGGCTCTCTATGGCAATCCTCCGCACAGGCCATCTATTCGCAAACTGACGCAGCGGCCAAAGTTACCATCAACGAGGTCCCGGAAGTAAAGTATGTGCGTGTGCAGTGGGCGCGGCGCGTGGCGGCGGCTGACCTGCGCGTGGTGGTGGTGAGTTCGGAGGATGCGCGCGTAGTGCGCGCCGCGCTGTGCGCCGGGCGCGCCGCCGGGCTGCTGCCGGGTGCGGGCGCGGCCTGGCTGCTGCCGGCCGCGCTGCCGCCCACCTGGCTGGCGCCCGCGCCCGCCGACCGGCCCGCCTGCACGCGCGCGCAGCTGCGCCAGGTTGCGCAGGGACACCTCAGCTTCGCGCCGCACTGGCTCGCCGCCTGGCGCAACGAGACCGACCGATCCACCGATCCGCTTCCCGCACAACAATACATAGTACGTACCGCTCCTCGAATTATTATGTTTTACCTGAGTCGTTTAATGTGAACTCCATTATAAAACAACAAAAGAATAATCAATCGAGTTTACGGTTCAAAAAAATCAATTAACGGCCATTGAAGTAATATGTGCTACGTACTACACGCAGGACGTGTGGCCGGAGGCAGAGTACCTTTTTATATAATACATACAGACTTAGCATGTTTGAGTCCGTATGCTCTAATGTATTAGCAAACGATCAAGTATCTGTGTGTTTTCTAGTACATATTACTTCAATAGCTATTTAATTACTTTTGATTGAGTAGTGGCTGTGTAAAAATACCCTTTACCTCGTATCGCCCCGTGGGTGTCGAATGCGACAAATGGAAATTGGAACAGGTGATGGGCAGCATCATCTTCCTGATAACTACAAACAAACTACGATTGACAATTCGCTTGTTAACTATAAAATCTATCAAAACACCCCCCCCCCCCCCTACCTATGAGTAAAACTATGGAGAGAGAGCGGATTTTAAAAGGCTGCCAGAGTAACGATAACGGAATGTACGCAATGCACAGGCGCAGCGGCAGAGCTGGGAGGTGCGGTGGCGGGCACGCTGCGCGGCTTGGGCGCGGCGCAGCGGTGGTGCGGCGGGCGGCGGGGCGGCAGGCGGATGGGCGGCGGAGTGCACGCGCGCCGGTCCGCTGCCCGCGCTGTTGTCCGACGCGCTGCGCCTGTGGGCAGTCGCACTCGACCGCGTGTTGGCCGCGCGCCCCGCGCTGCTCGCCGACCTGCACGACCCCGACATCGTCCGGTTAGTGCCCACTCCGGCTTTTAACACGCTGTTATTAGCTTCGCGTCTATCTATCTATCTATACACCGCAATCTTTAATATAATTTTACCCATACCTAGCTTGCAGACGCCGAACGACTAATAATTTGCATTCGTATCAAGGACCGTTGACAGTACAATAATTTAATAACTTTATACTACTATCCTACTCAAGATCACCAGGAATAAATTAAATAATTATCAGGCTCAGCTCAGCTCAAGATCAGTGGGTGTTATTACTGTAAATTACTGATTTATGTTTGATAATTATCATTGATAATAGCCACTGAAAACGAGGTGATAGCAACCACGCTATTTCTAATTTGTTGTGTTGTTCATTGTGTATTATATATAGTTGTAAACTGCTTTTTTTTAAAGTCCCGCTAGATTTCTTGCTGGTTTTTCTCATGACAGAGGTATTCTCCGAACTATTAAACGTAAAATTGACTTACAAAAAAAATCTTTATTTGTTTCTGGTCTCGCGAATCCTTTTCTGAGATATCAACCGGTAATTTCTTGCGAGCTTGTTTTCTGCGAGGTGATCCGTCAACGTTCTTCTGAATGCCCGTGTAGTGCATTCATTAATTTCCTTTTTGTTGTGACAAAATTATTTTCCTAATTCGATATGCTCGACATGATTTAAAACTCATAATTCGGTTGAGTTTTCTGTATTTTTTTTTTCAGATTAGTCAGGCACGAATTCTTTCAAAACTACTGTCGGAGCCAAGCGACAGTAGCGTAATAGCTAAAGGTCCCTTTAACTATACTTTAACTTCAACAAGACTGCGTAGTCATAACTAACATAAGTGTGGCGTGACAGTACTACGTTAACAAAGTCTTATTTTTTTAATAAGTACCCAAATAAATAACAAACGTGCGAATGATAATCAGTTGATCTCACACTACTTGGTCCCCAGAAACACGCTTGAAAAATTGTCAGTTTAAAAAGATGTAGATTGTAGACATCGGCTTTTCCTTTACATATTATTTGAACATTTTGTCAACAAAATACTTAGATGAACATTTTGTTAATGTTTTCTTTTAAACGCTATACATTATGTACGGTGCAACACCGTGCATTCTCCCGCGTCAGCATTTCGGTAATTAGCTAATTAGACACTATGCGCGACTGACCTCATTCATTATTATTTTAAATTTTTAATGCTTTGGAGTTTGCCTATCAATACGGTCGCGCAACCCAACCTTATATTTTTACCAAATTTAGTATTTTGTGAAATCTCAATAAATCTTTATTTTTTCTCAAGATTGTGTTTAAAACATACATAACATGACCAAGACCAAACATCTTGTGGTCCTTCAAGGAAACTGTTCAGTGTTTTGTGGACCTCAAGTGCAGTGCGATCGGTTCGGTTGGCCTCCCACCAGCGGGTCTCACCAGACGGGTTACGACGGCGCTCTACGTGTACTAAGAGTCTGCAAATATACTGAAAACCGGTAACAATACCAAGCACCAGACCAAACATCTTATGGAGGACACATTATTAGACGACGATAACGTTACCGAATAATGGCCTCGCTAAAAAGAAATCAATGAGAGTGAATCTTACAAAAACGTTTTTAACCGCTGTCATAAACTAATTATTTAAAAAGGTTTCCCATTTCTTTTTATAACCGTTATCGGCACAGTCTATTAAAGTATAGGTTTAGGTTTAAAGACATTTGTTCTCATAAAGACATTTTATACGCCACTTACATGAGAACATAAATAAAGAGTAGTAGTATGTAAATAACAAAATTCGTCGTCGTACCTACTATATGTTGTCGAAAAATAAACAACATCAAAAACAGCTATCGACGGGAAAAATCTATACAAATAAAAGAAAAGTTAAATTCTAGTATTCACTATCACCTCACTAGTACTAGACTAACAAACTAGTCCAACGCACTCAAATAAATATGTTTATGATTATATGATTTGCTAGTCGCTTTTTGAATACTATTTTCTGGCTTGGTGAATTGCAGATCCGTGCGGACCTTCTTGTTCATGGATTTGCGAATAAAGATGCATGTGCTGTAAATGTATAATTGTTTGCTATTCATCAGATTCGTCTCTCGGAAAAATTTTGACGTTGACGTTCGGAAATTGTAGTTGAATAGCATTTTATGATTTTATTTTGTAGGATTTGTAATTTGTTAAATCTGGTACTGGCAGCGCTTCCTCAGACCTCGAAGAGATATAGCAGGTGTGGTTTAACTAGGGCATTATATATTGTGAAACGTGGTTTCTGTGGTATGTATCGAAAATTGATCCGGAGTAAGGCGTGAAGTGACAATAATTTAGTTATTAAATATGTAATGTGAACTTTCCATGTTAAATATCCAAATAAAGTCCAAGATATTTTTCATTAGTTTCTTCTTGCAATGGTGTATCGTTTATTTTAAGAGGTGAGAAATTGGGTATAGGTTTATTTTTTGCTTTAAATATTATGTAGCTAGTTTTGAAAATGTTGATAGTTAGTAAATTGTATTTTAACTAATCGCGAAGAATGTCAAGGTCCTGCTGGGCTTGAGAGACAAGATCATGAATTAAAGAACCGAAGTATAAAAGACAAATGTCATCGGCGTAAAGTGTGATATTGCCAACCAAAAAGAGCAGAGGATCCAATATTGAACCTTGTGGAACTCCATAGGTTATGGGTTGTGGGGGACTTTGAGTGCTACTATCTATTTTTACGATCTGGGATCTATTAGTGGGGTAAGACTCAAACATTTTAAGGCTATGCCAGTAATACCAATGACTTCCAGTTTTTTTAAAAGCAATTTATGATTTACGATGTCAAACGCCTTTTTTAAATCGATGAATACTCCTAGTATGATGTTTTTCAACTGCTTACATAGTCTCTCCTCAATAGATTACCTCTTAAGGTATTGTTTGTATCTGTCATTGTTGCCACGCTTGGCAAGCGGGTTGCCAACCGCAGTTTTTTTTTACTTTTAGTCGTTTTTAGGAAGACGCTTCTGTGTCCTTCGTGTCGCCTCTTACGACAACCACGAGATGATATGGGGTAGTGGATATTTCATACACACATACATACACCACCACTGAACTGTAAATTTTTAACTTTCAATTATCATATACTGAAACAAGTGGGAGAGCAGTAAGGCCGAATTATAACAATAGCGATATGCCAGCAATGGCAATTTTAAGACTTAAAAACTTTTCATAAATTAATACCCATCCATATATATATATAGAAATCTGTGGACATTTAAGGATGTTTTTCTTTTAACAGGAGCCTCATGGACAACGCAACGCAGAGCAACTTCAGCGGGCTGACAGGGGAGTTCTCGTGGGTGCGAGAAGGCGCGGGCGCTGCTCGCGTGTCGCCGCTGGTGCTGCTGCAGTGGGAAAACGGCACGCGGCGTGAGGTGGGGCGCTGGCGGCGCGGCGCTGAGCTGCGGTTGGCGGCGCCACGCTGGCACACGCCGGACGGTATGCCGCCCGGCGACGGCACCGACGAGCGCTGCGCGCTGCGCCCGCTGGCCGAGCTGCTGCACGCCGATTGCCGCGTCGCCGCCGTGTCGCTCGCCGCACTGTTGCTCGTGCTGGCCATGGCCGCGCTCGCAGCCGTCACGTTGCACTGCAAGCGCCGCGCCGAGCGTGACTACCTCGCGCGGCTCGCCGCGCTCTCTTTGCGCACGCTGCCTGCCAAGTCGGACGGCCTCGACCGCTGGGAGGTATCACGCGAGCGCGTCGTCATCAACCGTAAGCTCGGCATGGGCGCCTTCGGAACCGTGTATGGCGGACACGCCCTCCTCGCTGAGGATCGTGGCTGGACCGCCGTCGCCGTAAAGACGCTTAAGGCGGGTGCAACCACCGAGGAGAAGCTCGACTTCCTTTCGGAGGCGGAGACAATGAAACGTTTCGATCACAAGAACATCGTGCGACTCTTGGGCATCGTGACGAAGACAGAGCCGGTATGCACCGTGATGGAGTTCATGCTGTACGGGGACCTGAAGAACTATCTGCTGGCGCGGCGGCACCTGGCGGCTGGTGCGCTAGTGGACGCGGAGTCGGACGAAGGCGCGGACGAGGTGTCGCCGCGCCGCCTCACCGCCATGGCGCTGGACGCGGCGCGCGCGCTCAGCTACCTGGCGCAGCTGCGCTACGTGCACCGCGACGTGGCTGCGCGCAATTGCCTCGTGTCCGCGCGTCGCGTGCTCAAGCTCGCCGACTTCGGCATGACTCGACTCGTCTTCGAGAACGACTACTACCGCTTTAGTCGCAAGGGCATGCTGCCGGTGCGCTGGATGGCGCCGGAGAGCTTGACTCTGGGCGTGTTTTCTCCGGCCTCCGACGTGTGGTCTTTCGGTGTGCTACTTTACGAGATCGTCACTTTCGGCTCCTTACCGTTCCAGGGCCTCAGCAACGCCGAAGTTCTAACACGGGTCAAAGGGGGCCACACGCTTGAGTTGCCGCCTGGACTGAAACCGCAGCTGTATGTTTACTTTCTTCTTAATACCGTCTTTTATGTTAAACCTACTTTTATTTAGCGGATGGCTGCTAAATAAATTGTTTGATTATCAATTAAAATCACGCTTGCTTAATAGGGATTATACGTTTTTTATGGAGGAGGAGACAAATGAACATTCAGCTCAACTCATGTTAAACAATCACCGTCCCCCATGATCATTTGCAACCTTTGCGTTTCTAACGGCAACGCACTCGCAAAATTGCAAGTGCGTTGCCATTAGAAAGGTGTAGGCTCTTTTTTTGAAAATCACTAAGTTATATGATAACTAGATTTCTCAATGAACTTTACGCTTGTTTCTTTATTTTCAATAAATATTCGTCATCTAGCACTAAGAAGATTTAGTTTAGGCTACGCGGTATATACCGTATCAAGCAGTGCACATCCCCGTATTATCCAAAATGTGTCGTAAGAGGCGATCGAGGGAAACATTTCAGGAGGTCGACAACGGCGTCTTCCTAGTAATGAAATGTAATTAAAAATGCGGTTGCGAGCCCGCTTACCAAGCGCGGCAATAGTGCGGCAATCTGGCGGAGGTCATTGTCCAGCAGTGGACGTTCATAGACTGTAACGGTAACGCGATATACAATATAATTAATGGAAGGACTGTAACTCGGGCGCAGCGAGGGGCTGATCAAGTCGTGCTGGCAGCGAGAGCACCGCTCGCGGCCGAGCGCGGCGCAGGTGGCGGCGCTACTGGGCGAGTCGCCACGGCTGCTAGCGCCGTGCCTCGACGTGCCGCTAGACGCACTGCCGCTGGACGCCGAGCCGCCGTGGCACGCGCCGCCCGACCGCGCGCAGGCCCTCTGGCTCTCTTGGACCGCACCCGCACCCGCCTCCGCGCACGCTTCCGCACCCGCCTCCGCGCACACCGACACCACCTACCTCAGCTCCGAGCCGCGCGACACAGACCGCTTCCTGTCCTGACGACACCACCCACTGCGGCTCCTAGTCGATCTCCTCGCACTCCGACCTTCGACGACATTCCACTTGATTCTAGTCACGATGTAGCAGCAGAGTTAGTTAAATTGTTGTACATAATAAATATTTAAATGTAAGTAAGTAAAAAAATAAATAGTAACTAAAACTTACTGCAACGTTCTAATTCATTTTCCCTTCACAATCCCGTATATTTGTAGCTATTTTTATAATATACAATACCAATAGGCACATGTTAAATGCCATCACATAAGCAATTAGAACTTTTACAAGTATGTAAAAAAATAAATATTAACTAAAACTTACTGCAACGTTCTATTTAATCATCATGCTACCCGCAAGTGCTCGCGGTTGCAGAATCGACTCCGTATATTTTTACAATTTAAAAGTATTTCCAAATCATTAATCTAAAAATTAACTCATTCAGTGTGACGTAAACATAACAGTAAAGAAGTGAGAGTGTTATTTTGCATTATAATTAAGCAATATGTTCAATATCATTTGTTAGGTTTATTTACTTGAACATACGTACATACACACATTTATATACAAACGGACATAATTATACTATACACAAATATTCACAGAACTTAAACATTCATCAATGCGTCATAAACGTACAAATAACAAATGCTCACAAACACATATATAACACGTATACCATTCCTAATCCATGCTTAGCGTATTCAAAGGCTGATTGTTAACTTTATAAAGTCAGTCAGAATAAATCGTTACTAAAGAACACACGCCTCTTTCTGTCAATTTCAAGTAAATAGAATAGTCAACCTTAACTACAGCAACATATGGTCCTTCGAGCCGGATAGAAGCGATCGGAAATCGGTCGACGACGTTGCCGCGAGAACAAAGACTGCATTCAATTAGAATTACGGCGGCCGAGTTATTGAAAAACAACACTGTTTTGCAAGATTTGTGTTTCATTACTTTAGTTTTGGTAAATAATATAATCGTGGTGTACAATGACTACAGAAGTTTTAAAAGCATTAGGTATTGTGGAAGACATTGCACAAATATCTAAATTGTCTTGCTTTTCATGGGTTGTTACCTGCTCATACCTTCCCAACAAGAGGTAACAACTGCCTTGACCATACTTTTCTTCGAACTAAATTCCCAGTATTAACTTTTGTACTCGATACAACTATCACTGATCACTACTCTTCAATCGTATGTATCAAAACAAAAAACACATATCTCAAACCTCCTAAGACAATCTCGAAAATAAACTATATAACATTAGACAAAACAATGGAGCAAATAGATCTTAAACCTATTCTAACTCTCAAAGACCCTAACATAGCAACGGATAGTTTTATACAGCTAATGTCTCAAGCTATACTCGATAATACGTACACTGTCAAATTATCAGCAAAAAAGAGGATACTCAAACCATGGATAACACCAGGTTTACTAAGATGTATCCATAACAGAGACTCTTTACACAGAAAGTTAAAACAAGACCCCAGCAATTTAACACTTATTATAACATACAAAAGGTACAGGAATTTCTGTACGAAAATATTAAAAAAGGTAAAAAGGCAGTACGATTCGGAGCAAATAAAAAAGCAGGTAAAAACAGTAAAGATTTATGGGACACTATAAAAAATATCGCTTGTAACAAAAAAACTCGACAATCGACAGCACAGCAATTATTATCCTCTCTCTCACCCACTCAGTCGTGTAATAACGTTAATAAGTTCTTTATCAACATCGGAAAGGAGCTAGCGCAAAAAAACGCCAGCAATTGCGCAATTTCACCAAAAGGAACCACCCTAGTAAAATCTAATCTGTCATCTTTTGTTTTAGAATCCACGGACACTGATGAAATTAAATTACTTATTAATTCGCTTAAACATAATGCAGCTACCGGATGGGATGAAATTCCACCAAGTTTTTTAAAACGATACTCCCCTATTCTCGCACCCGTTCTAGCCCATATTTATAATCTCTGTCTAGAATCTTCTGTCTTTCCTACCTCTTTCAAGAGGGCTATAATCCATCCAATTTTCAAGAATGGTGATGGAAATCTCATTAATAATTATCGCCCCATTGCGGTACTTAGTGCTTTATCCAAAGTTTTGGAACGTTTAATCAACAGGCGACTAGCAAAACATCTGGAGCATTGTAATATAATCTCTTCCCAACAGTTTGGATTTCGTAAAAATAAATCCACTTCTGACGCTATTCACGAATTAACTACTTTCGTTGTAAGTAAGCTTAACGACAACAAAAAAGTCCTTACAATATTCTTGGACTTGGCCAAGGCTTTTGATACGGTTCCCATCAATACTCTCTTATTAAAACTAGTGGCTCCCGATTCGTCTTCGCAGGAATACTCACATTCTTCATCTTCTTTACTGCATTCTGTTCAATCCGACCACTCCTTCTTATTTGAAAGACCGATTTATATATTTAAGTAGTTTACGATCTCAAAATAATCTCCTTCTAAGTACCCCTAGACATTCCTCTTCCTTCTATTCTAATTCTTTTACGGTTACCGCTATACGACTATGGAATTCTCTCCCCTTACATATTAAAAAATCTAAATCTCTTCCTATATTTAAAAATAAATTAAAACTTTATTACCTTTCCTCTTAAGTTACTACCTGTCGTCATTCATTTTTTTTTCCTTAATCATTTATGTTCTTCTATTTATCTTTCTTTATCATATTCTGTACACCCCTTCCGCTTTCTTTAAAATAGTATCCTCTGCCCTAAGGTTGCCTGGAAGAGATCGCTGTTTTAGCGATAAGGCCGCCTGTTGTACCAATGTCCCTTTAAATATATAAATAATGTAATATGTTCTTTGGTGTACAATAAAGTATATTTTACTTTTACTTTACTTTAAAACTAGAAAATATAGGTATCAGGGGTTCTCAACTTGATCTTTTCCGTAGCTACCTTTCAGACCGGACTCAAAGAGTAAAGATAGGCAACTATACAAGTAATGAACTTTCTATATCTTACGGTGTGCCTCAGGGTAGTATACTCGGACCTACTCTCTTCTTGATATTCATTAACGACCTCTGTAACATTAAAGTAAATAATTCCAAAATAGTTTCATATGCTGATGACACCGCCCTTACCTTCTTTGCAGGTACTTGGACTGAACTCCAAGAAATCGCGCAAAGTGGCTTTAACGTTGCATATAATTGGCTCCGTGCACACACCCTTACTTTAAACACAACAAAAACCAAATTCGTTACCTTTTCTATCTCTACAATATCACAACCTAAAACTCCAGTAAATTTAATAGCCCACTCATGTCATTACCAATATCAAGCGTGCCACTGTCCCCTTGTTAATTCGGTCGACACAATCAAATATCTTGGCATAACTCTAGATAAAACCCTAAGTTTTAAACCCCACATTAAAGATTTAACCAGCAGAGTCCGTAAATTAATCTTTATTTTCAAATCACTTCGTCACGTCTCTAATCAGAGTATTATACGCAACGTTTATTTTGCACTTTGTCTTTCTATCATATCTTACTGCATTTCATGTTGGGGTGGTGCCGCAAAAACTATCTTAAAACCTTTAGAAATCGCTCACAGATCAATTTTAAAGATTATGGCCTTTCGACCCATATTATATCCGACAATTCAGCTCTACAAAGATCACAACGTTCTTAATGTAAGACAATTGTTTATACTACATACAGTGATGTTACAACATCGTAAGGTTCCATATATCGAAATTACCAAGAGGCGTAAGGACAAAATCTGCAGTATTCCGACAGTCTACTCTCAATTTGCTAAAAGGTTTTTCTCATATGTCGGTCCCTTTCTTTATAATAAAATCAATTTTAATATTCCTATTTATGAACTATCTAATTACAAATGTAAGAAAGCCGTGTACTCCTTCCTACTAAACAAGAGTTATGAAGAGACAGAACAGTACTTATTAACTAACTAATTTATATTATATTAATATAATTCTATTAAGAGGTCACACTCACTCACACACACACACACACACACACACACACACACACACACACACGCGCGCGCACACACACGCACACACACACACATACACGCACACACACACGCACGCACACACGCACACACACACACACACACACACACACACACACACACACACACATACACACACACACACACACACACACACACACACACACACACACACAAAATCTGTAGTACTAAAAAGTTAAGAGCATTTTTTGCTTTCCGATCACTTTTGTAAGGGGGTAAGGGACTGAATCTCCTTAATACAGGCTATTTCTTAGTCTAGCAAGGAGAACAGAACGTCACCCTCACTAGTATTTTTGTAATGTATCTCATGTAAGACTTTTTCTTTTTTTTTTTTTATATGTACTACAAGTTAAAGTTTTTTTTTTAAATAAATTATTATTATTATATTATATTATTATATAAATATTAAGGAAGACTCAAGTGAATTTAAAAAAATGTCCTAAAGCAAGATTAACTCCTATTTATGCGCAAGCTCGTCTTAAGTGTGTTGAGGGATATTGGACGGATTACAGAAAAACTTATGGTGATATAATTAGTCTCATCCCCAGAGAGAAAAGAGATCAGGTGCCGTACTTTGCAAAGGAGGAGTTTTATGAACACGAAGAGTTATATGTTACTTTAAAGGCTGTATGGGCTGCGATGGGACCCCCACGTGGTCGGTTGATAGTATGTGATAATAAATGATAGTCAATACCGGGAAGTTGATAATCGATATTTTATTGATAGACCTAACTAAATCTAATTTAATGATAGATGGGAAATGATACTGCGAGCACGCGTGACCGGTATTGCTGGGCTCAATTAGCGCACTGACTCCAAATGCATTATTGTAGCGTTATAGCGTAAACTGCCGACGCCACAAAAATGTACGTGCTGCAGCCCGTACATGCTCCCGGGCTGAAAGATAGAGAGTCATGAAGATGAGATGAATTTAAAACTAATTACAAGGTGATAAACATTTTGGCTTAAAACTAGTTACAAATAATTGATACAAATAAATAATAACAGTGTATTTAGACACCCGTGTCCGTGATAGTAAACACCGATTGAAGCACTGGTGAGGTGCCACGGTTTTGTTTTTGTTTACGCGAGTTCTTAAATTTTTCATTTAATTCGCTAGTAATGTCATCACTGTTACACTGCACTGCACTTGCTTGCAACTCTACATCTACAAATTGCACTCCACTATTACCCTGCACTTCACTATTACACTGCACTTCACTACACTTATTTTGTACGCGATCGCGACCTGCACGCCTCCGCGCGCGCCGCACGCGCCGCCACACGTAGAATCCTCCGAACACTCCAGCCGTTATAATCACCAGGTAGAGGACGGTGTAATGGTGAATGTCGTGATAGGATACACCTGCTGCTAACGGCTCAGTCTGTTTCAAGACATCCAATTGTTCTCGTATGGCAAGCAGTTGTTGTTGGCTGATAGTCTCAAAGCTCGTGCTGGCGTTCATTTCCGGTATCGAGATATTTATTAAATGATTAATCGAAGCGATCTTTGGTATACCAATGTCGAGCTTTAAATTGATTTGAGATGTATCTGGTTTGTATGCATAAAAATGGAAATCAGCTGATTTGATAAGGCAGTCCTGTCCCAGCGTAATAAGTCCGGCGTCACGCAATTGAATAGCCGTAACTTGATCTTCGCATAACAACTTGAAGTAGCATTTATTACAACAGAAATAAAAGTAGTTATTGAGTTTACTTGTTGCAATGAAAATATTTTTGCAGGTGTTAATGATCGTTCTACAGCTTCCAAGTCCTTCATCCTTCTCACACAAACTCTTATCATTGATCATATGATAAATAGGCTTCTTGAATCGACACAACACAGTATTTAAATCGCGATCAATGCAGTCACGTAAATCAGCATATGATAGCAATATAAACGAATCCCTTTTTAAGTTTAAAGCAAGATATTCGCTAATAGGGACAATGCTGATCATGTTGCTACCCGATTGTTTAGGTATGGGAATTGCTTTAAGGACTTCGTAAGCGTCTCGTGCTAATAATGGTATTCGGATTTCGAAAATAAGAAAGGACTTCGATAAGCGTGCTTTTACGTTAAGTAATTTGTATATGTTTGAATAATTCGCGTGATCGGTAGGTAGTGATAGGTCTTTAGGTATCTGAGTAGAGATGGCATTTAATTCGTGTTGGAGTTGCTTGGGGGTTAGGAGATGAATATCATACCTCCCGTGAAATACGTCTGTGATAGTTTCAATGAGATAAGTTTGTATTTCTTTTAACTTGTTCAAAATGTTGTTTGTAACTATAGCGGCCAAGGTAAATTCGTTTATATATGAGTTATTTGAGACTTGTGACTTTAGTGCGTTCATTGATTGTTCAAGTTCGATCATCTTTTTGTTGACTGTTTTATGATGCTGTTCCATGATCGACTCTACCCTCTTGATGACATTGAACTCTGCTTCTACGACTGAAGTTTGATTCTTCCACAGCTGGGCTAGGTGTCCTTGGTTTTTTCTGATTAAGTCGATATCTTTTTCATATTTTTCAGCGAAGTTGCTGTCAAGCACCCCAAACAACGCGTTTGCGATATTACCTACACCATTGATGAGTCCCCTGCGCTTACGTGTGAGTAGGTCGTCCTTATCTTGCAACAAGATATTGTAGCGCCGTAGTTCCGACCGCTCGTGATTCAATTGATACATGACACTCTCGCAGTGTGAATGCCCTCTTATCTTCGAACAGATGTTTTCTAGGTATTCCATGTACTTCGAGGACGCGGCGGTGCCTTCCCAATATGGGTAGAGATCATAATAGACAACGAGTTTCCAATCGTCAGCTATCAAATGCATGTTTACAATCTTGTCGAAAAATAGGCTAGTATTATTTTGCAGTTTATTTATAGTATATAGTCCTCTAGTAAAGTGTCCTCCAAAATAAAGTGGCATTTGTTGCATAAGGAGGAGTATGCAAGTGAATTTAGAGAGCTACTTGTAAACAAGATGATAGAGATGGGTGATATGGAAGGAATGAGTGTGAATGAGTGCTGGAAGGAAATGGCTGATTGTATCCGAAGTGTGGCAAGGAAGGTGTTAGGAGAAACAAAAGGGAAGCGTATGATAGATAAGGATGGGTGGTGGTGGAGTGAAAGTATTAGAGAAGTTTTGAGAGAAAAGAAAAATGCCTTTAAAGAATGGCAGGGCGTAGAAGACCAGAATGAATCAATAAAAGAAAGTAAGAGAGAGGCGTATAAAGAATGTAAGAAGAGAGCGAAGAAGGAAGTTGCTATTTGTAGGGCAGAGGCGCAAGATAAATTATATCGGTCCCTTGAAAGCCCCGAAGGTCAAAAACGACTTTTTCAAATTGCAAGAGCGAGAGAAAGGAATGGAAGAGATGTTTCACATGTAAAATGTATAAAAGATGATTCTGGAAAAATTTTGACTGACGATGAAAGTATAAAGAAGCGATGGAAGGAGTATTTTGAGAAATTGATGAATGAGGAGAATGAATGGAATGGTATGCTTGAAAACCCACCAGTGAATATGGGCTTAGTGAGAGAAATTAGTGTGGAAGAAGTAAAAATGGCTGTTAGGAATATGAAGAATGGGAAGGCAGTCGGCCCGGATGGAATACCAGTAGAAGTGTGGAAGTTGCTGAGTGCGGATGGATGGAAGTGGTTGAGTTTATTTTTCGGTAAATTGTTGCAGGAAGAACAAATACCTGAGGAATGGTGCAGTAGTATACTGGTCCCCATTTTTAAAAACAAAGGAGACGTTCAAAACTGCAGCAGTTACCGGGGAATAAAACTCATGTCACATACTATGAAAGTCTGGGAAAGAATAATAGAGAGAAGAATGAGAGAAGAGTGTGAGATAACACAAAACCAGTTCGGATTCATGCCCGGTCGAGGTACGACAGATGCCATTTTCGCATTACGCCAATTGTGCGAAAAGTACAAGCGCGTGCATAAAAATCTGCACATGGTTTTTGTCGACCTTGAAAAGGCGTACGATCGGGTTCCCCGTGAGGTTTTGTGGTGGGCGTTAAAGATGAAAGGTATGCCTGGGAAGTATGTGAGGTTAGTCCGTGCTATGTACAGAGCATCCCGTACATGTGTACGATCTGCCGCGGGAACTACGGGCAGTATCGATGTGGCGGTAGGGCTGCACCAAGGGTCGGCATTGAGCCCTTACCTCTTCCTACTGATTATGGACGCTTTGACGTCGGACCTGCAGGATGAGGCACCCTGGTGCATGCTCTTTGCCGATGACATCGTGCTTGTCGGGGAAGAAGGCATCGAGGTACAGAGCAGACTGACGGGGTGGCAACAGAGGCTGGAAAGTGTTGGCTTGAAGATCAGCAGATCCAAAACCGAATATCTGTGCTGTGATTTCGGCGGTCTTTCCAGTCCTGTACCCATGTCGTTGGATGGCGCTATACTGCCTACCTGCTCAGATTTCAAGTACCTCGGTTCCCTCATTCAAGGCGACGGCGGAATAGATAGAGCTGTGCAGCATAGGATTAACGCAGGGTGGATGAAATGGCGACAGGTCACAGCCACAACGTGCGATCCCCGAATGCCAATAAGGCTGAAGGGGAAAATTTACAAATCGATCATCCGACCTGTCGTCATGTATGGAAGTGAATGCTGGGCCGTCAAGAAGAAGGATGAAAATAGACTGCATGCGAATGAAATGAGAATGTTACGATGGATGTGTGGTGTGACAAGGATAGATAAGATAAGGAATGAGTATATAAGAGGAAGCCTGAAAGTAGCGCCAGTGGTAGAAAAGGTGAGAGGAAGCATATTGGCATGGTTTGGGCATGTGATGCGGAGGGATGGAAGTCATGTCACAAAACGAGTGTTGAATATGAATGTGGAGGGACACACGGGCAGAGGAAGGCCGAATAAAAGATGGATCGATTGTGTGAAGAGTGATATGAGAATGAAAGGAGTAAGTATGGAAATGACGGCTGATAGAGAGGAATGGAACAAGAAGGTTTACTGCGCCGACCCCAGATAATGGGAAATGGTTTAAAGAATGATGATGAGTCCTCTAGTATTAGTTATAAGGGTCATAAAAAATAATAAGATAGAAGTTGCAACTGTAATGAAACTGTATCCCCTATTCCTTTGTTTTATCTTACGCTTTATTGGTTTCTCTTGCTTTAATTCCTGATCTTGTGTTTCTTCGGAGATGATAGGGAGTATTGATAGTTTGATAACAGGTCTTTTCATATAACCGCTTTTTGTTTTTAACGTCACAACACGCACGTAGCCGTCATTACCAGGGTGCAATTCGACCACCCTACCGAGGGCCCATCTGCCTGGAGGAAGGTTGCCATCATTGATGAGTACGATGTCATTTAATTTTATATTTTCTTGAGGTTGGCGCCACTTGCTCCGGGTTGATAGATTTGTTAAATATTCTTGTTGCCACCTTTTCCAAATGTCTTGGAATATTTTTTGTGTTAAATGCCACCTAGTCCTAAGATCTCGTTCCGTCTCATAAATTGATAGAATCGGACCGCTTGATAGAAAATGTGAAGGGGTTAAATAATTTAAATCATCAGCGTCCTCCGTCAATGGACATAGTGGTCTCGAATTTAAGCAAACTTCTAATTGTGCTAGCAGCGTGCTGTACTCTTCGTAGGTGAGTTTTTGATCACCAACCACCCTCCTTAGATGATACTTGAGGCTTTTCACGGCTCCTTCACAAAGACCATTGGCTGACGGCCACGAAGGTGCATTCAAGTGCCAATTTATACCCATCTCGGACACTTCTGAGAGGAACTCATCACTAAATGTTTTGAGGAGCTCTTCGTATTCCTGCTGTAAGACCTTGTTGGCTCCTATGAAGTTCGTGCCATTATCGCTATAAATGTGATTAGGTTTGCCACGGCGAGCTGTCATTCTCCGTAACGCTGCTAAGAATGCAGTACTCGTCAGGTCAGACACCAACTCCAAATGTACAGCTTTTGTTGCCATACACGTGAACACAGCGATATAACCTTTCGTAGTTTTGATCCCACGGCCTGAGTTAGCTTTGATGAACACGTGGCCCGTGTAGTCTACAGCGACATGATGGAAGGGGCGTGAAGGGTTTGCTCTAGCTGCTGGAAGGTCACCCATAATTTGATAGTGTTTGGTTGGTTCGTGCCTTCTACATTTGATACAATGACGTAATCTCTTCTTTGTAGCTCTGTTGCCACCGACGATCCAGTACTTTTGTCTCAGGTTGGCTGACGTTAGCCGAGCACCACCATGATATGTCATTTCATGCGCCTGGTCTATAAGAAGCTCCGCAAGACGACTGTTGCCGGGTATAATGATAGGATTTTTCATGTCTGGGTCCAGATTGGCATTTCGCAACCTCCCACCGACTCTCAATACTTCATCTTGATCAATATACGGATTTAGTTCACAAATGTTGCTTTTTCGATTTATTTTATTTCGTTGTTTTAAATCTGATAACTCTCTTGCAAATCCCGTTTGTTGTATATTTTTGATAATTAATAACTTAGCTTCTTTCAACTCTCGTACTGTTAAATATTTTATATTTTGTCCTTTTTTGATAGTTAGAAATCTCCGAATCCATGCAACTATTCTTACCGCTTTGTTAATTGTACTATATTTTAATAGGATTTCTTGAATGATAAAATCAGGTTGATGTTGTGCTACTAAAATTGTTTTTGATAATTTTAATTCTTCGTTTGTGGTATAAGCGATCTTATGCCCTTGATCATTATATGTTAATAGCCAAGTCGGGCCCAGCCACCACAAGGTCTGGGCTTTGAGTTGTGATGCAGTTAGACCACGACTGGCACAGTCGGCTGGGTTTTCTTCCGACTTAACGTACCTCCAGCAGTCAGGTGGCATATTTTTGGTTATTGTACGAACTCTATTTGCCACAAACGTTTTCCATCTGGATGGTTCTCCGTTGAGCCACCCCAGTACTACCATGGAGTCAGTCCAACCATATATTTTGATATTGTCACCACTAAGGCACTCTGCGACTTTACCCATTAGCTTTGATAGGAGTAGTGCTCCGCTCAGTTCCAACCGCGGTAGCGAGACTGTCTTGCTGGTTGGCACAAGCCTGGCTCTGCCGGCCACCAACACTACAGACGATTTATTGCCTTGGTTGATACGACAATAGATCACACATGCATAAGCTCTGACAGACGAGTCACTGAACCCATGTAGCTCGATACTGTCGCACTCATGGATCTGCAGCCATCGGGGTAACTGAAGGTCTTGAATATTGTGCATATCCTCTCTGACCTTCTTCCACTCGACATATACTTCATTCGGTATAGGATCATCCCAGTTTATGTTATCAGCAGTCCACACTTGTTGAAAAATAATTTTTAACTTAGTTGATAGTGGTGATAGCCAACCGAGCGGGTCAAAAAGTTTTGATATGTCTGATAAAAGGTTTCTCTTTGTGACCTTGTTGGAGACTTCCGTCGGTTCTAAATTTGATTGAAACATGAAAACATCCTCTTGTGGATTCCATCTTAACCCAAGGGTTTTCGTTTGCGCTGATTGCTTGAAATCAAAGTTGTCATCCTTTGATAGAGCTGACTCTTCCTCTCTGATCAAGTCATCGCAGTTCGATCTCCATTTCCTCAAATGAAATCCAGCTGATTTTAATAAATTGATAAGGTCTTGCTGTAATTGACGTGCGGTTCTTATATCGTGACACCCATGGACCAGGTCATCCATGTAAAAGCAGTTGTTTAATACGTCGATCGCCTGACTGTTTTGATAGTTAGGTTGTTCATCACATGCAAGTTGCTTGAGAGTCATCATCGCTAGGAACGGCGCTGCTTTCGTTCCGTATGTGACTGTGGTTAGTTGATAGTCTTTGATAGGTTCTGAGGGAGAGTCACGCCAAACGATCCTTAATAACTGTTGATCATCGGGGTGGATCCAAATCTGCCTGAACATTTTTTCAATATCGGCTGTGAACGCAAACTGATATTGTCTCCACTTGATTATGAGAGACTGCAGATCCAGTTGGAGATTAGGACCACATCTCATGACGTCATTCAACCTATTACCTGATGATGTTTTACACGAAGCGTTAAATACCACTCTAAATTTGGAATTAATGATAGTGTCGTCAGCACGCACACAATGATGAGTTAATACACAATGCTGACGTCTCTGAGTCGGTTTATTGGTAGCTGGAATCATGTGTCCGAGGGCGCGGTATTCCTTTATAAATGATTGATATTGATTTTTAATGTTTTCGTGTTTTTTGAATGTGTTTTCTAACGATTTAAATTGAGCGATAGCTTTTGATTTTGATTCTCCCAGCTTATCCGGGAAGTCTGGGGTGAGGGGCAAACGTACTTCGTATCGACCGTCTTCGCGCCTGATAGTAGTAGACTTGTAATAGTCGATGCATAGTTGATCCTCAAATGATAGGGTAGATTCTTCACTGATATCCTCCATCTCCCAGAATTTTTGAATCTCCTTTAAGTCGTTAATGTTCACGTTACATTGTAAAGTTTTTACGTTACCGGTTAAAATCCAGCCTAAACGAGTATTCTGAGCTATCGGTATATTATCATTCAACCTACAAATTCCCTCTAATAAGATCAAAGAATAAACATCTGCTCCTAACAGAAGGTCGACCGGGCGACTGATATTAAATTCGGGATCTGCTAGCGTGATGTTATTTAAATATGTCCAGGACGGTTTTGAAAAGCTAAAGTTAGGTAAATTTTTGATAAGGCTTTTCATTATGTATACTTCCGGTTCAAATTCAAAATCGTTATTT
This sequence comes from Parnassius smintheus behrii, assembly GCA_036936625.1. Taxonomy (NCBI): domain Eukaryota; kingdom Metazoa; phylum Arthropoda; class Insecta; order Lepidoptera; family Papilionidae; genus Parnassius; species Parnassius smintheus. Next base: position 307,413 of record JAUPFT010000005.1, on the reverse strand, counting down.
ATAGCTTTGCATTTGATAGTCATGACGCCTTTACAATTGCTCTCCTTAGTACCTACTCCAGATATCACTCCCCTACATCGAAGTCGAGGTTGACCGAGCAACTGAGCCGCATGTTCACTGATGAGAGAAGCTTGGGACCCTTGATCTATTAAAGCACGCATGCTGACGAAACTCCCATCATATTTTTGTACCTTAAGTATAGCTGTAGCTAAAAGAATTTCAGGCACGTCACATTGCATCGACACGTGTAAGTTGCTTCGTACTTGACCCGAAGTTTCAGGTTTCTGGTTGCTTACGCGGGTTGCTGCCTTCGGCGAATTATTATAATTATGTTGAAATGATTTATGCAAAATAGAATTATGCGCTTCATTGCACTCTGTACATCTTTTTTCGGAAATACATGGCTTACCATTATGTGAATAAAGGCAATTTTCGCATACATTCAGTCTTGATACAGTTTTAAGCTTTAGGTAAGGTGTCATGTTTAAAAACTGTCGACAGTAATAAAGACAATGTTCATTGGTTTTGCAAAGTGCACACTTATAAAATTTCCAAGAAGTATTGTTATTAGCGTTTGATTGTTGTAAAGTGAATTTACCGTGCAACGGAAAGGCTTGTTTATTCAAGTTTCTTTGATACCTATTATTGAAAGGTCGCGGCGAATAATTGTTGTTGCTATGTACATTTTTTGCAGAGGTCTCAGACTTCTTTCGAGAAGATTCTAAGCTTGTAAACTTGCCTTCTAAAAATGTCAGAAATTCATGCAAATTAGGTAACTCGCGGGGCTCCTTGACTGACGCCATGTATTCATTATGCGTGTCAGCATCGAGTTTTTGCGAAAGGAGATGCACAATCAATGAATCCCATGAATCAACGTTAACGCCTAAATTTTTGATAGCGTTTAATGTTTCTAGGGTTGTGTCGTGAATACGCTTTATATGATTTAAAGACGTATGTTGCATTATGGGGATATTTAGTAAGATATCGATATGCGAGCGGAAAATTAAGCGTTTATTATTATATCTGTTGTTAAGTATGTCCCAACAGATTGGATAATTATCAGATGATATTGGTAGATGTTGAATGAGTCTCTCCGCTTCACCTCTAACTTTAGTTTTAAGGAATTGCATCCTTTGTGCGTTAGATAATGACGGGTTGCCGTGAATAGTTTCCGTGAATAGGTCTTTGAAGGAACTCCACTGATGGTAGCTACCACTAAATGTAGGTATCTCTACGTGAGGGGTCGATTGCTCTCGATATGATACAGACCACAGTTTACGGTTGATGGCTTTGATAATCTCGTTGTATTTTCTTTCGTATGTGAAAAATGATAACTCATAATCTGGGTTCCTACCCCCAAGCTCACTGTCTAACTCCCAATGCATATTATCAATTAAAGACCAACGCGATTGTATAGCACGCAATAAATGATCGAATTCCCACTTTTCTGATATCGAATCTAAGTTGATATTAGATACTGTGTGTTCGAATGCCTTAAAATTACTAGTTTGCTTGCGTAACATTTCGTCCGTCTTGCTATTAGTCCCCTGGGACTGGGACAGAGTAACCTGCGGCGACGGCTGCCAAGATGGTCCAGGCGTCCCTAGCGGTGTAGCGGGTTTCAACACTGGAGTTGCCGGCCTGTCCTCTCTAACCTGATAGGTAGCGATTGCTGTTCTAATTTTCTCGTATTTATTTCTACACGATTCAAATTGGTTACTCGTAAAATAGGAATGAGACTTCGCATACTCTATTCCACTTAATATACCATGATTAGATTGAAATTCTGCCCAGTATTTGTCTAGAGTATCTAACCTCCGTTTGATATAATCTGCCGTCTTTCGATCGGCACTATCCTTTTTAAAATTGGTAAAAGTCTGCTCTATTGCCCCGAACAATTGTTGTTGATTTGCCAAAATATCCTCCATGTTGGACATAGTGATAGAAAAAAAGGAAAGATCTTACTTGTTCAGATCTGCTCAGCTGTTTGCAGTTCACCGACTCCCGATGTTGACAATCCGATGATAGCACACGTCTCCTGCTGGTTGCTCTCACTTGTGTTGCACACTTTTTGTACACACACGCGAGTTTGTCGAAGGACCAAAAATATGTATGTGCTGCGATGGGACCCCCACGTGGTCGGTTGATAGTATGTGATAATAAATGATAGTCAATACCGGGAAGTTGATAATCGATATTTTATTGATAGACCTAACTAAATCTAATTTAATGATAGATGGGAAATGATACTGCGAGCACGCATGACCGGTATTGCTGGGCTCAATTAGCGCACTGACTCCAAATGCATTATTGTAGCGTTATAGCGTAAACTGCCGACGCCACAAAAATGTACGTGCTGCAGCCCGTACAAAGGCGGAGCTACAAGATTTGATAACTTCTCAACCTATCAATACATCCATACCAATTATGAGTGAATGTCAACAACCACGCGTCGTGTTACCCAATATACAAACACCAACTTTTAGTGGGCAATATGAAGATTGGTCATCATTTTACGATTTGTTTAATACTCTCGTCCACAATAACGGGTCATTGAGCAATGTCCAACGACTCCATTATTTGAAGACAAGCCTTACAGGGGAAGCCGCTTTGGTTTTGAAGCACATACAGGTAACGGAGTCTAATTACGGGCAGGCATGGAATTTATGGTATTTACTAGATGGAGTGACGACCTGGTAAGATATGCAGGAAGTCGATGGATGCAGGTGGCTCAGGACCGTGCTTTGTGGCATTACTTGGGGGAGGCCTATGTTCAGCAGTGGACTTGTGAAGGGCTGTAATGATGATGATGATGATGATGGAATTTATTGAAAGGTCGATACGGTAACAAACGTATGACTGTGAATGCGATTATGAAGAGGTTATTTTCTCAGAAAAAGATGACAGTTAATTCGTCGAGTCAAATTAAACATTTATTAGACACAACTTTTGAATGTTTACATCATTTGAAAAATGTTAATGTGATAACTGACAATTGGGATCCACTTGTCATATTTGTTATTGTGCAAAAATTAGATCCAGATACACACAAAGACTGGGAGGAGCACGTGAGTACCAGTTGTCACGATCCAGAAAGTTTACCTTCACTCGAAATGTTTCGAAAATTTTTGGATTTTCGTACGCTGGAATTAATAGAACCTCAGAAACAAAAAACAAATACTATACGAGAAAAATCCTTTCATAGTTCAATTTCCGAGAAGGTCTGCGTCATGTGCAAAGAAGGCCACAAACTGTGTCATTGTAAAGAATTTAGCAAAATGCAACCAACAGAAAGAGGTGAATATGTAAAGAAGAATAATTTATGCTTTAACTGCTTAGCAGCGGGTCACTCCGCAACAAAATGTTGCATAACGTTGACTTGTCGCATCTGTCGCAAGCGTCATCATTCGCTCTTACATCAAGCAAGGCAAGAGGTCACATTGGGTCAAACGAGCAACTCACAACCAATGTCACAATCACATGTAAGTGTAGAGGAGCCAGTTGAAGTTAACATGATGATTGCTTCACATTTTACTGCAAAAAGCAATATAGCTCTCTCAGCAACGGCAGAAGTGATTATACAAAGCACGCAAGGGCATACAACTATTTTGAGGGCCCTTATCGACCAAGGCTCTCAAGCATCCTTTATAAGCGAAAGGGCAGCTCAACGCCTTAAGACGACACGACAACCAGTTAAAGGAAATGTAGTTGGCGTAGGATCTACTAGTGTTGCCATAAAACAAGTAGTGCAGTTGGAACTTCAATCACGATGTGATTCAACCTTTAGTCTACAAATACAAGCTTATGTGATGCCCAAGCAACTGACTACTAAGATACCTACCAAAACTATCACATCAACCAATTGGCCACATATAGACGGACTCAACCTGGCAGATCCTAGATATCATACACCAGGTTCAATCGACTTACTTCTAGGTGTTAGAGAATATGCGCAAATATTACAACAAGAGCTTATAAAAGGTCCGCCAGGTACGCCGTGTGCTCAAAGAACCAACCTAGGCTGGATTTTGTTTGGAGATATAGATACAAATACAAGGGAGAATGACGTTTTAGTCCTACATCATCAAGTAGATGTTGAAGATTTACTGAAAACATTGTGGGAAATAGATACAGATCCGAAAAGAAAACATACTAAAGAAGAAAGACTTTGTGAAGAAATTTATGGAAAGCCTTATACTAGAAGAGAAGATGGAAGATATATAGTCAAGTTACCATTTAAAACAAAAATCTACCGAAGGATCAACACGCCAAACAGCATTAAAAAAATTAACACAGTTATAGAGAAGATTTCAAGGGTCACCACAATTAAAAAGAGAATACACCGAAGTTATTGAAGACTACAAAGGGTTAGGTCACATGGAAGAAGTACCATGAAAAGGAAATACACACAAAAGGGTCTGTGTATCTGCCACATCACGCTGTCTTGCGTGAAGACAAAGAAACCACAAGAATGCGTGTAGTTTTTGATGCTTCGTGCAAGGGATCTAATGGAATTTCACTAAACGACGAGCTCTTAATGGGACCGGTCATTCAAGAAGATTTTCGAAGCATAATCATGCGATGGCGATTACACTCTATTTGCTTCGCAGCAGACATTCAGAAAATGTATAGAATGATACTAGTAACCAAGGACGACAGAGATTATCAGAGAATCTTATGGAGAAGTGACACTTCGCAAGAGGTTCAGGATTACAGGCTACTGACGGTTACCTTCGGAACAACGTCAGCACCTTATCTGGGTGTAAGAACGCTAATGCAGCTTGCATTTGACGAAGGAGATAAATATCCAGAAGCTGCACAGATTCTTCGAGAAGACTTTTACGTAGACGACGTTTTATCGGGTGGCGACACAGTAGAAGAAGTCATAAAAATCAGTCAACAACTAAAATGTCTACTAAAAAGTGGTTGCTTTGAACTCAAAAAATGGTCTTCCAACAGTGTCGAATTCATGAAGTCTATGGAACCAAGCGAAAGATCTTCCAAAGCACACGTAGATTTCAAAATGGATGGAACAATTAAAGCTTTAGGTATCCACTGGAACCTAGCCACTGATGAATTTTGCTATAACTTTCATCTCCCTGAAAATTCATCAATTGTCACAAAAAGAACCATCCTGTCAGACATCCAAAAAATATACGATCCTTTGGGATGGATTGCACCGAGTGTCATCATGGCGAAAATGTTTGTACAAAAATTATGGTTGGAAGGAGTTTCATGGGATGACAAAATAAGCTCCACCCTTGAAACAGAACGGTTGACTCTACGAGCAGACTTCCAGCGCATCAACGAAGTATCCATACCGAGATGGTTGCAATGAGCTGTAACAAACAACAGATACAAATTCACGGTTTTTGCGACGCATCATCACGTGCATATGGAGCAGCCGTATATTGCAGAGTCGTGACACACAATGGCACTATAAAGACAGCACTCATTGCAGCGAGAACACGAGTGACACGAGAACCCCTTTGAAAACCGTGACTTTGCCACGCTTGGAGCTTTGCGGAGCTGTTTTACTCTCCAAAGTTCTTAAGCAAATCGGTCTGGCAATGAGAATACCATCACTTCAAATATACGCGTGGACAGACTCGTCAATAGTTCTGTCATGGTTGTTCGGTGCACCGAATAGATGGAAACAATTTGTTGCTAACAGAGTTGTATAAATAACAGATAATGTTAACAACAGTCAGTGGCACCATGTGTTATCTCTTGATAACCCCGCCGATATCGCATCTAGAGGCATGTTAGTGACGGAATTAAAACAGTGTAAGTTGCGGTGGGAATGGCCAGAATGGCTGTCTAGAGACAAAATAAGATTTAAAAGACCGAACATAGTACCAATAGATTTGGAAGCAAAAGAAACTATACTAGTAAATTTGAAGATAGAAAGTAAAGAACGAAATGAATTAACCTTGACAAATAAATTCAAAATTTTTAACACTTTAAGTGAACTGTTAACAACAATAACATTATGTAAAAGGTTCCTAAATTACAAGAAACAATCTGATGTCAGTGTTCCAATAACGACAAATGAATTAGAAGACGCATTGATTTCGTGCATAAAGATTGTTCAAAGAGAAGATTATGAAGGAGAAATAGAATATTTGAGAAAAAATAAAAAAAATAAAAGGAAATAGTAAATTAAAAGGTTTGAATCCTTTCTTAGATAAAAACAATATTCTCAGGGTGGGCGGAAGGCTAAGACTTGCTAATTTAACAGAAAATATTAAACATCCCATAGTATTAAGCAATAAGAACAGTCTTACACCTTTAATCATAAGTGATGCACACAAAAGGACACTGCACGGAGGTGTACAGTTGATGCTGTGTTACATAAGATCAAGGTATTGGTTAGTAAGAGCAAAGGGCTTAGTCAAAAAACACACTAATAAATGTTTAGTATGCGCTAGTCAAAGCGCCATTACCAGAACCCAAATAATGGGAGATCTACCACAAGTGCGAGTAACTCCAAGTCGAGCTTCTTTACATAGTGGAGTTGACTTTACAGGCCCATTTCAAGTTCTCATGTCCAAAGGCAGAGGCGCTAGGACTCACAAGGCCTATATATCTATTTTCATCTGTATGGTTACCAAGGCCATACACCTAGAATTGGTGGGAGACATGACGTCAGAAGCATTTATTGGAGCATTTAAACGTTTTGTTGCAAGGAGAGGAAAATGTATTCATTTATACAGTGATCAGGGCAGAAATTTTGTTGGAGCAAACAAAGAATTAACGCAAGCGTGGAAGGAGGCTTGCATAGAATTTACTAGTCACATTGCAGAACGTCTTGTTTCCGAAGGCACACAATGGCATTTTATTCCTGCTTACAGTCCTAATTTCGGCGGCCTTTGGGAAGCAGGCGTTAAAGCAATAAAATACCACCTTAAACGAATTTTGTCGACTAATTTAACGTTTGAAGAGATGACCACCCTTTTGTGCCAAATTGAGGCTTGTCTCAATTCTCGTCCTTTGTGTCCGGTGGATGAATCCGATACCGATCAAATTGAGCCTCTTACACCTGGACATTTTTTAAATGGAGAAGTCCCAGTTACTATTCCCTCCCCGAGTTTAAAGGAAGCTAATGTGCATTATTTAACACGATGGCAACATACACAAAAACTGTTGCATGATTTTTGGTCACGGTGGCAATCAGAATACCTTTCCAGACTACAACAGAGACCGAAGTGGTTAAAGCAAAGGAAGGATCTGGAGATAGGAGACATAGTGCTAATCAAGTCGGACAATCTCCCTCCGGGGAAATGGGCTCTAGGACGAGTGACAGACAAACACCCTGGCCCAGACGGACTGACTAGAGTGTACAGTGTAAAAAGTGGTGATAGTGTTGTTAAGAGAACTATAACAAAATTGTGTTTACTACCTATTGATTCTCAACCATAAAAATTATGTTTATGTCGTAATTGTAAAAGCATGGAATAGGTTCACTTTTATAAGAAATAGTGTAAACTCAATTTTTATCTTCTATTTTTTGGTAAAGGACTTACTAGTCCTTTGGTGGACGGTATGTTAGGTTTATTTACTCGAACATACGTACATACACACATTTATATACAAACGGACATAATTACTATACACAAATATTCACAGAACTTAAACATTCATCAATGCGTCATAAACGTACAAATAACAAATGCTCACAAACACATATATAACACGTATACCATTCCTAATCCATGCTTAGCGTATTCAAAGGCTAATTGTAAACTTTATAAAGTCAGTCAGAATAAATCGTTACTAAAGAACACACGCCTCTTTCTGTCAATTTCAAGTAAATAGAATAGTCAACCTTAACTACAGCAACATCATTCTAAAACTAACGTGGTTATAAACACCTTTCAAGTGTTCAAAAAACAATTAATTACAAACTTACCAAACATTAATTAACTTTATTGACATTTTCTAAAAGTGTGAGTGAAAACAAAATTTGAAATTGGAAAATTTGTGTAAAATGATGGTTGTGTTAATTGTAATAATATTGTAAACACGGTGTTACTAAATTTCAAATACACTCATTATTTCTACGTTTAACGAAAGTTTTGATAACTAGAACGTTATTTTGACTGCAATATGATGTACTGGATTGGTTTAATGGATTGTAACACATATGGTTACCGAACGAATTCTAGAAATCCGAGTTCTAAACCAGCCTAATTAGTTTATAGCCTTTTTTATCAGACTTAGTTTTTAGTAGTTGTTTAATGTTGTAGTAACATAAAATTTATATTTTAGTCTTAATTTTACTTAATTTACCTTTTATTTCTTGTTTATACTTTGTATAATTTTGAACATTACTTCTGTTATTTATTTAATTTTTTATTTGTTTTTTTTTTATTTGATATTTGTTTGATTTTTACTTTACATTGTAAGGTTATTAGGTAATTGACATTTAATAAAATCGAATAAAATTGTGGAAAACATTACAATAAGAAGACGAAAGAGAACTTTCTCTGACGATCCTGAGAACTTCCAAATAAGTTATTCGTTAACAAATTACACTTTGTTTGATACAACTGGTCACAGTGACCACTTAATCCACGCCCTAAATAAATCAACTGTCGATGAGTTAAGCCTACAATTGTCCTCAGTAAAAACGGAACTAGAATCAGCACACAATGAAATTGCAGAACTAAATTCGCAGATTCAATTATTGAATTTAAAATTACAAGAGAAAGACAGAACTATACACTGCTTAAAAAACCTTACTGGACATTGAAATAATACTCGTTTTTACGGAATTTATCGCGTATATTTAACTTTTTAATACCCGACGTTTCGAGAGCTTTACAGCACCCATGGTCACGGGAAGGACTGAGATGTTTAACGTCCAGATGTCATAGTTAACCGCGGTTACCATAGATTAAAATTTAACTTTTGTTCCGATCTACACAGTATGAACTTATGGTATCATGAAGCCTTGCAGTTGTATGCTTGGGTTGGGATTTAATTTTATTTATTATAGGATCCCAAGCAGATGGTAGCACCCAGCCATCTTCTCTATTGAAATTAGGGTGTTTTTTGATTTCAATAGCCTCGCGAATCATCCTTGGAAGGAATCGGTGTTCTTTAGCGAGGATTTGTGGTCTATCAAATCTGATGTAGTGACGGGGGCGATCCTGTACATGTTCACAGACTGCAGACTTCCCGGAGCGTCGATTCTTCACATCAGCTATATGTTCTTTGACGCGGGTTTTAATTAATCTTTTAGTTTGTCCTATGTAGGAGAGACCACATTCACAATCAAGCTTGTACACTCCTGCATCTTGCAGAGGGACGTTACACTTGACTGATGGTAAAAACTGACCAATCTTCTTCTGCGGCTTGAAGTATGTTTTGATGGAAGCGCGCTTCAAGATGTAGCCAATCTTGTCAGTGACTCCTCTAACATATGGCAGTACAGCAGGTACACGCTCGACTGTGGCCGGCTTCACTCGTTCTCTGTGACGTAGGCGCGGGACCCGAAGCTTGTTGTCATGCAAAACTTGCTTGACGTGTTGGAGCTCGGCAGCCAGGTGTTTACTGTCACAGATCCCTCGTGCTCTCTGAAACAAAGATTTACCCACGGTAGCTAACTGTGAAGGATGGTGGTGAGAATCACCGTTTAAATATCTATCTGTATGGGTCTTTTTTCTATACACAGTATGGCTCAAGGTGTTATCAGGATTCCGAATTACTAACACATCTAGAAAAGCTAAGGAATTGTTTGCCTCTAACTCCATTGTGAACTGAATTTTAGAATTTATAGAGTTAAGATGGTCTAAAAATGCAGTTACTTTATCTAAAGGTAGAATTGTGAAAGTGTCGTCTACGTACCGCTTGTAGAATCTTGGATTTATGGGAGAAGTAAGCAGGGCTTTCTCCTCAAAGTCTTCCATGAATATGTCGGCGACAATGGGAGATACAGGTGAGCCCATCGCCACACCATCTACTTGCTTGTAGAACTCCTCCTTCCACAATAAGTAGCCAGATGTAAGGCAGTGTCTGAGTAATACTGCATATTCTATGGGCATGTTGTTTTCCTCCAGCCTCCTAGTTACAATTGAGATGCAGTCTTCAACAGGTAAGCATGTAAACAATGACTGCACATCAAAACTGACCATAGTTTCATTGTCTGCCAGACGCAGGTCTTTGATCTCGCTGACAAAATGGTAGGAATCCTTTATGTGTGCTCTTGTGTGTCCCCTGAGCGGTGAGAGTATTTTCGCTAAGTGTTGAGCCAATCTGTAAGTTGGTGAATCGATTTGGCTCACTATGGGACGTAATGGAGCATTGGGCTTGTGTATTTTTGGTAACCCATACAACTTTGGTGATTTGGCGCACGTAGGTATTATCCATTTTACGTCCAGATTTAATTTTTCGGAGTGTTTCTTTATGAGGTCACTAGTTGTTTTTAGTGTGCTATTTTTTGGGTCGTTTTTAACCTTTTTATAAGTACTTACATCCGACAAAAGTTCTTGTATTTTTGAATTATAATCTGACGTATCCATGACTACCGTGGCGTTTCCCTTATCTGCGCGGAGAATCGTAAGTTCTGGTTTATTGCGTTGGTTCTTTAACGCTATAAATTCGTCTCTGGGAAGATTCGGTTTAGGCACTGAACATCGACGTAACATAGACGAAATGTCTTGACGTATCGCCTCCAAATCTTCTTTCCGCATATTGTTTTTAAATAAACAGTCCTCGACGCTACAGATAATTTCTTCGTACGGTAATCTGCGCGGACTTACAGCGCAATTTAGTCCTTTGGATAAAACCTTTATTGTTGCATCATCCAGTGTTTGTTTTGACAGATTATAGAACGCGATTAATCTATGATCTGTGTTTGTCAATGGTTGCTTTCGGTTCTGGCATTGATTCGGATGTTTGACATTTGATTTGGCCGTTAATTTTTGATATTTTACTATATGTTTGTTTTTGCATTCGTTTTATTTACTAATTTCGCGTTTATTTAATGTTTCCATGCAAAAATTATAATCAAACGTCGTTAAAACTTTCTTTAATTCACTGGATGATGTGTCTATGGATTTATTGATGTCATATAGATCGGAGCGTTTTTGTTGGATTACCGCCCGTAACAACTTTTTACTCGCCTGATTTATATGTCAAGACATTTCGTCTATGTTACGTCGATGTTCAGTGCCTAAACCGAATCTTCCCAGAGACGAATTTATAGCGTTAAAGAACCTACGCAATAAACCAGAACTTACGATTCACCGCGCAGATAAGGGAAACGCCACGGTAGTCATGGATACGTCAGATTATAATTCAAAAATACAAGAACTTTTGTCGGATGTAAGTACTTATAAAAAGGTTAAAAACGACCCAACAAATAGCACACTAAAAACAACTAGTGACCTCATAAAGAAACACTCCGAAAAATTAAATCTGGACGTAAAATGGATAATACCTACGTGCGCCAAATCACCAAAGTTGTATGGGTTACCAAAAATACACAAGCCCAATGCTCCATTACGTCCCATAGTGAGCCAAATCGATTCACCAACTTACAGATTGGCTCAACACTTAGCGAAAATACTCTCACCGCTCAGGGGACACACAAGAGCACACATAAAGGATTCCTACCATTTTGTCAGCGAGATCAAAGACCTGCGTCTGGCAGACAATGAAACTATGGTCAGTTTTGATGTGCAGTCATTGTTTACATGCTTACCTGTTGAAGACTGCATCTCAATTGTAACTAGGAGGCTGGAGGAAAACAACATGCCCATAGAATATGCAGTATTACTCAGACACTGCCTTACATCTGGCTACTTATTGTGGAAGGAGGAGTTCTACAAGCAAGTAGATGGTGTGGCGATGGGCTCACCTGTATCTCCCATTGTCGCCGACATATTCATGGAAGACTTTGAGGAGAAAGCCCTGCTTACTTCTCCCATAAATCCAAGATTCTACAAGCGGTACGTAGACGACACTTTCACAATTCTACCTTTAGATAAAGTAACTGCATTTTTAGACCATCTTAACTCTATAAATTCTAAAATTCAGTTCACAATGGAGTTAGAGGCAAACAATTCCTTAGCTTTTCTAGATGTGTTAGTAATTCGGAATCCTGATAACACCTTGAGCCATACTGTGTATAGAAAAAAGACCCATACAGATAGATATTTAAACGGTGATTCTCACCACCATCCTTCACAGTTAGCTACCGTGGGTAAATCTTTGTTTCAGAGAGCACGAGGGATCTGTGACAGTAAACACCTGGCTGCCGAGCTCCAACACGTCAAGCAAGTTTTGCATGACAACAAGCTTCGGGTCCCGCGCCTACGTCACAGAGAACGAGTGAAGCTGGCCACAGTCGAGCGTGTACCTGCTGTACTGCCATATGTTAGAGGAGTCACTGACAAGATTGGCTACATCTTGAAGCGCGCTTCCATCAAAACATACTTCAAGCCGCAGAAGAAGATTGGTCAGTTTTTACCATCAGTCAAGTGTAACGTCCCTCTGCAAGATGCAGGAGTGTACAAGCTTGATTGTGAATGTGGTCTCTCCTACATAGGACAAACTAAAAGATTAATTAAAACCCGCGTCAAAGAACATATAGCTGATGTGAAGAATCGACGCTCCGGGAAGTCTGCAGTCTGTAAACATGTACAGGATCGCCCCCGTCACTACATCAGATTTGATAGACCACAAATCCTCGCTAAAGAACACCGATTCCTTCCAAGGATGATTCGCGAGGCTATTGAAATCAAAAAACACCCTAATTTCAATAGAGAAGATGGCTGGGTGCTACCATCTGCTTGGGATCCTATAATAAATAAAATTAAATCCCAACCCAAGCATACAACTGCAAGGCTTCATGATACCATAAGTTCATACTGTGTAGATCGGAACAAAAGTTAAATTTTAATCTATGGTAACCGCGGTTAACTATGACATCTGGACGTTAAACATCTCAGTCCTTCCCGTGACCATGGGTGCTGTAAAGCTCTCGAAACGTCGGGTATTAAAAAGTTAAATATACGCGATAAATTCTGTAAAAACGAGTATTATTTCAATGTGTAGTGTTCGCGTAAATATAAGAAATCATTATGTAAACCTTACTGGAGATGATAAGATTACTTGCACACCCATTGCAAAGCGAACACCTATTCCATTAAGATAAAAATGATTTATTTGCAAACTAAGACGCCTAGAATATCACCACTGAATGCTTCTGAAATTATTTGCAAAAAACTTAGATATATGAATCCTACTAATACGGGTATAACAAATGAATACCAAATTGAAAATGAACCCAAAGATAAAGAGACTTCAGACCATGTACATGCAAAAATAGAAAAAAATTACTATAAAGAAATTAAAAATACTTCATCAACACCAAAAATCATAATCTTTAAAAGATAATAAGAAAAATAATAAAAGAAATATAGTTTGTGTAGATTGGAACATAGATATTTTGAAAAATGATATTCATTCTAAAGAACTTTATTCTATTTTATACAATCATAACTTAAATAATCATATTTGTAAACCAACTAGAAAAATGTCGTATATTGATCTGATTGCCAGTAATCTTCCTAATGTACAATCAAATATTCATTTTTTAGCACTATCGGATCATGAAACTTGTCAAACAATAACTTTTCAGGCAAAACACAAATAAAAGTCATATTAAGAAATCGTTTTGGTTTGAGGAAAAAAGTGGCCAAGAGCGTGTCGGGCCACGCTCAGTGTAGGGTTCCGTAGTTTCCCGTCCGTCACAATAAGTGTTCCCACTTATGAGTTTAAAGGTGGGTATCCATTATGTTCGCGCTCCAGCATCGCTCCGCACTCCTACAACTGCTCCCGGTAGTGGGTACTGTTGTTTCCATCCAAGTTCAAAATGACTTTCCTAGAAAGTCTTTATAAAGTTCTACTTTTCAGATTTTTTTTCATATTTTCTAAACTTTTGGTTCAAAAGTTAGAGGGGGGGACACATTGTTTTTTACTTTTGGAGTGATTATTTCCGAAATTACTGACAAACCGATTAATAATGATATGTCAGTTATTAATGACATTACTACAATAACCTCTAATGGCAATACATATTATCAGCCAGATAAAATAGCGGATGTGTTTAACAATTACTTTATGAATTTAAATAATTACATTAAAAAAACCAAATAAAATAACAACCAATAACGATTATACATCTAAATTGACATTTTATCCCAATTATATATATCTAGGTCCAATACATAACACTGACATTATAAAAATTATTAACTCTTTAAAAAATACAAATTCTACAGGTTATGATGATTAGTACTAAAATCTTAAAACAATGCTACATTATCAATTTATCTTTCGTTCAAGGCATTTTCCCAGCTAGACTAAAATTTTCTGTCGTAAAACCACTACACAAGAAAGGTGATAAAACTGACATAAACAATTATAGGCCCATAACACTGATATCTGTTTTATTAAAAGTATTTGAAAAGGCCATACATACCAGAATCTATAATTTCTTTAACAAACATGAAATATTAAAACCAGAGCAATACAAAAAAAAGTCAACCACTTTAGCATGTTTCAACTTAATAAAACTAATAACAACTAGCCTAAACAACAAAATACCTATAACATCCATTTTCATTGATATGTCAAAGGCATTTGACTTTGTTAACCACGAATTATTGTTACACAACAAAAACGATCACGTCAACGAAAACGATGTGTTGAGGTATCAAGTTACTCAGGACGCCATAGAAAATATTATAGATCACAGTATTGCGAAAATAAATGCGGAGTGCCACAGGGAAGTATACTAGGACCTTTATTATTTATAATCTATATCAACGATCTTTGTAACATAATTACTCATAAATGTGTGCTATATGCTGATGACATTACCATTAATATTGAAAGTAATAATAAATGTTTTGACTACGAACATGAAATAAATAGGACCTTGGAAACAATAATAGATTGGTTAAGGCATAATAATTTACAAATTAACATCGAAAAAACTAAGATGATAAGATTTCAGACATATAATAGTAAACAAAAACCATTGAATATGGGAAAAACATAATCGAAGAAGTTGACCATACTAACTTTTTAGGTGTAACAATAGACAAGTTCTGTAATTGGAAGACACATATTGATAACATATGTAAAAAGTTAGATAAATTTGTCTTTGTTTTATATCGGTTAAGACGAGTGGCTAACATGGAGGCCGCACTCTCTGCCTATTATGGATATGTTTCTTCGATCCTACGTTACGGCTTAATAATATGGGGTAATTCTGTCGATTTCATTAGAGCTTTTCGTGGACAGAAAAAATGTGTAAGGTCTTTATGCGGAGCACACCAATTAAATAGTTGTATTCCCCTTTTTCGCAAACATAAAATATTGCCGCTGCCAGCATTATACGTTTACGAAATCTGTATCTTTGTTCACAAAAATGGTAATTTATTTGAAAAACACAACGATGTTGTAATTAGGACTAGTAGAAATATACATAAATTGTGTGTACCAAAGCAAAGAATACAACTCTACTCAAAAAATGTATATTGTATGGCAATATATGTTTACAACAAATTGCCTGTTTGTTTCAAGAAGATGAATATAAATAGGAATCTTTAAAAGTAAATTATTTCAATTTCTTTTAATTAAATGTTATTACTCAATAAATGACTTCTTAAACGATAAATTTGACTCGAATCGTATTTATTGAATTGCTGAATTTAATTTCTTGAAATGTTTTAACTAAAAATATTATGAATTGATTGATGATTGTTTTATATAGATTTAGTTTCCATAAGTATTGCTGCTAGTATCTAAGACATTAATTATTATATTGTATAATAATTAATGTCTTAGTTTTCTACTTTATTCGAAAAATTATCTATCTGAACATATTATTTGTACGCCGGAAACGGCAGAATATTTAGGATCGAAATTATTTTGTAACAACAGTAATGTACCATATTCTGACAAATAAAGCGTCTTATCTTATCTTATTAAATATTAAATTAGTATTTTCCCATCACAATCCCGAATATTTGTAGCTATTTTTATAATATACAATACCAATAGGCACATGTTAAATGCCACCACATAAGCAATTAGAACTTTTACAAGTATGGTGTGATTTCGTGGTTTTTGTCTATCGTACGAGTAAACTATTTAAATGCCAATCACATGTCATGGCAAATACACAGCGGTACTGCGGCTATCTTCTAAACGCCTAGCGTAATAATATGCTCAAACCGTTGACCAGAACCAATAGAAAAGAGATTGTATAGATGGATGGACTCCATAGTTGATGTTGACCTGGCTAAAACTGGCCGAATGCAAGAAAACAGCTGTTACTTTTGTAACCGTAACTCGTTAGAATCATGGAACCTAACTCCTGAGATCGTCTCGCAGGCGACTGCAAGTTACAAACTACGCCGCTCCAAAGCTCTCGTGGCACATCTGATATATATAATGATTATATCGTGTTGTGTGCGGTACCGCTCACGTGGCGCTTTCAAATAGGTACGCAGTTCACTCGACTCTTTGAATCGGAAACCGCATTGGATTCCTGGACAGGAAATAAGCCCTACCACATAGAAGATGTGGTAGGGCTTATTTCCTGTCCAGTCCAGTCCAGTCCAGTATTTGAAAAGGACGAAGAGAGAACGAAATGTGAAATATGGGTAAATCAGGAATGTCTAGAACAGGTAAATGAAATTGTATACTTGGGGAGTGCTTTCAGCCGGGATGGAAGATGTGATTTAGATGTGGATAGGCGTGTCGCTGCCGGAAACAAAGTCAATGGTGCCCTGAATGCATTAGTCAAAAGGCAAGGCGTGGTGAAGAGTGCACGCCTTGCAATACATAACGCAGTTTTGGTACCGACTTTGTTATATGGCAGCGAAACCTGGGTATGCCAGAAGAAGCATAAAAGCAAGTTGAATGCAGTGGAGATGCGATCTCTTCGTAAAATGTGTGGCGTTACCATAGCCGACCGAAAGCGAAACGAAGAGATTCGCAATATGGCAGGATTGAAAGATGACCTTATCACAAAAATTGATAGGGGCGTACTCCAATGGTTTGGGCACGTTGAACGAATGAGTGAAGACCGAATGGTGAAGAAAATATATAGAGCGAAAGTAAATATTAAAAGGTGTCGAGGTAGACCGAGACTAACTTTCGAAGACCATGTGAGCAAATTGCTCGAAGAGGGGAGGGTCAAAAGTACTCGGATACCTAGACGTGCATGTATGAAGAAGTTAATGAACCTGAAAGAAGCGAAAGAGGTATGTAAGGATCGTGACACTTGGCGATCTGTTCTCTCTGGCTACCCCGTTAGGGATTGTGCGTGACGATAAGTAAGTAAGTAAGTAAGTAAGTACATAGAAGATAATTCCTCACCTCTCCACACATAGTATTTATGTGACGAGTCTAATATTCATAAAGTTTTGAGTATCATGTCGAAACATCCAGAATACGTAAAACCGTACAACATTGTAACATTAAGCCAATTCTCAGAGTTCTTTGCATATATAATGAATTATGAATTTATTATTTTACGTGTTAAAAGCCCAGCTAACATAAATGATATGCGGATATAAGTTATAAGTATATTTACTACTTTAAAGGAAAAACGCGCACAAGGAAAACCGTTATCAGTTGTTACGATGTAATTAATTCCAAATAATCCAGCAACATGCTTCAGTCAATGCCCGCGTCCCGAGTGTCAAATAGCGTGAACCTTGATAGCCAGCCTTTGGGCAGCCCATAGCTCGTGCCTCACTTTACTGGAGTCTAATCACATTTCACAAGATATTAACTGAAAATTAGCTGAAACTGAAGACATTAGTTCATCTTTTGTACGTATCCTTTTTGAAAATTGTGAAAAAATTTAGTATAAACTTCCTTAAATCAATTCCTTTGTGCGATTGCAATATTACATCCGATTGAGTAGTATTGCTACACTAAACATTAATTGTATGTGCATTCATACCGTGTTAGTGCTCAGGGCTAACAATGGACCTCTTAGTTGTTTCTTGAAGATAGATTTAAATGTCTATGGAGCACAGTAGTCGCTTGCCATCGGGAGGTGTGAGTGCTTGTGGCAACTCCCTAGCCATAATCGTTTAAAAATATTAACGGAACCGGACGTTTATTTGCAAAAAATTTGCAAGAGAAATAACTTTATTTTTCATTTTTAAAATATGCTATTTAATAAGTGAAATGAGTCATGTGGTACATTGGGTATCAACAAAACGAAGCTTTAATATTGAAACGTAACGACATCACCCGCAATTAATGTTGCATTACCATTACAACTTATCAAAAGTCCACCGCTGAGTGTAGCATTCCTCCATAAATTACCTTATAGGGGGGATATTTTTCATAGTCACGCTTGGCAAGTGAGTTGGCAATCTAATTTTTTTATTCAGCTGTTACCGATAAGATGCTGCTGCTCTTTTGATAGCCACGGGATAATATGAGGTAGTGGAATAGAAAAGAATAGTATAGAATAATTTTTTATTCAATATAGATTACATGTTGCAATTCTTATCGAAACTTATTTCTTACTTTACCACTGGTTCGAAAAAAAACGTCTGTTCTGGGAAGACCAGCAAGAAACCCAACAGGACTTTTTTTAAACATATTTCAACTTACAATAAATTTATTTTGTACAATTTTTGTATGAATTTTTATAGAACCAGCGTGGTGGTGGCCACTTCATTCTCAGAGTTGAAAAAGGGTTATTATAATATAAATGGAAACATTAAACTATACATTTATATTACAATAACCCTTTTTGTACAATTTTTCTTTAATAAAACGTTTAAATTTGTTTAATGACAAATTTTGTACATTTTCTGTGATTTTGTTGTAAAGGCGTATACATTGCCCCATAAATGAATTACTAATTCTGTGGATTCTAGTTACTGGTATTACAAGCTTATATTTTTCCTAGTTTTTCCTAGTGTTTAAAGTATGAACATATTTATTCTTATGAAAGCTGTTTACGTTTTTAGCTATTTTTGTTTATGTACATACATTACATTTTCGTAAATAAATTGT
The DNA here is from genome assembly GCA_036936625.1 of Parnassius smintheus behrii. NCBI lineage: Eukaryota > Metazoa > Arthropoda > Insecta > Lepidoptera > Papilionidae > Parnassius > Parnassius smintheus. The sequence goes on along the minus strand of JAUPFT010000005.1, from coordinate 288,342 downwards.
GATGCCAAAGTTAATATTTTTATTTTCTTAAATTTTTCTATATGAGACTCTTTACAATTTAAGTTATAATCCCGTGCGGCTCTCTTTTGCAAAACAAATATGTCAGTCGCATTATCCCATAGTAAGATTCCATAAGACATTACGCTATGAAACTAAAACTACCTAAAATAACTAACTAACTAACTAAAATAATCTAACTGTCTCAACATTGCTTAGACTTCTAATCTTTCTTACAGAATATGCTGCAGAACTAAGTCTGCCTGCTAATTTGGATATAGGGTGGTTCCATTGAATCTTAGTGTCAATAGTAATACCAAGAAAAACAGTAGTCTCCACAAGACTCAAATCTTCCCCATTTAACCCCCCAGTCCCCATAAAATTCTCATGCAGTCGCATGCGCCTGGCAAATCTCGAGCGGTCACATGCGACAGCACTTAAAACCATTAAAAGTTAAATTTGGAGACTACTTTTCTATGAAGAAGTTTGGCATTGTAAAATCTATACAAAATTCTCTATATAAAAGTTAGGTTTTATTTCATTACAAAAAGACTATTGTATTTTGATAACAAAAACAAAACATACTAAGCAAATATTGGCAGCGTCACGATCACAATTATTTAAATATATTACTCAACATTATTTACGTAAAAAGATAAATTATATTCACACAAAAAAACTTTAATTACAATTTTATGATAAAACACTATACTAAAACACTAATAAAACACTAGAAAAATCCAAAAATCAACACAATAACATTCACGCGAAAATGGCGTACAAAATTAATGTAACTTGACTTTTTATTGCACTAGAGGATAGAAAATTTCATATTGATTCTATAATGTCGAACTTCTTCACAGAAAAGTAGTCTCTAAATATAAGTTTTAATGGTTTAAAGTGCTGTGGGTGTGCGCGGTCGAATTCGACCGCTTGAATTTTGACGAAATAGTGTCGTGGTCGAATTCTACCGCTTAGGGGTTGAAGGGTTAGGAGCACATTGGTATTTGGATGTTTAACATTAGGTATTGTAAATTTAATACATTTTGTCTTATTGCCATTTAAAAGCAAATTATTAGCGTTAAACCAATGTACTAGTTTCGATAGAGCATTATTTACTTTGTCAAAATTAGTCGAATGTCGATTGAGTTTGAAAATTAATGAGGTATCATCAGCAAATAATACTATATCGTGATTTTCCCCTACAAGATAAAGTACGTCATTAATATAGACTAACAACAGGAATAGGCCAAGGATCAAGCCCTGAGGAACGCCCATTGATACTACTTATCAAGACGAACCTTTACCATTGATAATGATTTTTGAGTTCTGTTATTTAGATATAAATTAATAAGTCTAAGTGCAATATTTTTGACACCGTAATGTAGTTTCCTGATTAATATCTCATGATGAACACAATCGAACGCATTGGAAAGATCACAAAAATACCTACGGCATCTAATGAACTCCCCCAGGTGTAAAAAATATATTTCACAAGCTCGACACCTGCGTCAGTTGTCTAGCGACCCCTTGTGAAAGCAAATTGATTTTTATGTAGTAATTTATTTTTATTTAAAAAAATTACAATTTATCTAAAATTATCTTTTCAAAAATTTTACTGGGAGTTGACAGTACAGAAATAGGTCAAAAAATTTGCGGGATCAAATGTAATACCAGATTTAAATATAGGTATTACTTTACTATGTTTCATTAAATCTGGAAACACACCCGTTTCGATACTAGTATTAAAAATAATAGCAAGATCAGGTGCAATTAAATGTATTGTGGACGCAATAACTGTAACGGAAATCCCCAATAAATCTGCGGTTTTCTTTACATCAAGGGTTTTGAAATATTTTACAATGTTTTTTAACTTTTCTAAGCCAGCACTTACAGTTACAAACCCACCTGATGTAAGTGGTGATGTAGCTTAAGATGGCAAAGCGCACTGACTTAAGAAAAACCTATTCACTCTTGCCTTGAAGACACCCAAGACAAGACATTGTAATCGGACGGAAAGACAGATGCTGGCAACTTATTCCAGTCCTTTGCTGCATGACGAAAGACGTAGCAAGCCGTTTGGTTCGAATGCGTGGTAAGTCAACAACGAAAGGGTGGCCAAACGTCTTGTTGTCCTATGGTAGAAGGAAGAGGAAGGAATTCAAATATGCAATTCCTGCGCACGCTCTCCAAAATGCATACTGTATAAGACCGAAAAGTTGACTACTTTGCGCCGGTGTTCGAGGCTGGTAAGATTGGTTTTAACCAAATTCGGTCACCAATAAGCCTCTTAGCACGCCTTTCCATTGAGTTCAAGGCCACTAAGGGGCATTTTGCAGCACCAGCTCATATATGGTAGCAATACTCCTATGGCCGTGAAGGAAAAGGGGAGATCTCCTGCCGGGCAAGGTGTTGTGCCCGGGGAGCGGCCGACACTCCGTGTGATATTTCGGAGATGTTCTTTACACTGTTTATGATTCGGAATGTTGATAGCGTGATTTAGGCTTCGGTGTATTTCGCTTGTGGCGCGACGACAGCGCCGCTGCATCACCCCCTGCTCATACCGGAGGTCGATAGTGCAGTCTCGTTGTCGATAAATGTTCAAGTGCCAGGAGATTGCCTTGTAGTCTGCGGTGAGTCGAGAAGAAGGCAAGTAATCTGCGAGAGTGCCGTGAAGAACAGGCGAGCAGTAAGGCTCAGAGCCGTGCCGATCATTCACGCGCGCGTCGTCGTTCGCATCGCCTGTGCCCGGTGCCTAACGTACGAGCATTATCCGTGTACGAGTTATCTATCGTGTGACCGAACTGACCGGATTCGCGGCAACACGACGCAGCGCTAGTGCCATTGTGTATTAGGCACAGAGTAATAACTGGTATAGAGGTAACTGCGTGTTGTGCCATAGCAACATCATGGATAACCCTAGCAACAGATTTTGTCAAAAGGATCAATTAAGTGATAGCGAGGGTCCACTCAGGTCTGGTAACATGAGTGTGGACGAAAACCTTGGAATAGTGACACCCCCATCTTTTGTAACATATCGAAAAGCAGCCTCAGGCTCTACAAATCCAGACTTCAGGAGTGAGCTTCAGTCTTTCCAGAATAAAATTCTCAACATGTTGGAAAGCTACTTCTCACGGCAGGATGAAAAGATCTCCAAATTGGTAAAGGATACTGAGGATGTCAAGACCTCAATAGGAGTTATGAGTAACATCTTCGATGACTTGAGTAGGAAAATTGAGGATGTTGACCATCGACTTAGCGTGCTGGAAAAAAAATCAACTTCTGTCTACCCAGATTCAAATCAACTCGTCGAGATTCAGGCAAGGCTGGATTACATGGAGCAAATATCGAGAAGTTGTAATGCCGAAATCAGTAATCTTCCGGAAAGGCGTGGCGAGAACTTGCTAAAAGTAGTCCAAAATATAGCTAGTATTTTAAAACAGCTACTTCACAAGATATTGTGGCCGTTCATCGCGTACAACAGTTAAAGCCAACTAGCTCATGACCGAGGAATATAATTGTCAGATTCTCGAGTCAAATATTGCGTGATAATTTCATATCTGCAGCACGTCTTGAGAAAAATATAATATCTGAACAACTAAAAATTGAAGGAACGTCTCACAAGATCTACATAAACGAGCATCTAACGCTAAACTATAAAAAGCTATTTCGTCAAGCAAGAGATGCAGTCAGACAACATGGATATAGATTCATCTGGGTCAAACATGGAAACATCCTTGTTCGGGCAAAAGACACCTCCCCTGCTTTCACTATACGTTCTGAAAAAGATTTACTTAAAATTAAACCAATTAATATCGCCGAAACATAGTTTACATTTTTATATTGTATTTCTGTAGGTTTTTACTTTAACTTTGGGTTATATGATCGGAGAAGCTTATATTTGTCAATTTTATACACGCTATAGTGAAATTAGTTACTTATTGTTTGCTCTCAGTAATTGTTGTCTGCTCTCAAGTGTGCATTACTCTGTAACTTTGCACGTATTTGAGTGTTTTACCGTATACCCCGTAATAATGTTCGTTACCTACCATCAGAAATTACTGTTGATAAAACTTGGTGTTTACTGTTTTTATAATTTTATGCGGTATTCTGCAACTTATTCTGTGTGCATTACTAAAATATCGTGTGTGAAAAAACATTTAATTGCAGACTTGGTGGTAATGTATAATCTAAACTATGATAATTGTCACTTTATTTACACAAAAAGTAATAAGTTATCGCCTTCCTATTTTTTAACAAAAGTGGTAAAAATTATTTACATGTTGTTCAATAAAAGAGGATAATAAATTAACTATTTACTATTCAAACTGCAGAGGTTTACGAACCAAACTTAATACTTTATACAATAATATACTTGCTGAGTGTTTTGATATAATAATATTAACTGAAACGTGGTTAATACCTAATATTACTGATTGCGAGTTAATAGATCCCCGTTATTTAGTATATCGGTGTGACAGAGACCGGGTGGCCTGTGGTAAGTCGGATGGGGGTGGTGTTTTGGTGGCGGTGCGCCGAGGACTAAGAGCCATTCGTTGCGTAATCAGGCCACCACCAATGTCTGATCATAATATATGCTGCAATGTGCCCTCTAATATTGACTATGTTTTTTTGAGATTCGAAACATCCGTGCACCATAAATGTAGTGTAGTTTGTGGCATTTACGTTCCGCCAAACCAAAATGTTAACACATACGAATTATTATTTAATGCTTTTCATTATGAATTGACTTCTAGTGTGGTTAACGATTTTTTTATTTTCGGGGATTTTAACCTACCACACGTGGAATGGGTTTCTAATGATAAGTACGCAACTATGCGAGATCCTCTAAATAGTTTTACACCTACCTACCGACTACTTTCTAACTTTTTCTCAGTATTGAATGCCAAACAATACAATATATTTAAAAACAGTATAGATCGCATTATTGACCTCTTTATAAGTAACACTGATACTTGCAACTGTGAGCTACCACTGACTCCCTTGGTTCAAATTGATAATTACCACCCACCTTTCATAGCACATATATTTTTAGATGTATTACAAAAACCAATGATTCGTTGTGCAAAACCTAAGTATAAATTTATTGAAGTTAATTACGTTGATATTAATGGTGAAATAAATTCTATAGACTGGGCCAGTATACTGTACGGGCTCTCGTTGGAGACGGCTGTATATATTTTTTATGAGGAGATAAATAAAATTATTAGGAAACGACCTACTAAATCAAAAGAATTTCCTATATGGTTCTCACGTCCTCTTATTCATGTTTTTAAAAACAAAGAAAAAGCATGGATTAGATGGAAAAAGTATGGTAATAAATCGGATTATGAGACTTTTGCAACATTTCGTAGAAGATTCAAATTATTATGTAAAGAATGCTATAACACCTATATTAATTCAATCGAAACTGGTATGCGTAAAGATTTAAAACTGTTTTGGTCATTTGTGAAAACGCGTGAGGATAAAAATGCCATTCCCAACAATATGACATATAATAATTCTCAATCTAATGACCCGCAAGAAATATGCAACATGTTTTCAAAATACTTTGGATCTGTGTATGTGGAAAGAGATGCAGCATTGGTGGACCTAGACTCCTTGCCATGTACTAATACTAATGACATCTTTCTAAGTGATATATTCTTCTCATTAGACACTATAATCAAAACACTTAAATCCTTAGATGTTGCTAAGGGTTCAGGACCAGATGGTCTACCGCCGTTCTTTTTTAAGCACACCGCAGACTCCATAAGCGTTCCTCTCTTTCATATCTTCAACCGTAGTCTACGGGAGGGATACGTACCAAAGATCTGGAAGGCAGCAAATATTACCCCCGTCTTCAAGAGCGGATCAAAAAATATTATTTCAAATTACCGTCCGATCTCGCTTCTGTCCACCTTATCGAAGGTATTAGAAAGGTTAGTTCATAACTGTATCTATCCAAGCTTACACAATATCATTATCCCTGAACAGCATGGCTTTGTCAAAAATCGTTCGACTGTAAGTAATCTTGTTTTATATGCTATTTTTCTGTTTGACAATATGGACAAGCGGCTTCAAATCGACTCAATTTATACAGACTTTTGTAAGGCTTTCGATAAGGTGGATCACGAAATTCTCCTTCGAAAAATTGCTTATAACGGTATACGCGGAAACTTATTGCGATGGTTTTCATCATACGTCACAAACAGGACGCAAAAGGTGGTCATTAATGGATTCTCGTCCGATGAAATAAATGTATCATCCGGCGTGCCACAGGGCTCAATATTAGGGCCTCTTCTGTTCTTAATCTTTATAAACGATATATCGACTTGTTTCAAAAATTCTCATTTCTTGCTATATGCTGATGATCTAAAAATTTTTCGTAGTATAAAAATATTTGATGACTGTATTCTACTTCAAGATGACATGGATCGTTTAACTTCCTATTGTATAGAAAATAAACTAATTCTTAGCCTCCCTAAATGTAAAACTATCACCTTCACTAAAAAAGTAAAATTATTAAATTCGCATATTCTCTTTGCAACACTCCTCTTGACAACGTTTCGCTTATTAAAGACCTTGGCGTGTTCTTTGACTCTAAGCTTCATTTTGATTACCACATTAACCACATTATCAACAAAGCGTTTCAGCTTTACGGTTTTATCATGAGAACTTGTAAGCCATTTAAAAAGTCTGGCACTTATCTACTGCTCTATAAATCTCTTATAAGACCCCAATTGGAATACGCCACACAAGTTTGGAATCCCTTCTACCAAAGATATAGTGATTTACTAGAATCGGTTCAAGCTAAATATCTACGCTCTGTAAACTACAGATGTTACTGTTCTTGGTCCTCTTATGACTACCTCTTGCATAAATATTATTTAACAACTTTAAGTAATAGGCGATTACTACTTGACTGTACTTTTCTTTACAAAATTTGTCGTAACTTTTTTGATTGCTCTCAATTTGTCAACTGTATATACCTTCGTGTACCAAGTCACTCACAAAGAATACGAAACACTCACGTGCATCGTTTGTTTTTCCTTAATCTGTGCAAAACAAATGCGGGCAAGCGTGCGCCTTTGCGTCGTATAATGGAACTGTACAACAACAGCTTCTCCGATGTAGACTTATTTACCATGTCCCTACCTCAATTTAGAAAAGCTGTAAAACTTACATTAAATGATTTGTAATTTTTTTATCTTTATTACTATTTTCTTATAATTTTATAACGTTAATCTCAATTGTTTTAGTTTTTGTAATAAATGTGTAATATTTACGATTTTGCTGATAACGGCTAAGTATGCATTGTTGTCTCTAGTTTTTTTAGTTTTTTTTTTAGTTATTTTATTTTATATTTGTATTCTCTGTGCCTTATAACTTTAATTAGTACGGTAATTTTGTGGATAACGGTGTTGGTTGTGTAATTAGCTTATATATTTACATAGGATTTGAATTGTAATTTTTATTATACAACTGTTTGTTGTCCTTAATAAAAAAAAACTGTATAGCGCAGAGAGTAGCTTGAAGGAACAGGAAGCATTACTATTCCAGTACTGCGATGAACCTTGTGAAGCTAGATGGCTTGCAGGGTATGAAGACTGCAGACGATATCTGCTCGGGAGCGAATGGGTGGGGTATTCTATAACGATGATGAAGCTTGAAGTTTCCGAAGGTTGTTGGTTGCGTGTTTAGATCACGTCAGGTGGTCACCACTGTGGCCGTTGGAAGGAAAAGGGGAGATCTCCCGCCGGGCAAGGTATTCTGCCCGGGGAGCGGCCGATGCTTCAAGTGATAGTTCGAAGATGTTCTATATACTGTTTATGATTCGGAATATTGATAGAGTGATTTAGGCTTCGGTGTATTTCGCTTGTGGCGCGACGACAGCGCCGCTACACTCCATACACGACCGGACTTGCGCTTAATATAAAGTAAGCATTTGTCTTGGCGTGAAGTATCACCGCACCTTTGCAAGGGCTCCTAGGCTCCTTGCAGCCGCTTTGGCCTTGGACTAAATGAACCGTCCAAAGATATCTCAACCCCCAGCAACTGGTGGCGGTCCGTGTGTTCCCGTGATACATTTCGGAAAGAAGTAGCCAAGGTAAGCTGGCTCCTTTTTGCAGTGAAGAGACATGCTTGTATTTTGGAGGCGTTGAATTTCACAAGATTAGCATTGCCCCATTCAGAGACTGCCTGTAGTATGAGATTCAAACATTCTACCATAGCTTCTTTGTCGGATTGGATTTGATACCGACTGGCACGAGGACCTGGTTAGTATCTCTCCACAACTCTGCTGTCGTCAGCGTACCCATAGATATCGGGCATAAGCAAATCATTTATATGCAGCAGGAAGAGCGTTGCGGAGAAAACGGACCCCTGAGGAACACTAGCGTTAGTCGTCGCTGGATCGGATAAGCAGCCATCGACGACGACCCGGAGAGAACGTTCACTCAGAAAGTATTTTACCCAGTCAATCAGATCAGGGATAAGCTGTACGCTGGAAGCTTATCCAGAAGGCTAGCGTGCCATACTCTGTAAAGGGCTTTTGAGACACCAAGGGAAATGGCAAGTGCTTCTCCACTGTTCTAGAGTACCTCGCCCCATACGTGTGTTGCATACGCTAGAAGGAAAGTTGACTGGTACGGCAAAACCCGTATTGGCGGTCACTAAGGAGATCATTCTGTTCTGGGTATACCGTTAAACGTGTATTCAATATACGCTACATAATCTTTCAGAGTATGGAGGTAATTAAGATTGGACGATAATTGGCAGGCATGGCTGCCTTTTTTGGCACAGGCTGCATGTTGGCCAGCTTAAAATAAAATCCGTAAAAGTAGTTTTAATCATGAAATAAGGATGTGTTCTTCTACAACACCACTTAAATTATACACTTCATATATACATATTGACATACACTTTGACGTACATATATTTTCTTTTTTAAGATCACTAAAGCACGTGTGAATACCTCACCACGCTACGTAACGAGTTGACTGACGGAGAACGCCGACTGGCATTAAGTCTTCTTAGTGTTATCTTAGTTGTAAATTGTTATAATAAGAATTATTAAAGTAAATAAATTCATACTTTGTTAGTTGCACAAGTAAGACGATTCTAACACCCCATATGTTAAATCACATCAAGCCATTTAGACTAAAAAGCGTGGGTGAGAAATATACATTGTACGAACGAGATCTGTGCTGAGGATCCGCTCAGTACTTTTTAATGAACATATTTTACTATATACTAGCGACGCGCGCCTGCTTTGTCTGGATAAGACCTATTCATTTGGCGTTATTTACATTTAAGACTAACAGAGACTATTTATTTTATAAACTATTTATTTTATACGTGGTAGAGCCATGCCACAGTTATATTAGTAGTATAGTTGTAGCACGAATGGGTCGGCTCGACCAGGGAAGGACCACGCTCTCACAGAATACCAGCGTGAAATAGTAGCTTAATGCTGCTGTATTTCGTATGGTGAGTGTAGAGAACCGGAGACCCTTTTTACTGGAAACGAGGCATTCCATCTTAGTCCTCACGGGTGACAACGCAACTGCATTTTGATTCGTAATCGAGGATAGATGTAGATGTCTATGGGCCACAGTAACCACTTACCATCAGGTGGACTGTGTGCTGGTTTGTCACCCTATCCTATAAAAAAAATTCGTTTTACAGTAAGTTCTCTTGTAATTAAAGTTTTTCGGATCTTATAGCCAAGTTTCCTTCCGGCGTTGATCTATTAGCTGTTCGTAAAGTTTCATCACAATCAGTCCAGCCATTTCGAATATTACCTATCTGGGACAGACAGACAGAAAAAGAATTTAAGAATGGTTAGTAGCATTCAAATAACCCCTGAGATAAATAGAAGCCAATGATACACATAGATATATTAGAATTTTTACATATATAGTATTTGTAGTACAAATAATATTTGGAACATGCAGTAAATAGATGATGTTACCGGGGTTCTAGGGATACCGATTATAATCTTAAATTATGTTTACTCTGAATTGAATCGTGTAAACTCTTTCATTGTTTTTTTTTCCTTAATACTGTAACATTCTAGTTAGGGTATAAAAGCAGAAATGCGGTGCACGGCGACAACGCTGCTACTGCTGTGGCTAGTAACCCTGCGTAGCGCACAGGCCGGCGCGTGCGACAGCCTTCTCGCCAACTACGTCAATAGTGAGTTGTCTAGCTATACAGGAAATGAAGGTGTGGTCTCAAATTGTACTCAGAATTTTTATAGCATTAAAGCGTGTAGCATTAAACAGTACAATCTATCTGACGGTAAATGGCCTGCATCTTTTAGACACCTGCAAAGTGGTTCAAAACAGAAGGCTGTAGGAATGTTGTCGTCTATGAGAACTATGACGAGATGCCTCATGAGACTCACAAACTGTTACTAGACGAGTTCTCTATACCCTTCAGAGTTCGTTTCAATGTAAGTTGATAGCCAAGTCAAACTAATCGGAGGACTGGCAACAGCGTCAATGTTTGCCGATTTGCCCAACCAGTGGAAAGATCATACCAAATTATGTCAAGCCTAGAAGTATATTTATTCATATTATGTCCATATTCAGAAGTTTATAAAAATTAATTCGTGTTAGAAGGTAATTGAGCAAACCATTAACATATGCACGTAGTATGTAATAAATTGTGTTCATGATCATTATCATTACAGCCCCTCACAAGTCACATAGGCGGTCCCATAATGAATTGGCCTAACTATGAACCAATGAAGTAAATGAAACGAAACCAATTTTATTTTTCAATATAATCACCATGAATACAAACACACTTCTTATATCTGTGAATCAATATCTCTAAACCTTTATAAAAATAATCACATTTTATACTGACTGCAACTGACTGAAGACGGCCGCCTGCAACTCTTCATCGCTTGAAATTTTTTTTCCTCTTAAGTCCCGCTTTAAATTTGGAAATAAATAATAGTCGGACGGGGCCATGTCTGGACTGTAAGGTGGATGTTGAACTTCTGTGAACCCGCATTGACGAACTGCATCCTTCGAAACACCAGCGGTATGAACAGGGGCGTTGTCATAGAGCAACAGGACACCTTTAGACAGCTTGCCTCTTCGTTCTTCTCGTAATTTATATATTAAAGAAGCATAATATTCGCCGTTCACGACTGTATTACGTTCTTTAAAATCCACCATCAAAATTCCTTGAAAATCCCAAAACATTGTGCACATCAGTTTTTTAGTCGATTGTTGCACCTTTGCCTTTCTAGGGGGCTTTTCACCCTTATAACGCCATTCCATTGACTCGCGCTTGCTTTGTGGATCATAATACAAGATCATAGTTTCATCACCAGTCACCAGCCGCTCGATCACAGTCTTTGGGTTTTTTCCACAAAGATCCAAAAACTCCGAAGCGCAGCGCACTCTTTCCTGTCTCTGTACCGCTGAAAGAAGTTTCGGTACCCATCTTGCACTCACTTTTTTCATGTGAAGATGTTCATGGATCGCGTGATGAACGGTACTCTTAGAGAGCCCAAGTCTTGCTGCAATTTCTCTAATCTTCAAACGGCGGTCACTCAGAACCTCCTCTTCGATAAGAGCAATCGTTTCGGGAGTGAGCACTTCCACAGGTCGACCGTCGTGGCCAAAGTCTTCGACGGTTTCTCTCCCGAGGCGAGACTCTTTCACCCAATTTTTCACTGTGCTATAGGAGGGGACAGACTCCTTATATACGCCATCCAATCGTTCTTTTATTTGGGCAGGGGATAAACCTTCTTTAAACAGAAACTTTATGACACTTCGATACTCAGTTTTCGACATTTTGAAAAAATACGCGACTCTCGTTATTCAAATGCCTGTTAAACTAAGACTAAGCATTTCATGTCGATGCATGTTTCTTATATTAAGTGCACGATAAACGTACTATTTAATGCAACACAACATGTAGCGACATGTCGCGTTGAACTATATCAGGCCAGTTCATTATGGGACCGCCTGGTATATACATAGGCCTTCCCCACGGAACACCACAAAGCACGGTATCGAGCCACCTACATCAATCGACTTCCTGCATGTGTTACCAGGTCATCACTCCATCTAGTGGGGGTTGCCCTACACTACGCCTACCGGTACGCGACTGCCACTCGAGAACTATTTCTCCCCATCAGTTGTCGGTTCTTCGAGCTATATGGCCGGCCCATTGGCACTTCAACTTACTAATCCGTTGGGCTATGTCGTGTCGTTACTTTGGTTCTATGCGAATATCCTCATTTCTAAGTTTATCACTCAGAGAAACCTCGAGCATAGCAATCTCCATATAGCTTGCTTAGCAATCTTGAGCGTCCTCATATGGCAAGCAGTGAAGGACCAGTTTCAGATCCATAAGTCATCACTGGCAACACGCACTGGTTGTACAATCTAGTTTTCGGATTTTGAGGTATACCTGACGAGAAGATGAGTCGTACTTTCCCGAACGCTGCCCAGCCGAGTTGAATCTCTCCGTTACTTCTTCCGATGACAGTGTGCGGACGATAAGACAAGTTCTTTGTTTTGTAAACCGCTTACGTTGTTTTCAACAAACCAACACTGATTTTCTTTAATGGGACTAAGAAAAAGCTGTCATTATTTATATCCACACTTTGTCAATGTGATTTAAAGCTTATAGATACGAGTCTTTATTTCGTATTTGGCTAAAAACAGTACTTAACTGTCGTAAATGAAAATACAACTGAATTTCGGTCTTGTAGTAGGTATATATAGAAGTCTTAGTTTATTAAATTATTTTATCGCGGTTTACACAAAGAACCATTGGGAACCGATATAAATGTAAATGCAGGCAGCTTTCCCGCGCTGGAGGTGATGGTGCGGGGCGAAGCACACGAGGTGCGCATACAAAGCGCAACGGATGCGGGGCGGGCGGGGCGCGCCCTCGCCGCGCTGCTGGCCGCCGCCGCGCGCCGCCTGCGCTACGGACGCGTGCGCCTGCTGCCGCCCCCGCCCCCGCGCATGCCGCCGCGTACCCACCCCCTCCAGCACATGCACAACGCCTCCACAACCCCAGCTGGGTGAGACCGTGCCCCTCGATCCACTTACAAAGACTTCTATGATGATTTCTTATATTTACGCGAACACTACACATGATTAAAACTACTTTTACGGATTTTATCGCGTTTATTTTTACTTTTTATTTTTAATTCCCGACGTTTCGGGCGCTTTCCAGCACCCATGGTCACGGGGGACTGAGATGACTGACGTCCCGATGTCATTGTTAAACCCGGAGTACCTTCAGCTTTTTTAATTATTGTTTATGGTCCGATCTATGCAAAATGAACTAACTCTGTCTTGAGGTCTTGCAGTGGTATGCTTGGGTTTAGTTTTAATTTTATTGATTATAGGATCCCAAGCAGGTGGTAGTACCCAGCCTCCTTCTCTATTGAAATTAGGATGTTTTTTTAATTTCAATAGCCTCACGTATCATCCTTGGTAGGAATCGGTGTTCTTTCGCGAGGATTTGTGGTCTATCAAATCTGATGTAATGGTTGGGGCCGTCTAGGATATGATCACAAACTGCAGACTTCCCGGAACGTTGATGCTTCACATCAGCATCACATCAGTTCTGATGTGAAGCATCAACGTTCCGGGAAGTCTCACATCAGTTCTGATGTGAAGCATCAACGTTCCGGGAAGTCTGCAGTTTGTGATCATATCCTAGACGGCCCCAACCATTACATCAGATTTGATAGACCACAAATCCTCGCGAAAGAACACCGATTCCTACCAAGGATGATACGTGAGGCTATTGAAATTAAAAAACATCCTAATTTCAATAGAGAAGGAGGCTGGGTACTACCACCTGCTTGGGATCCTATAATCAATAAAATTAAAACTAAACCCAAGCATACCACTGCAAGACCTCAAGACAGAGTTAGTTCATTTTGCATAGATCGGACCATAAACAATAATTAAAAAAGCTGAAGGTACTCCGGGTTTAACAATGACATCGGGACGTCAGTCATCTCAGTCCCCCGTGACCTGGGTGGGTGCTGAAAAGCGCCCGAAACGTCGGGAATTAAAAATAAAAAGTAAAAATAAACGCGATAAAATCCGTAAAAGTAGTTTTAATCAAAGACTTCTATGTATACTAGAAGACTGGCAGTTCAGAACAAAAATGGTGTCACGGCTGAGTATCGCGCTAGCGTGGCAGCTGGCACGGTAAATGTGCCACGCAGTTGTGTTTTCATTTAAGACACTACTGTTTTGGGCAAATACGAATAAAGGTACTTATCCGTAATAAATATTATTACGTTGACAAAGTGCGCACAAAAATAGACAGCGTTTTCTTAGTCATATTAAACAAAATCAGTGTTAGATTTTGGAAAACAACGTTCGCGTTAAACAAATCAAAGAACTGGTGTGCTCGCCTGCTTGCTATCATTTAAAGGACTTGCGGAGAATTGACCGTGACTTAGTGCGCAATACATTCGGGACGCAGAGCCATCTAGTAGTTTACGTATGAGAGTAGTTACGATGTACCAGTTCTGGCTCACTTGTAGAGAGGTTGTACCAGTTCTGGCGCACTGAGTCAGAAGTTGTACAAGTACGACGTTCGTCGATTCACGATCCTAAAAAAAAAAAAAAAAAAAATCTGCGGTCCATTTTTGCGTAGGATGTACGGTTCCGGAGATGTGCAGATCAATTAACTCTTATCTAATTGATATCCGCTTCGAGCCTCAACCGTCATTAGCGCTCCATTGTCCTTATCTACTTATCTATTGTTGATTGACTACCGTCATTATCTATTATTCGTCGGCGTGTGGGTCGGCTTATGCTATTGTATTATACTCCTTTGTTCCTATCTACACTAATCTGACTCATTAATAAAACACATTACCCAATTTTGTTAAAAGTTTTATTTATAAAATACAAAATCTTATTACTTATTATCTATAAAATAGGAGCGAAACATCTCATCCACTAAAATATCGTTGTACAATGTGTTCCCTGTAAATATACTCGTAAAACTATGCATTGAACATCCCTGAAACTTATATAGCAAATACATTAAGCAATATTCGCCACAAACTGAAGTCCACTCATTCTGAATCCTATCAACATTCCAGTTCCATCTTTTACAATTTCTTTTAAAAAACTCTAGATGATATCGTACAGGTGCCCGTCCGAATGAATCAAAATATTGACCGACGTCATTCGTATCGATATATAAAGCTACCCAATGTGACCCTGGTTTATCATCTGTATCCAAATTGCATATTATATACGTTGGTACGTGGGTGTACATGGGTAGTTTATTGGCAGCATAAACATTATTTTCTAGAGTGGGGTGAATCTTTTTCAGATGTTGTTGTACATCTAGTGTATCCATAATATTACTGCTATTAGTAGATTATTACAGTACCAATCTACTCAATGACTAATATAGGAGTGATCAATTATAGTGATTTCTAAATATTAAATTGCATTCTTTGTGTTATACAAATCGTATTTGAGTCACCAATACACTGAACAAGACACGACAGGAAGGACGTAGGAATGTAGAGATAAGCAACAGAATGTAAGGTAAGCTTGTTGACGCATAAAGATACTATCAATTCTACTGCAGAAATTCTTTAGATTAGAATTATTACTCACTGGTACTATATAAGACCAAGCAACTGCAGTCATGGAGTTAGTGTATGGTCGTTTGACCGCAGTGGATCTATCAATACTACGTTTGTGTTACTTCAACGCATCAAAGGCCATGGATGTAAGTGTTTATTCTATTGACAAACTTACTTTTCTTTCTGTTATTTTCTTACGTGTGTATGATTTAGTGTTAACAAATTATATTTAAATATTATGTGTGTGTATATGGTTAAGCCGTGGTAGCTCAGATGGTTAGCGCAAAATGTAAAATTCACAGTACGCGACCCGGGTTCGATCCCCGCCGGCACCAATTAAATTGTTAATTACAATTTTAAGTGCTGATTTACCACGTGCTCAGCGTAGCCCTAAAACCCTCTCAGAAATGAGAGGAGGCCTATGTTCAGCAGTGGACTTTAATAGGTTGTAACTTTAGCTTTTTTAACTTTTATGATTAAGTGTTAACAAATTGATATTAACATGATAACTGTGTTGTTGCAGAAATCATTGAGCTTCGATGAAAATACCTATAAACAGTATTACTACTCGCCACTCTCCCCTCAAGAAGAGAGTGATGACATCGTCATTAATAATAACACATGCGATGGTGGAAAAAGAAAATCGCAATCGATTGATCATTTTTTTGAAGCTGAATCAAAAATAAAAAAGAGGAAGCTGTTATCATCAACCGTAGCACGAGCCGCTAGAGATGGTGTATCATACATTTCTACTAATTCTGACGACGGAGACCAAGCGACGCATCTCATCAAAATTGAAATGTACGATATGAAGAAGCTATCCAAGATTCCAACTACTGATCATTGGAAACATGCTTCCACGAGGATTAAATATTACGTAAAGACTAATAAGGATAGCATCTACGACAACACAAACGCCCTCGTATACAATATTACAAAGACAATAGCAGAAAGTGAAAAAGTTAAAAAATACTTTTTTAACAATGACAGTCATTAGCTGATCATTAGTGAATGTGATTCTGTTTACTTAAATTACAGGAAGACAAGAGCAGAAGAAAGAGATGAGTGTGGCATACGTGTACAGAACACATCATTGAAGAACAAAACTACAACACTGAGTGGAGATGAAAACGAGAAGAATATGCAGTACTCAAGAGCTGAATATCCATTCTTCAGTTCAAAATCTAGCCGGTTGCTCAGTTTCGAAAACTGGCCTCTCGTTATGCGACAGAAACCTGAAGATCTTGCAGAAGCCGGTTTCTTTTATACTGGCCATGCAGACAGGACCAAGTGTTTCCATTGTGGTGGTGGCTTAAAAGATTGGGAAGATGATGATGATCCTTGGCAGCAGCATGTTCAGTGGTTTAGTCAGTGTGCTTATGTAAAATTTAAACTCGAACAGAGTTTTGTATTACATTAAATAGAATATTTATAAAGAAATAAAAAAATAATATATTGCATACAATTTGTTTTATTTAATTTTATAATGTTTCACATAGTTACATACACACAAAATGCATTACACATAACTCATAAAATCTATCACACAACACATATTATAACCTTAACTACTATAGTCTACAGTAACATTTCTGTTTTTATCTATCTCAATAATATTATCAAACTCAGCATAAACTATACAGTTAATTGTTTGTATTAGTGAGGATTCAAATCGTACTTCTAATCTTACACTACCATGCTTTACGAGAATCCAATGAGCTGATGAGTTGGCTGATAAATCAGGAGTTAAGTCAAATGCTAATAGACAGTAACCTTTGGCATACTGTTCACAAGAGATTCCATTTCCTTCATTAAGAAAGTGAATACCAGTTCCCGAGAATAGAGTATGATATGCTGATGTAAATATGCTATTATTAAAAGATGGTTGCAAAGCTTTTGAAGGTATTTGTTGACCATCAATATATAAGCTGAAAGAATTAATACCATAGTTTTCAAAGTTAAATGGATTTTTAGTAAGGGAACCATTAAATGCAGAATTGTTCACAAATCCAATTATACATCTTTTGGGTACCTGCCCTAAAAATATATTATCAAGAGTTTTTCCTTGAACACCCGATGGAATTGTTAAAACTTTTACTTCAGCTCGAGTAATAGGATATTTAGCAGTGGTAGAAGCTAAAACTTTTTGATGTGCGAGTAATACACTTGGATTAATTCGTGCTCGTCGAATAATAAGAGTTGCATCCGTAATGCAAACTTTAAACTTTACATCGTTTGACCCAGCAATTAAATTAAAGCTCTCTCTAGATCGAACCAATTTAACACTCATTTCAACACCATTAATTAAAAATTTATCTTGGTTGAAAATGTCACCGTGAAGATGACCAATCATTTCTATTTCCTTACTTTCACTAATCAATTCCTGTCTTTTAACAAATCCTATGTTTTTACCATCCGTAGAATCCATTTTTCCTGCTGTATCATCATACCAAAGACTACAAGTAAGATGAGATTGTTTAGCAGCGGGAGCATAGTTTAAAAGGGTTTCCATGTATGCTCGATATGCATAGGTATTATTAGGTGGTGATACAAGTTTTTGGTTTAAATAAACATCAAGTTGACTAAAAAGTGAATGCAGCCAATTATTTACAGGTGCTACTATTGTAGTAGATATCAAGTTAGTTGAATCTTGATTTAATACTTTTGCCTTTATGTGGAGTAATGTATGAGACAAATCTATGTAGTCATCGCCTGTCCCAGGAACTTGAAACTCGATAGGTCCATCATCACCAAGAGATAAAATTGGTTTATAATGAATCCACAATCCATTTTCAATGCTAGTTTGTGTAGACGGTAGTGCAAACAAATCCAATTCTGACTTAACGCACTCGCAAGAATGATTATGAAGGAAAGACATATTTAATTTGAAAATATATCTTTGTTATTTTTTGGTTTTAGACCAAGTTTTTTCGCAGCTTTCACTTTAGCAGTTAATGGTGGAATGAACGAGGTCAATCGTTTTCTTTTAGTTTTATACCCAGATCCTGTCATGTTAAATTGATCAATTTTCTCATCAGCCTTTCGTTTTAAATTCGTACTAACTTGCTTTAGACGATCTTTTATTGAGGCTTCCATAGGACGCGCTTGAACCATATCCGATAAAAGTCCTACTCCAGCGCTTAATGCCTCCTTACCAATCACTCGAGCACCACTTGAAAGTAAAGGTAAAACTGATCTAAATAACCCCCCTAAGAAGCTCCCAATACCATGACCGCGTTGGTATGGTGCACCCTTATAAATTACTCCAACTCCTGACCCAGCTTGATGTGTATAATAATTTTCATATGGACATTTATGATGATCACGAAGGGAATTCATTATTATAATTTTCGGAAATGTAGTTTAATACACACGGTTCCAAACTGGAATGGTATTTTTTGTCCTGTGCTCGATCTTATAACTATTTCCAGCGTATCGAACTCTCTTCGCATAACAGGTAAGTAGTGAGGTTGAGAGAAAACGTGCATTTTATTTGCACCATAAATGTATTTTGTAGGATCTAATGAAATGACTCTTAGTAAAGGAGTCATAACATCACCCACAATCTGAGGATCGATAATGTCACAATATAGAAAGAGTTGAGATGGTAACCCTAAGTGTAAATTAGCACGACACTTTCCAAAATTTCTCTCTAGGAGATTTTTATTTGGTTCATAACCTAGTTGTAAACTTAATTTGGGTGATAATGTTACGGATGTTATATTTTTATCCAAAACAGAAATAGACACAAATTTTGTTATTTCATCATAGCGAAATTTCAAGTTCTCTCCGATACCATTTAACACTCTTAAAATATGCTCAACGTTATCATAGTTGGTAGCTGGAATATGTTTTTTGTAGTACACTGTGGATGGTTTATCTTCATTAGGCATTAACATAGATTTTGTAATGTATATAACATTTTCATGATCTTGAACAGTAAACATGGTACATGGATATTGAAACTCGACAACTCCAACCGACCATTCACCTTCTAATTTAATAGCTTTCGGTAATTTCGTTGAAAAATTTGTGGTCTTGTTATCAGGAAAATATTCCATTGAACTATTGCTGAGCAAAGTTAAATAAAAACTTTCTTTATTCATATTTCTTTTAAACTAGAAGCTAAAATCCAACTGTTAAATTTATCTGGATAACCTTTCCACTTCACTAATACTTCTTTTCTGTTACCTGAGTAACGAGTGTCAATTATTTTATCTATTTTATATTGTGAGGTGGGGTTGTAAGTGATTTTCTGTAATTCTCTTTCATAAAAAGTACCAACTATTGGTTCATTTTGTAAATCTGTTATTGTATAAACAACCCATGGAGATCTATCAATTATTGAAGATATAATAAATATTTCATCACTCCAATTTGATTCATATCCTTTTTGGAAAGCATGTTTATATTTAGTTATTCGAACATAATCACCCACATTGAAATTTGGTTTAGGATTTTCTAAAGAAAGTTTGTTTGACCGTCTATCATAAAGATTAGTCCAAACTGTCATAATATTGTTGGAATTTACATCACATGGGCACATCTTAATACTAGAGTGAAAGCTGTGATTGTAAGAGTATATTAAATCTTGTAAAACATCTATATATCTATAAGTATTATTATGAGTGAAATAACGCCACATTTTCAGTTTTAGTGTTCTTTGAAATCGTTCAACAATACTGGCCTTAATGTCAGGATTGTTAGTGGTATAGTAATTAATCTTTTTGGATTTAAAGTATTTTTGTACATCTTTTGAAACAAATTCTGTACCTTTATCAGATTGTATGTGAGTAGGTGTTAAATTACTTTCAGTAAATATACTTTCAAAACATTCTTTAGTTGTTTCTGAGTTTTTCTTTTTCATTGGTCTTGCAAAAGCATATTTACTAAATACATCAATAACACAAAGTATATACTTGAAACCATCATTATATTGAGAATAAGTTCGCATATCACTTAAATCAGCTTGCCACAGTTCATTAATATTTGATAGAATGTACCTATTACGCGGGAATTTTTTTCGAATGGGTTTATGTAATGTGTATGTTTCTTGTGATTTTAACCATTCCTTTACTTGCTTTTTATTCATTTTACCCTTCATGGCTTTTGATAATTTATCAATACTACCAAAACCAGCGGGATTAGATGGATCATAATAAATCCTGTTAATTTCTTCTAGTACGGGGTCCATTTTTCCCACTCAAGCCTTTTACGTATTTTAGTTGTAGACTTTTTATCTCTACTGCTCGGTGTAGAAAACTCTTGAAATTCAATCTCAGAGGGTTTGTTCAGATCTTTTGCTTGAAGTTGGTTAATAAACTCACATCTCTTTGGATTTCCAATATAAGTAAGTGGTACTTTAATATCTTTTAATGCTTCAGCAAATCTATCCCAACCTACTGGATCACTTCTTTTTAAGGGTCTTAGTGAATCATTTATTAAATCAACAATATTACTTCCAGGAATTTTTTCATTATCAATTGTGACTGTACCTTCATTATCCCAATGTATTTTACCTCTACTTGTTTCAACTAAGTTTAATAATAACTGTCCTTTTTTATTATAAGTTTTTGGTATTAAACTGAGTATTTGAGCTGGTGTGTAAAGTGGATTTTCAACATTTTCTTTACTTTTGATGGATCGATTCTCCTCCAACAAAGATTCAGCATCAACTGAAGTTTTTAGATCTCTATCTTTATTTTTAAAACCAATTTTAGACTCGTTTGAATCTTCATTAGATGTATCAGAATAAATTGGTAATCTGAGTGGTTGACGATCCTCTTCGGTAAAATGAAGGTATCTTTGCAGTGTTTGTAAATATAACATCCATTTCTTTCGGTCTTCCGTCTTACTATTCATAATATTTTGCATTTCGATATCTAATCGAGATAAACTACTACTCGTATTAACCTTATTTTCTTGTTTTAATTTTTCAATCAATCCAGGTTCGATAAGTATCATTTTCTTTGCATTTTCCATGTTAACTGGCTAGTCCACTCACTAATCCACTCAATATTGCACCTAATATTATTGGTAAGAAAGCCCCTCCTTTTTGTATAATTATATTTTTTCTTAGTTTATGTTTACACTTACGCACTAGTTGACGGAGTATATTTTTGTGTTTATTCAATTTTTGTTTATCTTGATCTTTAAGAGGTACTTTTCCTTGTAAAACGTTATGAATACACTCACAAATACAGTTAATTTCTTCTTCATCACACGTTTTAAGTAATGCTCTTTGATATTTTGGTTTAAGCGTATGCAAAGCGTTTAGCAAATGTTTATGCGTTGTGAGTCGACGATGCATCATTTAGCAATGATTTGAAATGTTTGATTCTTGGTGTATTTAAACTCTTTTGTGGGGACGTAGACTGTGCAGAAACCATTAAATGGGAAGACATTTGTCTTGATACGACAAAAATCATTGGTATTCTGTTTTAAATCTACCATTTAATATCCATGCGCCTCTAGAGTTGCATCCCTGTAGGCATCTTCAATAAATTTTGGGTTATCTGGTGACACTTGTCGTGCTAAATATCTTATTTGAGTTTTATCTCGAGGGTTTTTAAAATATATTATATAACTTGAGTTTAAGGATATGTCTCTTTGCCCTTTACCCTGATGAAATAAATTTTGTGTTAAATAAAATACACTAAGATTCCTGTGATGACTACCTTTTGTAAATATATCCACAATTCTTCCATCGGACTCTCTCATTAGATCATCAATAATAACAAGATGTGGGTTTTCACCGTCAAACATATTAACATTTGGAATTCCTTGATGGTAGTTAACATTTGGTAAATTATATAAAGGTTGCATTTCATCAAAGCACCATGTGATCTGATTAAAATCACAATTACATATTTTTGTAACTGATTTTATGAAATTTGTTACAAAATTTGACTTCCCACATCCACTTGGCCCCGCCACAATAGCAGTAAACGGATGGATAAAGTGAAACATTATACACGTCTAAAGTTCTAAGCGGTGAAATAAAAAATGAAAGTGTTGGTGTTAACAATTAATATATATTGCAAACATTATATAAAACAGAATGATCTGTATACTATTTCTAACACAATTAGTACATCATAATTTTACAATCAACTCAATCTCAAATAAATGCACACACACACACACACACGCAAATATAAACAACAATTAACTTAAATTATTTACAATAAAACAACGATTAAATATGTAATAAACTCTACGTCATATTATACTATTATCATTATTTTACAATCAATACAAATTTTATTTACATGCAGACATAAAATTAAAAACTATCGACACTTACATAACGCAGTTTATAATGACCCCAAGCTAATGTTTCAATGTTATTATCTAAAATATGCCTATTTGTGTCATTATATGTTAAACCAATCTTATTTAATTTTTGTGTAAAAATTGTGTGTTTAATTGATTTAAATCTAAGCATACTATAATATTGCACTTTTTTATTAAATAGAGAAGACTTATAATTATCCATGGTCATCTTTTTAGTGATACATTTATTTACGCCTTTTGCCTTGGCTATAGTCTTATTCTCTAAGTTAAAAGCGTACATTTTGGATCGTAAGCCCACAAATTCTTTCATGATTTTACCATTATTTTCATCTTTAAAAAAACCTAATTTCTTTTTATTTAATTTTGGATATTCAAAAATATTATTTGCATCATAAGCTGAGGTATCAAAATATGATGAAAGGTCAGGTTTTATATCAGAGTAAAAATCATCTGTAAATATATGATATATTAAACTATCCGTATCTGTATACAATAATTTGATTTTACTAAACTTTTTAACCATATAGTTATAATGAAAATCATACATTAATGTTTTTGAAATATCTAAAATGCAAAACCCTAAATAAATTGGTTTGTTATATATTAACTTTGTTTTTCGCAACTGAACCGTGCAACTAGGTTTTCCGAAAATACTGAAAGACTATGAAATTGTGGTTTAGCGATTAGATCTTGAGCACCTAAAGCTTTGCCCTGGTTCTCCCAGTGTGTAACTAATTTTATGTTAACCCTTTTTTCAATATTCTCCATAGTCTTTCCGAAGACTGAATTATTCATTAATTTATAAAAATCTTTTTCGAAATCTGATTTTGCTAACGTTCTTAATTTTGTGTTTAGATCTATGTACATCTTCAACCAGCGAGACTGTTTAAATTTTAAAACTCTATGAATTTTAGTTAATTTAACCCCCATTTCTATGCACTGCTTTAAATTTCTGTAATGAATTACATATTTATCTTTATTATTTAAATTTGGGACTAGTTTATTTTCATTAATATTGTCTGCACAAATGTTTTCGGGGCATAAAGGAAAGTCCGAATGTAAATCATGAAGTTCATCTGGATATTCCAAATCAACTTCTAAAATAAAACCGAAGTTCGATGTCTCAGATACATTAAATTCTGTATTCGGATTTACCCATTCGAATCCACCAGTAGGAAGACATTGAGACATAGCCCAACCATATAAATTGTTGGCATCAAAATATGTGATATATGAATTTGGTTTCCCTGCATCATAATCCCCCATATATTTGTTATTAGCTCTAGCATAACGATTACTACATTGAGATACACCACCCCTGATACCTGATCTAATAAATGCAATTTTCTCATAATCTGTTAAAAGTTCTAATTCTATTTTTGTATATTTTAACATTGCTTCCCAACTTAAACCGGGTGCTGTGTAATAATAGGCAGGGTCTAAATCATAAGTATTAATACATAACTTTCTAAAGTTTTCAAATACATCGGTTAAAAGTAAAACGTCTGTTTTTAAATACAGGTTTGAATAATCTAGCATATTACAACACCCAAAGTGTTTCCAAACATCTTTAGCATGATTGTAATCATCATTTGAAATATGGGAATCTGTGAGCGAGCTATAAAAAAATTTTTGTTCGGGGAGCGATGTTAGGCTTAAACTATCATAATTAGTCATAAGTTCATATGGATAAACGCCTTTCCGTTTTAAACGAAAGAAATCTTCATCATTAGGATAATTTCTACGTAATTCTTGAAATTGATCATTACTGAGATTTTTGGCCAATTCTTCTAATTTACATGATAAAAACTTAAATGAATCTATGAATCTTAATATAATTTCGTGGTTATTCATTTTTAATTTTTTGGAAAAGGATATATATTTTTCTTTATTTTGAGGGATAACTTCGACTTCACCATCACAAAAGTTTAACGCGTGAACAATAAAATGAGCATCATAGTGACTAAGGTTGTGTAAAAATATTGGTATATAACGAGGTTTTCTGAACTTCGAGCTACATGATTCGTGAGCAACACCTATAAAACTACCGGTGTACCAATCAAAATCATAAAAATGTTCTGCTAACTCTGTTTCACAAATATGACAAATGGTTGCATTTGAAATTTGGTTTTTGTCTTCATTTGTTAGCGGAAGTGGAGGATATTTTTGAAGTCTATTTATTTCTTTGAGATTGTTAGATAAACTTTCCATAAACACTTGTGCACAGTTGGGTCCGCAATACGTTACATATTTTGATAATTTATCATCATATGAACATTTAATATAATAACCAAAACTATGTACTTCATGTTTCTGAATATTGTGTGTGAAAGGTTTGGAAGGATCGTTAGAACATGATTCTATTGGTTTTAAAAATGCTTCAAAATCAGCATAAACTACGAATGGTATCTTCAACTTTTTTTCATAACTATCAAATTTAATTTTATCATTTGAAATAGGTTGACCAAACCAATTCTTTTTTTTAAAAGTTTCACTGTGTAAATTTATAAGGATGAGCAGGGAAAAAAACTCCTTGATTGAATTGCGGTCTCGTTTATTCCGCTATCCATGCACGACTGCCAGAAATATCTAGAACACTGTTCCTCTCATACATATAATAATAGATGCCCTCTAGTAGCAACAAGTTAAACTAGGTACTTACATTACAGTTGTCAGTAAGCGCCATCTGTTCGAAACTAGTGGGACCACAAGAAAGAGCCACCTGGTTCGTACAGATGTGTAATAAGGAAATATGTTGTTAGTAGTTGGTTTCAGCTTCCAACAGATGGAACCACTAACTACTAACATTCTGCCAGCCAGCATAAATCTAACTCAAGTAAGCTGATACATTATTTATGTTATGAACAAGCTAAATGGCAGCATGTTAGGCTAAGAAGTAAACTAACTTTAACCCATTAGAGGCCAAACTCAAAACTATAAATAGCAATCGCGGACTTGAACCGCGAATCAAACAGAGCAGAAATAAATAAGGAAAAGAAACCAGATAGGTAAACGTTTGCCAAAGCTACATTATTGATTAAATTTAACAAAAATGTAATGCGACTGCTAATGGGTTAAGCTTAGATTGGACAGAACAAACCAATAAAAAAATACAGAAATCTAAAACGCTAGGTAGTTAGGCTAATTAATTTACTTAACATCCAATTCAACTTAAGTTAAATGCCTATCTGAAGTACAAGGTATCTTTTTATTAACATTATAGTTAATCTATATTAATTGGTAGTGGACATAGATGAACATATGATCTTTTTATTTCGCCTTTGGAAGTTAACACTGTCGCGACTCTAGCCACACTATCACGTCCGTCATGGGTTTGTATGATTCGTCCCAGCTTCCACTGGCAGGGAGGGAGACGGTCATCCTTCACCACCACCATCGTGCCCACGGAGAGAGCTGGGCCCTTCGAGCTTCGCCACTTGGTACGTTGTTGTAGGATCCCGATGTAGTCGCGAGACCATCTTCGCCAGAAGTCCTGTTGAAGCTGCTGTAGCTGCTGGAACAGCGTGAGCCTGTGGGCGGGAACATCCTTGTACTCATAGTCGGGAACGGTGGTTATAGCCCTACCTATCAAGAAGTGAGCTGGTGTTAATGCGGAAAAGTCATTAATATCTGTATTAGACAAGGGACACAATGGTCGTGAATTTAAAATTCCTTCCACCTGTATAAGTACTGTTACAAATTCTTCATAAGTCAGAAGTGCTGCAGCTAAAACTCTTTTTAGAAAATATTTACAACTTTTTACAGCAGCTTCGTATATTCCGCCCATGTGCGGTGTGTAGACCGGTAAAAAGCTCCATTTGATGCCGTCGTTACTAAGTGAGGTCATAATTTCGTCTGAACTGTCCCTTAAAAATTGGTAGATTTCATTTATCTGGTTGCTAGCGCCCTGGAATGTGGTACCATTGTCACTCACCATTTGCTGTGGTTTACCTCTACGGGAGACGAACCTTCGGAAGGCAGCTAAAAACGACTGGGTGTCAAGACCTGTAACCAACTCAATGTGAATTGCCTTGGTAGCAAAACAAACAAACAATGCGACATACGCCTTGTAAGTCCTGGCCCCACGTCCTCTCCAGGTCTTCAAATTAAATGGCCCTGCATAATCTACCCCTGTTGTTGAAAACGGAAGGGAGGGGGTAACGCGAGATGCGGGCAGTTCACCCATAATTGGGGCGCTAGGCCTGGGCTTGGCCCTAAAGCACGTGACGCATTCGCGTGTCACCTTATTTACTAAACTCTTACCATGGATAGGCCAGTAGCGTTCGCGAATCGATGCCAGAAGTAACTGCGGCCCAGCATGCATGAGCTTTATGTGGTATGACTGAACTATAAGCTTGGTAAGTATGTGTCGGTTATGTAACAATATAGGGTGTTTCTTATCATGAGAATATGGAGAGTTTTCAATGCGTCCACCCACTCGTAGTAGACCATTTTCCATATAAGGTTTTAGGCATAATATATTTGACGTCTGTGGCAGTGGTTTTTTTTCTTTAATGTGAGATATTCATTTGGAAAGGATTCGATCTGAGCTAACATGATAAGTTTATCGTGAGATTGTTTCAACTCCTCAACCGAGAGGACACCTAAACATCTGTCCTTGTTTTTTACATTATTTAAGAATCTAAGTACATAGGCAAAAACTCGTAACAACCTTTCATATGTTAAGTATTTTTTAAACAATTTTTCCATGAATGAAAGTGATTGGGGTTCCGTAGTAACACAAGAAATAATATCTACCTTATGTTGGTAGTTACATTCATTCTGAGGCGGCCAGTTATCAATATTAGGTTGTGACAACCACGTAGGGCCTTGCCACCACATGGTTGTCTGTGCCAACTTAGCCGCTGGAACACCCCTAGATAAAAGATCAGCTGGGTTATCAGCGGACGGAACCCAATGCCAGTCGTCCGATTTGGTGTAATTTATAATTTCCATTACTCGATTTTTTACAAATGGTATCAATTTGGAAGGTGTATTTGTCTTTATCCATGCCAATAAAATATTTGAATCGGACCATAAAAACATTTTGGACCATTGAAGATCCAAAACATGACGAACCTTGTGCATTAAGTTGGCTAATAAATGAGCTGCTCTCAACTCTAATCTAGGTATAGTTTCATCACGAGCGATTCTCGTTTGCGCGCATAATAAACGCACTAATACGTTACCGTTGGCATCTATAGACCGTAGGTATATAGCTGCCCCGTACGCGGTCATTGAGCTGTCCGCAAAGCCGTGCAGTTCTATCAAAACAGATTCAGGGATGATAACGTGTCTAGGTATCATTAAAGAGTTTACTATAAACAGGCTATTATAGAAATTACGCCATTCTTCCTCTTGAGAAAGAGGTAGTTCCTCATCCCAGCCGATGTTATTTTGCCATAATTTTTTTATGAAACATTTTGCGGTTATTAAAATTGGTGCAATTAAACCCAGTGGATCAAATATTGCAGAGGCAACAGATAATACCTTCCTTTTGGTTAACGAATAATTAGTCAGTTTGTCAATGAACGAATACGTTATAAAGTCGCTTTGGTTACACCACTGTAGGCCTAAAACCTTATGTGGGTTTTCTGTGTGTAGTTTTGTACTAGTGTGTTGCGAGTCATATGTTTGTGAACTAGTGTGTGTGTCGTTGGTTTTATTAACAATCTTTATAATAGCCTCCGAATTCGATTTCCACTTTCTAAGTTTGAAGTTCGCGGTCCGTAATATTCTGTCGATTTGAATGGCCGTTTCGGCCACCTTCTGAGCGTCATCTCCACTATGAACTAAATCGTCAATATAGAAATTGGTTAATATTGCAGTCGCCGCTTCCGGGTACTGTTCCCGAAATTCATGCGCGAGTTGTTGTAGACATCGAGTGGCAAGGTACGGTGCGCACTTCAAACCGAAACTGAGTGTAGTTAGTGTGTAGGTGTGCAGCGGGTGATTAGGGTCTTCGCGCCATAAGATGCATTGCAGGTTGTGTTGGTTAGGGTTGACAAAAATCATACGATACATTTTTTCGATATCCGCGCATATAACAAATTTATGTTTTCGAAATCTCATCATAATATTAATTAGTTCGTCCTGGTTCATTGCACCTTTATATTGTATGTCGTTAAGGGATCTCCCTGAGCTGGTTTTATGGGATGCATCTATTACGACTCTAAGGGGTGTGGTTTCCTTTTCCAGGTTAACCACAGCATGGTGAGGTAGGTAGTTACAGGGCTCATTTGAGTCTCGTTTAATCATATGCCCTGATTGTTCAAATTCTTGCATAAACCTGACATATTTTTCCTTATAACCTTGGTCGCGAGAAAATTTAGATTCTAACGATTTGAAACGTTTAAATACAGCGGGTTTGGAATGACCTAACGAAGAAATGGGTTCCTTTAACGGAATGGTTACCACAAAGTTTCCATCAGGTGTGCGTGAATGGGTCTCAAATACCTTTTCACATTGAGCAATATCATCATTTGGAAACTCTGTTGTACTACTAAATTCACCAAAGTTTGGGTTCCTGGTTTGAACAAAATTGCATCTAACAGCCCTACGGCTAGAAGGTACATAGGCCGTTCCCGACACGATCCAGCCCAATCGTGTTTTTTGTAAGGTTGGCAACCCTACGCCTAATCTATACTGGTTATTGGACAAAAGATCATAAAATATCTCGACACCTAATATCATATCGATATCACCGCCTTGATAAAAGGTTTTGTCTGCCATTCGAAAATTATGTGGGATATTAAGTTGTTTTACACTTTCGACATAAGAAGGCAGTTTGCAAATCATCGGCACAATGAAGAAGGACAAATTGGTAGAAAATGCTTCACATTTTGATTGGATTGTCAGTTGACAACTGTGATTAATCTGGGTCACGCTTTCGTTAAACCCTAAAACCTCTATGTTTACACTATTTCTAGGTAAATTCAACCTTTTAAAAGCCGACTCCGTTATAAAGTTGGATTGCGAGCCCGAATCGAGAAGTGCACGCAAAGTGTGCTGGTGATTATTGACGTCGAGTACATCAATCAATGCTGTAGATAAGAAAACAGTTTGTTGTAGGTATGGTTGTGTTAAATCAATATTATGGCTGGTATGCAAATTAACCGATTGTTGTGGGGTCTCAATACGTGATGTTGGAGTTGTATTTGTGGCGGGCTGTGGGTTAGTGTACAATGTAGTTAGTGGTTGCTGTTGACCTTGGTTGTTTGATTGGTTATTAGCATGATGGGAATTTCCTATATGTAAAAGTGTATGATGTTTACCTTTACAGGTTCGGCAAAGACTCGCCCGGCAGTTTGCTACGATGTGGTTCGCTCCCAAACAATTAATGCAAAGGCCTATTTTTCGGACTGCGCGAAGGCGTGACGTCACATTTAGGGCCAAGAACTTCGGGCAGTATTGAATGTAATGAGACTCTTTACAATAAGGGCATTGATTGCTAAATACCTTAGGTTTAGGGGATGGTTTTGGAGATGTACCATGACCTGGAGAGGACGCGATCACCAAGGCCTTCCTTGTTCCATTCGCTTCCGGTTGCTCATCCGGCCTGTCAGAACCCAGGGATTCCAGCAGGTCAGCCTGAGCGCGCAGAAATGACTTGAAATCCTGTAAATTAGGTAATTCACGTGAGTTGGTTTTTTCTTCCCATTTACGGTGTAAGAATTTATCAAGTTTAGAACTCAAGAGGAAAATCAATATAACATCCCAGTTTTCTGTGTTAACCGACAACTTGTTTAAGGTTCTGAGATGCTTCGACAGGTTATCAACTAATGTTCTCAAAGCTGATGGCGTTGATTGAATTGTTTCAATACTTAAGAGTTCTCGCAAGTGATTAGTGACTAGTACCTTGGGATTATTGTAACGCTCACAGAGTAATCGCCAAGCGATGGCATAGCTTTCTTCACAATAGTCCAACGAAGCTATTACGTTAAGAGCAGAACCGGTCAGACATCCTCGTAGGTATTTTAATTTTAATATAGGTTTTAGGTTACTGTCATTAACAACGGCATCAAATTGGTCCCTAAATTCCAACCAATTGGTAGCGTTTCCATCAAAGGTTGGTAACTTGATTTCAGGTAATTTTACAGAATTAGAGTGTGATTTGTCACTACTATTAGACGAGGGTGGCGCTGTCTGTGGTTTGCTATTTTCAAATTCTTGCATAAGTTTTTTTACACAAAGAAACATTGGTATAATAGTTGTTCTCAAAGGCCTCTCTCTCCTGAAGTTGCACTTCATAATCCGTGCAAGCAGTTTCTATTAAATCTTGGATATTTTCATAATCAACGAGTATTTTAGTTATCTTAGAATATCGTAACTGTAAGTCGATGTATTTTTCAGCAGAAAGAGGGCCCTCAAGCGCATTAAGATATTTAACAAAAAGGGTCAATTTTCCCTTGATAATCCCCCGTTTTTTAATTAATTCCTTCAAATCGACTACTGGCTCATACATTGTAGTACTAAAGAACTTTGGTTTTAAGTAAAAGCAATTAAAATATATATAATAAATTTGAGCAAAGTACTATACAGGTAGAAAAAAAAGGGCTCACTACTTAGATAGGCAAGGCTACTTATCTTATTCTTCGATGTCACTGGTGAATGTTGGTTGTTTGTGGCCACCGCGTGGCCTATTGGTAGGTTATGTCGATCAACATCGACACAGACGAAGTTCTTGGTAAATGCCGTTTTTTCTTTCCCTGTTTGCCTCGTCTTCAACAAATATGGGTTTGTTCCGAAGATCCACAGAAGGACATCAGGTCCCAGGCTATCTCTGGCCCCTAGCCGTGCACCACGTCTTCCGATGAAAAAATATCTCCGTTGCGCTCTTGATTTTTCCAATGGCCGGTTCGGTTTCGTGTTTGCACTATATTTCTTCTGTGTTTTTTTAATCCTCGGACGGGAGAAGGGGTCACCAATGTAAATTTATAAGGATGAGCAGGGAAAAAAAACTCCTTGATTGAATTGCGGTCTCGTTTATTCCGCTATCCATGCACGACTGCCAGAAATATCTAGAACACTGTTCCTCTCATACATATAATAATAGATGCCCTCTAGTAGCAACAAGTTAAACTAGGTACTTACATTACAGTTGTCAGTAAGCGCCATCTGTTCGAAACTAGTGGGACCACAAGAAAGAGCCACCTGGTTCGTACAGATGTGTAATAAGGAAATATGTTGTTAGTAGTTGGTTTCAGCTTCCAACAGATGGAACCACTAACTACTAACACACTGTTTGGTAATTCTGTACAAATGTGGGCACAATCGTATTGTTCATGGTTATTTAAACTTTCCTTAGATGGAAAGTGAAGTAGACATGCTTCGCAAATGTACATGATGTGACCGTCTTTTGAAATTTGTTTACTAACTAACCGCGATAAATTTTTTATGTAACAATAATGATTTTTTGTATCCTTGGAAAAAAATAATAAATTGATATGTCTATCTTTACGACACTTTGTTAAAAATAATGGACCTACTATAGAATTACATCGTTTTTCTTTATTATATTCTAACCCAAAAACATTAATACTAATATCATTTAATTTCTCTACTTTTGCTATGTCAGAAATTTTAACTGGAAAGGAAATACCATCAAATTTAAGTTTATTTGCATGTTTAACGTACGATGATACACGATCCGCGTTTTTGTTTACGGGATATAACGCCGAGAGTAACGCCCATTTAAAACAAAAATAATCCTTGCTTTTTACATTTATAACAGCCTTTTTTAATTTTATGTCACGAGGAAGATCTATGTATGAAGTACCGCGTAGGGGGTTAAATTTATTAACATTCATGTCTATAGATTTTATGTTTTTTAGACTCCATCCACTATCTTTTTTTTCAAATGCACTAATTTTAGTAGTAATTGTATCATTTAAAGATGAAAAAAAAATATTTAAGTCATCTCCTTGACAAATAATATAGTTAAGCGTTTGAAAATCGAACGTATCATGAATATCTTTAGTTTGTTGAACAAAATCAGCATGCAATATGAAGTTTACTTTAAAAATTATGTGTTGATGAATACACTCTTGTATTAAAAATAAAATATCATCTTTAATAGAATTTAAAAATAGTTCAGGAGTTTCAAAATTTACCAATGTCGAACTATCTACTCTACTCTTGATTTTATAAGTTAAAATCCTATTTCCAAAAGCAGATTCAATAACACTAACGTTTGATAAAGAATTATGTGAATTTAAAAGATTATTTTTGTGAACATTACTTTTAAAATGATTAGCTAAATACCGTTTCTTGATAAATATATGACACGTTAGACATTCCACTTGATCATCGTTACTGATACTGTTCCCTGCAGAGGTAGGCGCTTCTGCTTCCGTTGTTGGTTTTTTGATGATCTTGGGTTCTTTGCTGCTCGTTCGCTTCGTTCCTCTTCCAAGTTGTAGTGGTTGACTACTAAAATGTTTAAATTTATTAAAAACTGTACAAGACATTGTGTAAATTATGATCGAAATGAATGTTTATTTTACTTACTTAAACTGTGTTTCAACCATCGCACAGTGATTATACAACTCATCATCATACGATGAATCGAACAGTTGATCCTTCTCCATTTCATCACAAACTTTAGACAACTCCTGATTTAATTCGCTGTTGAATAGTTCCGTATTCTCTTCCATGGTTGTGGAGAAGAAAGCACTGGTGCACACTTCACTGAAGTTTGCCATCCTTATAGTAAAGAAGAAAATAGGTAGCAGAGTAAGTAACAGTTTAGTGTTGGTAGACCAACTGATACCCAAATTTCAAATAATGTCCGATATTTAAGTCTAACAAAGGATTAGAAATAGAATATAATGAGTACACGGAAGTAATTTAAGTAAACAGAATCACATTCACTAATGATCAGCTAATGACTGTCATTGTTAAAAAAGTATTTTTTAACTTTTTCACTTTCTGCTATTGTCTTTGTAATATTGTATACGAGGGCGTTTGTGTTGTCGTAGATGCTATCCTTATTAGTCTTTACGTAATATTTAATCCTCGTGGAAGCATGTTTCCAATGATCAGTAGTTGGAATCTTGGATAGCTTCTTCATATCGTACATTTCAATTTTGATGAGATGCGTCGCTTGGTCTCCGTCGTCAGAATTAGTAGAAATGTATGATACACCATCTCTAGCGGCTCGTGCTACGGTTGATGATAACAGCTTCCTCTTTTTTATTTTTGATTCAGCTTCAAAAAAATGATCAATCGATTGCGATTTTCTTTTTCCACCATCGCATGTGTTATTATTAATGACGATGTCATCACTCTCTTCTTGAGGGGAGAGTGGCGAGTAGTAATACTGTTTATAGGTATTTTCATCGAAGCTCAATGATTTCTGCAACAACACAGTTATCATGTTAATATCAATTTGTTAACACTTAATCATAAAAGTTAAAAAAGCTAAAGTTACAACCTATTAAAGTCCACTGCTGAACATAGGCCTCCTCTCATTTCTGAGAGGGTTTTAGGGCTACGCTGAGCACGTGGTAAATCAGCACTTAAAATTGTAATTAACAATTTAATTGGTGCCGGCGGGGATCGAACCCGGGTCGCGTACTGTGAATTTTACATTTTGCGCTAACCATCTGAGCTACCACGGCTTAACCATATACACACACATAATATTTAAATATAATTTGTTAACACTAAATCATACACACGTAAGAAAATAACAGAAAGAAAAGTAAGTTTGTCAATAGAATAAACACTTACATCCATGGCCTTTGATGCGTTGAAGTAACACAAACGTAGTATTGATAGATCCACTGCGGTCAAACGACCATACACTAACTCCATGACTGCAGTTGCTTGGTCTTATATAGTACCAGTGAGTAATAATTCTAATCTAAAGAATTTCTGCAGTAGAATTGATAGTATCTTTATGCGTCAACAAGCTTACCTTACATTCTGTTGCTTATCTCTACATTCCTACGTCCTTCCTGTCGTGTCTTGTTCAGTGTATTGGTGACTCAAATACGATTTGTATAACACAAAGAATGCAATTTAATATTTAGAAATCACTATAATTGATCACTCCTATATTAGTCATTGAGTAGATTGGTGCTGTAATAATCTACTAATAGCAGTAATATTATGGATACACTAGATGTACAACAACATCTGAAAAAGATTCACCCCACTCTAGAAAATAATGTTTATGCTGCCAATAAACTACCCATGTACACCCACGTACCAACGTATATAATATGCAATTTGGATACAGATGATAAACCAGGGTCACATTGGGTAGCTTTATATATCGATACGAATGACGTCGGTCAATATTTTGATTCATTCGGACGGGCACCTGTACGATATCATCTAGAGTTTTTTAAAAGAAATTGTAAAAGATGGAACTGGAATGTTGATAGGATTCAGAATGAGTGGACTTCAGTTTGTGGCGAATATTGCTTAATGTATTTGCTATATAAGTTTCAGGGATGTTCAATGCATAGTTTTACGAGTATATTTACAGGGAACACATTGTACAACGATATTTTAGTGGATGAGATGTTTCGCTCCTATAAAATTTTATAGATAATAAGTAATAAGATTTTGTATTTTATAAATAAAACTTTTAACAAAATTGGGTAATGTGTTTTATTAATGAGTCAGATTAGTGTAGATAGGAACAAAGGAGTATAATACAATAGCATAAGCCGACCCACACGCCGACGAATAATAGATAATGACGGTAGTCAATCAACAATAGATAAGTAGATAAGGACAATGGAGCGCTAATGACGGTTGAGGCTCGAAGCGGATATCAATTAGATAAGAGTTAATTGATCTGCACATCTCCGGAACCGTACATCCTACGCAAAAATGGACCGCAGATTCGTGATCAGAGCATGCCAAAACTTTTTTTTTTTTTTTTTTTTTTTTTTTTTTTTTTTTTTTTTTTTTTTTTTAGGATCGTGAATCGACGAACGTCGTACTTGTACAACTTCTGACTCAGTGCGCCAGAACTGGTACAACCTCTCTACAAGTGAGCCAGAACTGGTACATCGTAACTACTTATGAGTCTTTGCTTTTTATAACATTTAATATTTAAACGACAAAGAACATAACAGTCCACCTGATGGTAATGGACTATTCCACGCCTACCCAAGTATGCGCCGCGTGTCATCACAGAACACATAATATCAGCGAGCTTTCAAAATCATTACGTACCTGCCTCACCCATGTTGGTGAGCTCAGAGCCGATACTCGAATCGATAATGGTAATCCCTAACATACTTAAGTATGTGGAATTGCTTCGCGTCTTTTGATGGATTTTCAGCATTATTCGATCCTCAGAGACCCGCACTTTATAGAGCAGTACAAGACGACGTGAGGAAAAACGTTGTGATACTCAGCTTTACAGCGCTGGTATAATACGTAGGTCACTCAATAAGTTTTGAGATGCTCGAAATTTATAAAATGGAACGTACACGTGTTTTGTTTCTAAAAAACAAATTTATTTAAAAATAGAACTCCATAAGCCAAATGCTTAATATTAAAAAAAAAGTTCTATTAATTTTCCTGCAACTCTTTCCGCGCTTTTCATTTAAAAAGACGGATCGTAACCGGGAACGTTTGCGCGTTATGATCAGTATTATGATTTTAAATTTGGTTTACTCGAACAATTAAGTTTACAGCGGTTACAATCAGACTCAGCTCCATCACGCGTAACAATTTTTAGGTGGTTTGCTGAATTCAAAAAGTGGTAAAATTAACCTAAAAGATGACCAAAGAACCGGGGCCTCGCAAACAGCAGTAACGGCAGAAATTGTATGGAACGTTTTGAAAACGGGACATCTAGGCCTGTTTCAGTAATCGTTACTGGTGACGAGATATGGATCTATCAATATGATTCGGAAAATAAAAGGCAATCATCAGTATGGGTCTACTCAGAAGGACAGTTACCAACAAAACTGCGAAGACCTCGCAACGTCGGAAAAAAAATTGTGGCTAGTTTTTTTTCACCAAGTAGACATTTGTCGCCGTCAATACTGTAAAATTATAGGTCAATCAACTCTGGATGGTATACTACAATTGCATTATCCAAAGCTTTTCTAGCCGTGCGGGAGAGAAGACCAAACACCGAGCTTCGGGAAATCATGCTGTATCACGATAACGCCTCTTCACATACCTTAGGATAATAGCATTTTTTGAGGAATCTGGTGTTGAAGTCACCCACTCTACAGCCCTGACTTAGCTCCTTGTGATTTCTTTTTGTTCCCAAGAGTCAAAGAAAAAAAAGGCAAATTTTTTTCAAGCGCCGAAGAAGGTGTGGCTGCCTATGAAGAAGCTATTTCCGACCTGTCAGCTCAAGACTGACAAAAGTGTTTTCAGAGTTGGTTTAGGGGAGTGAAACTTTGTATAGAGCATGATAGAGAATATTTTGAAAAGATGTGAAGTAAATATTAATAGTACCTAGAATACTTTTTGTATATTTCAAAACTTATTGAGTGTCCCACGTACATAGATATTACATGGCGTATGTGTACGGTGAAAGAGAATCCATTACCCCATCGCATATAGTAGGTGACGTGGAAGAGTCTAAGAAAATTTTTAGGTACATTTCATGATGTTGGGGCTGACACCTAACACCGGTAATAAGCGTTTGTCGTGGAAAATTTTAATTCCAAATGCAAAACGTGTACTACATGATATGTTAATGTGACGGCTTAGCAATTAATTTCAAGTGTTAGAGTCACGACGCAGCCATATTACGGTCGTAGCACTAATGGGTCGGCTCGACCACGTTCTCACAGAATACCGGCGCAAAACAGCAGCTTAATGCTGTTGTACTTCGTATTGTGAGTGTAGAGAACCGGAGATCATTTTTACTGGAAACGCCATAGTATCCACTTACCATCTGGTGGACTATAAAAAAAATAGTGAAGCACTGAGGGCCGAAGGTTTAGATATAATTGTTACGGGACTGGATTTACCTTTGTGAAACTTATGTGTTAAAACTACCTCCACAATACAGGAGAAAATCCTAGTGTGTAGTTGACCATGCGTGCTGTAAAGTACTCGAATCATCGGAAATAGAAAACTAATGAAAACGCATTCAAATTTAACGTTAAATACGTAAGTGACATAATTATCGTCGTGTTGGGTAAACAAGGTTTTATCCGAAAACATCACAAAATCGGTTTTTTTGGCTCTGGCTATAAAGTACCTACTTACGATGTTTGTGTGATGTCCTATCTGTACAAAAGCTATGCTGTGATGGATGTTCAAGATTTATCTTGAGTACTTTCAAGCTCTATTAGGAACTGTATTACACGCATAATTGTCTTAAACATTTAATAATAATATCTTCGTTTTAAAAAAATATTTTTTAATCTTAATTAAAGTGTCAGTGTCCATTACAACTGTACGGTGCAACATCGTGCATTCTCCCGCATCAGCATTTCAGTAATTAGCTAATTAGACACTATGCGCGACTGACCTCATTCATTAATATTTTACATTTTTTAATGCTTTCGAGTTTGCCTACCAATACGGTCTCGTGGCTCAATCTTATACTTGTACCAAGGTTAGTATTTTGTGAAATCTCAATAAATCTTTACTTTTTTCTCAAGATTGTGTTTAAATCATACATCATCAGATCAAGTAAAGGGTGTTTGGTATAACAAGACCAAACAACAACATTGCCCTTACTACATAATATCTCACAACAACGTTCTGTCTTAAGATAGAACTTTGTTGAATTTATGTTATTTGACTTACATACATACTAAAAATAGACAACAGACAAGTCCCGTTTGAATTCAAAAGATCGTTTTATTATTAAACCCTATCTTTAGTCTAAGTCACATCCTGATTAATGTGTCAAAATGTTAAATAAACCATTGAAGACATCTGAGGCAGAAAAGAAAGTCATAAAATATTGATATTCTAATTTTTCCTTTTTTTCCTTTGTTCACATACAAACGAGTTTACTCAACGCAACGATTTTTAAAAACGCAAGTAATAATTTGTTTGAAATTTATCGACATGGAACTACTTTAAAACCTTAAAGGTGTGAGACGTTTCCATAACGATACTTCGATCAACGATCTGCCTACCAAGCATGGCGATCACAACAATGGAGGCAGCCCATATATCTAACAGTGACTTGTTGCGGGCTGATAGAGAAAAAGTTACCATAAACAGAACAATCAATCAACATTATGGTATCAAATCTGAACATACATTTGTAAAAAATTCCAGGGTAAATCTTCTGGTACAAGTGGGGTGTTATAATGTAAAAGGGCTGCGCGTGGACGCGGCCCCACACCTGCACGTCCGCCTGGCGCCCCACGCTCGCCATTGCTACTCCGCTCGCGTCTGGCCCTTTTACTCAGAGGAATCCAACCTACGTGAATGTGCCTTTCTCCGTGTGGCTGACTTCGGAACAGAATGGCGAAGGTAAATTTCAAAATCAGACAAATTCCTTTAGGTGATGGAAAGAACCATTAAGAAACCCAACAGCACCATCAAAAAGGAACAGTAGAAAATGCCGCAGCGATTTATTTTAATTAAGAGGAGTATTATAAAAAAAAAAACGAAATAACGAGGTTTCCTCGTTGAAATTATATGTTTTCCGTTCCGTAAAAATAGTTGATTTTCTCTGTTACAATAAACTCAAATCAAATACATTTTCGGTATATGCCTGTCACGTAAAGAAAAAAAAACTGACAAAATTCAATTATCTACCGAAAAAGCTTCGATACAAGCCCCAATATCTCCGAAGTTCTACATCATTTTGACGTGAAATTAGTATCAAATTAATCATCAACATTTGCTTAAACTATACAATGATTTTTACTATTTAAATCGTTACCACTATTTTTAATTAATTAAATAAAAGTATATATTTCATATATTTCACTGCGTCGGCCATCTGAATTCATTACTCGCTCTGCTCTCGAGGTCGGACCTGTGTCAATTAAATTCGCGCGCTCCGTCATCGCTCCGTCTCGTTTTGATGTTATCGTAGTGGGCGTCGCGTCGATGACCGTGGCGCTGCTATGTTGTGGTACAGCATCGTCTACTACGCCCGCAATTGTTTATCTTTGCAAGTATTTACGTTCGTACAGTATATATTTCAATAAGTATAAAGTTCGCAGATTATTATTATACCAGATAGTTAACTCATTATAGTTATTTTGATTGTAGCTGAGCTTTCTTACCAGTCGGAATAGGGAAAAAATAAATACAAGTATCAGTGTGCCACTAATCGTAAAAAATTAAATATCCTATCTCTGGAGAAAAAATAGTGGAAGATAAAAATGTCTGAATGCTCGCCATATGGACTGGCCCAAATTGTGCGGTAAAAGTACTAAAAATCTATAAAGACCAGTTTTGGATTTTGAATATGTTACCCAGGTTACAAGCGCTTATAAAAATGTGTACTGCCTGAAATTATGGACTAGACTAGACGAGATAAGCTCGATCAATGCCGTTGCGGCAGATATTTTTATATTAAAAAATATGGTAATTGACTGTAAGTACCGATTAAAAAATATTAGTTACAGTTGGTTATTTTATTTATTAAAACAGATTGCAACAGAACTATTCATTTATTTATACCACTATGCTACCGTTAATAGATATAATCGATTGTTAACCAACATCGGTTAACAATCGATTACTGTTAAACAATTAAAATGTTTATGTGTACTTATTTCAACACTAAGGTTGATAAATAATGAAAAATATATGAAATAGATTATAATAAATTAATTAGATAACATAAAATGACACACCAAATTTTTTCCATCCACTGAATTCCATCCCAAGAAAACTTCTATAATGGACGATCAAGATCGTTTAGTCGCCATACTCACAGTATCATAGTGCAAGCAAATGAATAAAGATATGAAATAAAATATAGTGTTATTGTAGCTGAGCGATCCATATTTTAACCCTTGTTCGATCAGAGCGCTACTAAAAATATGAATTGCAGTTTTAAGTCTATATTTATAGATTCTAACCGATAAAGAAATAACAGTGGGTTGTCTAAAAATTAAGAACATTTTGAGGAAATGTTTCCCACTTTGCACTGGCACAGGAGCAGCATGGTAAATCTTTTCGGTTAAATAAAATAAGAAAAAGCCTGTGCCCAGGAAAAAAATTATATAAACGTTTACTTGATATGTTAAGCAGCATATTAAAGCCCCGGTAATGATGTGTAAATGTTGGCGCCATCTGCAACGAACAAAATTCAATACGTTCATACTAGTTGAAAAAATCTTGTCAAGACTTATATGCAGCTGTGGTCAGTCAGCTCGTTTAGAGCTTATAAATAAAAAGCCAAATCTATCTCTGATCTCATCGCAAATCGGATATAAACAAGTTAAGATTAGCGTTAGCTCTGCGCCCCGTGGCAGTGCTTACACTATTTAATGTTGAGTGCAGTTAATGGCTTCCAATAATACTTCAGAAGTAGTCATCAACATTATCGTCAAATGATCTTCGTCGGTTGTAGACAAATATTTATTCCTTATTTCGTTTTCTTCGAGCTCATCCGGAAAAAGACCACGCTCTGACAGAATACGAGCATAAAATAACTATGAAAACAAATTAAATAAAATAACTACAATAGCATAATGCTGCTGTGTTTCGTATGGTTAGCGTAGAGAACCAGGCGCCCTTTTTACTGGGAACGAGGCAATTCATCTTAGCACCCAGGGGTGAC
Organism: Parnassius smintheus behrii; assembly: GCA_036936625.1. NCBI lineage: Eukaryota > Metazoa > Arthropoda > Insecta > Lepidoptera > Papilionidae > Parnassius > Parnassius smintheus. The sequence goes on along the minus strand of JAUPFT010000005.1, from coordinate 246,733 downwards.
AACGCATACGCAACGATCCTTAATCGAGAATAGGTTTTGATGTCTATGGGCCACAACGTCCATTTACTCTACTTTGTCACTCTTATTCTATCATTCATCATTATCATCATTACAGTCAAAAGTCCACCTCTGAACATAGTCCTCCCACAAGGTATGCTACAAAGCCCGATTCTAGACCACCTGCATTCGTCAACTTCCTGCAAATCTTACCAGCTCGTCACTCCATGTGGTCGAGGGCCGCCCCACACTTCGCCTACCAGTACGAGGCTGTCACTCGATAACCTTTCTTCTGCATCGGTTGTCGGTTCTTTCTAACTATATAGTTGGTTCATTGCCACTTCAGCTTACTCCGTCCCGTCCCGTCTTATTTTTTAAGAAAATATTTTTTTTAAATTTTTTAATATCAGTTGTAATACTGTGGAAATAGCCTTATCTTTTTAACTGCATATTATTTACACAGCGGAACGACCGTTACCGATACAGCCTATCAAACGTTGACTGCTATCCCCATAGATTGCTCATGGAGGGGATATTTCTCGTAGTTACCAAGCATGCATAGGCGGCAACTGCAATTTCTTTTGTTCGTTTGTTATGAGAGTGACGATGTAGCCCATATACTGGTTTGTTTTTTTCTATCGTCTTCTCTAACGACACTCCCGTAGGACATGTGGTAGTAGACATTCTTACACAGCCACTACACGTTTATCTAAATGCAGTGGATCCCCGGTAGTCCGACAAACATTTGCAGGGCAGTGTCGAACTATCGAATTTGTCGGATTATAGAGTACTGCCTAAGACACCCTATAGTCCGAATTTTCTTACAAAAGAGTACTTTGTAATCCGACAAATCACAGATCCAATGATAAGATTACAAATCATACTTCATTATGTATGCCAAATTTAGTAAATTAAACAACACAATAAAAAGATAACGTTTCATTATAAAATTAACGTCATTATTGTTATAAAATTCACCAAAAAACATGCAATAACGTTACATTAGGAAATAATTGTGTACAAACAAATATACACATGTACTAAAATAATCAAACTTTATGAATCAATCAATTTAAGAAGCATGAAAATATTCATCAATTTTTTTGTTTAACATTGTTGAAACGCGAAATTAAAGCTTTGTCCCTCAGTCTTCACAAAAGTAGAAGTTCGTTGTAGGATGCACCATTTTCTTCAGCTCATTGCAAACCCAGCTTAAAGGCGTTAATTGAATCTTCTGCTTCCACTTGCGGAGTAGTTGCAATTACTTCGCAGTCATCTTCCTGATTTATTGTAGTATAACTAGAAATTTCTTTTATAATCTCTTCGTCAGACATTTCGTGAAAAATATTTTCCTCATTATCCATTCCGCGGCACCAGGTTTCCAAATTTTCCGGACTTATTTGTGTTTCAGCAGCAATTTGCTCTATTACTTCCGAAGGTACACTGAGTGGATCGTTGGTAGGAGTGGCGACTATATCTGACCATAACTCTTTCCAATTAGATGTAGTGTTGATGAAGGTAATGCATTCCACGATTGACAAAGAGCAAAAACCAAGTCTTTAATATTAAATTCCTTAACGTTTTTTCTATTGGCTGATCTTTTGATACGGCTTTCAGAAGTAGGTTTTTCTTATAATCTTGCTTTACAAACTGAATGATGTGCTGATCCATGGGTTGAATCAGTGCAGTGCAGTTTCGTGGAAGAAACATCGCAGTGATGCATTTATCCTCAGTTGTCAGTTCTCCTTCAGACAGACGGATGACCGGGAGCTTTATCAAGAAGAAATAACGCTTTTTGAGGTAAATTATGATCTCTCAACCATTTTCTAACTTCTGGTACGAAGCATTCATCAAACCACTTTTTGAAAAGATCTTTTGTCATCCACGCACTTTTTTGTCCATAATAGTGTACAGGTAAATCAATGTTTTTGAATGCACGTGGTTTATTAGATTTTCCAACGACAACTATCTTTAGCGTGTGTGTACCCGCAGCGTTAACACATTTTTTTTTTCAATTTATTTATCAGATCAAACAAAAATTACATTCCAATATAGGCTTAATTAACATCTAAAAACCACAGAGGTTTACCTTGATGCTAAATAATTAAATTTAAGTAAGCGAATTATGTACAAAACACAGTCTAATTCAATAGTTAAGTATATGAGTAGGTAGAAGGTGTAACAAGAATATAAAGACTAAAAAGGTAAGTTAACAACTTAGTTAAAGTCAGAAGTAGCAAGGTAAAAGTAAAAGTAAGAGCTAGGCAGGTAGTACATTATTATTAAATAGATATAGTATGTAATTATAATTTAGATAGGAAAAGGCTTTTGAGTTTAGTTTTAATGTTTTGTTGTGATACTTTTTCGCGTACATCGAAAGGTAAATTATTTATTAAATGCGGTATCAGATAAGCAGCCGTCCGTTGCCCGTACACATTATTAGCAGTGATATGCCGGAGTCGGTTTTGTGTCATAGCGCGCGTACGTACTGGATGTTCTATATATGATTTTAAACTGTCGCAAAAGAAATATTATTTTTTAAATAACATGAATTTAATTTGATCATAAACTGGTAAGATTTTACAATGTTTAAAAATCGCATTTTCATCATCATCAATTAGGACACGTATATTAGGGGATATAATATTTTTGAGAATACTAAATTGAAGATCATAGATCTGTTTTAAATATGATTTGTAAGTCCGACCATAGCTCGACAAGCCATATTGAATATAAGATTCAGCCAGGGAGTTGTAAAGCATAAGTCTTACTTTGAAGGGTATGCGATTTTTTAGGATTTTTATATTGGCTAGAAACTGACGCAACTTATTACACACATGTTCAATGTGGTAGTTCCAGTTAAACTTTGAGTCAATTATAAGGCCAAGGTATTTTTGTGTGGTCACAACTTCGATTGTAGGGCATTTGCAAGTTCCTAGTTGATGGAGGCAGTCGTGATTATGAGCAATTAATGGTTTTGGAGTAGGATATTTCATATACGGAGATTTGATAATCATGAGTTTGGTTTTATTGGCATTTAACACTAGACCAACGTCATGGCACCATCGTATCATTATGTCTAAATCGGCCTGGAGAGCATTACACGCATTATATACGTGGTAGAGCCATGCTACAGTTATATTAGTAGTATAGTTGTAGCACGAATGGGTCGGCTCGACCGGGGAAGGACCACGCTCTCACAGAATACCAGCGTGAAATAGTAGCTTAATGCTGCTGTATTTCGTATGATGAGTTTAGAGAACCGGAGACCCTTTTTACTGGAAACGAGGCATTCCATCTTAGTCCTCACGGGTGACAACGCATCTGCATTTTGATTCGTAATCGAGGATAGATGTAGATGTCTATGGGCCACAGTAACCACTTACCATCAGGTGGACTGTGTGCTGGTTTGTCACCCTATCCTATAAAAAAAAATTGAGATATCCTTACCCGAAACGAGAAGACACGTATCATCTGCGAATTGGTAACAAGAACTGTGTTTCAGACAGTTATTCATCTCGTTGACATAAGATAAAAAGTGTAACGGGCCAAGTACTGATCCTTGGGCCGTGCCTTCTGTCACATTCTTAGGGTCACTGAACGCGTTATTTAATTTAATCGTAAATGTACGATTTTGGAGGTAATTTCTACACCAATTAAGTAACGGACCCCGGTTCAAATGCTCGTTTACCTCATCTGTAAACTTACATAGAAGGTCCGTAGTACTTTTACCTGCTTGAAATCCGTACTGGTTTTTGTTTATTACTTCGTGCTTGCGGTAAAAATTATGAATCTGCTCACAGATAGCTTTTTCAACTATTTTATCAATATTAGAAAGCAGAGTGATTGGTCGATAGTTAGAGTAATCATCGTGTTTGCATTTTTTGAAAACAGGTCTCACACAGCCTATTTTGAGGTCGTCGGGATATTCTCCAGACGCAAGACTGCAGTTAATTAAATTGGCAATGGGTAAAGATATATGTTTATCAACCATTTTTAGATCAGCTACTCTAATACCGTCAGGTCCAGGAGCCTTATGTGAGTTCAGTCTCTTAATAATTTCGTTAACATTGTTCTGAGAAACTTTTTTGAACAAAATACTTGAATCCACCGGTCTCCGATACGTTAGTGGATTTAGTGGTAGTAGTTAGTGGAGGAACAATGTCTTTAACTGCCTTTTCAAAGCTGTTTGCCAAGTTGTTAGCTATCGCTTTGGTGGTAAGGCCCTGTCCGTCAAAAGCCTTCAGTATCGCCTCGTCAATGGATAATGTTACTCGTCCTAACATCTGGTTAATGATTTTATAAACTTTTTTGTATCTTTAAAGTTATTATGTATTTCATTAAGATAGTATGTATACATGGTAGTATGGTTACACGTTCTTTACTTACTTTTCGTCCAGGTACGGATTTTTCGTCATAGGAAACAAAAGTTTTGTTAGGTAATACACGCCGAAAAAGCCCTGATTCGTCTGCATTGTACACCTGTGACGGGTTAAGATTTAATCTTTCACCTTTTGCAAAAATCTCAATTTAAATGGCTCTATGCAGGTGGCATCATTAGAAAGTTTCTCTACTGTAATAGTCATTAAACATATGCCATGACGACTTTTGAAACGTTCTAGCCATCCCCCGCTAGCCAAAAAATCATCTTTTTTATTATTTCCTTATAAAAATATTTAGCTTTCATGGCCAACATGGGTGCCGAAATAGGCGCATGCCTATTTCTTTCCTGTAGAATCCACATGTATAAAGCATCATCCACTTCTGGATGTTCAGCTTTTTTGAGTTTCTGTCTCTTGCCTGGCCCACAGTCAGTAGTTGACACGAACTGTTTAATCTTCTCGTGGTTTTTTTAATGTCATAAATTGTAGAGCGGCCTACGCCGTATTCCCTTGCTAAACTACTCAAAGATTCATTACGATTTAGGCGGTCTAAAATATCACATTTTTCTTTAATTGTCAGTGTTTTGTGCTTTTGCTTCTGAGCTTGAGACGACATTACTAGGTACGTATACGTAATACACAATGAATAAACAGTAGACAATGAACACACGCTATCCTCTCTCATGTATGTATGTAGTCAAACTAAACAATCAGAATCAAAACAATACCCTACGCGTCGAGCGTAATAGTGATATTGCGTACAAGTTGTAACTTGTTCAATGGTGCATTAGCGAACACATGTATGTCATAGACGATGTCGGATTATAGGGGGAGCCGCATTAGCCAGGGGCCGAATTACCGGGGCTCCACTGTACTCTTGACAAGGCTTTATTAGTTCCCCATTTTAGACGGGTCGGTAATGATACCTGCCAAGGAAGACTGTGAAATCTATTAATTTAAGTATTTTATAGTTCCACTTAATATGTGCGGTAATCCGCTTTGTAATTGGTAAAGAATAGGTATATAATAATAAAAGGTACAAAACCTGGTAATGAAACATCTAGGCACTTTTATAGCTGTAGTAAAGGCAGTTTTGCTACTCTAACAGCAGTTCGGAAATGCTTTTTGAAAGACTATTTTAAAATATTTTTATGGATTATCAATGATACCTATTAACTGAAGTTAAACATTTCAAAGTAATAAAAATGTTTAAAATTCATTTGCTTTTGCATTTGTTATTAAATAGATATTTTCACGAGAACAACGAAGCGAACGAGATGAACGAGGCGGACGATGCAGACGAAGAGGATGAGGCGGACAAGTGCCCGCAGTGTGCGGTGGTGCTGGCGCCGCCACAGCTGCGCGGGGCGGCAGCAGCGCTGCGGCAGCGCGCTCGCTCGTACGCGCTGCTGCTGCGTGTGCTGCGGGCCGACGCGCTGCGGTCGCCGCCACCCGCCGCCAACCACTCCATTCTCTTCCTAGATCAATCGCTATGGAATGATGATCGTTACGTGCACGTCGTGCAAGCACCGCCCTGTCCCACACATCTCGAAGCTGACTGCGTTCCAGACTTTGATTTGCAAGCTCCGATCGAAGTTTCCGGTGACCATCTAACACTCCGTTATTATGCACCTCACATATTCAGTACCGTCGGAAGCCTGGCACCGAAACCTGTTCATATAAGAGAGTTGCTAAGACTCGAAATGGAGAATGGTGGTGATATCGAGGAGGCCGCCTGCGAATGGAGCCTAAGGAATCCAGAAAACCTGAATGATTGGTTAGCTACAGAGACGATTCATTATCGAATACGATTGTACGTGTGCCGCAACGATCCAGATCGAACTGAATATGAAATGATTTCATGGGAGATTCTCAGCATCATAAACTTAAAAAACGTAATGCTGGGATTAAACATTACTTCCATTGAATGCTCACAGGGTGAAGAAATGGACAAGCACTTTCTTAGTCTTTTGAACATGCATTGGGAACAGCAAACCATAGGGTGGGTGGCTGCCGGTGCAGGGACGGCACAAGTGGCGAAACGCGCGCAAGACGTAGACCTGCCTTTTATTTCTTACGACGCACCGTCACCTGCGCTGCGGCCGGATAGTGTAGTACGCGCCGTTACGGGTTCAGTGCAAGTGCTCGCTCGTAGTTACTTGCACCTCTTGAAGCGCTGCAGGTATCAACGCATCGCTGTAATTTTAGAGAACACAGCTTATGCACGAGAGCTTGTAATGGTTATTCGTGAAGGTGGCCTGCTCATTCGACAAATAAATATATCTCCTGAAGAAAGCATCTACGCTATACTAAAGAAGTTTCGCGAGGTGAATGCACGAGTATTTTTTGTGAACGCGAATGCTAGTGTGGCCGCGCAAGTAGTATGCGCAGCTCAAAAAGCGAACATGGCGTCGGACGGCGAGTACGTGTGGCTCGTGCGAGAATGGCGCGGTGCTGCGACATGTGCGGGCGCAAGAAGTATTCTGCAGCCACTCAGCGTGTCTTTGACTTGGCGCGGTGATGATCAAGTTTTGAAGGCAGCTGTGCCAGGTTCTGATGAGTGCGCTGCCGTTGGAAAGCAGGAGAGCACGCGTTGCGACGCATTGAAAGTTCGTCGCGCCCTGGACGCAAGGTGGATTCATCGCGCTTGGCCGCCGCTGGGAGCCTCACTCGCAGACGCACTGCTGCTTCTTGTGCATACGTTTGCGAGTTTTCTTGCTCGTCATCCCGAAAGCGCTTTCGACCGCCGCGTCTTCGGTACTGCTAAGTAAGGATGCTTTGTTTTTGTGAAATGCGTTGTTGCAATAATATTTTTTTATAGTATAAGAGTAACAAATGAGCACACAGGAGACCACCACATCTTTCCTCGATTAAGAATCATAATGTAGATGCGTTGTCACTCTTGAGAACTAAGATGAAATGTAAAAACGTTTTCAGTAAAAACGTTGTCCGGTTCTCTACACATACCATACGAAACAATAAACATAGCAGCATTAAGCTGCTATTTTATGCTGGTGCTTCTCTATTCAAATCGACCAATTCTTGATGCAACTATAACATAGCTGCAACATGATTGCATTGGTTAGTCCATTGTAAGATTTTTTTTATCATCCTTTGTTTACTAAATAATAAGGATATTATAATTCACAGTTCTATATCAATGGATACGACATCATACTTTATGTAACAGATTTTTTCGGACATGCGAAATCACTACGACCATAGAGACTGCTACAGTGTACCTACAATCACAAGCTATCTGTGTCCACTGATTTTATACGCATCTCACCAAGTGACTACTCTATATAATGTGGTGGCGACCATAGACTTCGAATGTACTGGAGTAGTGGCGACCTAACTAAATTCATCATCCTATTTCGTTCAGTAAATAAAAATGAAATTCATATTTATATTATGGAGAGATCGTGATTGATAATTAATTATCAGGTTTCTGACTTTCTCATATTGATCATCATTTTTTTACGTGGTAGAGCCATGCTGCAGTTATATTAGTAGTATAGTTGTAGCACGAATGGGTTGGCTCGACCGGGGAAGGACCACGCTCTCACAGAATACCAGCGTGAAATAGTAGCTTAATGCTGCTGTATTTCGTATGGTGAGTGTAGAGAACCGGATACCCTTTTTACTGGAAATGAGGCATTCCATCTCAGTCCTCACGGGTGACAACGCATCTGCATTTTGATTTGTAGTGGAAGATAGATGTAGATGTCTATGGGCCGCAGCAACCACTTACCATCAGGTGGACTGTGTGCTCGTTTGTCAGCCTATTCTATAAAAAAAAAAAAAAATTGAAGCCAAAAAATGATAATAGGCACAGTTATTGCTTCTTATAAAAATTATTTCCATTGTTACAGAATATTTTCGGAGGCTATAAATCATACACTTGTAAAAGGAGTTGTCCAAGATCTGAAATATAACAACAACAACCACGAGCTATCCAGCTCGCTCGTATTCTTGGACAAGTGGAGTGGCATGCAGCGCTCTCTGCTGGCCGTTTGGAACGTGACTGAGCGCGACGTTCAGCCCATCTATGAGCAAGAGAAGATTTGTACAAGAGGCCTTGGCGGTCGATCTTTCTGCCTTACGACCAGCTTCGGAGATCCATTTGCACCGCAATGCCATGATTTTGCCTGGCTGACGTTGACAATAATACTTATAATAACACCCCTTGGCTTATTTTATGCGCGCCGTGCTCGAATTCGTCGTCTCAAACTACGCGACCTCGCCTTGCTTGAACAAATAATGGAGCATCGTAAAAGTAATTATTCAAAGTTTGCTTCGTATGTAGTACAACGTAACGAATTTGAATTGCAAGAAGAGCTAGGGTCCGGAGCTCATGGCCGTGTACGAGTCGCTATTCTGCGCCGTCTTGGCAAATCGCCACTGGCCGTCGCTGCAAAGGAAGCGCGGGAGGAAACATTGCTAGACGAGGCAGAACTGATCCGCGAAGCATTCGTTCTGGCATCCCTCAAACACGAGAATGTAATATGCTTTTTGGGAATATGCTTAGATGGAAAAGTGCTGTTATTCATGGAGTACGCATTTTTAGGTGATCTATGGCACTATCTACGTGCGCGGCGACCACTCGCTGAGATCGCGTGCTTTAGAAGCACCATCAATAACAGTTTTACAGAAGGGTTTGATGTTGTGGAAGCGACTTACGTCTCTGCGCCTGCCCTCACGCTGCTAGCAGCGCAGGTGGCAGCGGCCTTGGATTACCTAGCAATTAAGCACATCGTACATCGCGACGTGCGCGCCGCTAACTGTCTCATCGATGAGACACGAACTCTCAAGCTTGCCGACTTTGGCTTAGCTCGTGCTCTCGCCGACGAAAAGGAAAATTATATCCAGCAACACTTTAGGCGACTACCTGTGACTTGCATGGCACCGGAGAGCCTTGTGAATAAAACATTCTCAACTGCATCGGACGTCTGGGCGCTTGGTGTGCTGATGCTTGAATTGGTGACGCTAGGCGCACCGCCTTACGGCGAGTGCGTCACGGCGGAGATTATGAGGCGTTTGCGTGTCGGCGAACACCCACCACTGCCGCCAGATGTCACACCCCTCACGTAAGTATTACAATTTAGAAGCTATTTTATTTGTGGTTAGTAATCCACGTTAGCCCTTAGGAAAGACAACGGTCTCAGTACAGTTGCCGTAAAAACGGTTATCAAACCAGTCTAGCGATGACTAGTCCGTGATGACCTGAATTGAGTTACCTAAGCTCTATGTTTAAAGTCAGTATACTCATCTTGTACGTAGCATGTCTCCTGTTAGAGTCACTGAACTTTTTTTAAACGAAAGTTGGCTATCATGGCTTTTCAACCGACTGCAAAAAAAGGAAGAGGTCTTCAATTCGACTGTAGTTTTTTAAGGTGTGTTACCTCGAAACTTTTTTCTAGGGGAATCGATTGTGATAATTCTTTTTTATTTGAAAGCTGGTGCTTTTCATGAGACGTACCTATAAATGTAATCAAGAACTGACCAGTAGTTTTTGAGTTATCGTTATCGGAATGCATTCTATTAGCAGCGAAGACTCTTATTGTTTGGTCTTATTTGTTTGGTAACGTTGCAGACAGGAGTTGTTGACGCAGTGCTGGCGGCGCGACCCGTGCGAGCGGCCGAGCGCGGCGCAAGTGCTCGCGAGCCTGCGCGCACACCCTACCGCGCTCGCGCCGGCCCTCTCACTCTTCACTATACATAAAACATTTAATACAGTCGAATCTCGATAACTCGAACCAAGTTAGTTCATAATCCTCAGTAAGACAAAAAATTATCATTCCTTTTTACTGAACCCCTAGGTACGCTGTATCTCGAAAATATAGACATTTGAAAATCTTATTTGCCTGCGAAGTATTGATAGTACGTATAAATACAATACTCTATAAGTAACTCAAATTTTGCAAAGCTGACTTCGCAAGTCGAAGTTAATAAAATATATTGACGTCTTACTTGGAATTCCCCGTACTCAGAGTAATAATCCAAAATAAATGATAGTTGCTTGTGTTCTATTGTATGCGTTTTGTACTTATGCAAAAAATGAATATTGTACATACATTAAGCTTTCTATGTAACATTACTGTGCACCTTATGTTTGTTTATGTTTGGGAAAAAAATCTCGAAATTCTTGTTAAGTCGAAAACTCATTAACGCGCAATTTTTAACATTTCCCTTGTAACTTGACGTATCGAGATTGCATTGTATTATAATATTTAAGGTACCTACTTTTCTATATAAGATATAATAATTATGCTTTTTACAACAAATTAACATGTGAAATTGCACAGAGATCAATAGAATATTATATTTTTCTAATAAAAGCAATACTGGTCAATTATAAATCATATAAATTCCCCTGTTTCAGATGCCCGCAGTTACAATATCATAAAGTAAGGGACGCATTAATCAATCATATTGGTTATGATTGATTAATGCGTCCCGTCATTATTACCAATATAGCAACATTATTATCATCATTATGGCCAATAAAAAGACTCTTGCTGAACATAGACCTCCCATAGACTGCCGCTTAGAGAGGATAGTGGCCATAGTTGGCACGACTGGTCACGCGAGTTGGTAACCGCAGTTTTTTTTTAATATTAGAGTTTTAATTTTGTTATTTAAGCGGAAAGCGTTTAATCATCTCCTGTTTTATTTCACCTGTTACCTCTTACAACACCAACGAGATGATAATTTGTGGCAAACGATCCTCTGATGCGGCGAATTAACATTATTTCGTTTATTATTTTATTTAATGTTAAGTGACAAACGAATTTAAAACTCATATAAATGATCAACTAATGTAGCCCACGGACCTGCAACCTGCTTGAAGTAAAGTGAAAAACGAATTCGCAGCCCATATGTTTACAATTAGTGCACGGAACTGCAACCTGCTTGAAGTAAAGTGAAAAACGAATTTGCAGCCCACATGTTAACAATTACTGTAGCCCACGGACCTGCAACCTGCTTGAAGTAAAGTGAAAAACGAATTCGCAGCCCATATGTTTACAATTAGTGCAGTCCACGGAACTGCAACCTGCTTGAAGTAAAGTGAAAAACGAATTTGCAGCCCACATGTTAACAATTACTGTAGCCCACGGACCTGCAACCTGCTTGAAGTAAAGTGAAAAACGAATTTTCAGCCCATATGTTAACAATTAGTGCAGTCCACGGAACTGCAACCTACCAGAAGTAAAGTGAAAAACGAATTTTCAGCCCATATGTGAACAATTACTGTAGCCCACGGACCTGCAACCTACTTGAAGTAAAGTGAAAAACGAATTTGCAGCCCATATGTTAACAATTACTGTAGCCCACGGACCTGCAACCTGCTCGAACTAAAGTGAAAAACAAATTTGCAGCCCATATGTTAACAATTACTGAAGCCCACGAACCTGTACCCTACTTGAAGTAAAGTGACAAACAAATTTGCAGCCCATATATTAACAATTTCTGTAGCCCACGGACCTGCAACCTACTTGAAGTGAAAAATGAATATGCAGCCCATATATTAACAATAACTGTAGCCCACGGATTGGAAACCTACTTGAAGTAAAGTGACAAATGAATTTGCAGCCGATATATTAACAATTACTGAAGCTCACTTACCAGCAACATACTTGAAGTAAAGTGAAAAACAATTTTGCAGCCCATATATTATCAACTAATGTAGCCCACGGACCTGCAACCTACTTGAAGTTAAGTGAAAAACGAATTTGCAGCCGATATATTAACAATTACTGTAGTCCACGGACCTGCAACCTACTTGAAGTAAAGTGAAAAACGAATTTGCAGCCCATATGTTAACAATTACTGTAGCCCACGGACCTGCAACCTGCTTGAAGTAAAGTGAAAAACGAATTTGCAGCCCATATGTTAACAATTACTGTAGCCCACGGACCTGCACCCTGCTTGAAGTAAAGTGAAAAACGAATTTGCAGCCCATATGTTAACAATTACTGTAGCCCACGGACCTGCAACCTGCTTGAAATAAAGTGAAAAACGAATTTGCAGCCCATATGTTAACAATTACTGTAGCCCACGGACCTGCAACCTGCTTGAAGTAAAGTGAAAAACGAATTTGCAGCCCATATGTTAACAATTACTGTAGCCCACGGACCTGCAACCTGCTTAAAGTAAAGTGAAAAACGAATTTGCAGCCCATATGTTAACAATTACTGTAGCCCACGGACCTGCAACCTGCTTAAAGTAAAGTGAAAAACGAATTTGTAGCCCATATAATAACAATTACAGTAGCCCACGGACCAACAACCTACTTGAAGTAAAGTGACAAACGAATTTGCAGCCCATATGTTAACAATTACTGTAGCCCACGGACCAGCAACCTACTTGAAGTAAAGTGACAAATGAATTTGCAGCCCACATATTAACAATTACTGTAGCCCACGGACCAGCAACCTACTTGAAGTAAAGTGACAAATGAATTTGCAGCCCATATGTTAACAATTACTGTAGCCCACGGACCAGCAACCTACTTGAAGTAAAGTGACAAATGAATTTGCAGCCCATATGTTAACAATTACTGTAGCCCACAAACTTGCACCCTACTTGAAGTAAAGTGACAAACAAATTTGCAGCCCATATATTAACAATTATTGTAGCCCACGGACCTGCAACCTACTTGAAGTAAAGTGATATATGAATTTGCAGCCCATATATTAACAATTACTGAAGCCCACGGACCAGCAACATACTTGAAGTAAAGTGAAAATTGCAGCCCATATATTAACAATTACTGTAGCCCACGGACCTGCAACCTGCTTGAAGTAAAGTGACAAATGAATTTGCAGCCCATATATTAAAAATTACTCTAGCCCACGGACCAGCAACTTACTTGAAGTAAAGTGAAAAACGAATTTGCAGCCCATATATTAACAATTACTTTAGCCCACGGACCTGCAACTTACTTGAAGTAAAGTGACAAATGAATTTGCAGCCCATATATTAACAATTACTGTAGCCCACGGACCTGCAACCTGCTTGAAGTAAAGTGACAAATGAATTTGCAGCCCATATATTAAAAATTACTCTAGCCCACGGACCAGCAACTTACTTGAAGTAAAGTGAAAAACGAATTTGCAGCCCATATATTAACAATTACTGTAGCCCACGGACCTGCAACCTACTTGAAGTAAAGTGACAAATGAATTTGCAGCCCATATATTAACAATTACTGTAGCCCACGGACCTGCAACCTGCTTGAAGTAAAGTGACAAATGAATTTGCAGCCCATATATTAACAATTACTGTAGCCCACGGACCTGCAACCTACTTGAAGTAAAGTGACAAATGAATTTGCAGCCCACATATTAACAATTACTGTAGCCCACGGACCAGCAACCTACTTGAAGTAAAGTGACAAATGAATTTGCAGCCCATATGTTAACAATTACTGTAGCCCACGGACCAGCAACCTACTTGAAGTAAAGTGACAAATGAATTTGCAGCCCATATGTCAACAATTACTGTAGCCCACAAACTTGCACCCTACTTGAAGTAAAGTGACAAACAAATTTGCAGCCCATATATTAACAATTATTGTAGCCCACGGACCTGCAACCTACTTGAAGTAAACTGATAAATGAATTTGCAGCCCATATATTAACAACTACTGAAGCCCACGGACCAGCAACATACTTGAAGTAAAGTGAAAAACAAATTTGCAGCCCATATATTAACAATTACTGTAGCCCACGGACCTGCAACCTGCTTGAAGTAAAGTGACAAATGAATTTGCAGCCCATATATTAAAAATTACTCTAGCCCACGGACCAGCAACTTACTTGAAGTAAAGTGAAAAACGAATTTGCAGCCCATATATTAACAATTACTTTAGCCCACGGACCTGCAACCTACTTGAAGTAAAGTGACAAATGAATTTGCAGCCCATATATTAACAATTACTGTAGCCCACGGACCTGCAACCTACTTGAAGTAAAGTGACAAATGAATTTGCAGCCCATATATTAACAATTACTGTAGCCCACGGACCTGCAACCTGCTTGAAGTAAAGTGACAAATGAATTTGCAGCCCATATATTAACAATTACTGTAGCCCACGGACCTGCAACCTACTTGAAGTAAAGTGACAAATGAATTTGCAGCCCATATATTAAAAATAACTCTAGCCCGCGGACCAGCAACTTACTTGAAGTAAAGTGAAAAACGAATTTGCAGCCCATATATTAACAATTGCTTTAGCCCACGGACCTGCAACCTACTTGAAGTAAAGTGACAAATGAATTTGCAGCCGATATATTAACAATTACTGTATCCCAAGGACATGCAACCTCATCATCATTATCATTACAGCCCTTCACGAGTCCACTGCTGAACGTGGGCCTCCCCTCAAGTAATGCCACAAAGCACGGTCCTGAGCCACCTGCATCCATCGACTTCCTGCATATCTTCGTCGTCGTCTTCGAGGTCGTCACTCCACTAGTGGGGGGTTGCGCTACACTACGCCTACCGGTACGAGGCTGCCACTCGAGAACCTTTCTTCCCCATCGATTATCGGTTCTTCGAGCTTTATGGCCGGCCCATTGCCACTTCAGCTTACTAATCCGTTGGGCTATGTCGGTCACTCTGGTTTTACTGCGGATATCCCCATTTCTGAGTCTATCACGCAGAGAAACTCCGAGCATAGCCCTCTCCATAGCTCGCTGAGCGACCTTGAGCATCCTCATATGGCCAGCAGTGAAGGACCACGTCTCAGATTGTCGACAGACAGACGAGAAGATGTGTCGTAATTTTCCGAACGAGCCGAGTTGAATCCGTCGTTTGACCTCTCGGTCGAAGTTGGACTTGCCTAGTCTAACTATTTGTCCCAGGTAAACTTACTCGTCAACAACTTCGAGCATAGTGCTCCCAACAACTACTGGTGAGACATGGACATTTAACACGATCTTTGTTTTGTCCATGTTCATCTTAAGACCTATCCGTTGGGAGGGACTATTGAGGTCATTGAGCATAGTGCTTAGGTCCTCCAGCGATTCTGCCATAAGGACTATATCGTCGGCAAATCGAAGGAGAGTGATGTACTCGCCATTAATGTTAATACCGTATCCTTTCCAGTCCAGTAGCTTGAAAACGTCTTCCAATGCAGCGGTGAAGAGTTTCGGGGATATAACTTCACCCTGTCTTACACCTCTCTGCAGTTGGATAGGTTTCGAACTCTGGTTCTGTACTCGGATAGCCATCGTAGCCCTATTGTACAAACACTTCAGCACTTCGATATACCGATAGTCAACTTGGCACCGCTGAAGGGACTGTAGCGCCGCCCAAATTTCGACGGAATCAAATGCTTTCTCATAGTCCACATACGCCAGGCAAAGTGGCAGATTGTACTCTTCGGTCTTCTGTACTATCTGCCGTAGGGTATGTATGTGGTCTATGGTACTGAAGCCGTTTCGGAAACTGGCTTGTTCGGGAGGCTGGAAGTCGTCAAGTCTACGTGCGAGACGATTCGTAATGACTCTCGAAAACAGCACGTAGACGCGGCTCAGAAGGGATATCGGTCTGTAGTTCTTCAAGAGGGCGTTGTCAGCTTTCTTAAAGAACGAGACAACCGCAATTCTGCTCCACGCCTCCGGAGTAGTGCCAACATGGAGGATGGAGTTGAAGAGCTTCTGAAGGACTTCAAGTACCGGTGTTCCACCCGCTTTCAGAAGCTCCGCTGTAATTCCATCCTCGCCTGGGGCCCTGCCATTTTCAAGGTGCTGGAGAGCCATTCTAATCTCGCTCAGACTGACTTCCGGGAATTCATAGGAATAGGGTTGGGTAAGATTTGCTCTTGGATCGTTACTCACACTTGCGTGTGGCTCCAACGATGATGTATACAGCTGCCCATAGAACCTCTCAATCTCACTCAAAATCTCAGGTATCTCGGAAACGATGCTGCCACACTCAGTCTTCAGCTTTGACAGTTGGCTCTTTCTGGCAGACAGATCTCTGGCAAAGACTTTGGAGCCCTGGTTCCGCTCGATCGCTTCTTTAATACGAGCAGTATTAAAGTTGCGTAAGTCTCGCCGCATGCATTTGGAGATATGTCTGTTCAGTTGCCTGTATGCTGTCAAATCTGTTGACGATTGCAGCCTCATCTCCGTCTAAAGGCCATGAGATTAAGAGTGTGATCGGAGAGTTTTTGTGTTCTTCTGCGGCGGGTCTTGCAGAACTTAGCTCCGACCACATGGACAGTTTCCACGAGCTTGTCATTCATATCGTCCACTATATTGCAATCTTCTAGGCACTGAAAGTGGTTCCGAAACAAGAGCTGAAAGGTTTCGGGATTCTGGATTAGAGTACGAGGGCGACGGAGCGTTGACTTCATTAGACGAGACCTCTCCAACTTTACGTTTAGGTTCAGTGTGCCTCTAACCATTCGGTGATCGCTGACGGTTTTCACCCTTGCGATCACTGAGACATCACTGAACAGTTGGCGTCTGGTCGTCATAATGAAGTCAATCTCATTTTTTGGCGAACCGTCGGGGCTCGACCAGGTCCACTTCCTGTGGGGCCGCTTCTGGAAGAAAGAGTTCATCATAAAGAGTCCCTCTTTCTTCATAAATTCAGCCAGCTGCTGGCCCCTACGGTTCCGTTGCCCCACTCCAAATTTCCCTAACTTCAGCTCACCTCCTTCTCTTGTGCCTAGTTTTGCGTTGAAGTCTCCCATCAACACCGTGTAGTGGGTTTTGAAGAATTTGTGGCATTTCACACATTCAGAATTTGTGGAATTTGTGGAATTCGTGGCTCTAGAAATATCCTCATACATTTCCTCCACCTCCTCATCAGGATGTGCCGAGGTTGGTGCGTAGACCAGTATGACCTTCAGCGAATACCGTTTGGTGATTCTTAGTATCAAGTACGCGACCCTCGTCGACACACTCCCAATCTTTTTAACGTTTTTGACGAGAGACTTGTGGACGATAAATCCGACACCTTCTTGGGATAGATGGTCGCCCTCCCGGTGATAGAACAAGTTGCCGGACTCGAGGATTACCGTGTCCTGCCCCTCTCTTCAGACCTCAGATAATCCAATAATATGCCAGCTCAACTTGTCTACCTCTTCTTCCAGCTCCAGTATCTTCTCGTCAGTCCTCAGGGTGCGTGCGTTATACGTTGGCAGGTCAAGTCGTCGTAGGTGGCAACCGAACCTCCACCGGAGATTTTTAGCACCCCCTGCCCCGCCGTTACCATGATCGCCACCGAAGCCAGGAATAGCGGGGCCGCCGGGGACTGGGGGCCGTTTGTTTGCGTCGATGCTCATAGGGGGATGTTTTCCATAGTTGCCACGCTTGGCGAGCGGGTTGGCAACCGCAGTTTTTTTATTATGTTATTGTTGTTATTAGGAAGATGCTGCTGCCCATCTCTTTTCCGTGTCCCTCTGTCGCCTCTTACGACCCCAACAAGAAGATACGGGGTAGTGGATATTCTCAACCGCCACTACACGGCAAAATACGACAACTGCTCAGTGATAGTGATATTTCAGTGATCGCAAGAGTAAAAACTGACAGCGATCACTGAATGGTAAGAGGCACACTAAACTACTCCAAACTCTTGAAACCTTTCAGTGCCTACAAGATTGCAATGAAGTGGTTTTTGTTCAAGTTTTAGTCATTGCAAGATTCAATGAGCAACATAGTAAATGTATCTGTAGGCACTGCACAAGGTTCCGTAATAGGACCTTTACACTACATTACCTATGTAAATAGTCTGGCAAATATTATCAGGCGATGTGAAATTTACCAGTATGCTGATGATACTTGCTTGTTTGCGGGTGGGAGCAATATAAACGATACTCTCAACCTCCTACAAGACGATTTTAATATACTTATGAAGTGGTCACATGATAAAGGATTAGTCTTAAATGCTGCGAAGACTAAATTACTGTACATTAGCTCTAGTCAAAATAGGAGTAAGGTTATACCTAGGCTCATTGCGCATGATCACCAATGCCTTCGCAGACGACAGGTCAAAACGAAATCTAACTGCGAATCCATAGACCTGGTAGAATCACAGACCTACTTAGGACTCGTGATAGTAGTCGCCTTAATTGGAAAGAGCATATTGAGCATGTGTGTGATAAACTTCGTGGTATACTTGCAAAATTTTCTATAATTAAATGTAAAATTCCGTATAAAATACTTATACAGCTATATAAATCACTGGTAGAGTCAAAAGTAGCATACGGTTTGTCTAGCTATGGTAGAACGTACAGATCACATTTAGAACGTATTTTTCTACTACAATTACGTATTTTAAAAACTATAATCCCGGATAGTATTAAAAACCAGTATAAAGAATCAGATTACTACAACCTTTTTAGTCATTGCAAAATTATACCTATACACGAAAAGGTAAAATTTACCCTTCTTATAAAAGAATTTTTCCATGAACAGTTAAAAATTGCACATACATGTGAATACTCTAAAACTCGCAACTCAAGAAAACCTAAACTAGCCTTACCTAAATACAACAATTTATATGGTAAACGTACCTTAAAATATATCATTCCTAACCTAATTAACCAGCTACCAGTATCAGTAAAATCAGAACTAAATCAAAAAAATATTAAAATTAAAAAATTACTTTATGGAATGCATTACTAATAATTTAAATTATACATAATATGTTTTTAATAATAAATACTACGATAACGCCCTTAAACAATTACTACAACTTTCGGTAGGTAAACGCTGATTCTTTTTCGGTTGAGTTACACCAAAATAAAATTCCATACCGGAGGTGGGATTCTGCTAAGCCGTAGTAAGCAGTGAGGAGTGCATCCGTGTATACAAATACGATAATAAATATTATTTTAATTACCTACGAATAAACTCAATTTTAACATTTTTTATCAAATTGTAAAGGGCATTGCCCATTTTCGGCCATGGAACACCCAACAATGTGCATTTGTTAAAAAATTATATCTTTATTTATGGTTATTAATCGCGGTATTCATTTATCCTCAAACAACGGGAATATTTTTGCACAAATTAAAAGTACCGAAAAGATAATAATAAAAATTAGGTAAATCATTATGCCATTAGTTTGTGAATTAAAAAAAATTGTCGCCAATCACAAAACACATTTAAAAAATCGATTCTCTTTTTCGATCGATTATTTACAGTGTCATCATTACAGTGCTTACTTACTTACTTACTTACTTATCGTCACGCACAATCCCTAACGGGGTAGCCAGAGAGAACAGATCGCCAAGTGTCACGATCCCTACATACCTCTTTCGCCTCTTTCAGGTTCACTAACTTCTTCATACATGCACGTCTAGGTGCATGTATGTGCATCATTACAGTGCTAATATAATTTTTTAAAAATTACGAAGAGAATTACGGAGAGAATTACGGCTGCCTACGGACCTGATCACCGGGATACCACCTGATGCTCCACGCAGTATAACCGATTATGCAAATGACTTGCGGAACAAAATGAATGACGTTTATGAGCACGTCAGACAATCGGGCCAGCAAATGTCTGAAAAGATGAAAACCCGGTACGACCGCAAAATGGACAACAAAGGGTTCGACGAAGGTTCACTAGTGTGGTTGCACAATCCAGTCCGCAGCAAAAGGAAATCTCCTAAGCTTCAAGCTAAATGGGACGGCCCGTACCAGATTGTGACCAGGATCAACGATGTAACCTACCGGATACAGAAAGGCGCAAGAGGGACTCCTAAGATCGTCCATGTGGATCGCCTGGCGCGTTATTACGGGGCCGATAATGCTCGGGACGAGCATGTCTTAGGAGGGGGTAGTGTTGCGCGGCTAAGTTGACATCTGGCACTAGCGCCATCTGGTGTCGGGTAACGGAGCGAGGGAAGAGCTTTCCAGAAAATGACATCATTAATCTTTCAACCGACAGCGCCATCTGTTGTCGAAACGAAGAACTAAGCTTCTGGAAGCTGACTCTCGAACTTTCGGCGCTTTGTCGATTAGTGCGCGTATTTACTTGAATGTTCTGGATGATTCGGTACTAATGTGTATTTATAGGCGCTGCAAGGTGCGATCGGGGAAGTATTGAATTCGGCGTGACAAGCGAAGCTTCGGAGCGGAATAAAGTGAATTAGTGTAAATTAAAGTGTTAATTTAGGTAATTCTATCGGCGATTTTTATTGTCACGAACCTCAAGCTCGTAACAATTGTTGTAAGAAGTGGGATAAAATCATGCCGATTTTACCGAAGGAGGAAACGGAGGGTATCCGTACCCGAAGTCAACGCCAGCAGGAGACGGACCAAAGAAGATTTGGTGGTGCAACGCCGCAGACGTCGGAGGGCCAGCAACCGGCTGCAGGCCCGTCGGTAGCTCCTACATCTGCAGCACCTGACTTAGGTGCTCTGATGGTGATGCTGCAGGAACAGACCCGTTGGTTGAAAGAGCAGCAGGAGGAACAGGCTCGCCAGCAGGCGGAACAGGTTCGTCAGTTGAAAGAGCAGCTGCAGAGCGGACAAAAGGAACAGGCCCGCCGACAGGTGGAACAGATGCTCACGCTACCTTTGGGAAAGAGATAAGGGAGGTGAAGTATAGGGTTGCTCAACTTGACAACCGCCTGTCGGAAGCTGAAACCCGAATCGAAGAACATGAAACCCGAATCAACCATGTGAACAATCGGGTTGACAACGTGATGGCTGACGTGAAAAAAACGCTCAACGACCTCAAACTTGGAGATGGAACTACAGCTCCCGTAGTAGCTACAGCACCTTCGCTACGTGGATTCAAAGTGCCGCCGTACGGCGGGACTTCTTCCTGGTCGGCCTGCAAAATCCAGTTCGAGGCCGTCATGGAGGCAAACGGCTGGAATAAAATCCAGGCCATGACTGCACTCACCTTAGGCCTGCGCGACCAAGCCTTAACCGTGTTGGAAGCTCTCGGTAAGAAAGTGACCTACGAGCAGCTGCTTGAGGCATTGGAGGCGAGATATGGTGACGCTCACCTGAAACACGTCTTTCAACTTTCACCGAAAACCTGCAGCAGTGGGCCCTTGAGGTGGAGAAGATTGTTCGAAAAGCATACCAGTCTGTACCTGCGCTCATTGAAGGGAACCTGGTGCAGACATTCATCGACGGCATTCGCGACCTTGAAGTCAGAGCTGCTGTGAGGCTGGGGCACCACGAGACGCTTAAGGACGCCTTGGCCCATACACTGGAGGTGGAAGCCGCGCGGCAAGATCTTCGCTCCCATCGCGTCAGGAAGATTGCAGCAGCTACGGTTCGCGACCGCAATAAAAGATTCAGCCCTAGGTGCTATGGCTGTGGGGAAAGGGGCCATCTTCGATCCAGCTGACCTAAGCGAACCCTAGAAAGGGAAGGTGAACGATCTCAGAAGGGAAGTGCGGCTAACATCACCGCCCAGCAGCAGCCGGGATACGACTTTAGTATCAGACATCGCAGCGGGAAATCTCATGGCAACGCAGATGCATTGTCAAGAAGACCTTGTCCTGAAGATCGGAAACATTGTAATAGGCAAGAGAGTAAGGAAGTGGTATCCATGAGGATGATCAGGGCAGACCACCTCAGCAACGAGTGGAAGGACAGCTTACAACGTGCACAGCAGGAAGATCCGGACATCAAGCCGATTCTGGAATGGATGAAGGCCAGTGCTCCCAAGCCCAAATGGAGTGACGTCTCAGCGATGAGTTCGACCACTAAAAGCTATTGGGCCCAGTGGAACAGCTTGTTGCTTCAGGATGGAGTTCTGTGCCGTAAATGGGAAAGTGTTCGGGGAGACAGCTGTCATTTGCAAATGGTTGTCCCTAAAGCTAAAGTACCGGATGTTCTACAGCTGTACCATAATGATTATTCAGGAGGCTATCTGGGAGTTAAACGAACTCTACTGAAGATCTGAGAACGGTTTTACTGGGTCCACTGTCGAAACGATATCGAGGACTGGTGTCGCAAATGTACAAGTTGTGCGGCTGTAAAGGGACCTCTGACTCGTAGTGGAGGTGCATTGAATTTGTACAATGTTGCTGCACCATGGGAGAGAATAGCCATTGACGTGGTGGGGCCGTTTCCGGAGAGTGAAAGCGGTAACAAGTATTTCATGGTTGTGATGGATTACTTCACTAAGTGGCCAGAAGTCTTCGCCATTCCAAATCAAGAAGCTTCAACAGTTGCAGATAAACTAGTTCATGAAGTCTTCTGTCGTTTTGAAGTACGTTCAGAGATTCACAGCGATCAAGGAGGAATTTTGAGTCTCAAATATTCCAGGAAACTTGCCGAGTTATGGGTACACATAAAACAAGAACGACTTCTTATCACCCGCAATCAGATGGAATGGTAGAACGATTTAATCAGACATTGGAGAGGTACCTAGCAAAAGTTGTAGACAATCGGCAACGAGATTGGGACAAGCACATACAACCGTTTTTGTTGTCATATCAAAGCGCTGTTCACGAAAGCACATCAGTGACACCAGCTTTCGCAAACTTCGGGAGAGAATTACGGCTGCCTGCGGACCTGATCACCGGGATACCACCTGATGCTCCACGCAGTATAACCGATTATGCAAATGACTTGCGGAACAAAATGAATGACGTTTATGAGCACGTCAGACAATCGGGCCAGCAAATGTCTGAAAAGATGAAAACCCGGTACGACCGCAAAATGAACAACAAAGGGTTCGACGAAGGTTCACTAGTGTGGTTGCACAATCCAGTCCGCACCAAAGGGAAATCTCCTAAGCTTCAAGCTAAATGGGACAGCCCGTACCGGATTGTGACCAGGATCAACGATGTAACCTACCGGATACAGAAAGGCGCGAGAGGGACTCCTAAGATCGTCCTTGTGGATCGCCTGGCGCGTTATTATGGGGCCGATAATGCTCGGGATGAGCATGTCTTAGGAGGGGGTAGTGTTGCGCGGCTAAGTTGACATCTGGCACTAGCGCCATCTAGTGTCGGGTAACGGAGCGAGGGGAGAGCTTTCCAGAAAATGACATCATTAATCTTTCAACCGACAGCGCCATCTGTTGTCGAAACGAAGAACTAGGCTTCTGGAAGTTGACTCTCGAACTTTCGGCGCTTTGTCGATTGGTGCGCGTATTCATTTGAATGTTCTGGATGATTCGGTACTAATGTGTATTTATAGGTGCTGCAAGGTGCGATCGGGGAAGTATTGAAGTTGGCGAGACAAGCGATGCTTCGGAGCGAAATAAAGTGAATTAGTGTGAATAATTATTAGTGTTTTAAGTTTTAATTTGTGTAAAGAACATTAAAGTGTTAATTTAGGTAATTTTATCGGCAATTTTTATTGTCACGAACCTCAAGCTCGTAACACTATAATTAGCTACATGAATAAGAAAATGTTATCAGATCATCTTCACATAATAAATCTAATATCTCAACTCTAGCGCATCTTTAGCGCGTCATCGAAAATCAGCTCACTGGGCACCGTGATCTTCGATCAACAATACCAACTAGATGTCGGGTCGGCGCAAGAAATCTATCTACGTAAATAAGAGCGCACATGAGACGTGAGCTCTTGCACGCGAGAGTGTAGATCGCAAGGCAATAACGGGAAAAATAACTTTATTTGTTATAACTTAAGGTTGATTTTACACTAAATGTTATTTAATTTATGTCTTTTCATTGTTTATATATGCGGACGGTATTTAGCTATGATTTTGTACGTGACCCGTTATCTAGTTGGTATTGTTGATCGAAGACCGTGATACCTCCGTGATACGACCGTGGTACCTCCAGAATGTAGAATCTGTAACTACCATTTAAATAGTAACTCTTGGGATTAACTTTTAGACTCTATATATAATCCTATTAAAACATTTAGTGCAGCACAAATTGAAGATTTTACTACATTATTGAAAGATAATATGCACAATCATATAGACTTTGAAAATATTGACAGTATGCCTAAGCACACTGTACATTATTACCTAGGCTTATCAAAGGCACAATACCAACAAATTCTGTCTGTAGTTCCTAGACTGTCAAGTAAATATAGGGGTTGTTTTGCACTTGCTGCATATTTAATGAAGTTAAGAATAGGAGATAGTGACGAACGCATGTCAGCATTATTGCAAGTGCCAAGAAGCTCATTAGAGCGACTTATAAATATGGCCCGCGAAATAATTAATCAGGATTTTGTTCCTATGAATTTGGGCATAAATCATATATCCCGAGCAGAAAAAGCTCAAAGAAATCTTCTCATTCCAAGTGGACTTTATGGGGGAGAAAATAAGAGGCCTGTGTGTGTGTGTGTGTATATATATATATATATATATATATATATATATATATATATATATATATATATAATCATCCTTTCACGATTATATATATATATAACTATATAACTGATTTATATATGCATATATATATAACTGATTATATATATATATATATATATATATATATATATATATATATATATATATATATATATATATATATTATATATATACATAGAAAAAAGTTCCAATTATTTATATCAGAAAAAAACTTACTCATTACACAAATATAGCAATCTTATAAAGCCTTTCCATTTTGTGTGTAGTGATGGTTACATCATAGACGTTTTAGGCCCTTATCCTGCAACAACCTCAGATGCGGATATCATAAAAAATGAATTGGTAAGTAATGAATCCAGTTCATTAAGGCAATATTTTGAATCTGGAGATGTATTCATCCTAGATAGGCGCAGGTTCGGCCGCACATGGAATACTGTTCCCATCTCTAGGCTGGGGCTCCCATGTCCATTGACAAAATTGACCGCATCAAGCGCAGAGCGGCTCGAATCGTCGACGACCGAGTGCTTTCCGATCGGCTCGATTCACTGGCGCTGCGAAGAGATGTTGCATCTCTTTGCGTATTTTATCGCATCTATCACGGGGAGTGCTCTGAGGAATTGTTCGGATTAATCCCAGCCGCCAAATTTCGTGAACGCACTACACGGCAAATGTCCCGATACCATCCACACCATCTGGATGCTTGGCCGTCCACCACTGTACGTTTCACAAGGAGTTTTCTTCCACGTACAACCTCTCTGTGGAATAGTTTACCACCGGCGATTTTTCCGGACCGATACGACCTGGGGACCTTCAAGAAAAGAGCTTACTCCTTTCTAAAGGGCCGGCAACGCGCCCGCAATTCTCCTGGTGTTGCGGTTGATCATGGGCGGCGGTAGTCACTTAACATCAGGTGAGCCGCATGCTCGTTTGCCCCCTCTTCTATAAAAAAAAAGATAGAGGCTTTAGGGATTCATTGCCTCTTTTAGAACGTTGTGGTTATCAGGTTCATGTACCTTTGTCTCCACCCGATGGTGAATCTCAGTTAACGACTAGAGAAGCTAATAAGTCCAGAGCCGTGACTATGTGTCGATGGGTAGTCGAGGTGGTGAATGGCATTTTTAAAACTTAATTTAAAATATTTCGCCAAAATTATTTTAACATGGCTTCTAAACATTTGATGATAGACTTTGCTGTGGCTGCTGCTCTAATTAATAAATTCCACACTAAAATAAGGGACAGGGCTTCCGATACGGCATAAGAAGCTTAAACAGCCAGTTGCCAGTCCCCAAAGGCGGTTTTTAGAGGGTATCACTTAGGTTCCCCCGGTAGGCAATGAGTCCCTCATAAGCACGATAGACCGGCTATCGTGGTATGTATTTTCCGCCTCCCTTCATAAAGGGTAGCCCTTTCCAATTGCTTCGGGCGCAAAAAAAAACCAATAGATTTTATCCATTGTTACCACTCTGTGCTAAATTCCATTCAGTGATTATGATATTATATTAGAGGCAAATAATTCCTTAGCATTCCTAGATGTGTTAGTCATCCGAAATTCTATTGACACCATAGGTTACACTGTATATAGAAAAAAGTCCCATACAAACCAATATTTAACGGTGAATCTCACCATCATCCTTCACAGTTAGCTACCTTGGGCAACTCTTTGTTAAAGAGAGCACAAGGGATCTGTGACCGCAAAGACCTGGCTGCCGAGCTTCAGCACGTCAAGCAAGTTCTGCACGACAACAAGCTTCGGGTCCCGCACCTATGTCACAGTGACCGTGTGAAGTCGGGCACAGTCGAGCGTGTGCCTGCTGTACTACCATATGTCAGAGGTGTTACAGACAAGATTGGCTACATCTTGAAGCGAGCTCCTATTAGAACATTCTACAAGCCGCTGAAGCAGATACATATATCAGATTTGATAGACCACAAATCCTCGCGAAAGAACATCGATTCTTGCCAAGGATGATATGTGAGGCTATTGAAATTAAAAACATTCTAATTTCAATAGAGAAGGAAGCTGGGTACTCCCACCTGCTTGGGACCCTGTAATTAATGAAATTAAAACTAAACCCAAGCATACCACGCAAGACTTCAAGACAGTAAGTTCATTCTGCGTAGATCGGACCATAAATAGTTATTAAAAAGCTGAAGTTACTCCAAGTAAACACTGATTTCGGTACACCAGTCACCTCAATCCCCCATGACCATGTGTGCTGGAAAGCACACGAAACGTCGGGAATTAAAAATCAAAGAAATTAAACGCGATAACATCGGTAAAATTAGTTGTTAAAAAACTGTATTTGTGAAAATAAAAACTTTTATATCTTAAAATTCCCGACTTTTTTTAAACCAATTTCTTAACCATTTCATTATTTTAATTGTATATTATCATATCTATATGCTTTTATATGTGGGCACCCATGGCCGAAATGTCTATGAAGAGTGGACAATCCCCTTTGTTCCCTCTACAGGATAACATTGAAAATTTGCAATAAAGTTTTTAGACTCCATCTTCTGGTTACGTATCATTACTATATAGTATATACTAAAGGGTCTGCCATCTAACTTTTTTTTTCAACTAGTGCTTATTTCGTGAATGGCAACACTTAGCTCATGTCTAATTTGACGGATAATTAGTTTTATCCTTCCGCTGCACGAATATGGTTGTGTATATGCTTGAACAACGCTGGGAAATATTGCGACATTACTTTGAAAATCATGGTAATGTTGCAGAAAGTGTGCGAAAATTGCGTACGGATTTTGGAAGAAATGAAGCACCGTTATCTCCGTATGTTCGTTACCTTGTGAAAAAAGTGAAAGAAACTGGCATCCTCATCGATAAACCAACGCGTGAAAAGCCAAAAACAGTGCGTACACCCGAGAATATTGCTGCTGTGGCCGAAAGTGTGCGTGAAACGCCATCAACATCAGTTCACCGTCGTTCTCAACAATTAGTCATTTCGGAGACATCATTGAGACGAATTTTGCGTAAAGACCTTGGTATGACGCCGTACAAAATCAGATTGGTTCAGGAGTTGAAGCCAACTGACCACCCAATGCGTTTTCGCTTCGCTAAGTGGGCCTGCGATCGACTTGCAGAAGATGCGGATTTTGCCAAAAAAATCATCTTTTCAGATGAAGCTCATTTCGAACTTGGCGGGTATGTAAACAAGCAGAATTGTCGCATTTGGGGCACAGAAAACCCGCACGCATTCATCGAAAAGCCGGTGCACCCAAAACGAGTCACTGTTTGGTGCGGATTTTGGTCCAGAGGCATAATTGGGCCATTTTTCTTCGAAAATGAGCAAGGCGTGGCCGTTACAGTCAATGGCGATCGTTGTCGGGCCATGTTGAACGAATTTTTGTTCACAGTAATTGAAGAGGAGGATATTGGCAACATTTGGTTTCAACAGGACGGCGCAACGTGCCACACAGCCGACGCTGCACTTGATGTTTTGCGCCCTGTTTTTGAAAATCGCATTATCAGCCGCAGAGCTGATGTCGTTTGGCCACCTCGGAGCTGCGATTTGACACCGTTGGACTATTATTTGTGGGGTGCCGTCAGAGATAAATGTTACGCCGACAAGCCAGAGACAATTGACGCTTTAAAGGACAATATTCGTGAAGCCATTGGTGAAATACAGCTGCACACAATCGATAATGTACTCAAAAATTGGACAGATCGTGTAGGCTACTGCATGGCCAGCCGAGGCAGCCATTTGAATGAAAATATTTTCCATCATTAACCGGAAGGATTGTACTTTCAAGTAAAAAAAGAAATTTGAAAAAATATTTAGTAGTTATTTTTTAATAGCATTTTTTAAAAAAAAGTTATTTGGCGGACCCGCTATAATATATTCACCTCACGCCCCATTACCTACAAAGAGTTGGGTAGACCTATTTTTTGTAAAGGCCGAATACGACGCGAATGACCTTGCTCGTTTCGCAGCAAACCACGCGGCCCCAGTACGCTTTGTTTATATAGACATGTATAATATAATCAAAGCCGTACGGGCTTTGATTATATTATATTTGACTGAGCTAGCTCAGTATGCAGAGTAATGAACAACACAGAGAGCATTGCTTACTTCTTAAATAAATCTTTCTTATTTATAAGTTCCTATAGATTATAAATTCTGTACTTTATTCGTTATAAAATATTGTTCGAAAAGTTATTGAATTGATAACGGTTTTTTTTTCTTAATTGGTGCATCGTACGTAAAGAACCTCATATAACTGAAAATGTTATATGAGGATGGATGATGGATGGAATGATAACTGAGTCTTACAAGATGCCGTTATGCAAATTGCATAAATAATAAAGAAAAAAAAACTAAAAAGTCAGTGATTGCCCCATAGTGGGGATAGGTACTGTGTATGTAAATTCTCACAAGACTACTCCAACTGGTCAATCACTTCACATCCGAAGTATTTCGGTTTTTCTTAATTATGTACTTACCCCATGCTTACGGACAATACATTGACTATGACATTATTTGCAGTCTCTGTAATTGCACTACTCTGTACATTCTTTTCCGACTGGTTCTTGATATTTACATTTTTAGTGTTTCTCACTTGTAACTAGAAAAGTATAAATGATCAGTTTGGCTTATGTAAATGAGTAAAAATGCAACCTATTAGGCAGCCTCAAAAAAATTACCTTACAAAAATATAAGTATTAACCTCAAAATACAACATTCGAGCAGCGTTTATGCGATAAACTGTCTTTGTTTTACCACTTAGGTAACATTTATTTCTTTTCCTACCCATATTTTCATTTATAGTCACTTAAACGCGTATAAAACACTAAATTAACGATTTTCACTACGGACACATCGACTGTTGTTACCACGTCGAAGCGCCTGGTAATTTATTACGGCAAACTTTTATCTGGCAATATACGATATTATTATTATGTGTTTTTAATTAAAACGAATTATGTTAATAAATAATATTCTGTATCGAAAATAAAGACAGCAGGCACCTTCGGAATTACAATACAAACATTTTTACGTAAAAGAATTTTTCCTAAATTAAAATTCACAGAGTTTTGGAAGAACAATAATTTTATGTATCATTTCTTAACATTTTTTTATTTGTTGGTATATTCATTTATTTTTAAATTTTAAAATGACGGTCACCTTGTGAAGGACCCGAAAAAACCTACAAAAATGTTTTAAAGCTTAGAATTACTTCAGGTCAAAGTTCTAGTCAAGAGAAATACATTAATTTTCGCCAGTTCTCTTCGTATTCGGCCTTAAAGTAAAAAATTATATATGTTCATACTTTTTCATCCGATTTCGTGCTTGCCTTATGTTGGCTTACCTGTACTGTATTATTTACTATTATTAGTACTTTTTTGATATTTTTTATTTCCATAAACCATTTTTGCAGTTTTCCTGGAGACGCGAACTTACATAATACATAGTAGGCATACACACTCGATGGATTAATGATTACGGATGTGTTAAATTATTACGCCCTTAGCTTTTAATAAATATTTCTATTTCATAACTTTGAATAAATTTTGTTATTCCGTAAATACGGTATTATTTATTAAAGGAGTAAGTACTTTCTTAATAGACCAACATTTAGTTTAAGTTTATTTTGTATTCATAGCAACCTATTGCAATTTGTGTATGTTAACTAACGTAGATAGACAGGCCAACACGTTTCCAAGATATTAAATAATAAAGAAATACTTATTTAAAGAAGTTTACGAATACGTTTTCTTCCACGTGGAATTAAATCATATCTCGTTATCTCTTTGAGAATAAAAAGTAACCCAGCCTTTTTATTCTTACCAGCTATCTGAATACCAAATCTCGTCAAAATCGGTTGAATGGCTTAGCATTCTCTATATAAAGTTTTATTTCCATTTCACCGTTTTTATCCAAATTGGTGGTTTAACGGCTAATATCGACTAAACTAAAGTTGGCTTTGAATAAAACTATTATTGACGGTTTTTATCGCGTTTTAATTACAACTATGATTTATTTTTATTATCCCGACGTTTCGGGTGCTTAACAGCACCCATGGTCACGGGGGGACTGAGATGTTTGACGTCCCAATGTCATAGTCCGGCTACCTTCAGTTTTTTGAATATTAATTTTAATTTTTGGTCCGATTTACATTATTACAAATATAATGAATGTGTTCGCGACGGCCTAACAACGTTAAGAAACGAAGTTATAAAGAATATTGTTTTTTTTTGTATTAATAATGAAATTACCAACAAAACTGAGTGAAAACGTGTATTAATATATGTAGTTGTTTAGCATATTTATAACTCTTAGTATATTTGTATAGAATGTCGTTTTGATAACAAGTAATATAAACAACTTTTATTATATACCAAAAAATCGACCAATCACAGCGCGTCTTATCGTGGAAAAGTTTTTAATTAACTGCGTAATAGTTCATACTAAAATAAGGAAAATAATTTTATGTTCTAAAAGAGTTATAAATATGACATTCAATTAGCATATGGCTTATAGATTAAAGAAGTGTAGGGATATTTTTGTATAATTAAACGCATTTCGTAGTTATAGAAAAAACAAAGAATTAATGTACCCAAATATTATGAAAATTTTGGACATTTCGTTTAATAACTTTTTACAATGTTAATATTTTGAGTAACATTTATGATATACTAATAAAGTACCAGACTACCGATTTAATGATGTATAGCATGTTAGTGTAGCAATTAGTTTTGTATAGAAAATATTGCAATTTAAGCCATTTGTATAGTGAAAAGTTTATGCAATAAAGAGGCAAACGGAAAATGGCAAGCGGCTCACTGCAAAGTATTGCCCAAGTCTACCTTAGGGGCTCGGGACCCAGTACCAGTAGTAGTGTGAAGAACTACCAGTGACAGTGAAGTGAAGTGAGTGGCATCCGGTGGTAGCTGAAGTGACTAGTAGCAGTATATAGTGAATAGTGAAAGTGTTAGCTAGCCGAAAAAGGTCGTAACTGACATTCGCAGTTACATATCGTGAAAGTGTTAGCTAGCCGAAAAAGGTCGTAACTGACATTCGCAGTTACATATCGTGAAAGTGTTAGCTAGCCGAAAAAGGTCGTAACTGATATTCGCAGTTACATATTATAGTGAAAGTGGTAACTGATATCCGCAGTTACACAAGTGATAAAATCAACTAGTTTAGTTGATAATAGCTGCTAGTCAGTAGTGTTAGAAAACCAGCTACTACCAATAGATCTTTGATACCACCGTACAATTTAAAGAAATCTTTCGAAATATACAGTGACCAACCAATAGTGAACAACCGTAGTTTAACAACCGTGCTCAATAAATAATAGTTATAAAATTTTCGCGACTAATCAATCAGTCGAACCGCTGGCCACTACCTTGCTATTTGTATTTATTAATCGTGCATTTTGATTTGATCCTCAGTCCACAATATTTCAGCAGCACCCACAAAGACGGCGGTGAAAGTACCCACCGGAACCTATAGGTGTAGGACGTGAGCGACTCGCGAAGTATCTTCGACAACATTTACTCCGGAGAGTTTCGCCCGTCCGGCACATTCGTTGGTCCTTCGAGCCGGATCTATCCGTTTGTATTTCGGAACCGGGTAAATAGTCACCACCGTATTAAAACCGCAGAATTTTTCAGACTCAAGATGCCGATCACCGGTTCGCAAGGAAAGGAAGCCAAGGCGTGGACCGTCGGTCTGGAAGGAGGTTCGTCGGCCAGTAACACCACCGTCCACCAGCAGATGCCACCATCCTCACCGTCAACGGTAGAGGGCACTGAGGCGCCATGCTGCCCCCCCGAAGGGGGGATACCCCTGCCCACGCCGACCACTACGGCCCGCACAACGAAGCAGAGGGAACATATAGAAGGCAACGATGACTTTAGCCGTGCATCATCGCCAACAGCCCGGGAAGACACCCACACCGAAGAG
Source organism: Parnassius smintheus behrii (assembly GCA_036936625.1). Lineage (NCBI taxonomy): Eukaryota > Metazoa > Arthropoda > Insecta > Lepidoptera > Papilionidae > Parnassius > Parnassius smintheus. The sequence goes on along the minus strand of JAUPFT010000005.1, from coordinate 214,125 downwards.
CCACCGAGAGGCCACACCGATTGCAGTACGAAGTCAAAGAAGACTGTTCGGCCCAATAGAAGAATTTTGAAGGCTCGTGAAGAAGTATTGAAGATCAAACTAGAACTTGCGCAGATCTCCTTAGAGATGGCTGAAGGAGAAGACGAATCAGACGACTATGAAGATGGTCACTCCAAAAATCCAATGCCACAGAAGCTCAGCCAGGAACCCATCGTTAATGAAGACAAGGGGCTCCTACCGATTGTATCAGAGCTCACATACCAGGATTCCTATCCAGAAGACGTACAAAGGGATCCCATTCCACAGAAGCTCAGCCAGGAACCCACCGTTAATGAAGACAGGGGGCTCCTACCGATTGTATCAGAGCTCACCAACCAGGATTCCTATCCAGAAGATGTACAAAAGGATCCCAAGCCAAATAAAGCTAGCCAGGAACCTGTCATAAGTGAAGACAGGGGGCTCCGTCCATTTATATCGGAGCTCACATCCGCTATAGCCGCACTCGCTGACAAAGCAAAATTAGAGAGTGCGCCACTGTCGTCGCATACTTTCGCAGCGTCGAAAGCTATAATGACACTGCCAAGCTTTAGCGGAGCACATACCGAGTGGCTTTCATTCCGTGCCATTTACGAAACAACCCGAGGCTACTTCAATGACATTGAAAACACAGCTAGACTAAGACGAAGTCTACAAGGAAGAGCCTTGGAAACAGTCAGTTCAGAACTCATTGGGCATGCTAAGCCAGATGAGATTATGCGAGAACTGGAGTTACAATTTGGGCGTCCAGATTCAATCGCGCAAGCAGAAACCGAGAAGTTACGAGGATTAGCACGCTGTACAGAAGCGCCCAGAGACATTTGCACATTCGCGAGTAAAGTGAGGGGAAGTGTCGTCACTCTTCGAGCCCTAAAGCGAGATCATTACTTCGTCAATGCAGAGCTGCTACGACACCTCACCGACAAACTGCCATACTCTATACGAGCCCAATGGTATAGAATCTACACTGAAAAATATGACTCTAGACCAGACCTCGGCTGCTTCAGCGATTTTATTACCGAGCAAGCTCGCTTCTGCAGTGCATTTGCGCCTCCAGAAATTATCAACGAAGCACAAAGCAATCGTACAGTACATAGAGCACACGCGGCTACTACTAAGCCGTCTCCGAAATGCAGAGTGTGCGAAAAGGAGGGTCACTACGGATCCGAATGTAAAAAATTTAAGGAAGCAGATATCAACAAAAGATGGGAACTCGCAAAGAAAAATAACTTATGTTTCCGCTGTTTGCGTTATAGAAATCAGACACACAAATGCAAAACAAATAAGTGTGGAATAGAAGGATGCACCGCGACACACAATCGACTTCTCCATAGTAATACAAAGGAGAAGACTGAGGTCAAACAAAAAGAACCTCAAGAAACTGTTGCTAACTCATTCGGTGTGTCAAAGCATCAAGCCTATTTAAAAATAATTCCAGTGCGAGTAATTGGACCGGCGGGAGCTGTAAACACACACGCCCTGCTGGATGATGGGTCAACAGTTTCACTAATGGATGAAGAGATCGCCAAACAAATTGGAGCTAAAGGGCGGTTGGACCCGTTTAAGATCACCGCTATCGGGAACACTACCCTCTATTCACCGGAATCCCGAAGAATCAAAGTATCGCTGAAGAGTCTCCACAGCAAAAGGGTGCCATTCAGAGCACGCACGGTCGCAAGCCTAAACTTGGGGCCACAGACTGTGCGTGCAGTAGACATAGCCAAGTGCAACCACTTGAAAGACCTAAAGGAGCAGCTAATATATGACTCCGGCAACCCAAGGATCCTAATAGGACAGGACAATTGGAGACTTCTGATAGCCACTCAAATCCGAAGAGGTCCACCGCACCAGCCAATTGCCTCGCTCACAGAATTAGGATGGGTGCTACACGGGGCACACACCAAAGCCCCGTATCAGCGCGTCCACGCGGCCAATGAGCTGCACAAGAGCGAGGGAACTATAGATGACCAACTCCGCGAATATTTCGCGCTGGAATCTCTCATCATCAATCCGAGAAGACCAGACTCCGACCCAGAGAAGAAAGCTGAAGATATACTAAATAGCAGCACCCGTCAGTTACAAGACGGGCACATAGAAACAGCGCTTCTCTGGAAGGAAAAGGATATCGAGATGCCTGGTAATTACGAAACAGCAATAAAACGGCTCGTTTCCATTGAAAGAAAATTAGACCGAGACGAAGATCTAAAAAGGAAGTATGATGAACAAATGAATTCCCTTGTACAAAAAGGATACGCCGAGATAGCACCGAAAACTAGCACACCGGGAAGAACATGGTACCTACCCCATTTCGACGTCCATAACCCAATGAAGCCAGAGAAGTTTCGAATAGTACACGATGCCGCAGCCAAAACAAAGGGGGTGTCGTTGAACGACTTCCTGCTCACGGGTCCAGACCTACTGCAATCATTACCAGGGGTCATGATGCGTTTTCGCCGCCATAATATCGCTGTCTCCGCGGACATAGCCGAAATGTTCATGCAGGTCAAAGTTAGACCCGAAGACAGAGATGCCTGTCAGATGACAAGAATATAGAATGACGTCGATCATTTTCGGTGCAGCCAGTTCACCCTGCACAGCCATATTCGCGAAGAACTGGAACGCTAAAAAACACATAGACAAGTATCGAGAAGCCGTAGAAGCTATCATTCAAAACCACTATATGGATGACTATCTCGACAGTTTCCAGTCTCTGGAAGAGGCAATGCGAATATCGAAGGAAGTACGCGACATACACAAAAACGCGCACTTCACCTTAAGAAAATGGGTTTCCAACGCACCAGAAGTTGTAAAAGAATTAGAACCTGAACATGAAGCATCTGAGTCAGTCGATCTGGGAAACAAAGGAACCGAGGAAAAGATACTCGGATTAATCTGGAAACCGGGTACCGATCAGCTGAGCTTCAACCTAAAGCTCGCTCGACTTCCATTCAATTTGCTGCATGAAACACCAACCAAGAGAGAACGTCTCATACGGTGCGTGAAGACGGCACTATACACCGTCCTTCATGAGAGACATCCGCATGAGGAAGTATTAGCCACACTGCTCTGCGAGGTGGAGTACACAGTAAATAGCAGACCATTGACTCACATCTCTGTAGATAGTGACGACGACGAGTCCATCACTCCAAATCACTTCCTTTTAGGAGGATCTGCGAGACTGCCGACACCTGGAGTATTTGATGAAAAGGATATGAATAGCAAAAGACACTGGCGACGCTCCCAGATACTCGCTGACATGTTCTGGCAGCGTTGGGTCCGAGAGTATTTACCGGAACTTCAAAACCGGCGGGAGGCCCATGGGCGAGGTCCCAACCTCCAGGTGGGCGATCCAGTCCTCATAGCTGACGGCCAGTTACCTCGTAACACCTGGCCACGAGGGAGGGTGGAAGCTGTTTACCTCGGTGCGGACGGACAGATCCGCACTGTGGAGGTACGCACAGCAAACGGCCTAATCAAGAGACCAACCAGGAAACTCGTGCCGCTGCCGAAGTAGAAGCAACGTCGCTCACCGAAATGGATGCAGCGCCGCTGTGAGAAAATCGTCGCGACGCTGCACGGCGGGAGAGATGTTCGCGACGGCCTAACAACGCTAAGAAACGAAGTTATAAAGAATATTGTTTTTTGTATTAATAATGAAATTACCAACAAAACTGGATGAAAACATGTATTAATACAGTTGTGTAGCATATTTATAACTCTTAGTATATTTGTATAGAATGTCGTTTTGATAACAAGTAATATAAACAACTTTTATTATATACCAAAAAATCGACCAATCACAGCGCGTCTTATCGTGGAAAAGTTTTTAATTAACTGCGTAATAGTTCATACTAAAATAAGGAAAATAATTTTATGTTCTAAAAGAGTTCTAAATATGACATTCAATTAGCATATGGCTTATAGATTAAAGAAGTGTAGGGATATTTTTGTATAATTAAACGCATTTCGTAGTTATAGAAAAAACAAAGAATTAATGTACCCAAATATTATGAAAATTTTGGACATTTCGTTTAATAACTTTTTACAATGTTAATATTTTGAGTAACATTTATGATATACTAATAAAGTACCAGACTACCGATTTAATGATGTATAGCATGTTAGTGTAGCAATTAGTTTTGTATAGAAAATATTGCAATTTATGCCATTTGTATAGTGAAAAGTTTATGCAATAAAGAGGCAAACGGAAAATGGCAAGCGGCTCACTGCAAAGTATTGCCCAAGTCTACCTTAGGGGCTCGGGACCCAGTACCAGTAGTAGTGTGAAGAACTACCAGTGACAGTGAAGTGAAGTGAGTGGCATCCGGTGGTAGCTGAAGTGACTAGTAGCAGTATATAGTGAATAGTGAAAGTGTTAGCTAGCCGAAAAAGGTCGTAACTGACATTCGCAGTTACATATCGTGAAAGTGTTAGCTAGCCGAAAAAGGTCGTAACTGACATTCGCAGTTACATATCGTGAAAGTGTTAGCTAGCCGAAAAAGGTCGTAACTGATATTCGCAGTTACATATTATAGTGAAAGTGGTAACTGATATCCGCAGTTACACAAGTGATAAAATCAACTAGTTTAGTTGATAATAGCTGCTAGTCAGTAGTGTTAGAAAACCAGCTACTACCAATAGATCTTTGATACCACCGTACAATTTAAAGAAATCTTTCGAAATATACAGTGACCAACCAATAGTGAACAACCGTAGTTTAACAACCGTGCTCAATAAATAATAGTTATAAAATTTTCGCGACTAATCAATCAGTCGAACCGCTGGCCACTACCTTGCTATTTGTATTTATTAATCGTGCATTTTGATTTGATCCTCAGTCCACAATATTTCAGCACCCACAAAGACGGCGGTGAAAGTACCCACCGGAACCTATAGGTGTAGGACGTGAGCGACTCGCGAAGTATCTTCGACAACATTTACTCCGGAGAGTTTCGCCCGTCCGGCACAGAATGCAAAAATAAATAAATAAAAATACCAAAAATTTACGATCAAATCAAATGCCAAACATCCAAGTCAACGCCAGAACGATACACAACCGTTGACCATAGACACAAAGACAAACTATAAACAACGCAGTGTCTATAATTTGTCAAAAGTCAAAACATACACTGGATGAACCGACAATGAAAGTATTAGCAAAGGGAATGAACTTCGCAGTGTCGAGGATTGTCTGTTTAAGAATAATATCGGTAAGGAAGATTTGGGGGCCATACGTCAAGATATTTCGTCCTTGTTACGTCGTAGTACAGTGCCGAAACCAAACCTTCCTAAAGACGAATTTACAGCGCTAAATAACTTACGGAACAGACCAGAACCCACGCATCTCCGCGTGGATAAAGGAAATGCTACGGTAGTAATGGACACGTCGGAATATAATTTTAAAATACAACAAATTGCAACAACTTTTATCGGACGAAAGTACATATAAAAAGGTCAAAACAGACCCCACAACCAACACGCTTAAAACAACTAGCGATTTAATAAAGAAATACTCAGAAAAATTAAATCTTGACGTGAATTCGCTAATACCATCATGTACCAAAGCACCGAGGTTGTATGGGTTACCGAAGATACACAAACCAAACGTCCCATAGTGAGTCAGATCGATTCACCTACTTATAAGCTGGCACAATACTTCTCAAAAATACTATCACCACTGAGAGAACATACCAGAGCACACACAAAGGATTCATACCATTTTGTGAGTGAGACAAAAAACCTACACCTCGCTGATAATGAAACTATGGTCAGTTTTGATGTTCAGTCACTATTTACATGCCTACCTATTGTTGACTGCATCTCAATTGTAACTAGGAAGCTAGAAGAAAATAACATGCCTCAAAAATATGCAATACTACTTGAACACTGCATCACATCTGGCTATCTATTGTGGAAGGAGGAGTTCTACAAGCAAGTAGATGGTGTGGCGATGAGCTCACCTGTGTCTCCCATAGTCGCCGACATATTCATAGAGGACTTTGAGGAGAAAGCCCTTCTTAATGCTCCTGTAAATTTTAGGTTCTACAAGCGGTACGTAGACGACACTTTCACAAATTTACCATCTGACAAAGTAACTGCATTTTTAGACCACCTTAACTCCATAAACTCTAAAATACAATTCACAATGGAGTTAGAGGCAAATAATTCTTTAGCCTTCCTAGATGATTTAGTCATCCGAAATCCTGATAACACTATTGCTCACACTGTGTATAGGAAAAAGAACCATACCAACCGAAATCTAAAGAATCTCACCATTATCCTTCACAGTTAGCTACCGTGGGTGAATCTTTGTTTCAGAGAGCACAAGGGATCTGTGACAGAAAACATCTGGCCGCCGAGCTTCAGCACGTCAAGCAAGTATTGCAAGACAACAAGCTTCGGGTCCCACGTCACAGTGAACGAGTGAAGCCGGTCACAGTCGAGCACGCGCCTGCTGTACTACCATATGTCAGAGGAGTCACGGACAAGATTGGCTACATCTTGAAGCGAGCGTCCATTAAAACATACTACAAGCCGCCGAAGAAGATTAGTCAATTTTTACCATCCATCAAAAATGTAACATTCCTCTACAAGATGTAGGTGTGTACAAGCTAGATTTTGAATGTGGTCTCTCTTACATAGGACAAACAAGGAGATCTATAAAAACCCGCATGAAGGAACATATAGCTGACGTGAAGCACCAACGCTCCGGGAAGTCTGCAGTCTGCGAACATGTTCAAGATCGTCCCCACCACTACATTAGATTTGATAAACCACAAATTCTCGCAAAAGAACACCGATTCCTACGCGAGGCTATTGAAATTAAAAACCATCCAAATTTCAATAGAGAAGATGGATGGGTGCTGCCATCTGCTTGGGATCCTATAATTAACAAAATTAAACCCAAACCCAAGCATACCACTGCAAGACTTCATGATACTATAAGCTCGTTTCGCGTAAATCGGACCAAAATTCAAAAAACTGAAGGTAGCCATACTAACTATGACATTGGGACGTCAAAAATCTCAGTCCACCCATGACCATGGGTGCTGTAAGGCACCCGAAACGTCGGGATAATAAATAGAAATCATAGTTGTAATTAAAACGCGATAAAATCCGTAAATAACAGTTTTATTCAATGTGTAGTGTTCGCGTAAATTTAAGAAATCATTAAAGTAGGCTTTACAGTCTGCTTAGCTGTGATATCACTTTTTGGCTTAACCAGACATTAAACTATCTCAATTTGTTAAAAATGGATTCATCGGTTTAGCCATAAAATCTTGAGACAGACATTCGCATTATAATAGTAAAGTATGGATTTGTTATACACATGATTCTGAACAACTCTATTTACACCTCTATTTATATTTTGGCAGTAAATTACGTTTTATTGTCATGTATTTCTTGAAATAAAATTTTGTATTTTTTAATCACAAAATTTACAAAGCATCGTGTATTTGGGACATACAAAACATTGTTTTCATTGCACTTTTACAAAGTGAATACTTAAGTATTTATCTTTTAGTATAAAATTGTACAAAATTAATAACCAAAAATATTATTCAAATATTTCAAAATAAATAAACTGAAGTTTCACCGGTGCTTACCGGTTAACGGTAAGTCACTAAACAAGACTCCTATCGGTGATACCATGATAAACTACAGTTTGCTTAAATGCACAGACTAATATGATGGTACGCATCTTAAACATGTTCAACAACTTTTTATTTATAATAAGAAAGAAATAATAGTTACTGCGATTGTATTTACGATTAATTTTTACACTATTTGCAAATAAAAATGTATTAAAATTTAAAAGATTTTTTTTAATGATAATCTTGAACATTTATTAAAAGTCTAAAATGTGTGAATTCGCTCAGTCTGTCAACAATGCGAATGGAGAAGATAACAAGTTTACAATATTAGACTTTTAAGTACGTAGGTAAAAAGTCTAGACCAAACACATAATTCTAGTTTTTATTTCACATCGATCGGTGCACTATTACCGAAGTTATAAGCGTGGAAAGTTTACGTACATTTCTAAAATCTCGCCCGTGCCCGCGAGTAGCGCGTGACGTAATTCTTTCCATGCGGCCGCGCCGCCATACGTTCCAGCGCGTCGATCATACGTTTGTAGTAATATTTCGCGGGTGAGTTGTTTGCCCTCGTTCGCTCTGGTGTTTTTAAGTATTTAATGATGGAAGAAGGGTTTCAAAAGGATCAATCTGACAACCTTCCAATAGTCCGTGACATGATGGTGGCGGAATATTTTCTAAGAAACAAAGATTTTGTCGCGGCTGAAATACGCGGAGTCAAAACGAAAAGGTAGGTATAAGAATAAGATAATATTTTTACAACCTAGGTACCCATTTATTACATTATACTTCTGGGTTTCATTTGCTAATGATAAGAATAGGTTCAGCCTCTCGGTCTCGTCTGTGAGGTGGCTGATTTCAGCCAGTAAAAAATTAAAATTAAATTTATTTAAACACACCATTAAAACACGGTCACAATTCGCGGCTAAATTCGTTTATTTCTTTATCTTTCTCTGTGGAATAAGACCGTGACTATGTTCATTATGAACTTGGCTGTATGATATACGTTACTACTACTACTATTACTACGTAACGTCTATAGAAAACATAAAAAGAATCTTCTCATTGTCATTGAAGTTCCGTTGATTTCGTTGAATAAACGTGTGATAATTTTGCTTTTAAAATTGTGAATTACATAAACATCTTTTTTAAGTTTGAGGCGACCACCAACTAGTTTGTACTTCACGTAGTTTTCCATATCGTTTTCGACCTAGAACAAAATACAAATTTAAAGTCTATAAAAAAATAAGGAACCACGTAATTAGTATTCCATCAATATTTAAAATATGTACCAATTATGTAATACATAAAAATACGACAACACGAAAAAAAATTTAAGTGCTCCACTTCATAATCAAACTTATTCCATTATTTGCGGCCCGCAAAGTATGAAAGTTGAACAGCTCTGCGTGTATGTTTAGTTTTTGCTCGAAATATCGTAAAAATATAAAAACGTTTGTTAACATATTCCATATTTTTACCTTTATATGCATTATTAACATTTTACTGCAAACATAGGTAGGTATCTAAACTTACGAACTCACGACAGGTCATTGACTTATCTACATTACATAGGTACTTTACCCAAGTTTTAATGTTTATTTACACTGAAGTAGTTTTAGTTAAATATGTAGGTATTAGGTATTGTTTCTTCTTGAAATTATAATGATCATTAAGCGTGGAAAGGTTCAATGAATCGTTAGTTACTTAAACACTGCGACTCGAGTAGGTACCTACATGCCTAATAGAAAGCATTTACTAGCAATAACCAAGACCTATCATGTGAAGGTTATTATTATTTGAATACTTACATCGAAATGATCCTCACAACAAAATGCTACCGTGTTCGGTCCTAAAGGATGTGCTCTTCTTATAACATTTGTCCATTTTTTTCTGATGGTAGGGTTTCTAGGCACATTAAAAAACAACTTTTCAGGTGTTTTTGTGGCTGTATTTTTACATTGAGGCACAGCACAATATTTAATAGATGGTGTCATGTTCTACTATAATGTTTCTTGTTAAAAATAGATAGATAGATCCACATGCGACGGGCACATTCGAGTAAATGTTTTGATTTTCTAAGTGCGCGTCGGGTCGCTCGCACGAAGATGGAACTTGTGACGTCATCAACGATGTCGCGCTCGGCCCGCGGCTAAGATCGAAAATGTTAACTTTGCGCCTTTATATCTCGGTCAGTTTTGAAGATAGAAAAAATTTAAAAACACAGTTATTCTCATAATTTTTTGTAGAATTTTTTGGCATATAAAACAAAAGATGGTTATCTTCTCCATTGGGTTTGTAGTAGTAATAATACGATGCGATTGCTTGCATGTATGCCGCGGTGGCGCCATTCTTCGTACAAAATAAGGTTGACAGCCATTCTATTGTGTATTATAGTATTCTATGGTATCTACCATGGGGAGTGTTCTGAGGAATTGTTCAGATTAGTTCCAGCCGCCAAATTTTACGAACGCACATCGCGTCGAAATTCCCGATACCATCTAAATTCTTGGCGGTCCACTACTGTGCGTTTTACTAGGAGTTTTCTACCTCGTACAACTTATCTGTGGAATTGTTTAGCATCTGCGACCTTTCCGGACCGATACGACCTTCTAGAAAAGAGCTTACTCCTATCTAAAGGGCCGGCAACACATCTGCGATTCTCATGGTGTTGCGGTTTTTCATGGGCGGCAGTAGTCACTTACCATCAGGTGAGCCGCATGCTCGTTCTCCCCCTCTTCTTCAAGAAAACTGCTCCTGAACAAAAGTATATATCATTTCCTATTTATTTTTACCACTATCGTTATACGTGGCAGATCTCTTTTTACAGCAGAACAAAAACTGAACAATTCGGCATTTTAGTAGGATGGGATTTAGGGTGTAGCTAGATTTAGTCTAGAGAGCAGTGCGACTTCACTACTACCACTTATCTTCACGCACAATCCCTAACGGGGTAGCCAGAGAGAACAGATCGCCAAGTGTCACTTCAGCTAGTTTTATTGAACACATAGGTTCGTATGGTCTTATATTTTGACAGAGGGTACACCTGATTATAGCTACTCCTTTCCAATCCGCCGGTGGCCCGTGGTACTGGTATATTCTATTGTATCTTCGTTTAAAATTTAAATAAATGTTCGAAGTGGATTTTGATACAAAAAAAATTATAAGATTTCGTAAAGTCAGTGTCTTCGTATGAGCACTTTAAGAAGAAACTTCAAAACAAGTGATTCGATGGTATTAATTTACCTAAAGCATCTTAAAAATTTCAAATATTATCGTCATCTACTGTCTGCTAGCTTAAACAGTTGTCAAAATCTTCCAAAATTCGACAATATAGAAGGAACGTTTATTTTAGTAGCTAATTTCCCTTAACTTGACGCTGGCAAAAGTACCATCGTTCAACTGCATAACTAAAGAAAAAAAAAAGAAGAAAATAGTGTCAATGTTACGTAAGACAAAATAGACAATAATATAATAATAATATAGTCATCTACTGTCTGCTAGCTTAAACAGTTGTAAAAATCTTTCAAAACTCGACATTATAGAAGGAACGTTTATTTTAGAAGCTAATTTCCCTTAACTTGACGGTGGCAAAAAAACCATCGTTCAAGTGTATAATTAAGAAAAAAAAAAGAAGAAAATAGTGTCAATGTCACGTAAGACAAAATAGACAATACTAATAGACAACACACGAACTGATAAATTGAATATGTAGCAATCTGCTACATATTTATTCATCTATGATTGAAATTGTATTGAATACATATACATTATACAGTCGTGATTATAAATTAAATGTAAGAAGTGCATAAAAATTCTAATTAATGGTGTCTATTCAGTTAGAAATAAATACATGGAGACGTTGCTTTGTTTTATATAGATCTTGTTGATTCTGCGAATGTAATCAGCCAACATGGGCATATTTACTACTTCTTCTCCTTTTGACCAAGATGTTGGTAGGTACCATTTAATGATATGTTATCGTTCGTATTGTCTTTGTTGATTGTCGTTTCTTTGTCTTTTTTATTAAACTAAATTAGTTAATATGATTCACTCTCAATATATGGCGCACGAAAAAACAAGAGTTTATTCATTTGCGTAAGGTGCATATGCAGGTTTTCTTTTACAATAATAAATCTTATTGAACTTAAGTGTATTCCAACTTCTCAACAGAGATTATATAAAATTGTTAAGTCTTCCCTACAGTATTGTGATCTAAAAAGGAACTATGAGATGATATAAATAAAGGTTTAAATAATAAAATATGAGCACTGTGTAATTGTTACTTATTAACATTGGTTACACACTTGTTTATTACCACAATTAATTTAAACACTCAAGGCTTCCTTCATATGGAATTCACTTAGGCAAGGGAGGTCCTGTGTTCAAAAGATAATTTACTGAAACACAATGTACCAAATAATTTCTCATATAAAATTAATTCAATCGTTTTAGCTTACCTTTCTATAAATGAATGGAGGACATACATAGGCTCTTACTTTATCTAACTTAAGGTAATTTAGGCTTAAGCTTTCTAGATATACTATCAGTAATTATTTAAAACAATTGTTTAAAAAAAGAATAACAATTAAAGGGAATGGAAACAAAGATAATTATTTGGGCTATTTGCTAATGACAAACTTCTGAACTGTATACTGTAAAATATGAATTGTTATTGAATAATTGTATAATATAAAGGATAATGAGTTTGAAATATCTTACAATTATTTTATATTTTATGATTTTCAACACATAGTATTTTGTGTTTACAAAAATAAAGATGTTAAATTTATAGGATTTACAAGTGAAAACTAATGATATTTCATGCTTGGGCTACCTCTCCATCTCATCTCCATTTGTTCGTAAAAGACAATGATATTATAAGTAAAAAGGTGTAGATAGGTTACCTACACAATATTCAATCTTCAAAAACGGCACACTAACGCACACATAAATAATATAATATTGCAATAGCACAATACATTACGATTAGATGTCAAAGTAGGATGGCATGATTAAACTATTGCAAGCGTAAAAGAGACAAATGTAATTTGTGACAGTGCATGGTCTTGTGTGGTAGGAATAATGTAGAATAATTAATAAGATATGACATTATACCGTACACTGTTATTAATGCCTAAAAGATAGAGAGTACAAGAAATATGTATACCATTTGCATTGATAATACTCAGAAGAGACCTATCTGTTTTTAATATTCTTTGATCAGAAACAATATCACTTCTCTTTCAAACTTACTCATTTGGGTATTTTTATCCCTCTCGATTATTTCTGAATATATATTTTAAAATAGGTAATTTTGGAATTCGTAAAAAATACGTAAATAAATTAAGGAAATAGTAAACGAATAAAATGTGATTCCTTTTGACTTTTGGAAACCTTTCTTGTGTAGTTTGTGCAGAATATCATCACACATGACGGCATTTTTGGTGCAATAACAAAATACAAATTACTTTCAATGCCGTTGTCAATGATGCGACGATAGCACGACAACTGAGCTCAGGTTTGCTAATTAGCATAGTTTTTAAGTGCCGCTTGCGGTGCGCGTATACCTATCTACCTCTTTTTCTTATGATATCTATTGTGTATGTGAAATATATTTATAAGGATTACACTTAATAAGACACTTAATTATTTATTTAAACTTAATTTTCTTATTAATATGAAAAACAGAGTTAGTACGTAATGGGAGTAGAAAAATGGAATCACAGAGTACTTTCTAAAATGGAATATATGGCATAGATAACAAAAAATGAGTCTCCTTTTATTGCGTCATAGATATGCACTTTATTTACTATTTATGGTCATTTGCTCAATGTCTAACAGCCTCTCCCACCTTATTATTTTCTTCCTTTCACAGGTTTAACCGATCCGGCTTCTTTCTAATTCTTTGTGATCAGCGTTGTCTAATTTCTGGTGTGTTATTGCTAGTTGTAGAATTTTCAGGCAATGTAGGTTGCGCCGGCTCTTGTTCCTGTTGTTCTTGCATCGGCAGATCCTTCATCTGTACAGGACTAGATTGTGGAGTTTCCTCTATTTTAGGGTTGTTTTCTGTAGGTATGGCTTCTTGCAGATATCTAGAATTTAGCTGATAGGTAACTGGTATGTAAGGGTTTTCACTAGTACACAACGTTTTGATGATTTGGTCCACATGTCTATGGTGTATCCCTCCATCTACCTCTACCTCATAATGTAGTTTTCCTCTTCTGTTTATAATCTTTCCGAATTTCCATTTATTGCTATCATACATTCTGATCTGTACTCTGTCTCCTCTGTTAAATTCTTTAGTTACTTTTATATTATTATTCTTGCACTCCTTTTCTGTATCTTCTCTTATCACTAAATCTATCCTTGTTCTATACAATCTCTTAAACATCATCTCTGCAGGGCTCAATCCAGTTGAGCTATTTGGTGTTTTTCTGTACATTATCAGAAATTTTTGTAGTTTGTCCTGTAATGATCCTTCTTCATTAGCCATTGCTTTTAATTTATTTTTGAATGTCTGAACATATCTTTCTGCTTGTCCATTTGTGGAAGGGTGAAACGGTGCAATGAACTTTGCTTGAATACCATTTTCTTTTAAAAATTTTAACATTTCTTCTGACCGAAACTGTCTACCATTATCTGAAACTTGAGTGATTGGTAGGCCAAAAGTAGTATATAACTTTTTGAGTATATTTATGGTTGATAACGATGTGATAGATGTTGTTGGTATGACTTCTAACCACTTTGTATAAGCATCCACAACAATAAGGAAATATTGATTCATAAATGGTCCTGCACAATCAATGTGAATTCGGCTCCATGGCTCTTTTGGATATTCCCAACTGTGTACTGGTACTTTAACAGGGTTTTTCTGCATAAGGCAACACATCTTGCATTGTTTAACCATCTTTTCTATGTCTGTATCTATATTCTTCCACCACACATAGCTTCTTGCTAATGCTTTCATCTTCACAATGCCTGTATGCGCTGTATGTAGTTCATCTAAGATAATGGGTTGTAAGTGTTTGGGTATAACAATTCTTGTTCCATAAAAAATGCAGTTGCTTTGTAAAGAGAATTCATGAAGCCTCTTAGGGTCACTTCTACCAGATTGTATATCTAGGTAGAGCTTTTGTAAGTCTGGGTCTTTTCTCGTAGCTTCTCTAATTTCTTGTAGTGTAACTGGCATTTCTGAGATTTGATTTAAGTAAAATACATCATCATCTGTTAGTTTGTCATTTTCTGCCTCCGTAGACTTATTTAATCTTGAAAAGTAGTCTGCATTTGCATGTTCTGTTGTTTTCCTGAGTTTTATATCATAGTCAAATCCTGCTAAGAAGTTTGCATAGTGCACAAGCCTAATTGCTGTGGTAGGTGGTGTAGCTCTTTCTGGATGTAAAATTCTAGACAAGGGTTGATTGTCAATAATCAATGTAATTTTTCTTCCATAGCAGTATTGCCAGAACTTCTTTAGTCCCCATATTAACGCTGCTGCTTCTTTATCAAGTTGGCTGTAACCTTTCTCAGCTTTTGTTAGGGATTTTGATGCAAATGCTATTGGTCGTTCAGTCTTGTCTGGCATAATGTGTGATAAAACAGCTCCAAATCCAGTAAGTGATGCGTCTGTAGCAAGGGTAACAGGCAAGCTCTCATGAAATGGTATTAACACTTTTTCTCCACAAATTTCATCTTTTAACTCTTGGAAAATTTTCTCACGTTCTTTGGTCCATATAAACTCTTTATCTTTTTGTAATAGGTTGTAAAGTGGATTTAACTTTGATGCTAGATTTGGAATGAACTGTTGATAATAATTGATCATTCCCAAAAAGGTACATAGAGATGATACATCAGTAGGCCGTGGGCTATTCTTGATATCATTAATCTTATCTTGAGTAGGATGTAATCCATTTTCATTAATATTGTGTCCCAGGTAAGTTACTGATTTTTGGAAAAATTGACACTTCTTTAAATTTAGATGTAGTCCACATTTCTGTAATTTCTCGCAAACTGTTCTGATTCTTTGTAACAATTGAATGTATGTTCTTCCCTGTATAGCTATATCATCAGAAAAACAGGCTACACCATCTATTCCGTGTAGCGTTTGATCCATGTACCGTTGCCAAACATTTGGTGCTATGTACATGTACTGATGGCTTGCATCTCTGCTGTCTCATCACTGGTTAACATGTGTAGATATGCTTGATTAATATAAAGTGTACAGAAGTACTTTCCACCACTCAATTTTGTAAAGACTTTATCTATTCTTGGAATAGGATAATTGTCATTTTCAAGATTTTTATTTAAAGTTGCTCTATAGTCTACACATAAACGTACCTTACCATTTTGTTTAATTTCGGGGACTACACGTGTACCCCATTGTGAGTAAGTGACTTTTTCAAGAATGCCTGCTTTTTCCAATCTATCAATTTCTGCTTCTACTTGATTTTTCAATGCAAATGGTATAGGTCGAGGTTTCAAAAATATTGGTACTGCTCCCTCCTTTAGTTTAAATGCTGCTTGAAAATTGTTAATTTTGCCAATTTCTTCTGTAAATAATTCTTTATATTCTTCTAATAAATTGTGAAGCTTTACTCTAAATTCTTGATCTGTTATATCTCTTTCTTCTTTACTTATAGAGTTAAGGTTAAATTGTAACTTAAGTTCTCTAAGCCATTCTCTTCCAACTACCGGGTCTACCTTCCTGTCTATAATGAATATTCTTCCTATAATTTTTTTTATTATTATATGAAATTTAAATTTTTGACGTCCCCAGAGGTTTTATAATTTCCCCGGTGTATGTTCTCAACTTGACTGTAGTACTTTCACTTTAATTTTGGATTTGGAAAATTTTTGTAGAAATATTCAGCAGAACATGTAGTAACTGCTGCACCCGTATCCATTTCTAATTTATGCAATTTCCCATTCAATGTTAAAGATATGTAGAATTTGTCACATGTACACATGTATGTTCTGTAATTTATTAATTTCATAGACTTCCTCCTCAGAGTTACTCTCTAGTTCTATTTGAATCTGTTTTTGCTCCTTGAAACAAACTGATTGTGTGTGCCCTTTTATTTTACATTTCCTGCAGTATAGTTTGTCTTTTATTCTACACTGGTTCGCTGTATGGTTATTTTTGCTCCTTGAAACAAACTGATTGTGTGTGCCCTTTTATTTTACATTTCCTGCAGTATAGTTTGTCTTTTATTCTACACTGGTTCGCTGTATGGTTATTTTTGCTCCTTGAAACAAACTGATTGTGTGTGCCCTTTTATTTTACATTTCCTGCAGTATAGTTTGTCTTTTATTCTTCACTGGTTCGCTGTATGGTTATTTTTGCTCCTTGAAACAAACTGATTGTGTGTGCCCTTTTATTTTACATTTCCTGCAGTATAGTTTGTCTTTTATTCTACACTGGTTCGCTGTATGGTTATTTTTGCTCCTTGAAACAAACTGATTGTGTGTGCCCTTTTATTTTACATTTCCTGCAGTATAGTTTGTCTTTTATTCTACACTGGTTCGCTGTATGGTTATTTTTGCTCCTTGAAACAAACTGATTGTGTGTGCCCTTTTATTTTACATTTCCTGCAGTATAGTTTGTCTTTTATTCTACACTGGTTCGCTGTATGGTTATTTTTGCTCCTTGAAACAAACTGATTGTGTGTGCCCTTTTATTTTACATTTCCTGCAGTATAGTTTGTCTTTTATTCTACACTGGTTCGTTGTATGGTTATTTTTTCCACATCTAAAACACTTAACACTTATTTGTAACTTCTTGTGTATTCTTAGCAAATGTATTCTTTTTATACTTCTTTACTGAAATTTTATTTATATTTGACTGTATTTCTGATCCCATTTCTTTATTTTCAGATTTGGATGTTTCAATAGCTAATGCAATTCTCATAATATCATCAAAGTCAGAGCACATAGGCAGAATTGGCGAGAAACTAGTTCACCTTCCTTCTGGAACCCGTGCATTCTGGTCTCTTGCCAAGGCTGTCCAGGGGAATTTCTGTCAGCTATCTCTTCCATCTCTGCACAGGGAGGACGACTCACTGGCCCATACTGCAAAGGAGAAAGCCGATCTTCTAGGCTCTTTCTTTGCGTCTAACTCGACTCTCGATGACGGGGGGAGTACGCCGCCGACCATCCCGCGGTGTGAGTGCTCTATGCCGGAAGTGCAGATCACACAGCGCTCGGTTCGCAAAGCACTCCTCTCCCTGGACATCCACAAGTCGAGTGGGCCTGACGGAATCCCCCCAATTGTGCTGAGGACGTGTGCTCCAGAGTTGGCACCGGTTTTAACGCGTCTTTTCCTGTACTCCTACTCCCTAGGCGTAGTCCCAAAATCATGGAAGACGGCTTTCATCCACCCGATCCCTAAAAAAGGCGACCGCTCAGACCCGTCCAACTACCGGCCAATCGCCATCACCTCCTTGTTCTCCAAAACAATGGAGTCCATTGTAAACTGCCAGCTCATGAGGTACCTTGAGGATCACCAGCTGATTAGTGACCGCCAATACGGTTTTCGCCGTGGTCGGTCAGCTGGTGATCTTCTGGTCTACCTCACTCACAGATGGGCGGAGGCGGTAGAGGTCAAGGGGGAGGCATTAGCCGTTAGTTTGGACATAGCGAAGGCCTTCGATCGGGTTTGGCACAAAGCGCTTCTTTCGAAGCTCCCTTCCTATGGGCTTCCCGAGAAATTGTGCGATTGGATCACCAGCTTTCTTGCAGATCGGAGCATCAAGGTCGTTGTAGACGGTGCAAGCTCCGATTGCAAACCTATTAATGCTGGTGTTCCACAGGGCTGCGTGCTATCGCCAACGCTGTTTCTTCTGCATATCAATGATATGTTGCATACCCGTAACATTCATTGCTATGCGGATGACAGCACTGGTGATGCTCTTTACACCGGCCGAGCCAATATTTCTCGGGAAAACGTCTCCGAGTGCCGGGACAAACTTGTGTCTGAAGTCGAGTCTTTGCTGAACAGAGTCTCGGATTGGGGACGACTAAATCTAGTCCAGTTTAACCCCCAGAAAACACAAGTTTGCGCGTTAACCGCTAAAAAGAACCTCTTTGTCGTATCCCCTCAGTTTCAAGGCACTCCCCTTGTTGCCTCAGCCAGTATCGGAATCCTCGGCGTCGACATATCGAGTGACGTGCAGTTTCGTGGTCACTTGGAAGGGAAGGCCAAATTGGCCTCTAAAAAGCTTGGCGTGCTCAGAAGAGCGGGACAGTATTTCATGCCGGCACACCGCCTGCAACTTTACAAGGCGCAGGTTCGGCCGCACATGGAATACTGTTCCCATCTCTGGGCTGGGGCTCCCCAGTACCAGCTCCTTCCACTTGACCGCATCCAGCGCAGAGCGGCTCGAATCGTCGACGACCGAGTGCTTTCCGATCGGCTCGATTCACTGGCGCTGCGAAGAGATGTTGCATCTCTTTGCGTATTTTATCGCATCTATCACGGGGAGTGCTCTGAGGAATTGTTCGGATTAATCCCAGCCGCCAAATTTCGTGAACGCACTACACGGCAAACGTCTCGATACCATCCACACCATCTGGATGCTTGGCGGTCCACCACTGTACGTTTCACAAGGAGTTTTCTTCCACGTACAACCTCTCTGTGGAATAGTTTACCACCGGCGATTTTTCCGGACCGATACGACCTGGGGACCTTCAAGAAAAGAGCTTACTCCTTTCTAAAGGGCCGGCAACGCACCCGCAATTTTCCTGGTGTTGCGGTTGATCATGGGCGGCGGTAGTCACTTAACATCAGGTGAGCCGCATGCTCATTTGCCCCCTCTTCTATAAAAAAAAAAAAAAAAAAAACTTTGTGGTTGATGGTTCTTGGAGTAGTCTTTCCTTAATTTCAGCATTACGCAGCCCTCGAATGAATTGTACCTGGAGGTGAGTCTCAAAAGTAGACTGCTTGCAGTTGTTGGAGATAAAATTGCATTTTCCTCCAATCTCTTTCAACCCTGCCACATAGTTTGCAACTGATTCATACTCATTCTGTGTTCTGACAGAACTTGTATTGCTGTGCCACTTCCCCAGGCTCTGGGGCTATATGATTGCCTAAGATTTGCACTAATTCATTGTAAGTTTTTGATTCAGGTTTACTTGGTGCCGTAATGTTTTTTTAAAACTTGATAGTATTTCTGACCAATGCAATTTAAAAATATATGTAATTTTGTAGTGTCGTCTGTAACTCCCTTTAAAGTGACGTAATTATGTAATCTTTGTAAATAATTCGAAAAGCTTTCATTTATTTCATCATATGGTTGTAAATTTATGCCACTAACTGTCTTTGTACCTTGCTCAAGCAATGCCTTTTGCAAATTAGCTTGCTGTGTTCGCATACCTCGCATTGTTTCCATCATTTGCTTCAGTACTGCAGTTATTTGTTGTTCCATTGTGAATTTTTATGATAGGAAAATGAAATTTCGTGAAGCAGGTTATCATCACAGGATATGGAACCCCTGGATAGAAGGAAAAAAAAAGGGTGGGTGCACGTGGCTTTTTTTTCACAAGAATGAGGTTAAATAGGCGAGGCACACTTTTAATATATCTCTTTGTAGTTTGCGTAGATTCAATCACGTATCTCGTCGCCACTATTGCACGCGTGGGTTCGAATCCCATCCTCGTCGCCACTATTGTGTATGTGAAATATATTTATAAGGATTACACTTAATAAGACACTTAATTATTTATTTAAACTTAATTTTCTTATTAATATGAAAAACAGAGTTAGTACGTAATGGGAGTAGAAAAATGGAATCACAGAGTACTTTCTAAAGTGGAATATATGGCATAGATAACAAAACATGAGTCTTCCTTTTATCGCGTCATAGATATGCACTTTATATTTACTATTTATGGTCATTTGCTCAATGTCTAACAATATCATTGGTAAAAGACATGGGCCTCTTTTTGTTTTACGTTTTACGGCCCAAGTAGTACGCAAGCGGTATAACAGAGCTACAGCAGCCACTAACAGGTGTTTATGAAAGTAAAGCCATTAAGTCTTTACTTTCATAAATAAGTGCTACAGTAGCTAAAAAGAACTTCTCAATCACCTCTGCGTCACTGAAAAGGCCCTTATTTGGGCTTCAGTGCTAGAGTAGGAGTACCATAGTGGTATGGTAAGTTTGTAAAGTGATACAAAGCTGTGTGAAATGTGATTATTGGAGCTAAAAGATATACAAGAAGTTCTTGTGCCACCTTTATAGAATTTGCATATGATTATAATGCAACTGTAACTCATAGCTAAATCTTATGGTATCTTAAATTCAAAAGGGTTTATTTATTGTGAAAAGTATGCTCTCTAACATAAGAAAACTGATTGGTTTATTGACACACATAGTTCATGAAATACTGCCAGGTAATGGCGTCTTTTTACAAAAACCTTAGATGAATACTATACCCATTTTAATGATTTAAGAAGTAGTACTACAGCACTGGTGATAATTATTTTAGAGCTTTAAGATTTCTAATCACCGAACTATGGAGTATTTTTAATAATTTTCAGGTACAAAGGTACATAAGAACTTTTTTACTACAGAAAAAATTAAGGTCTGTTTGTAATTTGAATGAATTTCATTAAGAAACACAAGACAAAATAATAAATATTAAAGGTCTTGTACAAACTTTACTGTATTAGTGGTAAGAATACAGAATAGATTAAAAACTCCAACAGCCGTATAAAATATCTTTTTTATCTCCAACTCCAAAATTATGTACTTGGAGCTGAGTCTGTAATAAAGAATGTCTAAGTGATAAATAATTAAAATTTGGATTGTTGTGTGCTCTTTGAATTGTGATTTTGACTATTTTTATCATCTACTAAGTGGCTTTGTAATGACTTAATGGAAGGTTAATGGGTAGGAAATGATTGGTATGAGCCAGGTTAACACATAACATGTAGGTGCAAAATTCAAGCATTATAATATAGCAGCTCAATGCCTGGCTGTTCATTTTGTGTGTGGCAAGAACTGAAGTAATAATTGCTGAAATTCAAGCATTATAATATAGCAGCGCAATGCCTGGCTCTTCATTTTGTGTGTGGCAAGAACTGAAGTAATAATTGCTGAAATTCAAGCATTATAATATAGCAGCGCAATGCCTGGCTCTTCATTTTGTGTGTGGCAAGAACTGAAGTAATAATTGCTGAAATTCAAGCATTATAATATAGCAGCGCAATGCCTGGCTCTTCATTTTGTGTGTGGCAAAAACTGAAGTAATAATTGCTGAAATTCAAGCATTATAATATAGCAGCGCAATGCCTGGCTCTTCATTTTGTGTGTGGCAAGAACTGAAGTAATAATTGCTGAAATTCAAGCATTATAATATAGCAGCGCAATGCCTGGCTCTTCATTTTGTGTGTGGCAAGAACTGAAGTAATATTTGCTGAAATTAGTGTTTCCAAGGTTTATCTTGATTGTTATCAAGAATCAATAAAGGATTATCTCTCTTAGTGGCCTAGTGGTTTTAAGCACCACTGCTGATCATGTGGTCCCGTGTTCAAATCCAGTGTCAGGTCAAAATCAGTTATTGGGTTTCTTTCTTTCGGTCAAAAAGTTCTCAGTAGCAGTGGGGAGTAAGAAAGTTGGCGGTCTTTCTCACGTGTGACTGAAAGCACTTTTGGTCCTGCGCCTCTTCTCTTGTTGTGTCAGATTGCCATCTCATCAGAATATGAGTTTAATGGAGTAGAGTACATCTGTGCTTGTGCACACTTGTGTCCTATATTGCTGGCCTGCACAGACAGCTGGTCTTGGTGGGACAGCCTTCTGTGACTGAATGTTGCCTAGAGGACGTATTTTATTATTAGATGAGCTGAACCCCGCAGACATTGTCCTGCCAGTTTATAGTGTAGGCTGTGTTCAGCAACGTTTTTTTATTTTAGCGCATGCAATTTAATTTATTAATTGCTTTGCTTGATTTAAAAAAAGAAAATAAAATCAAAAAATTTAAATTTTGTGTGTCTCAATTTATTCAATTTTTTAAATTATAAAACTTCTCTATTGAAAATAACATGTATACACCATACCACTATATACAGTATTTCATAGTGATTGATCGAATAAATTTTGAGTTAAATAATTTTGTATGTACAAACATCCTCTTTTATACATACAGGGTTATTGTGCAATAACTGGCCGAATTTGCAGAGAAGGTCCAGAATAGAAGAAGTAATGTAGGCAAATAGTGAAGGAAAATTAATTAAGAAAAATCTCAAACATCATGTCCTGTTTGTCTTGAAAATTAAAAATGTGTGGTAATCTGGTAATGCATTATTTTAAGTGATGTTACTGTGCGACGCACACATATGTAAGTGTCGATCAGTAGAGAAAAACATTGTTGTTCATAAATCAAATAAAAGTAGAAGCCTTATTTACTCGTATTTTCAAAACCTATTAAAGTACAGTATATAATTTATATATATATTTGAACTTAGGTTTAAAATTTGGCAACTGTTTGAAAAATACCACTGTACAGATAAATTATTTTATGAGTTCTAGCAACCTTGTCCACAAAAGCAAAACTAGCAAATATTGAATTTTTCAGTTGTATAAAATTTTATACTAACACTATAGGCTGCTTTAATTAGCAGATGTAGGCTGCAGATCTACTGTATCTCTATGCGATATGTGTATGTAATATGTATAATATTCATCCATTACAGGCTATAATAAAATAATGTCTATATAAAGGTTTACTTTAAGTAG
Organism: Parnassius smintheus behrii; assembly: GCA_036936625.1. Classification (NCBI taxonomy): domain Eukaryota; kingdom Metazoa; phylum Arthropoda; class Insecta; order Lepidoptera; family Papilionidae; genus Parnassius; species Parnassius smintheus. The sequence goes on along the minus strand of JAUPFT010000005.1, from coordinate 190,760 downwards.
ACATTTTTTACAATTACTTTAAATATGAACTTTTATACTATGAACTTCTTTTCTGCTTGGGATCCGTCTAGCAGTTCTATTCTATTACCTATTTCTGTCACCAATTAGCATTGGTTTGTGGTGTGCAGGGCAGTAGGCCAGTTCACAGAAAGCTGCACTTATAGTTTTCTGTGTATAAAGTGGGCTGCAGGTGTCCACGCATTGTATTGGCCCTTACTTACTGTACGGTGCACTGTAAGTTTACTTGTCACATTTGTTTTACAAAACAAATGTTATGGTGGAGTGTAATTGCCCGTGACAGTTGGTTTAATCATGCTTGTGTACTTGTTTAATTTAGTCAATGTAATGTAAAACATTGTTTTGTATATATTATTTTCGTTTTTTACTATCTTCCTATATTTATAGATGTTGATTCTCAAAAATAAGTTAAAATTAAACATAATATAATCTGTATAATAATAGGTTTTAATTTAACACCATTTTGAACTATTTGCTTACAGTACAATTATATTTACATATTTGATTTTTTTGTAGTTTTACACACCTAATGATAATAAGTTAGTAACCATGCACCCGCCAAGTGTTGTATTTATGGTAAAACTACTCAGGTTTGACACAGCATGTAGATTAATTCTGTGAAAAAATTGAATACTTTTGATTTATTTTAAAATGACGTTTTACTTCTGGAATAGGGTTTAGGCAGTCATTAGAATGAATTTCTTCCCGATCTCTCTCCAATGTTTTTGGAACACTGTCTTATTAGACTATGAGAGAGGGAACATAGAGTGCACGTGTGCTTACGCATACACTCCAGAGCTATAATCCTATCCTGTGCAGTTGGCAAATCATTATTGAAAGTAACTGCCTCAACATTATTAGAATTAATTTTCATTGAATAGGTGGTAGAGCCCTGCTGCAGCTATATTAGGTTGCTGAGTTTAGAGAACTCTTTTCCAAAAAAAAGGGTCTATGGGTTTTCTACACTCACCATACGAAACACAGCAGTATTAAGCTATTTTACAGTGGTATTCTGTGAGAGCATGGTCTTACTTCAGTGCAGTGCAGTGTGGCTCTATAAGGCAAAATGCAAATTTGCATTTGCATTTTGATTTTTAATCGAGGATAAATGTAGATGACAGCATCCACTTATCATTGGGTGGACTGTGGGCTCGTTTGTCGCCCTTATTCAATAAAAAAACGAAATTGCTGTGTCAGAGCGAGCGACGAGCGAGAACAACACCAGCGAGGAATGGGGCCTGATCATGGAGATATGCGACCGCGCGGGCGCGTCGGCCGCGAGCGCGCGTGACTGCTTGCGCGCCGTGCTGCGGCGCTTGGCGCACGCCGACCCGCACGTGCAGGTGCACGCCGCCACGCTGCTCGACGCCTGCGTCGCCAACTGCGGTCGCGCCTTCCTGCTCGAGGTGGCGTCGCGCGACTTTGAGCTAGAGTTCCGGCGCCTACTGGCTCGCGCGCAGCCGCCCGTGGCGCAGCGCTTGCGCGCGATGCTGCGCAAGTGGGCTGAGGGCGAGTTCCGCGACGACCCGCAGCTCGACCTCATCCCCTCGCTGCACGCCAAGCTGGCGGCCGAGGCGGGCGAGCGCGCGCCCTCCGCAGCGGCCTCGCAGCTGGCGACCGGTGCGGCTGCAGTAGGCGGTGTCACCAGTGCCGCCGCCGCCGCGCAGCGCGAGCAGGATGAACTGGCGCGCGCCATCGCGCTCTCGCTCCGCGAGGCGGGCCCCCCCGCCGGCACCGCCGCACCCACTGCCCTGTATCCGCGCGTCGACGCGCCCGACACGCCGGCTCCTCGCAAAGTGCGCGCCCTTTACGACTTTGAGGCGGCCGAAGACAACGAACTCACTTTCCTCGCGGGCGAAATTGGTCCGTAAATTTTTCACACATTTACCTCCCTTATTTGTTGGGAACGCTGTGATAACTAATTTTTTGATGCAGTTCACGTGACAGATTCGAGTGACCCTAACTGGTGGAAAGGTTACAATGATCGCGGCGAGGGTCTGTTTCCGGCTAATTTTGTCACTTCCGACCTCAGTGAACCGCGACCCGGTGAGTTCTCTTGTATTTTAAGTCCTGGTATGCAGACGCGCATGTTTAATTGCTGGTAACAGACAACGTTATTTTTTATAAAACATATTTTGGAGTAAAATGTTAATATAAATTTAAGTTTATTATCATTTTTTATACTTAACAATAGTAGCAACTCTTCAGAACACTACGTCATCATAATTAGTACTTAAAAGTTTGAAAACAGTGAAAAAATTATTTTTGTTTGATTACCTAATTAATTAATTTTGTTTAACTAAATTAAGGCTTAGCAATATAATAAGAATATTGCTGTAATATTCGTAGGTACACAATTTATTTTTAGTGAATAAAGAGATTGATTGGTACTTGTACTCAGGCATTTTCGTAAAGACTAGTATTTTTTATCTGACTCGTTAATAATTTTTTTTCTCATCAACTTTATTTCGTTTTCAAAGAGTTTTTCATCTCGTTATAACCAGTATTTTAATTTAGCATTCACCGAAGTACACCTTCAGGTCACTTCATAAACTCCAAGACGTATAAGTATATTTATGTATGTATAAATCCTACGTACTATTAGCGAAACAGTATATTGATGAAAATCTGTGATTATAAAAATAATAATAATACCTTATCTTGGTCAAGTATGTATCAAAATTGGTTTTTGAAATATTTTGTATTTCTACAGTGATCGATATTTTTCATCACGAGCGTAAACAAACGATACAGTAACACACGACGGTGGCCAAGACATTCGTCGTGCTTGTACAAGTGATGGTGCCAGTGCCAATCAAAACATATCAGTACAAAGTGCGCGAGTATAAAACAAAGGCACCTCACCCGTATTTGCGAGAGTGTTGAAGGACATACAAGTAAATAGATCTGGACATGGACCTTTAACTACTTATTTTTATTTTATTTATTAGTGACATACTATGATAGTTTCTTAACTTTGTCATTATCTTATATAATTATCATTTTATCTTATATCATTTTTGTTGTTTCCTATCTATCTTATAACTCTTATCTCTCGCCCGGGAGCAGTACAGTGCAACCGTACATTTTAGTGTGTAAGCGATTTATTTAGGTCAACATAATTTGCGTCATTTTCTTCAGTTTTTGAGCAGTTGACGTTGTCGCTCCGAACATGGTAGACGCGTTCTATATCATTATCAATATAATTATATAATATCATTATTTATTTTAAATAAAATCATTTTTTCCTATATGAACTATCATTTAAAGGTGTTCCATACAACGATACCTTGAAAAAAAGTGAATTTGTATAGGGAGAGTGAATTAGTATAGTGATTTGTCCGACTACTGATTGTAACAGCATTCACAGATTTTCGTTTCGGTTAAAGAATTTGTTGATATGGGTTTGTGGCCGTGAAGGAAAAGGGGAGATCTCCCGCCGGACAAGGTGTTAACCCCGGGGAGGGGCCTACGCTCCATGTGATATTTTGGAGCTGTTTTGTATATACTGTTTATGATTCGGAATTTTGATAGCGTGATTAAGGCTTCGGTGTGTTGTGCTTGTGGCGCGACGACAGCGCCGCCACATTACCCCCCTGCTCAGACCGGAGGTCGACGGTGCGTCCTTAATGCCGGTGGGGAATGCATGCCGTACTACGCACTGGCAAGTGATGCCGGTGAGAACGATGTACCGGAGCAAGGACCAGAAGTCTGCCTTATACATCTGCGATGAGTTGAGATAAAGACAAGTTGGAATGGTTTTGCAGGAATTGAAGACTGCGGAAGACGATTCTCAGTAGTGAATGGTAGGGGTTCTTGAGGATAATGACGAAGGCTTGAATTTGTAATTTCCGAAGGTAATGGTAGCGTGTTCAGATCACGTCGGGTGGTCACCATTGTGGTCGCAGCATTCACAGATTTTCGTTTCGGTTAAAGAATTTGTTGATATGGGTTTGTGGCCGTGAAGGAAAAGGGGAGATCTCCCGCCGGACAAGGTGTTAACCCCGGGGAGGGGCCTACGCTACATGTGATATTTTGGAGCTGTTTTGTATATACTGTTTATGATTCGGAATTTTGATAGCGTGATTAAGGCTTCGGTGTGTTGTGCTTGTGGCGCGACGACAGCGCCGCCACATTACCCCCCTGCTCAGACCGGAGGTCGACGGTGCGTCCTTAATGCCGGTGGGGAATGCATGCCGTACTACGCACTGGCAAGTGATGCCGGTGAGAACGATGTACCGGAGCAAGGACCAGAAGTCTGCCTTATACATCTGCGATGAGTTGAGATAAAGACAAGTTGGAATGGTTTTGCAGGAATTGAAGACTGCGGAAGACGATTCTCAGTAGTGAATGGTAGGGGTTCTTGAGGATAATGACGAAGGCTTGAATTTGTAATTTCCGAAGGTAATGGTAGCGTGTTCAGATCACGTCGGGTGGTCACCATTGTGGTCGTGAAGGAAAAGGGGAGATCTGCCGCCGGGCAAGGTGTTTTGTTCGGAGAGCGGCCAACGCTCCGTGTGATAGTTCGGAGATGTTCTATATATACTGTTTATGATTCGGAACTTTGATAGCGTGATTAAGGCTTCGGTGTGGTTCGCTTGTGGCGCGACGACAGCGCCGCCACAGGTTAAAGATGTATATGGGCTGCTGCAGTTACTAGGTGGACTGCGTTTTATTGATGAAGACGATGAATAAGTTGTATTTTACGTGTCGCGTAAACTGGATCTTTATACCGTTGTATTGGAAGCTGTGATATTGTTTGTAAGGATAAGGGATGACAAACGAGCACACAGTCGACCTGATGGTAAATACTTGCTGTGGTCAACAAACATTTACATATATCCTCGATAAAACCTCCCCATGAACTGATAATTCGGGGCGACGTCGGCAATTAAAAAGTTATGTACATTAAACGCTATAAAATAAGTTTCATTTAATGTTGTAGTGTTCGCGTGAATATAAGAAATAATTATTTATATATTTTGTTTTGTTATCGTTCTAAAGTAAATTAATCGCGTTAAATCAATGTGTCTACTAATTCTAATTCATTGCACTATTTACATCGTTATAATTTTGTTAAATCGACTATTGTTTACGTTCGGCTATTATAGAGCTATCATCTGCAAATAATACTATATCGTGATTGTCCCCTACAAGATAAGGAACGTCATTAATATAGATTAAGACCAGGAATAGGTCAAGAGTAGAGCCCTGAGTCCTGACTACATCTCCACTTATTATAAGGTGGAATAATCGAACGTTCGAGGTTTATAAATATATATATACAAAAACAGGTAGCGTATTCTTGGGAGGGCCTAGATCCTGCAAGGGGTTCTTAACGCCGCCGAGCATATAGCTACCGTCAAATGTTCAATTGCGTGGGTGTGAATTGCAGAGAGCGAGTCGCGTGGCGGCAAGAGCGTGCAGTTTGCGACGCGCGTGGAGGAGGTAGAGGGCGCGGCGGGTGCGGGGCTGGCCGAGGAGGAGGTGTGCATCGACGAGGCGTGCATGGACGCGGCGCTCGCGCTCCTGCACGAGGCGGACCCCACGGCGGGCGCGGGCGAGAACGAGGTTGCCTTAGCTCGGCTGGAGGCGCGCGTTCATGCGATGGGCCCGCTGGTGGACGCGGCGCTGGAGCGCGCCGACCGCCGCCACGCGCGGCTCACGCAGCTCAGCGCGGACCTGGTGGACGCGCTCAACCTCTACCACTCGCTCATGCGCGATCCGCCCAAGCCGCTCTACGCGCCGCCCTTCCCGCCGCCGATGCTGCCGCCCGGCGTAGCGCCCGGAGTGCCGCCCGGCGTAGCACCCGGCGTAGCGCCCGTCGCTCACGGTGTCATGCCGCCGCACCAGCCGCACCAGCCGAGGTCTCACTAAACATATCTTTCTTTAGTTACAGGAACTTGATGATTTTTTTTTCACAATACGTTCATTCACCACAAAGCGAAATAATTATTTTATCGATCCACACAACAGGATATTTTATAGCGGCAATATATCATCGGAGCATTTATTCCACTGTTTTTACTAATAACTCACATACGAAGACATTTTACATAAAATATCGAAATCTAGACCCGAGGCATACTTTTCTTTTCGTAAATAAAATGATTTGGATCGTAAAATAAAAATAAAACATAAAACTTTAAAAAAAAACGAGTGTGCTTATGACCACACGACTGAAGTAAAAGTTCTTTAGCTCCATATGTATATACAACGTGTCCCAAAATTCAACGATAAGCCAACACCGTAGGATAGACCTGCCCCGGACCAATCGGGGAAAAAAAGAAAAAAATATATCCCAATTATATTTTAAGTTATATAAAAAAAATGAAATTCTTTAGATATTGAGACCGTTTATGATATTTTTCACTACTATACTATACGTATTAATGTCCCATTCAAATTCCTAGAAATTGTAACAGGAACCCATTTTGGGCATGTAGTAAAAGTGATTACTGACAATTACAATTTAAGGAATTTGGCCCCTGTTTAGAAATAATAGGCCCATATTTTTTATAACTTGTTTTCCTAGAGTATTATACCATTTTGGAATGTTGATTAGTTGCGTCAATTTTTAAAAAAAACTTGCCATACTAGTGTTCATACTTTTTTTACACCACGATAAGTTAAATTTGGTTAAAAGTAAAAGTCTTCAAAAAATTTAGGGAATAAAATAAGTTTCATTAATTTTCGTGATAAAACAAGAGTTATTCTGGAGTTTTTAAGAATTGTGGTAGATAGCAGTACTATTCAGGATGCCTATAAAAAAGAAAAAAATATTAAAAAAAATTGTGGTCATGGTAGTGAAAAATATCATAAACAGCAATAATAATAACCGTGGATTAAGTACTGGTAGCTCGGCCTTAACATCTTGCCAATAAATAACCTACCCAAACTAACGATCCTGAACCCATTTTATGGAGAATTGTATGGACAGTCAATCTAAGAGATATAGTTTACGGCCGCTTCCCGGAGTTCGTCGGGGCGCATCTGGAGCCAACGCTGGATGCCCCAGCATGCGAACCGTTGGCGACGGGGAACTGAACAGGCGGGTTCCCCTCGAAAAAATTGCTACAGCCGAACGATCACATTCACCTTCATCTACGGTATCTTCCGAATATTCACTCTTTGGTAATATTACATCACCTTCCTCAACTCATAGCTTATTCCGATCACCTGATTCATCGCCATCATCTTCATATACATCAAGAATTACAAGGTCAACAGCTGTTGTGCAGGAGGCATCAGCTACTAAACCTGCACCCACTGTTGGGCAACTACGTGCGCGAAAAAAATGGACAGAAGATATGAACCGCTTTATTTGGCGTACATACCTATTAATAACTAAATGCGAAACGACCCACATGAATAATTACCTAGAAATTTTACACCAGGAATTTGAAAGTAGATATCCCGAAATGAAAGCCACTCGGCAAAGACTAGGAGACCAAAAACGAGCTATATTAAGAAGAAAACTACTGCCACAAAAACTATTAGACGAAATAGGTAGTGAAGTAAGAGAATATATTATACAGAATGAGAACCATAAACACACACACACAGCACTCAAATTACAGCACCGTCACAAACAAATACTACAAACAATACCAGGATGAAATGGTCGGATGAAATAAATGAAGACATCATTAGGTTTTATCTTGAAGTAACTGAGTTGGAGGAAGATCAAACTGGCTACCGGAAAAAATTGTATGAGCTGTTCATAGAAAGACATCCAGATTTATCTTACCTTACTGAACAGAGGATTGCCGACCAAAGAAGACTAATATTTAAAAATAAGAAATACTCAAATAAAATTCACGAATTGAGAAGAGAAGTAGAATTGAAATTGGAGCTGAATAATCGACAACTAGTTACAGATCAAAATTATACCGTAGTAGAACAAACGCAACAAATCCCGTATGAAAGCACAACAGACATCTTTACACCCACAAAGCATACTCAACTTGAAAACATGATAGATAGCACAAACACTGTCATAAAAACATGTACATTAAGTAATTCTCAAAAGGAAAACTCCCAATTACAAAATCTCATGGAAAGTAACAAAATTGAAATAGAATTTAATAATGCTATTGCAATATTTAGCACAACTCATGCTGAAGCAAGACCATACATCCCAAAACAGAAATTAAATATTTCTGTTACAGAAATTGAGTATTCACGAAAATTTTCACAGATTGTTCACTACTTGAATAATGAAATTTTACCGAGGCATCTTAGTCACGACTTAGATTTTATTTCATTACATACCTTAATATATTCAGCAGCTTATACAGCCGCCTTATGTAATGGTACCAGATTTAACACAGAGGGAAATATAACTGCAAACAATCGAAATAGAAAACCTACCTGGCAAAGAAGAATTGAAAGCAGAATAGAAAAATATAGATTAGAAATTGGAAGATTAACACAATACATAATAGGAAATAGAAATCAGAGAATATTAAAGACTGTAGAAGAAATAAAGAGGAAATATAAAACACACTCTCAACATGAAGAATCTAATACGGAGCCACAACATTTTCTCGACACACTCAGGCAAAAATTAAACGCGCTATCAAATAGATTGAGAAGATATTTAACATGTACTAAACGGAAACAACAAAATGCAAACTTTTTAAATAATGAAAAACAGTTCTACAGAACTTTAGGGCACGAACACCATATTAATACTACACGTTCTACTCAATTCCCATCACCACAACACTTACAATAATTTTGGGCAGGCTTATGGGAAAACCCAGTAGCACATAATAGTAAGGCTGAGTGGTTAGACAAAATAGCAAAAGCACCAAATATTAAACAAATGGATTTTAAAAATATCACAGTAGAAACATTCATTCAAATAATCAAACGCACACAAAATTGGAAAGCACCGGGTACCGATAATATACATAATTACTGGTACAAAAAGCTCACATGTACACATCCATTTATCTACAATCATATTTGTCAATTCATACATTCACCACATAATATGCCAACATTCATAACAAGCGGTCTGACTTACATGCTGCCGAGAGGCTCAGATCCAAAAGACCCCGCAAACTACAGACCTATAACATGCCTACAAACGATATACAAAATTATTACAGGATGCATTAGCGAAACAATCTACAGACACCTTGACAAACAAAATATTCTTGCAGAACAGCAAAAGGGCTGTAAGAAAAATAGCCAGGGATGTAAAGAACAGTTGACAATAGATGCAGTAGCCATGAAACAAGCACACAATAAAAATAGAAATATTCATATAATGTACATTGATTACAAAAAGGCATTTGATTCTGTCTCCCTCATAGCTGGTTAATTTATGTACTAAAATATTACAAAATTCATACCAGTCTGATTTCATTTTTAAATGTAGCCATGCTCCATTGGAAAACGAAACTAAAATTAATAAATAACAGTTCCTTAAGTACTGAATCAATAAAAATACAAAGAGGTTTATTCCAGGGAGACGCTCTTTTTTTTATGGTTTTGTCTAGCCCTCAACCCGTTATCAGAATTACTCAATAGTACTAATGTAGGTTTTAAATTAAAATATAATAACTCATATCACATTCTGTCACATTTACTGTATATGGACGACATAAAAATTACAAAACTAGCAGACTTAACACAGTCATTTTCTACAGACATAAAAATGCAATTTGGTGTTGATAAATGCAGAGTACATTCTATCATTCGCGGAAAATCAATAAACAATACATATATACTCAGTACTGGTGAACAAATAGAGCCCATGGACGAACATAGCACATATAAATATTTAGGATTTCATCAGTCCAAACAGATACATCAAAAACAAGCAAAAATAGACTTAACTAAAAAATTTAAAATTAGAATAAACCAAATATTAAGAACTCAGCTAAATTCACGCAATATTATAAAAGCCATAAATACCTACGCGATACCCATTCTCATCTATTCTTTTGGAATAATAAATTGGTCTCAGAGTGATTTAGTTAAACTTCAACGCACAATTAATACAAATATGACAGTAAACAGAAAACACCATCCCAGATCATGTACACAGCGTCTCACATTACCACGCCAAGATGGAGGGAGAGGCATCATCGATATACAAAATTTACACAACAGTCTAATAGACAAATTTCGCAAATATTTCTATGTAAAATCTGAACATTCGCAACTGCACAAATATATTGTAGGTATAGACAAAAAACTAACTCCTCTTAATCTAAATGACAGAAATTTTCAGCTCAAAATAGTAAGTAAACAGCAGAAAATAGATTTGTGGTCACAGTGTGTCACAGTAGCTCAGAAACAATTCAACATATTACAGGTGCATGTAAATCTATAGTTCAAACTGACTACAAACATAGACATGACCAAGTTGCTGCAATTGTCCACCAAAACCTGGCCCACAAACATTCATTCATTTTAAAAAAGGTCGCTTATTATAAATATATTCCTAGCACTATTTTAGAAAGTGATTCCGTCAAAATATATTGGGACAGGACAATTATAACAGACAAGACAATACATTACAATAGACCGGACATAACAATACTAGACAAAATTAAAAAATCTGTTTTTATAATAGACATAGCAGTTTGCAACACACATAACCTCATTACTACACATTCGGAAAAAATGACAAAGTATGTTGACCTGGCTATCGAAATAAAAAGGCAATGGCAAGTAGACTCCGTAAAAATCATTCCTATCATCATATCTACAACTGGTGTAGTTCCAAAGAGCCTTCAAACCAGCCTCAACATGCTTCAAATGCCTAAATCCACTCTTACACTTATACAAAAAGCAGTCCTTCTTAACACCTGTCGTCTCACACGTAAATTTCTTAACTCATCACCGTCGTCATTGTAATTCTTTCTTTTTTTCCTGCGTGCACACTTGGTCAAGGCCCGTGTGTCCGTTTTCTACCCCTCAATACAGAGGGAGAAATAAAAACAAATAATAATAACAACTATCACACAACGCCATCTAGTTCCAAGCTAAGCAGAGCTTGTGTTATGGGTACTAGACCACTGATAAACATACTTATATATTTCTAAATACTTACATAAATATTATAGATAAATTACACCTAGACACAGAACAAATGATCGTGCTCATCACACAAACATTTGTCCTGGGTGGGAATCAAGCCCACGACCTCCGGCATAGCAGTCAGGGTCACTAACCACTAGACCAACAGGCCAGTCATCGGCCTCAATTTCTGAAGAATTTCATTTTTTTTATATAACTTAAAATATAATTGGGATATATTTTTTTTCTTTTTTTCCCCGATTGGTCCGGGGCAGGGCTATCCTCCGGTGTTGGCTTATCGTTGAATTTTGGGACACGTGGAACAAGAAAATGGTGCGGCGGGAAGGTCTCGCGTTCGATTCCAAGGATATTGACCCCAAAATTTTGTATTTATTACACTGAATTAGTTACAATTAGCAATGCGATGTTTGTCACAATCACTCAATTAACAGTTCGAGATTATTAATTTTGTCTAATACACTTTCGTAATCTAACCACAATGAGTCCACCATTTCGATTTCACTCAAAAATGTCTCCCGCATAGATTCTACATTAATATTTCTTATATGATCGCGGATGTGTTGTATACGAGAAAACAAAATGTCTCTTTTAGCGTAAAGAGTTTTAAGTTTCATTTCATTTTCACTTACTGCCATCTTGTAGTACAATAATTAATATTAAACTAACATAAACAAATCGCGTAGCGATGGAAAACGAAAGTTTCACAGTGAACGAAAGGTTAACTATTAAAATTAGGCAAGTTTACTAGTGACACATCAATCTTCCACTAAACGACATTAAATCAAACGCTTTGTTAGGATTAAGTTTCCTGAGCGGGCAGTCTGCAACGAGATGTAACAATTTATTACGCGCGATGTGGTTGGGTGTGAAATTCTCCTATGGTAACAACAATTGATACGTAAACGAGTTTACTGTACATATGTAATCTATATACACGACTTCAAAAGAATTTAAAAGGCGTTATTTGTAGCGTACACTAACCAAATCAAACAAGTATTTATGCAAGAATGCACTATGTATATAAATTTGTATAAATATCCGATGTAGTTTTCTGTTCAGCTAATTCCGCAATTCATAAAATTGCGGAATTAGCTAAACAGAAAACTACATCGGTTCAAACTAAATAAAATATATATATGCTATAGTATATGCGAGTGTAGCTACAAAAAATTTCAACTATTTGCAATTTTAAATTCAACAATACGGCGTAAAGTACTAGATGTGGGTAAAGTGTATCATTTTTGCGATTGGAATATTTGCATCTCGATCACTGAAATGTTCCGAAACACTGATATCTTGCATTTGGTTCATTTGGATCATCGATTCAAAAGATATAAAATACAGAATGTTACTTATACATTAAGTTGCGTTACAGGCGTTTATTACTGACTAGTAATAAACGCCTGTAACGCAACTTAATGTACATTACTAACTGAGTCAGTGAAATGTAATGTTATGTGGCAACAATGCGGAATATAAGTGCTTAGGTTATTTATTGTGTACCGTAATAAGATTGTATATAAAATCGATCCACCTTCATACTTTATCCAGGCTTAAGACTGGCGGCTAGTCCTTAATTTATGGCCAGCTGGCGTATTTAAAAATCGATTCTATTTACAGTGATTTGTTGATTATAATCTTTTTTTTTGTTTTTGAAGTGAAAACTTCTTTAGCGGCGTTGTACACTTTTTGTAATGGGTAAAAAATGTTAAACTCGCGTCAGTACACGTGACCCTGATCGAAAATTCGTAAGACGGATGGTGAGAGAGAGACAGCCGGCGCGGCGTAGGAGAGGAAGTATCCTCCTCTCTTTCTACGGCGCGGCGAAAATGTATGCCTGCGCCTGCTCTTTCATTTAAGCGCAGTGTGCTTGCGCGAATATTCGTGTGTAATAATTAAAGCAATTCGTGCAAAAAGATTCCCTAATCATTCCAAAATATCAAAAATGCACAACGTTAATATTCAAGCTTTCACTTCTGCCGGCACTTCTGGAGTGCAACCCGTCGTTTTTTTTTATAATATATTTTTATGGTTTTCCTTAAAACTGTAATTTAAACAGAACTCAGTATGTTTTCGGAAACAGGCGCGAGCGAACATAAACAATTTGACAATTATCGCATCAACGTAAAATGAAAACTTGTTAATGCAAACTTGCAAACATTACATGCAAAAACGACCGTATATTATTTGATACGTTAAGTTAAGCTTTAGTGGTCATTTTTATGTGCATGGATAATCCGAAATCCGAAAATCCGTAAGAGTTGAGTGATACACTTCTCATTTGTTATCTCTTTCTGACTTGTATAGATTGTCATTATTTCGCCCGCTCACTCGCCACTCGTAAGTTAATAGTTAACTTACTCAGTGTCTCAGTCTGTCTCTCTCGCTCTCGATTCGGTCGCCTTGCGAGTGACGCGTCGCGCGAAATGAGCACAGAGAAAGTAATGTTTCAGATCAAAATGATGCATTCGAAACTGAGTTGTTACTGAACCAATCAGTGAGTCGAATCCGAAAAGGTTCACACGCCTATAAAGTACCCCGGTAGTGTTAAGTGAAGCTAAATATATTCAGGAACTTAGGTGCGAACAAATTAGAGTGCATTGTCCAAAGAATTGGTTTAGCAGTTCGACTCGGTCAGGCCACGGGACGCCAGTTCTCGTGGACCAGAAAATGGTGCGATAGTAAGGTCCCGGGTTCGATTCCAGGAATACTGACCCCAAAAACTTGTATACGAAATTAACTATATGTGGACTGTATATGCGTGATTCACTATAACCAAAACAAGATGGCTGATGTAGCACGTAGCAGGCTTTGGGCAATGCACTTGCTATTACCTAATCTATTATATCTAGCTGGTGCCTTTACATGAGAACTAAATATGGGCTGTTAGGAAAGAAGGGCACAGTAAAGAGAAAAAAAAAACAAAAGAACAGCTCAAGGTGATTTAAAGAGGGAAGCACTTACTGGGGTGGGTTTCTTACTGCTTCTTGGACCACAGTCCTCGAGGGCGATGACCTTTGTGTTGCGACTGCGTTGCAAGAGAGCGAGCGGCGCCAGTGGACGTCCTTTCATCTTTTCGGTCGTTTCCACTTCCATCTAGGCGGGGCGCGTTTCTTATTGGCCGCAAAAATGACGCCATATATATAGTGACTTTTGGTTATAACGACGGCGGAGGGACCACTTTAATGTCGTCAATATATCCGGAGGTCTCTATAATAATAAAAACTCCGAAATAATAAAAAGTCATGTAAATATTTACTTATCATTTATTTAATTATGTTTTACATGGGTGTTTTGTGATTTTTCTTTATTTTCAGGGATTTTGATTCAAAACACTCCATAACTTTAGCGCGGTTTTCCACATCGTTGATATTGTAGAATGTGAAACTCCAAATTGTTTACACAGATCAACATTGTTTTCTCTATTTTGCAGTCTCGAAATGATGTCCACTTTTTCTTTAACAGTAAATGTACGTCTAGGAGCCATATTCACAAGTTTAAGAAACACTGTTCACTCACTGGAATTTCTATATAACTGATTCACAAGTTTAAGCAATCAAGCATACTACCTAGTCCTACATACAAACAAGGCATTAGTTTGACCATCTGTTAATGTAAACAAAGGATAAGAAAGCTTAATAGTTTTATGAATGAGTTTTTGTGCCTTTGCCGACTCAGTCGCAATATCCGCAAGGGATTTCTAGGAATCGGTCATAAATGGTCCATAAAAACAAGTCGCTATACCCGAAATTGACGCTATTACCGAATGAATTTCTTACGAAAGTATACTTTAAATTCAAGGGATATATATATATATATATATATATATATATATATATATATATATATATATATATATATATATATATATATAACATACATAAACACTCACGCCTGTCACCCAGAGGGGTAGGCAGAGACTACGGACTTCCATTTGACACGATCCTGACATACCTCTTTCGCCTCCTTTACATCCATATATCTACGCATACATGCTCGTCGGTTAAGTGTACTTTTAACGTGGCCCGTTTTCAAAATATCGCCAATTTGGTCGATAAACTTTTCTCTAGGGCGTCCCTTCCCGACTCTGCCGTTCACATCTACCATATAAATTTGCTTTGTCACTCTTTCCTCATTCATTCTTTCTACGTGACCGAACCACCGAAGCATTCCTTTCTTAATCCTGGTCACAACATCATCTTGCATACCACATTTATCTCTTATTACGCAATTTCTCAGCCTGTCATTCAGATTCAACCCTAGCATACTCCTTAAAGACCGCATTTCTACAGCATTTATTCTACTTTCGTGCTTCTTCTGCCACACCCAGCTTTCACTACCATACATTAAAGTAGGTACTAACACAGCATTATGAATTACCATACGTGCCTTTTTTGATACATTCTGGTTCTTCACAATAGAGTGTAGTGCCCCATTCACTCTATTCCCTGCACTGGGTGTTAGTGTAAACACCGTTATCCTTGAAACCAGTGATTTGGTTTCACTTATAGAATGTAAATTCAATGAATTTAAAAAGAAAACGCCATTTTCTCTCATAAAATTTAAAAAGTTACTGTCCGACACCGTCCTTAAATTCATGGATACCTATGCGCCCGAGTGACGTAATCACTGTAAAGATCACCTTCATCACGCTCGCGCTAGCTACCTACACAACATTCCAATAAAACACAATAGGTACACAGCACCTGTGATGTAACTTTTCTTTCATACTTTCATCCTGGCTTAGGAAAGGCAAAATTGAGGAATTAAGGATAAATTGAGATTTTACTAAAAAAAATGTTGTTATTTTTCATTGAATTTACGTTCTATAAGTGAAACCAAACCACTGGTTTCAAGGATAACGGTGTTTACATATATATATGCATATATGTGTAATATATACATGTATATACATATATTAATTTTCTATCAATATTTAAATTTATCTTCCTTCCATAATTTATTATTATTTACGCGAAAATTTAAAAAACATGAACTTTAAAATGAACTTACAATTTTATTTACTTTAAACGTAGAATATTTAATGTATTGAACAAAATATTAATTCATAAAATTGTTGTAAATGAAATAAAATTACGAAAAATAACTGGCTAAGAGAGAAAAAAAATGTGCGCGCGCACTTCTCTCTCTTGTTTATATCCTCCACTAACTCCCGTTCGCCTCGCCCGATCACACTTTTCCAGGCTTACTCCCCAAGTCAAGCGTGCGTAAAGAAGTTTTACTTCAAAAATACTCCCTCCTTCCCTGATGTCGTAAAAGTCGACTATGGATGTAAAGTAGGTACCTAGACTGGCTACTGTAGTTGAAGTTGGGAAAGAGCATGCCGGCTATGGTCTCGCTGGAAAACCTAGTATCTCCCCTCTCTCACCCTTAAAAATTATCCATGCTGGCGACGGGGAGCAACGCCAGAGAGTACAGCAATCGCAATCACGCGTGCATAGCGTAGGCAATACGAGGGGCACACTGAAATGATCAGGAATACGAAAAACCACATGCACGGTATAGCTAAATTGTATTTTATTGTTTTTCGAAGTATTCTTCGTTCAACTTAATGCACTTTTTCATTCGTGCAAACCAATCATTAAAACAGTAATTCCAGTCTGAAGTTGATGTTGACAAAATGGCTGATTTGTACGCTTCCACAGCTGCTTCAGGGTCTTCAAATCGTTGACCGCGTAATAAATCTTACATTCTAGGGAATGTAAAGAAATCGTTTGGGCTTAGGTCAGGACTGTACGGAGGATGGTTTATCAGCTCATCGTTTCCCTGCTTCAAAAAATCATTTGTCTTCCGAGCCGTATAGGAGCTCGCATTATCGTGATGTAAGATGATGCGACGTTTCGGGTTATGAGGGCGGCACTGAAAATTTCTGGAATCAAGGAAGTGACACAACATTACTATTTAAAAATGTATTTATTGCTTTTCGAAGTATTCTTCGCGAAATTTGACACATTTTTCCATACGATGGAACCAATCATTGAAGCAACCATTCCATTCGGAAGTTGGGGACTCCAAAATGGCCGTTTTGTAGGCGTCCACAGCTTCTTCAGGTGATGAAAATTTGTGTCCACGCAATTTATTCTTTATTTTAGGGAAAGAATAGAAATCATTAGGGCTTAGGTCGGGGCTGTACGGCGGATGGTCTATAGGCCGTCAACGTCGTGCAGTCCGCGCCCACGGGATACAGGGTGAAGAGGGACGAGGAAGCACGCAGCTCGGGCACGAGGCCACGCCCACGGCTACACACGTAGTGATTTGGGATCGAGTTATCTGAAGATTAATATGGATATATTTAGGTTTATTACGAAGTATTGCGTGATGTAGTGATGAATTCGATATAATATGAAATCACTTTATATTATAAAAAAGTCCCTTGCTGAGTCTGTCTGTATGATAAACTCAAAAACTACTGAACGGATTTTCCAATAGACGGAGTGATTCATGAGGAAGCTTTTAATATACTTAGGTATCATCCCCTAGGGGATGATACTTAAGTATATTTTGAAATACATGTATACGTTATACCCAATTTCTTTTGATTGTCGTCCAATCGGTTTGCTCATCTTCGGATTGTAATCTCGTGTGTGTCAAGTATATAAGTAACCGTTGCAAGCGACCACCGGCGACTGGCGCTCCTGAGCACGCGGCGTGCTCGCTCGCCCTCCCGTATACCGCTCGTTTCCCCTTTGAGACCGTTTTACCTCGTCCTTGCCAACCCCTGTCACCCCGCGGGCGCGGACTGCACGACGTTGACAGCCTATAATAATTCTATGTTTTCTTGCTCTAAAAACTCCTTTGTTCTGTGTGCGGTGTGAGAACTCGCATTGTCGTGATGGAGAATGATGCGGCGGTTGCAGTTCTCTTTACGGAGTTCAGAAACAACCTGTGGCAAACAAATGCTAGCATACCATTCTGCATTTACCGTTCTTTGTCCCTCAAGAGGAATAGTCGTAACATGGCCGGTTTTGGAGACAAACGTGGCCACCAGTTTTTTGCAACACTCCGTGAACGAACAATTTTTGTTGGCTTTAACTCATTTTTGAACACCCAAACTCGTGACTGGTTTTTTGTTTTGGGTTCGTTCGTGTATATCCAGGATTCGTCACCTGATATGATGTTGTATACAGCATTTGAGGATCCTCCGTGGAATCTTTCGAGAGTTCTGACGCACCAAGTAACGGGAGCCGCTTTTTGCTCTTCACAGAGCGAATGCGGTATCCATCGGGAAAACAACTTTTTCACACCTAATTTTTCATGCAAGATTATTTGTATTTGACTCATGCCAATGTCTAAAGTTGCCTGAATTTCGGGGTATGTCACATGTCGATCTTCCTCAAGCAGCTTACGCACAGCATCAACGTTTTCTTGGGTGACTGCAGTTTTTGGACGACCTTGACGGGGATCATCACTGAGCTTGACACGTCCACGTTGAAATTCAGCAAACCAGCGATAAATTGTGGTTTTGGATGGGGCTTCATCACCAAATGCAGAAATCATCCGGTCAACACACTGTTTTTGTATTCAACCACTTCTAAAGTCATAATAAATCATCGCTCTTGAATTTTCTCGAGTCAATTCCATTTTCTCAACGACTAAACAAGTTTGACAAAACCTTGTGACAAGACTGATTTTAATATGACAGGAACAGTGGAAATATTCCATTCCCGATATTTTAGTGCAGCCTAGTATTTTTTCGGAGTTCGGCTATCACTTCTGGCAAACAGACCGTGATATACCGCTTAGCGGTAACCGTTCTGCGTTCTTGTGAAGGAATTGTAGCAACATACCCCTTTTTCGAGCAAACGTAGCGACCATTTTCTTTGACACGCTGTGGGAGCGAACGGCTTTCGTTGGTGTGACCTCGCCTTCGAAGACTCAAACTGCTGACTGATGCTTTCTCTCAGGTTCGTATCAATGGATCCCGTCACCTGAGACGATATTATAACGGCATTTGACTTCCCTCCGTTGAAGCGTTGCAGAGTATTCCGGCACCAATCTACACGAGCCGCCTTTTTCTCTTCGGACAAATTGTGGGGAACCCGGCGGGAAACTAGCTTGCTTACACAGCTCATTATGTAATATCGACTGAATTGTAGTCATTCCGATACTGATAACAGTTCGAATCTGCTCGTGTGTCACATGACGGTAATCTCATATAATAGTTCGCAGAGTGTTTTCAAGCGTGGCCGCTGTTCTTGGTCGACCTGCAGAAGAAACAGTGCTGAGCGACTCACGACCGCTTCGGAACTCGGCATACCAGCGGTATATTGTCGTTTGACTCGGTGCTTCAACATCACAAATCGAAACAAGTTCGCTGAGACATTTATCTTGAGATAAGCCGCGACGAAAATTGTGATAAATTATAGCACGGAAATGTTCACGCGTGAGCTCCATTTCTGTTAACGACGTGTCAACTTTAAACCAACATAGTTTTTGTTTTTAAACATTTTTTTATTGTTTTAATGTCATTAGGATTCTAAGAGGCCAGTATTCAAATTCTAAAAAAGGTTTTATTGTAAATCAATCCGAAATATTCTATTTCCGATCATTTCAGTGTGCCCTAACGTTACTGATTGTTCTGCAAAACATAAATAGTAGCAATAGCGTAAGTTCATCCGGATATAAAACCTAAGAAATTTTCACCACTTCGTGGACACAATATTACTTTTAAAATACGAAAAGGCGCTTAGTAAACTCTCCGTATGCTCATTGCAGGTGCTGATTCCGCCGCCGCCGCCGAGTGCTGCTGTAAATATCTTTGTCTCTGTTCTGATATAAATTGTTGTTTATCATTATAATTATTTACTGAAAATAATAAATAATATATTTAAACTAAAAAATCTTTTTAATTTAAAATGTTAATGTTAGGTGACATGTTTGAGCGAATTTAAATTCAATTGTTAAGAACGCTAGAATAGAATAGAATAGAATAGAATAGAAACTTTTTTATTCAATGTAGATTATAAAAATACTTATTGAAAGTCACTTTTTTAATTTACCACTGGTTCGCAAAAGAAACCTCTGTCCTGGGAAGAACCAGCAAGAAACCCAGCGGGACTATTTTTTTTTAATAATAGCTTACAATCATGTTTACAATCAACAACACAAGACAAATTAGAAATAGCTTGGTAGCGATCACCCTTCCCAGGGGTTATTATCATCTATAAATTCCTTAATATTATAATAACCCTTTTTATACAAACTTAGTTTAATAACATTTTTGAACTTTGTGTATGACAAATTTTGTATATTTTCTGGGATTTTGTTGTAAAAGCGTATACATCGCCCCAAGAATGAATTACTGACTCGGTGGAGTCGAGTAACTGGTACTACCAGCTTGTGTCTGCTCCTAGTATTTACAGAATGAATATCACTTATTTTCGCAAAACTACTTTTATTTTTGTGTACGTACATTACATTTTCATAAATGTATTGAGAGGCCAGAGTTAATATATTAATTTCCTTAAATTTTTGTCTCAGTGACTTGGTTTTAAATTATATATTGCTCTAATGGCCCTCTTCTGTAAAATAAATATAATTTCAGTGTCAGTCGCGTGTCCCCATAGCAAAATACCATACGACATAATGCTATGGAAATAACTAAAGTAAACTATTCTAGCTGTTTCAACACTGGTAAGAGTTCTAATCTTTTTTACAGCATATGCTGCAGAACTAAGTCTGCTAGCTAGTTTTGATATATGGGGGAGCCATTGAAGCTTTGCGTCCAGTGTGATTCCAAGAAAAATGGTGGTATCAACAAGACTCAGTTCCTCCCCATTTAAAATTACATTAGGAGTTAAGAATTTCATACATTTAGTTTTAGTTCCATTCAAATGCAAATTATTAACATTAAACCAATTGACTAACTTAGCTATAGCATTATTTACTTCGTCGTAATTTAAAAGCTCAAAATCTATTTTGACGGTTTTGTATTACTTAATACGGCATTACGAGTGAACGCAGGAACTAGAGTAAATGGGGCCCTACACTCTATTTGTTACCTACCGCGTAAGTACGCCGCGTAGGTACCATTACCGCGAGTTCCCATTAAGTGTACACTAGTGGTAGAGCCATGCTGCAGTTATATTAGTAGTATAGTTGTAATACGAATGGGTCGGCTCGACCGGGGAAGGACCACGCTCTCACAGAATACCAGCGTGAAATAGTAGCTTAATGCTGCTGTATTTCGTATGGTGAGTGTAGAGAACCGGAGACTCTTTACTGGAAATGAGGCATTCCATCTCAGTCCTCATGGGTGACAACGCATCTGCATTTTGATTTGCATTGGAAGATAGATGTAGATGTCTATGGGCCGCAGCAACCACTTATCATCAGGTGGACTGTGTGCTCGTTTGTCACCCTATTCTATAAAAAAAAAAAAACTAGTCGCTTATTCTTCCATATAAACGTAGTCTGCCGATTACTCCACTGTTTGATGGTGTACGTTCAAAATAAAAAATGATTTCAATTTGTCTCATCATTATCTAGCCCTGTATGGAAACAAAAAAGTAAAAAAAGTATGTTTAAAAGTTATAAGCGTCGAAAATTCCAAATTTCAACACTAGTTTTAACACATCTTTGGGCGGAAATAAATACCATAAGAAGAACGAAAATTGCAAAACAGTTACCATACAGGGATGGATTAGTTGTTCAATAATGCAAATAATTTTATTTTAAACAGATACATTCAATAGATTTTTCATGACATCCAGACTACCAAAGGTCTGTTTATAAAATTTCGCGCGCCCCTTTTTGTTGTAAATCATCTTGCCCTTCGCTACAAATTGTTTCCCCGATCAGTGGGACGGACGGGGGGGGGGGGGGGCGCAGCGCGCACTCACACATGCTCACTAGGTTAGCCGCTGCCTTTGAGTATTAAACCAAGAATACTCAAAGGCCGCTGCTATCTATTTATGGTTGTAATACCTACATATCTACATCTTTATTTAGAAAAATTGCTTCCTTTTGTTCGTGTCCATTGCTGAAGCCGGGATGAATATAGCTGCTAAAATGTGCCCATAAGTTTGTTGAAGCACATTTAGTTAAAATTGAAAACAGGTAGGTACAAAATAATGAACTTTCGATACAGGTTCACATTAGGTACTTAACTACTTTAATTTGCTAACGAAAACATCTCATAGATAAGCACGATTATCGAAAATCTTAAAATTGTCTATTAATTTAATTAGAATAGGTAATTTTTAGATTTTCCATAATCGTGCTTACGTATATGAATCTCATATCCTAATATACCTAATGTAATTTATGTAAGTACCAGGCGAATATGGTCCTTTGAAGAAAGAATAATACAGATGTGAGTGGACAACTAAGTACTTTTTAGGATTCCGTACCCGAAGGGTAACCAGCAGGGCTGTCTGTCAGCGGGCTGCATCTCATGATCCGTAACAAGTAGATGGTTGTAATTTTCACAGAACGTGTATTTCTGTTGCCGCTATAACAGCAAATAGTAAAAATAAATTTTAAATTAAAGGATTTTCTACTAGAAAAAGAAACGTGTATTTTTAGCTTTTTTTGATCGATAGTAATATGTATAGGTATTTAAATCTTGTAAGATGGTACGGAAGCTCGGAAGTCCGATTCGCACTTGGAAAAATATTTGTTTATATTTAACCTTACCTTAGACATACTTATATTTTTTATATATAATTTACTATACTACTATACAATGTGTCCGGTTTCCGATGTCCGATACTTTAAGGGGTTAAAATACGATTAATTTTATGGACAAATCAGGGATCAAAGATTTTTTTCACCATCAATAAAAAAATGGCAGCACTTTAAAAAAATTGTTGGCGAAACATAGATGCTTGTATTAATTTAACAATATCTACCCAAGTAGAAGACTTTCAAAAACAAAATTGGTCTCAAATGTTAGTTAATAGTGTAGACAATAAATCTAGATTCAAAATATTATTTTTTAATTTTTCAGTACTAGTAAAAACATTTTTGAAAAAATAAATTAGACAACAAATTGATGTTGTTTTTCAGATTCTTAGCTTTAAAAAAAAAACCATCGTGTTAACCAATTTTTTTACTTGTTTTTATTATAATACAGGATATTTGCTATAAATGCACATTTAAATCTTAACTCTGAGTTAGATAGTTTAGGAGCTATGATAATTTGAATGTAACTGTTCAAAGTGATGATGTAAGCGAGATGAAAATGGGATGCTGAATGGCTGACGAGCAGAGTATAAGATATGATGTATGACTGAGTTTTTGAAGAAAAATAAACAAATAAGATAATAAGGACAAATTTTAAAAACAGTCTCCCAAAGTCTCAGGGAGGTCTATTTAAAAAAAAAAAAAAAAAAAAAACCTAACCTAACCTAACCTAACCTAACCTAATCTAACCTAACCTAACCTAACCTTACCTAACCTAACCTAACCTAACCTAACCTAACCTAACCTAACCTGTCTCTGCCTCTTTTACTAAGTAGTAGAGTCTCTCTATAGCCTGAGTGACTTCCATTTTAATGTCATTCCTCAGGTTTCGAGAGTTGCTAAGGTGGTGTTTAGCCTTGTGGAGACAGGCTCGAGCCTCCGTCAAACGATCCGCGTATTTCGTGCTTTCCATTTTCGGCGAGCTTTCTAAGTTCTCGGCTGCTACCAGAGTTGCGGTGGTAGTACGTAAGCGTACTGCTCCTCTTGTCTCTTGCGATGGTAGTATCCTTTGCTTTTGCCGGGCCACCAGGGCTACCTTTTTTGGAGAGGTCTGTGTTGTGGGAGACTGGAAAAATAGAAACGGAACCTCCGTTTCTATTTTTCCAGTCTCCCATTCTCCAATACTTTTCCGCACGCTTGGGACTTGCATCGTGCAGTCTTTTTTAGAGGAAGGACCTGCCTTCTCTGTCTTTTCCGTCTTGCTTGGAGAACCCTTAGGACTCAAGTCTCTATCGCTTTCCTCCGTCTTTTTTGAGGGAGTACGGAAGCCAAACATTATATCAAGGGAACGCGTCCTTTGGTCTCAGCAACCAACACAAATAAATAAAATGTAAAGTGTAAATATTAGTCAAATTTAAAATTTAAAGTTTGTATAAGTTATAAAATAATAATAATATAAATTATTTAATTTCGACAATACTGCGGTAGATTAATGTATTTTCAAGCGATGAAAACCACAGCAACCACGTCACAGATCGTTCCAAGTTTTCCTCTACGTAGAGTTTACTCTACCTTCGTTCAGTTCCTAAGTCTGATATACTGCTTATTGCAGAGTAATATGTCACTGTTCTTAAAAGAGTTATTTATTATCGTGTCTGTATTTAACTCTACCTAGAGTTAGTCGTATTTCTATATAATTAAAGCTATAATTGACTCTATCTAGAGTCAGTCTATAAACCTATTTACAATTCCAATATTACTAACTAATCAATTTAGTTATTCTATCTTATTTACAAAGTATACATAGAAGATAATTGTCTAATGATTATTAAAGTTTCTGGGAGGTATATATCTAATACTATTAAAAAATTTCTTAAAAAATATTCTATAACAGAGAGTTACAGTCTAACAAAGTTCTGACTCTACCTAGAGTCTATTTTTATGGACCAGCTGAAAGCGCTCCTCGAGCCCTATTCAGGGAACCCAAACTCGGTATACCTAGCCCGAAAGGTTCCCAAGTTACAGCGCTTCCAAATTATGGTTTCCAAACAAGATGGTCGCCAAATTTATGGTTAATGCGCTGTAACTCCTGAACAGGTGGACCTACAGCTCCGTGCCTGGGCTCGTTTTGATGGGCTCGACCAGGGCTATAATATAGTGTAGCTTTCAGGAATTTAATTTTTGGATGCTGAAATTTCCTGAAAGCTGAGTTATCTGTTCCGGCACCACTTGCCGACGTCTGGGGTCCAAACCCCAGTCCTGTACGACTTCTAGTTCGGCAGCTATGGCCTATTTTAGATTTCCAAGATGGCTGTCGAACTGTCAAACTAGATGTTTGATTGCCAATAACTCTGCTTCCAGAAATCGCAGAAGACCAGCGTTTGGACTATACTACTGCCCCTCTCCCGGTCTTTCAGATAGGATCGATTTCAGGACCCTGAAAAACTAGGGCTCAAAAAAGCCCGAGTCTTTGTAGGTGGGTAGAAATCGATCCACTAATAGTACAGTCCAAAACCGTAACTCGCTACGACTTCCACAAACAGAGCTATTAAGTTTTTAAAATTTTCAAGATGGCCGCCGGTCCAGACAACTTATCTCTATCTTGGCCGTCTCTTAATTGATTTGACCCGTGTTTGGGCTCGTTCAAAAGGTCTCGGTGTCGAGATTACGTCTGTATTAATCTTTTGGCTTTTTAAGCCCCCTTTAATTAAATTTTTTACAATTAAATAAAAATTTTTTGAAAATTTTGATTTTTAGAGCTAAATTTTGATTTTAAAATTCAGGCAAGAGCAAAGGAAAAGAGGAACAATCGAAAGAACAGGAACAGAAAGATGAGAGACAGGAAGATGAAAATAGAAAAAGAAAGGAAGAAGAGCAAAATCTAATGACAAAACTGGAGGAGCATGGAAAACTCCTAGAGGACAGTAGGAAAGAGATGGAAAAACTAAGAGAAGAAATGAAAAGGCAAGAAATTAAAGTAGACAGAGGGACATATGCGAGTGCAGTGGCTGGGCCACCAAGGAGTTCACCTTCGCCTTTTAAAGATATGGCATTGCATTCAGTAATGATCACATCCAATGACGAAAAAGAGACGGGAGATCAGGTAATGGAGAAAATAAGAAAAGTAATCAACGCTAAGGAAGAAGGAATACAAATTGACAAAATCAGAAAGGCAAGGGACAGAAAGATAATAGTGGGATGTCGAACGGAGAAGGAGATAAGTAGGGTTAAAGAGAGGCTAAAAACGCAGAGAAAGACCTTAAAGTGGACGATATTAAAAACAAGGATCCTCTAATTATCTTAAAAGACGTGTTGCAGTACAACACGGATGACGAGATACAAAAGGCAATTGTGGTACAGAATAAACACCTCTTCAAAGACCTTTCAGACAGAGAGATTAGAATGGAGGTTAAATATAAGAAAAGGACCCGGAACCCGCACACATCCCACATCGTTATGAGAGTTTCGCCACAAATATGGAACCGTTTAACTGAAGCAGGAATGATCCACGTTGACCTACAAAGAGTGAGGGTGATGGATCAGTCCCCCTTGGTACAATGTTCGCGTTGTCTAGGTTATGGGCATAGTAAGCGCATGTGCACCGAGACGACAGATGTGTGCAGCCACTGTGGGGGCACACATCTGAAATCCGAATGCGCTGAATGGTTATCTGGAGCACTGCCTGAATGCAGAAATTGCAGTAAGACAAAGCAAGGCAACAAAGAGCACAACGCATTTAGCCCTGACTGTCCGATAAGGAAGAAATGGGAAGTCCTCGCCAGGTCTACCATAGCATATTGCTAAGGTTGTCCCAAAGTCCAACACGGAACCAAACATCAGTGACCACCGATATCACGCTATCCAGGCGAACTTACAAAGATGTGAGCTAGCCACGGCCGAGCTAATCATTGAGGCGACCAAGAGGAAAACATCTTTTGCATTGGTACAAGAGCCCTATATAGGTAGAATTGGACAGATGAAAAACTACCCAGGCACGAGAATAGCACAAAGTGACAGAAGCCAGAACACTGATAAAGTGATCAAGGCTGCTATTGTGCTGTTCGACGATACCATAGACATGGCACAATGCCCCAGTCTAACAACGGAGAACATAGCAGTTGCTAAATTGAAGACTGGGGCATGGGAACTAGGCGTAGTGTCCGTCTACCTTGAGGGAGACGAACCAATTGAACCGTACCTTGAAGTGATTGGGGCGGCCGTGGTGGGCTTACGGACTAGGAACGTGATACTCGGTGGGGACGTAAATGCATGGAATACCTGGTGGGGAAGCCGAAAGACAGACAGCAGGGGAATTGAAGTAGCAGCTAAGCTGGATGAACTGGAGCTACATATCCAGAACAGGGGGACTGAGCCCACATTCGACGTATACAGACTCGGGAAGAGATTCTCCAGCTGTGTAGATCTGACTACCTGCTCGACTAGCCTACTCGGGAGAATAGAAAACTGGAGACTTTCCGAAGAAATAACCAGCTCGGACCACAGGGCACTCCTATTTGATATAAATCTAGAGAAATCAATTGGCACAAATATAAAAAGAACAACCAGGGTTTACAACACCAAAAAAGCAAATTGGGGCGAGTTTTGTGAGAAACTCGCAAAAATTTGGAAAAACAAAAGACTGAATAACGCAGAAATAGACAAAGTAACAACTACAGATGATATAGAAATAAAAATAGAAGAATATACAAAATCAATAGCTGAAGCATGCGAAAACTGTATTCCAAAACTAAACAACAAAAAACAAATGGGACTGCCCTGGTGGACTCACGAGCTGACACAACGGAAAAAGGAAGTCTCCAGGCTGAGACGTAGGATCTCTTACTCAGCACCAGTTCGACGCGGGTGGGTTGTCGAGCAGTAT
Organism: Parnassius smintheus behrii; assembly: GCA_036936625.1. Lineage (NCBI taxonomy): Eukaryota > Metazoa > Arthropoda > Insecta > Lepidoptera > Papilionidae > Parnassius > Parnassius smintheus. The sequence goes on along the minus strand of JAUPFT010000005.1, from coordinate 163,153 downwards.
AAACTAGCGAAAGAACAATACCAACAAGAAATAAAAACAGCGCAGACTACCAGCTGGAAAAAATTCTGTGGCAAGCAAGAGCGAGAAACGATGTGGGATGGGATATACAGTGTTATTAATCGTACAAGAGAACGACAGGAGGACACTCCACTTGTTCGAGATGGGAGGTCCTTAGAAAGTAGGGAATCGGCCAGCTTCCTGGCGGAAGTCTTTTATCCGGAGGATAGAATTGAGGATGATGACACGGAACACAAGCAAATTAGAGAAACAGCGAAAACTGTAAACGAAGGGTCACATGATAGTCCATGTGACCCACCTTTTACAACGGAAGAGCTGATGTGGGCCGTGTCAAGCTTCAATCCGAAGAAGGCGCCGGGAAGCGACGGATTTACAGCGGACATTTGTGGAGTAGTCATCGCCCTGGACTCAGCATTGTTTCTGGCGTTAGCAAACAAATGCCTTAGTTTCGCTTACTTCCCCGTCATATGGAAAAAAGCAATAATAGTGGCGCTGAGAAAGCCTGGCAAGGAAAATTACACACACCCGAAATCTTACAGGCCGATTGGGCTATTGCCTGTACTGGGCAAAGTCTTCGAAAAAATGGTGGTTCGAAGGGTCAAGTGGCACATCGTACCGACAATAAGCCGGGAACAATACGGGTTCATGCCACAGCGCAGTACCGAGGACTCCCTCTATGATATGATGCAGCTGATTAGAACTAAGCTCAAGGACAAAAAGCTCACTCTGCTTATATCATTAGACATAGAGGGAGCCTTCGATAACGCCTGGTGGCCGGCCATACGATGTGCGCTTGCGGGGACTGGATGCCCAGTAAACACAAGACGCCTTATTGACAGCTGTCTCAGTGACAGGACAGTGTGCTTGAGATATGCTGGGTCGGAATGTGTCAGGAAGACCACAAAAGGGTGTGTGCAAGGCTCTATAGGTGGTCCAATTTTTTGGAACTTGCTGTTGGACCCACTCTTGAAACAACTGAGCGAAAATGGAGTCCATTGCCAGGCTTTTGCGGACGATGTGGTCCTAATTTTCTCTGGGGATACGGCAATACAGGTGCAGGAGCAGGCAAATGTGACCCTCGCACATGTCCAGAAGTGGGGAGTCAAAAACAAGCTAAAGTTTGCACCGCATAAAACCATGGCGATGGTTATTACAAATAAATTAAAGTACGATTCACCACTTCTGGAAATGGGTGGGGAAAGCATTAGCCTCTCCAAACAAATTAAGATCCTCGGCCTTACAATCGACGACAGACTTGCCTTCGACACACATATAAAGAATGTGTGCCGCAAGGTACAGAACTTGTATCGACAGTTGTCGAGAGCTGCAAAAATCCACTGGGGCCTGAACCCAGAGATTATTAGGACCATATATATAGCGGTTGTGGAACCGATCGTGCTTTACGCGGCTAGTGCTTGGGCACCAGCAACCAGCAAGCAGAAAATTAAAACAAAGCTCGACACGATACAACGCGGATTTATACAAAAAATAATAAAAGCATACAGAACGGTATCTCTGCACTCGGCTCTACTACTCGCCGGGCTGCTTCCTTTGGACATTAGGATCCGGGAAGCAGCCTCGCTTTATGAAATAAAGAGAGGCTTCTCCCGGCGGATAGTGGGTGATCGGGATGTAGAGAGGAAAATTGATTACACGGAAACCACACATCCTGCGGAACAGGTCGGGCTGAAGTTTGCATGCCTGGAAGACGGTGCACAAATAGACCAAAATAACAACAATGGCCAAAAAATATTTACTGACGGCAGTAAAATAGAGGGGAAAGTCGGCGCGGCGTTATCCATCTGGTATGGCGCCGCGGAGATAAGTACCCGGAAACTGAAACTGGAAAATTTTTGCACCGTCTACCAGGCAGAGTTGCTGGCCATACTTGAATCAACAAGATATGTCATCAAAAACCCAACACAAAGCTGCAACATTTATAGTGATTCGAGGTCTGCTCTCCAAACAATTGTTCAAGACGTCTCCCTCCATCCCCTAGCGGTGGAAGCTAGAAACAACATTTTAAAAATTAACAGACAGGGCAAAACACTAAATATGTTTTGGGTTAAAGCTCACGCAGGATTGGAGGGCAACGAGAGAGCAGACCAGCTAGCCAAAGAAGCAGCCACAAAAAGTAAAAAGAAACCTGACTATGACAAGTGTCCGGTTTCGTACATCAAGCGACAAATCCGATTGGAGTCGCTTGATGAATGGAACCGGCGCTACAAGGAAGGAAAAACAGGCAATGTAACAAAAATATTCTTCCCAGATGCTATAAAAGCATATAACATCATCAGAAAGGTTGACATGGATCGTATGACGGTACAAGTCATGACAGGCCATGGGGGCTTCTCGGATTATTTGTATAGATTTAAGTGTAAGGAGAGCCCATCATGTGCCTGTGATACAACAAAAAATGAAGATATTATACATATCATAACGGAATGTCCCATATTTAGTAGAGAGAGAATGGACATAGAAATAGAGTTAGAAACAAAGATAAGCAAAGAAAATATTAATGAAATTATTAAAAATAAGCATAGCAGATATAAGTTTATAAAATAATGTAAACAATTAGCATATAGAATAGTAAATAAAAATAAATAGAATAAGAAAAGGGTACTGTAACATAATATATGTTAGTATACAATGTAAACAGTCCCACAAAATAAATAGCATTAAGAACTTAGACATAATAATAAGGTAAATATAAGCGTAAATGTAAATGAAATACACTATGTAGCACTAAAAAATAAAAAGACAAAAGAAAAGAATATAACGGGTGAAAAAAAGAAAACACCTAATGATAAACAAAGTCCCTGATCTCCCATGTCAGGGGAACTAGAAAGTATAAAAATAAAAAAAAAAAAAAACCTAACCTAACCTAACCTAACCTAACCTAACCTAACCTATCCTAACCTAACCTAACCTAACCTAACCTAACCTAACCTAACCTAACCTAACCTAACCTAACCTAACCTAACCTAACCTAACCTAACCTTACCTAACCTAACCTAACCTAACCTAACCTAACCTAGTGATGTACGCTTCGAGCGCGTGGTTCTCAGCAACAGAACTTCAGATGATCAAAGACCAACTCAACACGTTGCAAAGGGGCTTCGCGCAGAAGATCTGTAAAGCGTACCGCACGGTATCGCTCACTTCCGCGCTTGCCATCTCGGGTCTGCTTCCGTTAGACCTGAGAATAAAAGAAGCGTCCAACTTGTACCAAACCAGGAAACAAGGCACACTGGACTATTTACCGCCAGGAAGAGAGCTTGAAAACCGTGTAAATCACTTGGATCAACCTCATCCCTCTAAACTCGTCAAATTGGAATATGAGCTACTGGAAACAATCGAAAACACAAACCTCCACCAACTAACCGGCCCTCACATATACACCGATGGAAGTAAGATAGAAGGGAGGGTCGGAGCAGCTTTAACGTGGTGAGAAGATGGCAGGGAGATCAGTAGTTCCACCTTTAGACTGGATCCATCCTGTACAGTTTTCCAATCCGAGCTCTATGCCTTGCTCAGGGCGACCAAACTAGCAGAATCGAGCACTGAACCTGTCGTAAACATCATGAGCGACTCGAGATCTTCGCTCGATCTGCTGGCGAACCCTAAAGCAAGCCATCCCCTATCAAAGGCCATCCAAGAAAGCATAGGGAAGATGAGAAAAGAGGGAAGAGTGATACGGCTGTTTTGGTTGAGGGCTCATGTAGGCACGTCTGGAAATGAGAGAGCTGATGAGCTCGCCAGGGCGGTGGCACTCCGGGAGACAGCCACTCTAGACTACGACAAAATCCCCATGTCCTACGTTAAAAAGAAAATCAGAGAGGAAACCGTTCGAATCTGGCAGGACAGATACGAGACCTCGACCACTGGGCAAGTCACCAAAATATTCCTACCGGATGTTGCAATTGCATACCGGATAGTGAGAAAAACGAAGTTGACACCCACACAGGTACAAGTGTTAACAGGACATGGTGGAATTGCGGAGTACTTGCACCGCTTTAAGCTTAAGGATACACCAGGGTGCGAGTGCGATCCCAATGTCAGTGAGTCAGTGTGGCATGTGATTCTGGAGTGTCCCCGCTATCAGGCGGCACGTCTGGATCTCGAGTTTTGCATTAACACCAATCTTGACAAGTCTGACCTACACAGAATCATCGAAGACGAAGACAAAAGGCCCAAATTTCTGGCATTCGTAGAGTCCATCTTTCGCGCTGCTGCAAAGCGTAACGCCACAAACTATCCATTCCCCAGGCAGCAGCAAACCGAATTCGCAGAGGTCTCCGTAAAAGAGAAGAGCATCCCAGCCAATAAAGCAGAACATCAGCTATTAGCATGCGCTGAAAGAGGTAACCCAGGCCTGAGAATTCGAGGAGTAGCTCTCTTCATGGATAACAACACAGAGCGTTTCGGCTTAAGTTTTTGCTTAACAACTGGCCGAAACTATGTCAAAATATCTCCCGGTCTCGCAAGCTTACTAAACGGCAGTACTCTCAAAACGAGCATGAAGCGCAAAACATATGAGGCGCTAGTTGAAATAGAGGTTGCAAAGCAACGATGTCGAATAGTAAGATCGAAAAACAAAACGATCTTGCTGTTCACATGGAGCGAAGAAAAAACCCCATTCGCCCAGGCATGCTCACTGCTAACGAGACTCGGTGAGGAGGAGACAGCTGTCATACCCCGCATCATAAGTGTGGATGCCATGGTGGTCCTATATGAGAAAGGTGAAGTCATGGACCACATTGGTTGCATAAAAGCCTCAAACAAACATGAAATAGTCGTGTATGAGGATAGGGGCGAAAACCTGAGCTTCCTCAAACATCATGACTCGACAAAGGCAACCCAACATCTTGTAGCAAATCCAGAGACACTTAGTGGCTCAGAACGCCTGCAACTGAAAACGGCCAAAGAAAAGGCCGCAGCCAGGGAAAAACTTAGCAAAAGTTCTGAGTCACAAAGCGGGGTAAGTGCACTAATTAAAACCATCGGTGCAGCGGCCCAGAGTATTCCAGGAAGAGCAATGCGAAAGTTGAGTAAGTTAAGACAAGCCGATAACTTAATAAGAGAGCCTCCAAGAGTACTCAAGAAATCCAAACCCACCCACACTAGACCCTGCTCGGGACGTGTCAGCCCTCCAAGACTTCTACCGGCGGTCGAGCCTAAAGACCACATAATCAACGCTTTCCTAGAGTTTAAGGCCCTCATAAAAGCAACTCTTGAGGTGAACCAAACTACTTGCAAGAATATCTTACAAAGTTTCCACCTCGGTAGTGATGAGTTCCTTGGAGTGCAGCTCGAGGAAGCAGAGGCCGCAATTTATGACAACAAAACATCTACTGTCATAAAAGGTAAAATGGGTCATCACATGGCGGCTTATAGCGGGTCGGCGGGCTTCGTAGCCGTGGATGAGGAGGAGACAGAACGACAGGGAAGATTAGTATTCAAAACCCCACCCAACGACCCTATTGTGGTCACCGCCCGTTGTACCAGGGTGATGCTAGAGGACAGGATCCTGAAAATGGCGGAAACCATCTCGGGAGCCTGTGCATTGGGAGATCCTTGGGAAAACTGGACGGTGCCGACGATAAATTGGGTCAATGGAGTCCCGGGATGTGGCAAAACAACTTGGGTTATAAACCAATTCGATGCGGAGGATGATTTTATTGTCACAACAACAACAGAAGCAGCTAAAGATCTTAGAGAAAAGTTAGCCAACCGCATAGCCACTGACGCAAAAACAAAAGTGCGCACTATGGCCTCAGTTTTAGTAAATGGTATGAGAAGGCAAAAGGGAAGATGTACTCGACTTTTAGTCGACGAAGCTCTCATGAACCATTTCGGGGCCATAGTAATGGCAATGCGGCTAAGTGGAGCCGAAAAAATACTGCTTTTTGGTGACATCAATCAAATCCCTTATATCGACAGGGAAAACCTCTTTGCGATGCAATATACTCGCCCAAGCCTCGTAACCACTATCAGCCAAGAGCTCCTGTGTACGCACCGGAATCCGATGGATGTGGCATATGCCCTGAATGAAATCTACAGTGGCATTTATTCATCCAGATCTCAGGTGCACTCACTAGAAAGGAAGAGGTACACGGGAGTCGTCATACCAGGTACCGTGCCTGACACCTTATATCTTGTATTTACGCAAGCAGAAAAGGAGTCCCTTACCAGCCAGGGATATGGTTCGGGTCCCGGGTCGCGAATTTTAACCGTACATGAGGCCCAAGGTCTCACATACGGGAGGGTGGTCATAATGAGGACAACAACAGAGAAGCTCAAAATTTATGAAAGCGTCCAACACGCAGTAGTGGCAGTGTCCAGGCACACAGAAAGCTGTGTTTATTACACGGACGATTGCGACGATGTAACTGGAAGGCTGGTTGAGAGCGCAATGGCTGCGACAACGAAAAGAATCAAAGAATATAATCTGAAAATGGCAATTAGAAACAGAGACGAAGCGATTGTGGAAGCCCTGTCAACAGATATCACAAACAGTTAAAGATGGAGCACTCTCCACGATATTAAGTACAAGGAAAAGGAAAAAAAAAAAATCTGGTAATATAAAAATTTACATAGCATGTAAGGCCATGTACATTAAGCACGTAGATTATGTTGATGACTACATAAGGGGAAAAAAAAAAGAAAAAAAAAAAAAACATAAAACACAAAGTGGGTCGACAATTATTATGTTTAAACATCAAAAAAAGATAAGTAACAACGATGCCCACAAAAAAAAAACCAAAAAAAAAAAAAAAAAAAAAACAAAACAAAACAAAACAAAAATAATAACGAAAAAAAAATTATAAAAAAATATAGCGTTTAAGTGCATGTCGCATGTAAGCATATTAGTTTGTAGATCTTAAGTATGTAAGACAATAGAAATATAAAAAAAAATACAAAAAAATACAAAAAAAAAAAAATCCAACAAAAAAAAATATATATATGTGAACTCACTGCTTAGGCTTAAATATTTAAGTAATGTAAGTAGTGTAAGGAGTATATTTTTAACAGTATTTTAAAAGTTAATAAAATAAAGTAAAGCAAAAAAAGGTACGGACTTCGAGTCTGTAGAGTAAACTTATTGAAATAAAAAAAAAAAAAAAAAACCTAACCTAACCTAACCATTTTTTTTTATACGGGGGGGAAATCCTCATGGACTGCCTCTGCCTGGGGAAAGGCGGAGGGGTGTGCCGGACTCTTACCGGCTAAAACCACCCCGGTGTCTCCTCGCACGTTCATGCGGGGGGCCGCGGGAATCCAAATTCTTCCGCAGCCCCACACTAGTGCTGGCCCGGCCTGCACAGGCCTCGTCTCCTGCACGGGGTAGTGAGGTGTTCGACTACCCCGTGTATCACCTCAGAGGCGCGCGCCGACACCCACGCATGCCTCCGCCTCGGGTCCATTGAATGGGGGGCGGGGGCTTCCCCTAGTCCCTCGCCCCTGGACTCATTTACGGGGGCTGGAAAAGGGCGTTATCCGCCCTTCTCCTGCGCCCGGTGCGCCTTCTGCGGCCAGGGAAGGGAGTCGAGATCTCCCTCTCCCGTTCCGCAGTTTCCTTCTGCGACATCACGTCCTCACAGAAGGACACCACTGCATCCCACGATTCTGCGCTACCGACCATCCTCCGCACCAAGGCCGACAGTGACAGATCGCCTCCTACTTCATTTGTCAAGCTACACACTCGGCGAGCGTGTGTTGCGCCATGTCCTCCCCGCAATGGACGCAGTGGTGGCACCGAGCGTCCGGCTCCCTGTCTATGCGGCACAGGTACTTGCCAAAGCAGCCGTGCCCCGACAGCACCTGCGTCACCCTAAACGACAGAGAGCCGTGCCTTCTCCCGAGCCAGTCGTCGAGTACTGGCCGGATCGCCTCGACGATAGCGAGGCCGGCGGTAGGGCGCAGAAGCCTTTGCCGCCATTCCGCCACCAAGACCTGATGGAGCTCCTCTCGGCGCAGCGCGATCTCTCGCTGCACCGGCCTCGAGCCCCGTCCCCGCTCTTCCTCGCGCCATCGATATAATGACGCGAGTACTTTCGCCTCTAGGTCCCAGGGCGGGGATCCGGCCAGGACGCAAGCCGCCTCGTAGGAAATCGTGCGATACCCGCGGAAACCTAACCTAACCTAACCTAACCTAACCTAACAACTACATCTCTGCTTATAACTTTGCTAAACATAGGTCTTTTTCGCTCAAATCTTTTCTAAATAATAGAACTAATTACTCCGCGTATTACCCCGTAGTTTTCATAGTACATTTTCACCGCAATATAATTAATTTTCACATTTTCCTTCCATTTTATACGTAAATTCACAAATAAAAACATAAATTCATCTATAATTCGGCTGAAAATTGCCCCTTTCCGTTTAAATTTTCTATTTAAATAGTGCAACTAACTGCCCCCCGTATTACTATATACTTTTCGTGGTAAATTCTTAACGTTTTATATATAATTTTCATATTTTCAGTCCCTTATTTACGTAAATTAATTAATAAAAACAATAATTCATCTATAATCCGGCTGAAAATTACCCTTTTCCGTTTGAATATTCTTTTTAATTGGTGTAATTAACTGCCCCACGTATTTATACATAGTTTTCTTCGTTAATTTTCGCCGATAAATTATTGATTTTAGCATAATTCGTTTTTCAATAGTCCTATTTTCATAAAATTTTTAAAAATTTTCAAATCTCTGTTTCTTCCGCTCTTTTTGCTTCTGTTAGGTCCGTCCCGTGTAGAAATAGCCATCTGCACTCAAATTTTATAAGTAAAACACACCGAATTGGAAAAAATCTCCCTCCCACCTTCCCTATTGCTCTTACTTAAGTAGACTTGTAGGGAATTTGTATCGATTTTAATTTGTATCGATTTTTTTTTCTTATTTTATTTATATAGATTTTTTTTATTTAATTTTTTAAACCTGCAAATAAAAACACCTGGTTTAGGCAAAAGTCGCCCTCCCACCCTTCCGGTTTTCATTAATTAATTAGATTCGTGTCACACAAATGTCAGTTCTCAGTAATTCGTGTACTGAAGCCATACCCAGTCAAAATTTAAGTCAAGAAATTGTTAGGACTGAAGATCCTGCAAATATAACTGACAAAGAATTTGAAGAAGCTCGATCTGAATCCAGCCCTAACTTTAACGACGAGTACCTTTTAAAAATTAATGAACACACTGATATAATACAAAAAACCCTAGACGGTAATAGAAGTGTCACTCGCATAAACAAGGAAAGTATTAAAAAGTCTCTGGAAGAAATTAAGCGCAGTTACACGACCAAGTTCAAAATATTTTACGACAGTCAACACTATATACCGAAAATAAAACCACTTCTATAATCAGAAGTACGATTAAAGAAGAATTCGAAAAGATTGCGTTAAAGTCTCAGCAGTTCTCCGCTCCGCCACTGCCAAAGCCACTTCATTCAGATATTACCCCGAAGCCAATTCCAAGTTACGCCGCAGCTGTTAAGACTACAAAAGTCACTGAGAAACCCCCAATTCCGATTATCAAACCATCTTTAATAATTACTTCCAAACAACCAGTATCCTCGTCACAAGAGACCATTTACGCGTGGAGGAAAACTGTTCACTTCAAAGAGCTTACATTCACTCCTGCTGAGGTGAAACCTGTCTCTAATCATAAACTTCGCGTAGAGTTCGACAAACAAGAGCAAAGGGACAAGATTTTAGAAACAATAAATCGGCCAGACAGCCTGGTCAGCGCAGAAATAGCGAAAAAACTCAAGCCTATGGTCATACATAAGGGAATTTACAAAGACACACCCGTAACTGAGCTTGTCGATATCATCACCAATCAAAACACTAAAATAAAAGACCTTACTACATCACCTGAAGACATCATATTTAAATTTGTGCGCAATAAAAAAAACCAGAAACTCTATAACGCTGTATTTATGGTTGCTCCTCATATTTAGAGAGTGATCATAGAAATACAAAGAGTTAATATAGACCATCAACGAGTGCACGTAGAAGACTTTCCGACATTCCTTCAGTGTTATAAGTGCATGCAATTTGGACACACCAAAAAGCACTGCACTGAAGACAATACAATCTGTTCCCACTGCTCCTCAAATACACACACATACAAAGACTGTCCAGTAAAAAAAGATATAAACAAAATAAACTGCCACAACTGTACAATACACGCTAAAAAATACAACTTAAATTTAAACACTAAGCACAGCGCCACGTCATTATTCTGCCCTCGTGTTCTCAAACAAATTGAAACCTGCAAAAATAAAACCGATTGTGGATACTAGAAGAAAAAATAGGAAAACTGCAACAAATAGTTACAACCCGCTTAAATGTTTACAAATAAATCTAGATAGAGGATACGCAGCGACTAACGAATTGTATAAGTATGTGACGGATAATCAGATTGACATAGTGTTTGTTAACGAGCCTTATGTTGGAAGTGGCACTTATATGAGACATTGCCCCGGCTACCATATTCACCAGATTTCAACTAAACATCATGTCAAAGCATGCATACTCATCAAACAAAATATCGGGAGTTCGTTGGGCATCTCAGAAGACTCCACTTCCAACATTTGTATAGTACAAATAACTACAAACGGCAAAAAAATATTTCTTATCAGTGTATACGTTGAACCAAATAATGATGAATCGAGCCGATCGGAAAGCACTCGGTCGTCGACGATTCGAGCCGCTCTGCGCTGGATGCGGTCAAGTGGAAGGAGCTGGTACTGGGGAGCCCCAGCCCAGAGATGGGAACAGTATTCCACGTGCGGCCGAACCTGCGCCTTGTAAAGTTGCAGGCGGTGTGCCGGCATGAAATACTGTCCAGCTCTGCTGAGCACGCCAAGCTTTTTAGAGGCCAATTTGGCCTTCCCCTCCAAGTGACCACGAAACTGCACGTCACTCGATATGTTGACGCCGAGGATTCCGATACTGGCTGAGGCAACAAGGGGAGTGCCTTGAAACTGAGGGGATACGACAAAGGGGTTCTTTTTAGCGGTTAACGCGCAAACTTGTGTCTTCTGGGGGTTAAACTGGACTAGATTTAGTCGTCCCCAATCCAAGACTCTGTTCAGCAAAGACTCGACTTCAGACACAAGTTTGTCCCGGCACTCGGAGACGTTTTCCCGATCACTTAACTGCAGACATATGCTTTAATTTTACTAAATTGTATCCCTCAGTAATTACCGCTATAATGAATAGATGCTTTGAACTCAGTTATTTCCCAAAAATCTGGAAAACTGCATACATAAAAATAATTCCAAAATGTCATAAAACTGAATTTAACACTTCCTCTTATAGACCTATAGGACTTATCAATGTTTTTGGGAAAACTTTAGAAAAGCTCATTACTAAGAGACTAACCTATGATTTACATAAAACTAATGCAATGAGCGAGGTACAATATGGCTTTAGAGAGCAAACTTCGACCACGTGTGCAATACAAAAAGTCCTAGACGTAATTAGAAATGCCAAAAGCAACAATATGCAAGTCCTAGCAGTATCGTTAGATATACAAGCTGCGTTTGATAGCGCATGGTGGCCGGCTCTTTACCAAAGATTAAAATCGATTCAATGTCCTAGGAATATATTTATGTTACTCCAACATTATACAAGAGATCGCGAAGTAAAACTTGATTTCGCCGATAGTTCGGCTACCAAACAAATGCACCGAGGGTGTATTCAGGGATCAGTTTGTGGTCCTATGTTCTGGAATTTAATCCTCGATGAGCTTTTAACGTCAACTCTACCTGATGGATGCCATTTGCAAGCATTCGCGGATGACCTCTTTCTAATCACATACGCAAAAAATCTTGCTACTCTAGAAACTACAACACAGGCTGCACTTAAACAGATATTGGAGTGGGGTAGTTCAATTAAGCTTAAATTCAACCCGAATAAAACGCAAATGATAGCGTTCACCAATAAAGCTAAAAAATGCAAAATAACAATGGAAAACCAATACATCAATTGTTCACGACAGATCAAATACTTAGGAGTTATCATCGATCAGAAATTAAATTTTATAAAACATGCAGACTACATAATAAACAAATCCCTTAATCTACTACATAAACTAGTAAAGTATATAAAACCGACCTGGGGAATTAATCCAGAAAATGTCCGTACCATCTACTCAAATGTAATAGAACCTATATTGTGTTATGGTGCAAGTGTTTGGAACCCAGCCCTTAAATATAAATATGTCAATAAACGCCTTCTTTCCTTACAACGAACAATAGCCATAAAAATCATAAGGGGTTTCCGTACAATCAGTACGGCAACTGCAATCAGCTTAGCACAACTACACCCCCTTCCAGACAAAATTAATACAGTAGCAGATCTAGAAAAGACTAAGCAACAACGTACATCAAAATACTTACCTACAGATATAGAGCTTGAATCAACTTCCAAACCTATGGAGCTACTTCATCCTTCAAAACGAAAAACAATAGAATTTACTGAAGCAACATGTCAGCAAGAAGTAGAGCTAAATCAAACATCGTCTTCATCCTGTATCTTCACAGATGGAAGCAAAAATGAAAATGGAGTAGGGGCAGCTTATGTTGTGTTTTCTCATGAAGGTCAAAAATTAATAAGGAAATACAAACTACATAGCACGTGCTCAATTTTTCAAGCTGAAATATATGCTATTCAAAAAGCAATACACTGGATACTCAGCAGTAAACTACATAAATTCACAATTTTTTCCGAAAGTAAATCAAGCTTACAAGAAATCCAAAACCCAGAGAGTACAAACCCATTAATCGTAGAAATCCACCATAATATAATCAAAGCTCAAACACTAAATAAATCTATTAAGTTTGTTTGGATTAAAGCGCATAATGGAGTTCTTGGTAATGAGCTTGCAGATGCAGCAGCAAAATCAGCGTCAAATTTGAACAAAACACCGGACTATTGTAATTTCCCAATTTCTTATGTAAAGCAAAAACACAAAATAGAACTCAAGACCGTAGCTGAAAATTATTATAACACTCCAAACAATTGCACATATCTTAAAACATGGTGTCCCACGTATGAAATTCTTGTCAGTGTATTAGAAAAATTCAAATTGTCTTTCAGTGTAACGCAAGTTTTATCCAATCATGGCTTCCACAAAAAATACCTATACCGTTTTAAAATAACAGAAAATGACAAATGCCCTTGTGATAGTAATACGCAACAAACGGTTGATCATTTAATAAAAGAATGTCCAAAATTTAGTCAAACCCGAATTGATCATGAGATCCACTGCAGCAATCTTAATATAAGCCCATACAAACTAATTGAAGTTATACAAAAGGAATCTTGCATAGAAAGTTTCACAAGACACGTAGAAAAAATCGTAAAGTCACTTAAAAAATTTAATAAAGACTGATAAAAAAAAAACTATATAACATAAAGTAAACAAAGTAAGAAAAGCACAAATTAATAAACACAAAAGAGAAAATCACTCTGTATAGTGCAAATTGTATCCCGAAAGCATATTGCACTATACGCTGAGAACCTCAATTTAATTTAAAAAAAAAACCTAACCTAACCTAACCTAACCTAACCTAACCTAACCTAACCTAACCTAACCTAACCTAACCTAACCTAACCTTTTTTTTTTTTTTAACATGGGGAAATGCCTACGCATACCCGCCTCGCGGGGGCAATGACGGGTTATGTCGGACTCGCACCGACTAAAACCCCATGGTGTTCCACCTTCGTCGCATATTGGCAGGGCCACGGGAACGCTTTCGCACACTTCCGCGGCCCTACCAGCGCCTGCCGCCCTATCGCAGCACCTCCTCGGGAGAGGAATATTCCTCCCCGTTCTCCATCCCAGGTAAGGCGCACCAGAACACATGGCGCGCCTTCCTCCACGGCCTCCAATTAAATATGCGCATCAGACGCCCCCGCGTTCGATGCGCGAAGGCCATGGGGCCAGGAAAAACGAGCACTTAGAAGTACTAGCCTTCCCGACCCCAGCGGCGGATCTGGTCTATGGCTCCGCCGCCAACCAAGTTTCGGCTGCGGAGGATAGGGAGAGCGGCGCCTCGCAATACCGACAATCCTCTTCCCCCGCAGCCCCACCACCACCGCATCAACGGTGCGGCCCCGTTTGAGTCGCGGAGGATAGGGCGAGTGGCGCATCGCCATACCAACACTCCTCTTCCTCCGCGACTCCACCTCGGCTGCAGCGGTAGAGGGGGCAGACTCCCCTCTCGCTGCAGTCCACCAGCACACATCCGAAGTGGGCTTCCCAAGCCCACTCGGAGTGGCCACCTCGGGCCGGCCCTTCCCCTCGGGCCAGCCAAGTGGGTTCCTCTTTGTTCACCGCGGGAGACCAAGCCACGGCTACTAAGCCCCCCCGCCACGACAAGGCGGGAACCCGTTCGGGGGGGAACCTAACCTAACCTAACCTAACCTAACCTTTTTTTTTTTTACATGGGGAAATGCCTACGCATACCCGCCTCGCGGGGGCAAGGACGGGTTATGTCGGACTCGCACCGACTAAAACCCCATGGTGTTCCAGCTTTGTCGCTTATTGGCAGGGCCACGGGAACGCTTTCGCACACATCCGCAGCCCCACCAGCGCCTGCCGCCCCATGGCAGCACCTCCTCGTGAGAGGAATATTCCTCCCCGTTCTCCTTCACAGGTAAGGCGCACCAGAACACATGGGGCGCCTTCCTTCTCGGCCTCCAATTTCATCTGCGCAACGGACGCCCCCGCGTCCAATGCAAGAAGGCCATGGGGCCAGGAAAAACGAGCACGTAGAAGTACTAGCCTTCTCGACCCCAGCGGCGGATCTGGTCTATGGCTCCGCCGCCAACCAAGATTCGGCTGCGGAGGGTAGGGAGAGCGGCGCCTCGCAATACCGACAATCCTCTCCCCCCGCAGCCCCAGCACCACCGCATCAACGGTGCGGCCCCGTTTGAGTCGCGGAGGATAGGGCAAGTGGCGCATCGCCATACCAACACTCCTCTTCCTCCGCGACTCCACCTCGGCTGCAGCGGTAGGTGGGGAGGACACACCTCTCACCGCAGTCCACCAACACACATCCGAAGCGGGCTTCCCAAGCCCACTCGGAGTGGCCACCTCGGGCCGGCCCTCCACCTCGGACCAGCCATTTGGGTTCCTCTTTGTTCACTGCGGGAGACCAAGCCGCGGCTACTAAGCCCCCCCGCCACGACAAGGCGGGAACCCGATCGGGGGGGAACCTAACCTAACCTAACCTAACCTAACCTAACCCAGAGCATTCCAGGAAGAGCAATGCGAAAGTTGAGTAAGTTAAGACAAGCCGATAACTTAATAAGAGAGCCTCCAAGAGTACTCAAGAAATCCAAACCCACCCACACTAGACCCTGCTCGGGACGTGTCAGCCCTCCAAGACTTCTACCGGCGGTCGAGCCTAAAGACCACATAATCAACGCTTTCCTAGAGTTTAAGGCCCTCATAAAAGCAACTCTTGAGGTGAACCAAACTACTTGCAAGAATATCTTACAAAGTTTCCACCTCGGTAGTCATGAGTTCCTTGGAGTGCAGCTCGAGGAAGCAGAGGCCGCAATTTATGACAACAAAACAGCTACTGTCATAAGAGGAAAAATGGGTCATCACATGGCGGCTTATAGCGGGTCGGCGGGCTTCGTAGCCTTGGATGAGGAGGAGACAGAACGACAGGGAAGATTAGTATTCAAAACCACCCCCAACGACCCTGTTGTGGTCACCGCCCGTTGTACCAGGGTGATGCTAGAGGACAGGATCCTGAAAATGGCGGAAACCATCTCGGGAGCCTGTGCATTGGGAGATCCTTGGGAAAACTGGACGGTGCCGACGATAAATTGGGTCAATGGAGTCCCGGGATGTGGCAAAACAACTTGGGTTATAAACCAATTCGATGCGGAGGATGATTTGATTGTCACAACAACAGAAGCAGCTAAAGATCTTAGAGAAAAGTTAGCCAACCGCATAGCCACTGACGCAAAAACAAAAGTGCGCACTATGGCCTCAGTTTTAGTAAATGGTATGAGAAGGCAAAAGGGAAGATGTACTCGACTTTTAGTCGACGAAGCTCTCATGAACCATTTCGGGGCCATAGTAATGGCAATGCGGCTAAGTGGAGCCGAAAAAATACTGCTTTTTGGTGACATCAATCAACTCCCTTATATCGACAGGGAAAACCTCTTTGCGATGCAATATACTCGCCCAAGCCTCGTAACCACTATCAGCCAAGAGCTCCTGTGTACGCACCGGAATCCGATGGATGTGGCATATGCCCTGAATGAAATCTACAGTGGCATTTATTCATCCAGATCTCAGGTGCACTCACTAGAAAGGAAGAGGTACACGGGAGTCGTCATACCAGGTACCGTGCCCGATACCTTATATCTTGTATTTACGCAAGCAGAAAAGGAGTCCCTTACCAGCCAGGGATATGGTTCGGGTCCTGGGTCGCGAATTTTAACCGTACATGAGGCCCAAGGTCTCACATACGGGAGAGTGGTCATAATGAGGACAACAACAGAGAAGCTCAAAATTTATGAAAGCGTCCAACACGCAGTAGTGGCAGTGTCCAGGCACACAGAAAGCTGTGTTTATTACACGGACGATTGCGACGATGCAACTGGAAGGCTGGTTGAGAGCGCAATGGCTGCGACAACTAAAAGAATCAAAGAATATAATCTGAAAATGGCAATTAGAAACAGAGACGAAGCTATTGTGGAAGCCCTGTCAACAGATATCACAAACAGTTACAAGATTGAGCACTCTCCACGACATTAAGTACAAGGAAAAGGAAAAAAAAATCTGGTAATATAAAAAATTAACATAGCATGTAAGGCCATATACATTAAGTACGTAGATTATGTTGATGACTACATAAGGGGAAAAAAGAACAAAAAAAAAAAAAACATAAAACACAAAGTGGGTCGACAATTATTATGTTTAAACAACAAAAAAAAAGATAAGTAACAACGATGCCCACAAAAAAAAAAAAAAAAAATGAAAAAAAAGTATAAAAAATATAGCGTTCAAGTGCATGTCGCATGTAAGCATATTAGTTTGTAGATCTTAAGTATGTAAGACGATAGAAATATAAAAAAAAAAAAAAGAATACAAAAAAAAATTCAAAAATATATATATATGTGAACTCACTGCTTAGGCTTAAATATTTAAGAAATGTAAGTAGTGTAAGGAGTACATTTATAACAGTATTTTAAAAGTTAATAAAATAAAGTAAAGCAAAAAAAGGTACGGACTTCGAGTCTGTAGAGTAAACTTATTGGAACAAAAAAAAAAAAAAAAAAACCTAACCTAACCTAACCTAACCTAACCTAACCTAACCTAACCCACCCGACCCACCCACCAGATATACGCTCCTTACGAATTCCCCCCCAACCCCCCCCCCCCACCCCCCACCCCCCAACTACCAACGCCCCTCATTTTTTATTATACTATATATAAGCTTCCTGTGAATTTACCCCCCCCCCCCCTCCCCCCTCGAGGCTTACCTCTCCCCCGCGAGCCATAACTTGTTTACCAGAGGAGCTAGACCCCCCGTGTAAGGGGGGTCTAGCTCCTCATTTGAATCAGGAAAAAGAGCTCTACCTTCTGGCCCTTACAGAACTTTGATTTTCCACCATAGTCCGATACCAACCCGGACAATAACACCTCAAGCATTCTCCAGGACTCACAGCATACCAACCGGAGATCCCACAACAGGCTCTTTCTTCGCGTCCATCGTACTCCTCACTGCAATTCAACCATCGAAGAACACCAGCAGTGAGTTCACAAAAAAAAAATATAATAAATATCATTAAATATTAAAAAAATATATATATATATATAATACTGTATAATATCTTATAAGGCATTACTTATATTTATAGCTACTAAGGCAACTTACAATTAGAGAATCCTTAAATTTTTGTAATTATGTCAGGAAATAAAGTAATCTTGTCGGATGTGGAGACTGCTTCTTCAAACAAGTCTTCCCAAAACCTTTCTGTTGCTCCACCTAGACCTCCACGATCGCTGCGGGAAAAAGTACTGACAAAATCCAGTTTAACAAAAGCAACACCTAGCGAGAAGTTGTCGCAGCCATCATCTCATCTTGCAACAGAAAAACGTCCAGCGGACTCTGCTCCGACAGACGCATCTAAAACAAGCAAAAATGCCTCTTCGCACACCCCCACTCTACGAACTAAAATGTCGCAAACTTCAATTAAAAGCGACAGCTCGATTCGATCCTCCGTTTGTGACCCGGTAGATGCGGCTATCGACAAAGTAGCCAACTGGAAGCAGGAAGAAATTCATCCACTTCCAGTTTTATCCGACGAAGAACTTTCAATCACATCTGCGCCGGAATCACCATTATCGGAGGCACCGGAAAAAGGAAGACCCAGCCTGCTTTTTAACTCCAACAGGCGCTTGGGGGTGGAAATGGATATGGCAACAAAAGAAGCGAACGAAATGCTTCTGAGAGGGAAGGAAGCGCTAGAAATGGCAGGGAATATGAAGAGGGAGTGTAAGTTAACAGCTTTAGAGAGTCTGCAGTCCCTCTACGAGATGGTCCTGGCGCTGTCAGATTCCAGATCTAGACATAAGCATAATCTAGAAAGGGAACGCTCACGCAACGCTCAAGAACTAATGCGAGTGGAGCGAGCCCATAACAAGATCATCACCCAGCTTATGAAGGAAATGGCTTCCGAGCTAGGCCATGCCAGGACAGATATAAAAAATACCCTCCAGGAATCCAAGGCGATACGGGGTTGGTTGAACTTTGAAACCCAAGAGCCCTTCCGTAAAACGAGTGACCTACTCAAAGCTGTGACGGACTTAGACAAGCGCATAGGTGTGATTCAGTCGAACTTGAGTCAGCAGAAGCAAGAAGGTGCAGACAACATCTTATCTCACCTAAGAGTGGACCTTACTGGAGTAAAATCTAGTGTGGAAACACTCAAACTTCAATTGGACGAAATGCGCAGAGTCATCGAAAAGTCCGAAAACAACACCAAGAAGGTTCTGGAGACAGGTCAAAAAACCCTGTTACGCCTGGAGTCACCACCATCCCACCCCTCAGAGGAAATAAATAAAACGTTAGAAAATGAGCTGAACGGAATGAAGAGTTCGCTGAAGGAGATAGATACAAGTATCAGATCCGGACTTTCAATCTTACCTTCAGCGGACTCCAGTAAAATATTCCAAACCAGCATAAGGGAACATCTTCAACCTATAGAAGAACACTTAGGTGCGATGTCATCCGAGCTGAGGACGATGAGAGAGCAGAAGCAACGGGCCTCATCACCTACAGCCCCAAGTCTAGCAACAGAGCTTGCACAAACTGGCGAAGCGGCAACAAAGCCAAAAAAGACATACGCCAGAGTGGCTGCAAGCCCTCCCCTTCCTAAACCCAATCACACGCTCATTATTACATCAACTGATTCCAAAAACACAGCCGAAAACATTATTGAGAGAATCAGGGAGGCTCTAGACACAAAAAAGACTGGAGCCAAAGTAGACAGGGTAAGGAAGGCGAAAAACCAAAAAGTCGTCCTCAGTTGCAACACCAAGGAGGATCTTAACCTTGTCCAAAACAGAGTTAAGACAAATAAAAGTTTAAAAGTAGAGGTTGCCAGAACAAACAATCCCTTGGCGATAATCAGGGACGTGCTATCGTATCACACAGACGTCGAAATCGTAGAAAATATACTGGCGCAGAACAAACACCTTCTGCATGACGTCGATGAGAAAGAGCGAACAGTCAGAGTTCGATACAGGAAAAAGGCGAGGAATCCACAAGAGTGCCATCCTGTACTTGAGCTCTCTCCAAAAGTGCACAGGCGCTTCATTGATGCGGGTAAAGTTTACATCGGCCTCCAAAGAAGACCAATAATGGATCACTCTCCCCTTGTGCAATGCACAAAATGCCTCGGTTTTGGCCACACAAAAGCAGTGTGCCATGAAAAGGAGGAACTCTGCAGTCACTGCGGAGATACTCACTCATGGGACAAATGCCCGATCAGACTGGAGGGGAGACCCCCCCGATGTAAAAATTGCCTCAAAGCGCACGGCGCCGATACGGACCTGGCACACAATGCTTTTAGCTTTGATTGCCGGGAAAAGCAGAAGTGGGATGCAATAGCACGGTCCCGCATATCTTACTGCTAAGGGCAACCATAATAATATTAACTCCAACATTAGTAGGTCAGACCTCAAAATCATTCAGGTGAACTTGCAACGCTCCAGGGTAGCAACGGCGGAACTACTTCAGGTTGCATCGGATAAAGGAGTGTCGATTGCCATAGTACAGGAACCCTATGTGGGAAAAAATGGCGTTATTAAAGAACATCCCGGCACGCGAGTAGTTCAATGCAGCCTGAATAGACAAAAACCAGTAAAAGCCGCAGTGCTGATTTTCGGAGACCAGCTGGAGATCATCCATGATCCACAGCTGGTTACCGAAACAGAAGCGGCAGTACTTCTCGTTGCAGGAAATTTAAAACTGGGAGTCGTGTCAGTTTACCTCGAGGGAGAGCAAGATATAAATCCCTACCTTAGGCGAATCCAAGCAGCTTGCGCAAAACTACACACAAACAACATCATAGTGGCTGGAGACATAAATGCTTGGAGCCAATGGTGGGGAAGTAATTCCGAAGATGAAAGAGGCGCGGCATATAACACCTTCCTCAATGAAATGGATCTCCATATTCTGAACACGGGTGACACGCCTACCTTCGAAACATACAGAAGGGGGAGAATTTGTTCGAGCATAGTAGACGTCACTGCTTGCAGTTCGTCACTTCTGGGCAATGTGGAGGACTGGAGAGTGGAGAGAAGCCTAATTACATCAGACCACAACGCGATTATGTTTACACTGCGCACCAAAGCAGTCTTGACACAATTACGGCCCTGTACAACGCGCAAATACAACACCAGAAAGGCAAACTGGTCGGACTTCTCAACACGCTTTAGATCCCTTCTAAAAGAAAGAGCCATAACTCCCACACTAATTGAGGAGGCGGAAATCGACGAGGATCTGGAATCCATCACAATAGCCTACACAAAAGCAATCCAGGAATCTTGTGATGAGACTATTCCGAAAATGGGCATGAGGGGGGTGAATGCAACGCCCCCATGGTGGTCAAAATCCCTCAACCAACTCAAAAAAGAAGTCCATAGGAAAAAAAGACGTATTAGAAATGCGGCACCAAGCAGAAGACAACACGTAATAGACGAATACATAAGTTTTAAACAACAATACATCATAAAAGTTGAGGAGGCGCAAACCGAAAGCTGGAAGGAATTCTGCACGACACAGGAAAGGGAGAGCATGTGGGATAAAATTTACAGAGTTATCCGGAAATCCTCAAGAAGATATGAGGACATGCTCCTAAGAAACATCCAAGGGGAAACTCTGACACCAGAAGAGTCGGCAGAACTCTTGGCCCAAACATTTTACCCTGACGACTGTGTGGAAACAGATCAGCCATACCACACCAAAATACGAGAGCTGACGGAAATCAACAAAGACCTAGGTTTGTCAGAAGATGACCCACCTTTTGCAGAAGCGGAGCTTGAATCAGTGTTACAAACACTAAACCCCAAAAAAGCCCCTGGACCAGACGGGCTAACAGCTGACATCTGCTCCGCTGCAATAAACTGCAACAGGAAGGTATTCTTAGCGATAGCCAACAAGTGCTTGAAATTGGCGTACTTTCCCAAGCAGTGGAAAACTGCACACGTGGTCATCATCCGTAAGCCAGGAAAGGATGACTATACACATCCAAAGTCATACCGACCAATAGGTCTTCTGTCAGTACTCGGAAAAATAGTCGAGAAGTTGATGGTGGGCCGACTCCAGTGGTACATCCTCCCAACTCTTAATAAAAACCAGTATGGGTTCATGCCTCAACGTGGTACTGAGGACGCCCTCTATGATCTATTGAAATATATCAATAACGAAGTGAGGAATAAGAAGATCGTCCTTGTTGTTTCATTAGATATAGAGGGAGCCTTTGACAACGCATGGTGGCCAGCATTAAAACTGCAACTAGCCAAAAAGAAATGTCCCAAAAACCTCTACGATATGGTTGGCTCTTACCTTCAAGATCGAAAAATCGTAATTAACTATGCCAGAACAACGAGTGAGAGGGGAACTACAAAGGGCTGTGTTCAAGGATCTATCGGTGGACCAACCTTTTGGAATGTTATCCTAGACTCACTGCTGCACCAACTTACGAACGAAGGGGTGTATTGTCAGGCATTTGCAGATGACGTTGTCTTGGTGTTCTCGAGTCACTCAACGAGTGCCCTGGAGCAACAGGCCAATGACACTTTAAAAAGAGTAAAGAAGTGGGGAACCCAGAACAAGTTAAAGTTTGCAGCGCATAAAACAAATGCAATGCTTGTCACTAAAAAACTTAAATTTGACCACCCCAACCTGCAAATGTCCGGCAGCAGAGTAAACCTCGTAGAGGAAATTAAAGTACTCGGTCTCATCATTGACCGTGGACTCACCTTTAAGCCACATGTAGCAGCCGTATGCAAAAAAGCGGCTGACATATACAAACAGCTTGCATGCGCGGCCAAGGTGACCTGGGGTCTCAATGGTGAGATTGTAAGGACAATATACGCTGCAGTCGTCGAACCCATAGTGATGTACGCTTCGAGCGCGTGGTCCTCAGCAACAGAACTTCAGATGATCAAAGACCAACTCAACACGTTGCAAAGGGGCTTCGCGCAGAAGATCTGTAAAGCGTACCGCACGGTATCGCTCACTTCCGCGCTTGCCATCTCGGGTCTGCTTCCGTTAGACCTGAGAATAAAAGAAGCGTCCAACTTGTACCAAACCAGGAAACAAGGCACACTGGACTATTTACCGCCAGGAAGAGAGCTTGAAAACCGTGTAAATCACTTGGATCAACCTCATCCCTCTAAACTCGTCAAATTGGAATATGAGCTACTGGAAACAATCGAAAACACAAACCTCCACCAACTAACCGGCCCTCACATATACACCGATGGAAGTAAGATAGAAGGGAGGGTCGGAGCAGCTTTAACGTGGTGGGAAGATGGCAGGGAGATCAGTAGTTCCACCTTTAGACTGGATCCATCCTGTACAGTTTTCCAATCGGAGCTCTATGCCTTGCTCAGGGCGACCAAACTAGCAGAATCGAGCACTGAACCTGTCGTAAACATCATGAGCGACTCGAGATCTTCGCTCGATCTGCTGGCGAACCCTAAAGCAAGCCATCCCCTATCAAAGGCCATCCAAGAAAGCATAGGGAAGATGAGAAAAGAGGGAAGAGTGATACGGCTGTTTTGGTTGAGGGCTCATGTAGGCACGTCTGGAAATGAGAGAGCTGATGAGCTCGCCAAGGCGGCGGCACTCCGGGAGACAGCCACTCTAGACTACGACAAAATCCCCATGTCCTACGTTAAAAAGAAAATCAGAGAGGAAACCGTTCGAATCTGGCAGGACAGATACGAGACCTCGACCACTGGGCAAGTCACCAAAATATTCCTACCGGATGTTGCAATTGCATACCGGATAGTGAGAAAAACGAAGTTGAC
This sequence comes from Parnassius smintheus behrii, assembly GCA_036936625.1. Lineage (NCBI taxonomy): Eukaryota > Metazoa > Arthropoda > Insecta > Lepidoptera > Papilionidae > Parnassius > Parnassius smintheus. The sequence continues at coordinate 139,551 of JAUPFT010000005.1, read as the reverse complement.
ACCCACACATGTACAAGTGTTAACAGGACATGGTGGAATTGCGGAGTACTTGCACCGCTTTAAGCTTAAGGATACACCAGGGTGCGAGTGCGATCCCAATGTCAGTGAGTCAGTGTGGCATGTGATTCTGGAGTGTCCCCGCTATCAGGCGGCACGTCTGGATCTCGAGTTTTGCATTAACACCAATCTTGACAAGTCTGACCTACACAGAATCATCGAAGACGAAGACAAAAGGCCCAAATTTCTGGCATTCGTAGAGTCCATCTTTCGCGCTGCTGCAAAGCGTAACGCCACAAACTATCCATTCCCCAGGCAGCAGCAAACCGAATTCGCAGAGGTCTCCGTAAAAGAGAAGAGCATCCCAGCCAATAAAGCAGAACATCAGCTATTAGCATGCGCTGAAAGAGGTAACCCAGGCCTGAGAATTCGAGGAGTAGCTCTCTTCATGGATAACAACACAGAGCGTTTCGGCTTAAGTTTTTGCTTAACAACTGGCCGAAACTATGTCAAAATATCTCCCGGTCTCGCAAGCTTACTAAACGGCAGTACTCTCAAAACGAGCATGAAGCGCAAAACATATGAGGCGCTAGTTGAAATAGAGGTTGCAAAGCAACGATGTCGAATAGTAAGATCGAAAAACAAAACGATCTTGCTGTTCACATGGAGCGAAGAAAAAACCCCATTCGCCCAGGCATGCTCACTGCTAACGAGACTCGGTGAGGAGGAGACAGCTGTCATACCCCGCATCATAAGTGTGGATGCCATGGTGGTCCTATATGAGAAAGGTGAAGTCATGGACCACATTGGTTGCATAAAAGCCTCAAACAAACATGAAATAGTCGTGTATGAGGATAGGGGTGAAAACCTGAGCTTCCTCAAACATCATGACTCGACAAAGGCAACCCAACATCTTGTAGCAAATTCAGAGACACTTAGTGGCTCAGAACGCCTGCAACTGAAAACGGCCAAAGAAAAGGCCGCAGCCAGGGAAAAACTTAGCAAAAGTTCTGAGTCACAAAGCGGGGTAAGTGCACTAATTAAAACCATCGGTGCAGCGGCCCAGAGTATTCCAGGAAGAGCAATGCGAAAGTTGAGTAAGTTAAGACAAGCCGATAACTTAATAAGAGAGCCTCCAAGAGTACTCAAGAAATCCAAACCCACCCACACTAGACCCTGCTCGGGACGTGTCAGCCCTCCAAGACTTCTACCGGCGGTCGAGCCTAAAGACCACATAATCAACGCTTTCCTAGAGTTTAAGGCCCTCATAAAAGCAACTCTTGAGGTGAACCAAACTACTTGCAAGAATATCTTACAAAGTTTCCACCTCGGTAGTCATGAGTTCCTTGGAGTGCAGCTCGAGGAAGCAGAGGCCGCAATTTATGACAACAAAACATCTACTGTCATAAAAGGTAAAATGGGTCATCACATGGCGGCTTATAGCGGGTCGGCGGGCTTCGTAGCCTTGGATGAGGAGGAGACAGAACGACAGGGAAGATTAGTATTCAAAACCCCACCCAACGACCCTATTGTGGTCACCGCCCGTTGTACCAGGGTGATGCTAGAGGACAGGATCCTGAAAATGGCGGAAACCATCTCGGGAGCCTGTGCATTGGGAGATCCTTGGGAAAACTGGACGGTGCCGACGATAAATTGGGTCAATGGAGTCCCGGGATGTGGCAAAACAACTTGGGTTATAAACCAATTCGATGCGGAAGATGATTTTATTGTCACAACAACAACAGAAGCAGCTAAAGATCTTAGAGAAAAGTTAGCCAACCGCATAGCCACTGACGCAAAAACAAAAGTGCGCACTATGGCCTCAGTTTTAGTAAATGGTATGAGAAGGCAAAAGGGAAGATGTACTCGACTTTTAGTCGACGAAGCTCTCATGAACCATTTCGGGGCCATAGTAATGGCAATGCGGCTAAGTGGAGCCGAAAAAATACTGCTTTTTGGTGACATCAATCAACTCCCTTATATCGACAGGGAAAACCTCTTTGCGATGCAATATACTCGCCCAAGCCTCGTAACCACTATCAGCCAAGAGCTCCTGTGTACGCACCGGAATCCGATGGATGTGGCATATGCCCTGAATGAAATCTACAGTGGCATTTATTCATCCAGATCTCAGGTGCACTCACTAGAAAGGAAGAGGTACACGGGAGCCGTCATACCAGGTACCGTGCCCGACACCTTATATCTTGTATTTACGCAAGCAGAAAAGGAGTCCCTTACCAGCCAGGGATATGGTTCGGGTCCCGGGTCGCGAATTTTAACCGTACATGAGGCCCAAGGTCTCACATACGGGAGAGTGGTCATAATGAGGACAACAACAGAGAAGCTCAAAATTTATGAAAGCGTCCAACATGCAGTAGTGGCAGTGTCCAGGCACACAGAAAGCTGTGTTTATTACACGGACGATTGCGACGATGCAACTGGAAGGCTGGTTGAGAGCGCAATGGCTGCGACAACGAAAAGAATCAAAGAATATAATCTGAAAATGGCAATTAGAAACAGAGACGAAGCGATTGTGGAAGCCCTGTCAACAGATATCACAAACAGTTAAAGATGGAGCACTCTCCACGATATTAAGTACAAGGAAAAGGAAAAAAAAAATCTGGTAATATAAAAATTTACATAGCATGTAAGGCCATGTACATTAAGCACGTAGATTATGTTGATGACTACATAAGGGAAAAAAAAAAAAGAAAAAAAAACATAAAACACAAAGTGGGTCGACAATTATTATGTTTAAACATCAAAAAAAAGATAAGTAACAACGATACCCACAAAAAAAAAAAAAAAAAAAAACCAAAAAAAAAAAAAAACAAAAATAATAATGAAAAAAAATATTATAAAAAAAAAATATAGCGATTAAGTGCATGTCGCATGTAAGCATATTAGTTTGCAGACCTTAAGTATGTAAGATAATAGAAATATAAAAAAAAAAAAATACAAAAAAATACAAAAAAAAATCCAAAAAAAAAAAAAAATATATGTGAACTCACTGCTTAGGCTTAAATATTTAAGTAATGTAAGTAGTGTAAGGAGTATATTTATAACAGTATTTTAAAAGTTAATAAAATAAAGTAAAGCAAAAAAAGGTACGGACTTCGAGTCTGTAGAGTAAAATTATTGTAATAAAAAAAAAAAAAAAAAAAACCTAACCTAACCTAACCTAACCCAACCTAACCTAACCTAACCTAACCTAACCTATTAATTTTACGTTCAGAATGTTAAAAATTTTATGATTTTAGATGTTTCCCTGTCAGCGAAAACAACGCAAGCGTTAAACGATCGAAATGTTCATATCTATACGAGCATGACTCACGGGGCAGTGAAATGATTAAGTTGAACCCGTGTTCATTGGCCCGTAAGCTCTGCACTCTTTAACTAAACCTAGATTTTTTCAGTAGAAAATACTTTTGCCAGCAGTGATATTTCTTGTTCCGGAAGGGAATAGAGATAGAGCTGGTATAATTACTGCCTGTAAGGCATTCCATCTCAGTCTACATAAGTGACAGTTACAAGGCGACTATAGCCTACTTTATTTAAAGTGAGTTGCAGATGTCCAGGTGCTGCAGTAGCTACTTCACTAGCCTATTAAAAATTAAATCACTGATCAGTATGCATTCTATTTTTGTACAGTTATACATTATGGGTAGTACCTACAGTATATAATATACATAAAATGAATTTTATATTATAAAAAATCTAACGAAGAAACTAATCTAGAAACGGTTTTTCTGCCTAGCAGCCTGTCTGGACCCTCTTACCTATTTATGTCGCTAAAGCGGTCCGGTTCAATATTAAGGACTTTATTGGAACCAGATTTATTTCAGGCTACAATTGAGTATAACCAACAAACCAATTTTTCTCAAGTAATATAATATTTAATATAACTTATATCAACTAAGCCTGCCTTAATTAAACTGACAATCTAAAATAAATGCATTATTACGGTACTCGATTGAAGGTACAAAATATTATTACGTAAAGAGTTGGGATTTAAGGATCTAGGATATGGCACTTTAATTATATATAGATGATGATAGCACATAAAGCCTGGAATATACGACATTAGCGTCATATGTGTTGTGTTTAAAACATCTAAGCGTAAGTAATCTAAACTAAACAACCTGAACAATCTATTAAATAGTTCTTTACATATTTTCTCTGATTTCATTGTGTGTGATTCTACTTGTTGTTATGCTGACCTAAGTCTAGCGATTTTATTCAGCAGAGTATTAAACTATGATTTTCTAAACGTTACCCCGTAACATTGTACTAGGATTTTTCCTGTGTCACGGAGGCAGTTTACACACATAAATTGCACAAGGACAAACAAACATTCAGAACCAAAACAATTATTTGTAAGCAATACAAACACTTATTCCGAGCGGGATTCGAACAGGCGCACCCTCAGGGCCGCGGATTTTTATTATACTCACTTTTCATTTGAAAGATACCGTTGCTCATCTCCTGTTCCATCTGTCGCCTTGTACGACACATATGGGATAATATGGGATAATGATTTACCGAAGTACGCCGCCACCACAGGGCACTAGTCTTATTTATACGTTATAGAGCCACGCTGCATCTATATTATAGCCGAAACACGAATGGGTCGGCATGGTCAGGAAAGGACTCCGGTCTCACATAATACCAGCGTAAAATAGCAGCACATTGCTGCTGTGTTTCGTATGGTGAGTGTAGAGAACCGGAGATCCTTTTTACTTGATACGAGATTTTCCATCTTAGTTCTCAGGGGTGAAAACGCATCTGCATTTTAAACCTTATTCAGGGTTAGATGAAGATGTCTACGGACGACAGCAGCCACTTACCATCAGATGGGCTTTGTGCCCGCTTGTCGCCCTTATGATTCAATAACAATTGTAATATTTGAAAACTAATTACGTATTTTCGCCAGCTGGTGATTTCTTGAAAGAAAAAATATCTAGTAACGGTCTTAAAAAAACAGCTAATGTGATAAAAGTGAACAGAAACTGTAAACTACAAAAATAACTTACATCAAAGAGAAAATATAAAATGAAGAAAAAAATAGCTTCGAGAAACTTAATACTACGCGAGAGAAGCTTGCCATCTTAGCACGCGCCTGTTTTTTTACAGTTCATTAACCATCACCTACCATCTTGCAAAATGTCCTTAGAAGTATCATGTTTCAGTACCGGAGACGAACTTTCGCCTGATCCAGAACAAGACTGACGATGATACTGTGAACGTCATATGTGCTGCGGACGGAGCGTTAATAGATTGATATATTAATAATAGATTGATTTTTAAATTGTTTTTATTTCATACATTATTGGTTTTATTTTACTTTATATTGTTAGTAACTAACTAGCCCACTACACCTTTCACAAAATTAATATATAAATTATTCCTATTAGTGCAGGCGCATGTGAATCCACTGCACCATATCATCCCGAGGGTGTCGTTACAGGTGTCTGAGGGAAATAAAACAGGAGATGGGCAGCAGCATCTTCCCGGCAAATACTAAATAACGAAAACTGCGGCTGATTACCCGCCTGCAAACTGTGATAAATATCCCTTTAGGGGAGGACTCTAGTCGGCAGTGGATTTTGATAGTATATGATGAATGAAATATTTTACTATTATTCTCATAGATACAAAAACATTTTTAGTTGTATTGGATTAACACATGAGTTAACAGTCCATTTTATTTCAATTGGCATTGCCATCCCACTGACACCTGCAATTACTCAGCACTTAAGCGAAAAAGACCACAGATGCTTTGTTACCCTCGAAGGCTAAGATAAAAGGTCTTGCAGTCTGAAATCGTGTTTGTTGTGGTTTTGTATAATTTAATAAAATTTTACTTTTTTATTAAAAATTGAAGTGACAAATGGTTTTACAATCCATCTGATGGTAAACGGCTATTACTGCCAGTGGACACATGTGTGGCGGCGCTGTCGTCGCGCCGCAAGCAAAACACACCGAGGCTTAAATCACGCTATCAACATTCCGAATCATAAACAGTATATATAGAACATCTCCGAACTATCACACGGAGCGTTGGCCGCTCCCCGGGCAGAACACCTTGCCCGGCGGGAGATCTCCCCTTTTCCTTCTACGGCCACAGTGGTGACCACCCGACGTGATCTGAACACGCAACCAAAACCTTCGGAAACTACAACTTCAAGCCTTCGTTATTATCCTCAAGAACTCCCACCATTCACTATTGAGAATCGTCTTCTGCAGTCTTCAGTTCCTGCAAGCCAGTCTAATTTGTCTTCATCTCGACTCACCGCAGATTTGTAAGGCAGACTTCTGGCACTTGCTCTGGCACATCGTTCTCACCGGCATCACTTGCCAGTGCGTAGTACGGCATGCATTACACATCGGCATATTATTCGCACCGGTGTCACTTGCCCTTACGCACACAGCATGCATTCCCCACCGGCATTAAGGACGCACCGGCAATCGGACTGCACTGTCGACCTCTGGTCTGAGCAGGGGGGATGATGTGGCGGCGCTGTCGTCGCGCCGCAAGCAAAACACACCGAGGTTTAAATCACGCTATCAATATTCTGAATCATAAACAGCATATATAGAACATCTCCGAACTATCACACGGAGCGTTGGCCGCTCCCCGGGCAGAACACCTTGCCCGGCGGGAGATCTCCCCTTTTCCTTCTACTTCCACACATGCGACGAACTTTAAGGAAAGCAGCCTAAAGATACGTAATGCTGTTTAACGGCAGAAAGGGAGGAATCTTAGGAAGTAAAGCAATTATACCACCTAGAATGACCATAGTCAGAAATTAGAAAGACACAGGCCCAGTTATACAAATTTATCTATAAACGTGTTCGCTCTTACTTTTTATATTTTCATCAGTACAACAAACACAACGACCTCCTGATTCTCCTGATGCATCGATTAAGATTCAAAATGCAGATAAGTTGTCACCAAGAGGGAACATAGATGGAATGTCTCTTTTCCCGTTAGAACGGTATCTTGTTCTCAAAACTGACCCTGAGAAACACAGCAGCATTATTCTACTATTTTACACCGGTATACCGCGTGGTTCTTCCTAGGTCGAACTATTTCTTTCTACAACTATAGAATGAATGAGAATGTTGCTTAGAAAAGTTTGTAAACTAACGAGCTAAACCAGAACTTATTAAATTGTTTTTTTATATAATTTTTTTAATTTTCAGGAACAAGCACGTGCACAGTTACAGCATTGGTTTTGCTACCAGCTTTAGCTCAGTTATTACTGGCTGTCAAATGAAAACATTATAGAAAATTGTTTAAGGTAAGAAAAGTTATTATACTGTATTAAATCATTCTTTTTTTACTTTTGCGATCTCATCCATCCAAAGGTATGAAAGAAAAATAAAATACAAAATACTGAATGCTCTGTATGCAGTAAAAAGGACCTGCGATTATCTACGCTCCTCATTCGATACACAGCAGCTCTTTCACGCTGGTATTCTGTGAATATCCCAAATCTGAATGTAAAAGTAAATGTCACAAAAGAAAAATAAAACATATTTGGTTACAGGCATCACGCTGAATATCCACGCACCGGGTGACATTCCAAGTGTTCCAGCTATACGTCTAGTCATATTGTCCAAAGTCGTATCTTAAAACTGAAAACAATTGCAGAGAACTTTAGTGAAATAACACAATTTGAAAATTGGCTTTTTCTGTATTATAAAATAACGTAAAAAGTTTTCACGCTTTACAAATATTATAGTTATTTAAATTTACATCTCTATGATATGAATTTTCATATTTCAGAATATTTTTCGTAACTTGAAATTAAATATAGATAAAATTGTAAATATCGTCCTTTATATTTCATATGATGTTATGTTTGTACTCGTAAAGCAGAAAAAATATTTATTTATAACTAAGGTTGATTATTTTTAAATAGACATAAAAGTGTTCGAATTAAGTGATACTTAAAATATTTTAATTAGGTTATATCTTTGAGGTTTCTAGTAGCAAATGTCACTTTTGTTGCACATGAAAAAGATAGTTAACGATATACGTATAATCTGTACCAATCTGTACAAAGTCGTAAGAATATCTTTCATCGTTTGAAGAAGGGATAATCCCTATGTTAACAAGGTAACGCATTTCCTTTTCATTAATTTACTTATAACAGTTCTATATGAACTGATTGACAATATTATGTAATCGTATATCTAAATTAATAATCCGCTTACCCTTATTCCGCGATCCTTGGTGAAAAAATTGTAGTATAGCTTTTCGCATCGTGCGCTCTATCAACATTTGTATAATTGTTATATAATAACGCTTTGAGCATAACAACAGATTAACAAATGTAACAAATAATAATAATATATTCATGAATAAGGGCCCATGTAAATATTTGTATGAAGTAAGCTGTAAATTTTCTTTTGTGTAAAATGAAAATATGATACATCTGCTGTGCATATTATTATCGTTTATAGATACGATCCAATAAAAACTTTATTGTAAATAATTATGGACATCAATAAAACAGAGGATGTGTATTTATTAGTTTTATTTTTGTCGCAATTATTTTGCATATAGAAATATAAAAAGTTACAAATATAGTTGCATCAGACGAAAGAAGGAAACAAATCAGAATATAGACCGCAGTGTTTTCTTATTAACGACTAAAATAAAAAGCTGCGATTGCCAACCCGATTGTCAAGCGTGGCAACTATGGCAAAATGTCTATGAGGCAGTGTAAGGGGTGCGCCAGTGTTCAGCAGTGGATGTAACATGCTGTAACGGTAATGGCATAATTAAGGTGAAAAATTAGTGGGAATGCCGTTGTCATAATTTTTATTTACTAAAACACTGTTTTAAATTTTTAAACGTTTTCAATTCCATTGCAGGCTATAACAGTCCACTGCTGAAAAAAGGTTTCAATGTTTTGTTTTTTGTTTTAAGTGTGTTATAATAATGTTGAGTTCAGAGCAGTGAGCATTAGGAAGATGCTGCTGTGCATCTCCTGTGTCAGTTTCCCTCCGTCAGCTCTTATGACCCACACGGGACACTATGGGATAGTGGATGTTCTTACATCGACACTAAATGGTTGATTCGTTTTTGTTTACTTTTATTTTATACTCGGTCTTTCTAAGCGAATACGACGCAAACCATCTTTAATCAAACTGGTGTGTGAAGGCATTTCATCGTGAAAAAGGGAAAGGAAGTTGAAAATAAGGTAAAAGTGGTCGTAGAGTTACAATAATGATGTATAACGACCGTATAAAGGCTTTATAAGAATATTCACTGCCCATATCATCCTCTGGGTGTCGTAAGAAACGACAGAGGGAAACTGATATGTATGGGCAGCAGAATCTTCCTAATAACAACTTAAAGTGATAAAAAACCGCCTGCACAGCGTGGCAACTATGACGACATGCCCCATGGGGTAATCTGTGCGGGAGGCTTATGTTGAGCAGTGGACTTTTATAGGCTGTAATAGAATGGATGGATGGAAGGATATACAAAATTTGTCATACACAAAGTTCAAAAATGTTATTAAACTAAGTTTGTATAAAAAGGGTTGTTCGCGCCAATTACACTATCGCTTAACGCTCAAGGGATTCGTTATTTATTATCCAATAAGATTACTGCAAAGCCCATTTCCGGTTTCCTATCTACCGCCCTCTATGCCCAGCATGTGCATTCTTGTTAACGGGGGCACACAAGTTGAGAAGACACGCAACCAACCGCACCGCTTATATCTCGCATCATCGCTCCCGCCCTTGTGTAATTTGGACATTGAATTATACAAGCATATAGTAAAAAGTATAGACATTTGGAATAACGCTATATTTCGTGATTATCTGTGAAGTTGATAAGTGTGAAGACAGCCGGCAGCCATCGAGACACGAGGCAGATCATCGGAAGTCCAGGTGGGTGCACATGCATTTCTTCACGTCCTTCCTATATCCCGAATTTAGGGGAGTTGCAGTATCACGAATAAATTAAATGCCATTCACCGCTCGCACCGCGCTAATATACAGTCCACTATTCTATTTAAATTAATAGCCGCACCGCATAACATTATTTAATACATTTGAACCAGCAGTTTGGTGGTTGAAGGCCAACGCCCAAATCCACCATATATTCATTGGTCCTTCGAGCCGGATTAAATTAATATTTGTTGGTCACTTCGGCCGGGATTAAATTAACCTTTCGGCCCGGAGAAGTAAATTCATTTTTTTATATATTACAAAAAATTATATACGTATATATTATTAAATCATAATAAATTGTAGTTCTAATTATACTAACTACAATTATATTTGTCATCGCTTATTACACGTATATATTATATAATACCTTTGTAACGCATACCACACCGCTTCATTATTCCATTAATGATATTTTTCTTGTTCATTAACCGCCATCTTTCTAGTAACACGAGATTGCTTCGTTCCGCAGTTAACTAATTCTACCGTCACTTATCGCAATAATTTTAGTCCGCATTTGTTTGTTGAAAATGACGACGAGAAGCAAAGAATCGAAACTGGTTTCGGACGAAGAAGTTAGTTTAAAAATTAATATCACTAAACGTAATTATATTTACGAACGATTACAAAAAATTTACGAGACGTCAAAGGGCGCACTTAATTCCTTGGATGAGCAGAATTTATTTCTTAGCATCGCTTCGAATATAGAACAATTACGTAGTGAGTTTCAAGAAGTTCTAGATAACTATAATACTAAAAATTTAAAATTAAACCCTAATGCAGACGTTGATTACGAGGCTTGGAACTCATTTGAAGATTTATATAGTCGTATTAAGTGCCAAATTACGAAAATATCCACATCGCCTTGCACTGTTACGTTAGAAAATGGATTTCCCACTAAATTAAAAACTTCACTTCCGCCAATTGAATTAATGTCATTTAACGGAGACATACGCCAGTGGTCCATGTTTTATCAACAATTTAAGACATTAATTCACGACAATTTACAATTAACTGATGCCGAACGTGTTTATTATTTGGTTAACAAATTGAGTGACAGGGCGTTATCAGTTTGTGCCGGGTTAGCCCCTACCGCAGAAAATTATTCCATTATTTGGAATGCGCTTATAAGAAGATATAATAACGAACGCACACTCGCATCTACGTACATTAACCAACTATTGGATTTAACACAGGTGAACGCAAACACAACAGGAGGTTATCATAAATTTATGGACAAATTTGATGCTTCAATTAATGCTCTAAAGCAATTAAAAATTGAGGACTTAGCTGATTTTTTGTTTTTAAATATTGCACTTAGAAAATTAGATCATGACACTGTTAAGTCATTTGAAATGTCTTGTCGCACAATTAGCATACCAAACTACGCCTCTTTAGTACAATTTTTATACGAACAGAATAGGGCTATATGCCATACATTTAATAATTCGCATACTTTATCTACATCCAATAATAATCGAAACAAATCACTTTCAAATAAATTTGGTAAAACATTTATTAATACAGATCCTTCGCATTCATGTATCTTTTGTAAATCGAATGATCATGAACACTTGTATGTTTGTCCACGCTTTTTAAAATTAAATACACAACAACGTTACGATATTATTAAATAAAACAATTGTTGTATTAATTGTTTAAGTAATAAACACTCGACTTCCTTTTGTAAATCGAAGCGTAAGTGTATATACTGCGCGCGGCGCCACCATTCTTTAATTCATTCTGACCCGCATCAGAATGGTTTTAAGACTGCTTTTCGTAGTAGCAATACGTTACACTCAGAGGTTGTGCAGACGCTTGACGCTAATGCAAGCAGTTCGCGTTCGATTAACTACCGCGCAGTTAACGATAATAAGGTTAATTCTTCTGTCGCTCACAATTCGAATACAGGGGAAGATGAGAAAACACTTACCTCTTCATGTAATATTTCTCGCGATTATAGTACTCTCCCACGCTATACTACTTTATTGGGGACTGCAAAAATAAAGGTCGTAGATAAATACGACAATGAACATTTTATTCGGTGTTTAGTTGACCCCGGATCCTAAAGCGACTATATTACGAAGGATTGTTGTAAACGCTAATAAAAAGCAAATAAAAAGAAGGCTGTATACAATCATTATCAGAAACAGCGGATAAAATACCCTTATTAATGTATTCCCGTATAACAACATTGTATTAATCGCAAAGATCGGGATATTTGTTAAAGCGTTTTTCTAAAAGTAAGAAGCGTTTTTTTGCGTTCATTAAAGAGTCACCCAATATGTCGGGCCTTTCGTTCATTGTCGTATTTATCTACGACCTTTATTCGATTTATTCGATTTAGAAACGACAGACCTACTGATGGCCGAAGAAGGATCCATATTTGCTTGGCAAAGTACACAAGATGACGGTGAGTCATGCAGATCTTTATTAGTTATTAGAGAAATAGTTGCCTTTTCATGATTTTGTTGTGATGTGTGCGGCGGCGCAATCGCCGCGCCGCAAGCGAAACACACAGAAGCCTAAATCACGCTATTAAAATTCCGAATCATAAACAGTATATATAGAACATGCCGTTCCTCGGGCAGAAAAACTTGCCCGGCGGGAGATCTACTCTTTTCCTTCTACGGCCACAGTGGTGACCCCGACGTGATCTGAACACGCAAACAACAACCTTCGGTAACTTCAAGCTTTATCATCGTAATAAAATACATATAAGAGGGGCTTTAAATACTTTTCGAAAAGTGAAATGCGAGTTTTAATACGCCCCTCTTTGTGCAATAAGTTCCTTTAGGTCACTCATATTGGGAGCGCAAACAAAGATATAAAAATATGAAATAGTATATTTGTAATATTAAACATGAATTTTGTAAATAAGAAAAAAACAATGAATACAACCTCGTGCGCCGCGCTGGTACAAACCGGCTACAATGGAGCAGCTGACGCGACAGAAAGCCGGCCGAAGCGTCGAGTCGGTGCTTTGGTACACCGCATCGCGTACAGTTCTCGCCGGTTCGATCCCGGAATAATCCTGGAATAGTCGGCAAATATGTTTAAGTAATTGACAGTACTATGAATTTACTTTTATGAAGGACGTTTAAGCAAAACTGAAATCCTAAAGTAAAGATAATTCGAAGCGGATATGCACTTGTTATAAATATAATTATGATTAAGTTTACAAATGGAATATTAAGGTCATTATAAGCCATAATGGAAAACACGCAGAATTAAGAATGTGAATAATTGAGTTAATTATATAAGTTCCTGTGCGGTATTGCTGCCTGTCAAAATGTCTTCGACGTAAAAATCCCTTTAATTATTTCAGATATCATTTCATCCGAGCACTCCTTTGATAACTGTAATAGCATCGTGTGCCCAGAAAAGGTGCTGATGCCATACCGTACGTTACCGTGTTTAACTGAAGTTGCTTTACCGGTAGCTCTTCACTGTCACGCCATAGGATCAGTTGCAGATGGCGCTGTTCTGGATTAACAAGTATTTGGCGATAAATCTTCTAGATGTAAGCCAAAATAACATACTTTTGTTGTCTTAACCTTACCAATATTGAAAACAGGTCGTATTGGACAACCGGACCAACGTACTGAATGTCGTATGAAGACATAACAATAGATGATTGAGCTGAGGCATCGAAGATTATTTGTAATTTTGTAGTCTCACTACTTTCTTTAATGACATCATGATGAGGTAAGTAATAATCCTGCGCAACTTCAGTCATGTGCCCCAATTGTTCATAATCTTGCATAATTTATGGTATTCGACACGAAAAGATGGGTCCCTTTTATTTTTTCTCCATTTGGAATAATCCTTTTTCAGCTAGGTTGTAACGTTCGCCCAATACATTAGGAGAATCACGAAAAGGTATTTGCACGCATAATCTGCTATTTTCATCGCGGTAGGTAGTATCATTGTATAATATCTCACACTGATCTTCTTTGAAGGAAGCAGTGTCTGATGGTAATTGCCTGCCTCGAGTTCCCAGAATTTCGAGAGTTGCTGTTGAATTGCCTTACCCAAATTACATACAACCTGGTTAGTATTAATGCAACATTTCCCCATTAAAGGCCCAGCAACTATCCATCCCACTTGGGTTTCTTGCAAAAGAGGTTTGTTATGACCTAAATTTAATGTAGAAACCGATTAACTCCCAAAATACGTTGGCGCCTAAGAGCATAAGTTGTGGAAATTCGGGTCTGCTAACTGAATGTGTTTAGGAATACCCAGACTTTCAACTAGTATATTTACTTGCGGCAGCTTATCAGTAATCAACGGAATGACGAAACATTTGACACGCGTGCTAAAGGAATTGAATGATGACCGTATTATAAGATCGCAATGTTCCGTAATATTAAGAATGGAATTATTTAAGCCAGATACACATCGATGCTCATATTTTACTGTAGATAAACTGATTTTAGACAAAACGGACGTAGTTTTGAATGAAGGCTGTCTGTCACTATCCAATAATGCGCGTAATTTAAAAGATTTGTCTTTATGTTTTACCTCAATTAATGCCGTTGACAAAAGGTCCTGGTTTAAGGAAACGACAGACATACCGATGGCCGAAGAAGGATCCATATTTGCTTGGCAAAGTTCACAAGATGACGGTGAGTCATGCAGATCTTTATTAGTTATTAGAAAAGTAGTCGCCTTTTCATGATTTTGTTGTGATGTGTATGGTTGTAGTTGTGCATAGTGTAGAGAAGTTTGTTTATATAAGACAGTGTTATGTTTCTTTCTACAGATGCGGCTACCACCCAATCTACATTGGCTCGATCGATGGCTGCCACGTAAACTGTTGCATAGCTGCCACTGAAAAACTTTAGCAATTGGTTCTTCAACCGGTAGTGCTTTGAATTTAGTACAATCATATAGCTTATGGTTTTGATTACATGCAAGACAATTTACGTGAATAGGAGGGAGAGAAAGAGATGAAGAGACTATGAAATATTTTGATTTACTTAGACTGCTACCTTTGTCATGTTTAGTAGATTTACTGCCATGAACTGTTTCTAGAACAGTTGCCATTTGACGAAGGAAATCAAAAAAGTCTGTCAATTTTACTGTGTCTAGGCTGCTTCTAAATTCCTCCCAGTTTCTAGCCGTCGCAGAATCACGATTCGACGACAACAGAGTATTGGGACTCTCTTGTTATGTATATCAGAAGCCATATACATAACAAGAGAGTCCCAATACTCTGTTGGCTCTCCCAACGAATTTAAGGCGTTCAAATTTTTTGAAACTTTATCTATTAAGTCACGCAAACACTTTTCAGATTCTTTATACATGGGTTGTAACGGAAACAAACATTTAATGTGTTCGTTTATTAAAAGACGCGTGTTATCAAATCTATCGCAGAGGAGCGACCAAGCGATTGGATAATTTATGGAAGAAACTGTGACTGAACTTATGGCTGCCTTAGCGGAACCCTCTAAATATGACAATAAATAATAGAATTTGTCATCATCTAAAGTACCATTTTTATGAATTAGAAATAAGTACATGTGCCGTGGTAGTTCAGATGGTTAACGCTCGCTGTAAATATTATATCAGAACGCGAGTAACCCGGGTTCAATTCCCGCCGGTACCATTGAAATTGTTAATTGCAATTTTAAGTGCTGAATTACCATGTGCTCGGCTGGGAAGGAAACATCGTACCTGCATGTCTGAGGTATAAGAGGAAAAAAATATTTCGAAGACATGTGAAGTTCGCCAACACGCATTGGGGCAGTGCGGCGGACCCTTCCTTGCCCTAAAACCCTCTCAGAAATGATGGGTGGCCTGTGCCCAACAGTGGGACGTATATAGGCTGTAAGTTTTTACATGTCTCTGAAATCTAACCATTTATTTGGATCACCACTAAAAGAAGAAATTTTTATTGGCGACAATTTTATAATTAACCTAATCTCAAATTTAATTCATTACATTGGCTTTTATTTAATTTGACATTTAAGAGGGGCTTTAAATACTTTTCGAAAAGTTTAATGCCAGTTTTAATACGCCCTCTTTTACGCAATAGGTTCCTTTAGGTCACTCATATTGGGAGCGCAAACAAAGTTATAAAAATATGAAATAGTTTAATTTGTAATATTAAACATGAATTTTATAAATAAAAAAAACAATGAATACAACCTCGTGCGCCGCGCTGGTACAAACCGGCTACAATGGAGCAGCTGACGCGACAGCAAGCCGGCCAAAGCGTCGAGTCGGTGCTCTGGTACAACGCATCGCGTACAATTTTCGCCGGTTCAATCCCGGATAATCCTTGAATAGTCGGCAAATATGTTTAAGTAATTGATAGTACTCTGAATTTACTTTTATGAGGGACGTTTCAGCAAAACTGAACTCCTAAAGTAAAGATAATTCGAAGCAGATATATACTTGTTATAAATATAATTATGTTATAGTTTACAAATGGATAGAGTATAGTTTACAAATGAAATATAAAAATCATTAGCATTGAATTTTTTGCGATATTTAGAAACGGACAATTCGAATTTAAATAACAAAGGAGGAAAAAATTAATTAAGTTGAGGGTAATTTTGAAAAGATGCGTACACAATCCACTAGCATTTGAACAAAAAGACGCAAAATTGTTTAAAAGAAGTAGAAATTAATTGGAATGGGCTTATTTTAATCGGTTATGGATTGTTTCACCACGTCCTACGGGATGTATCGCCTTCCAAACTCCATTTTGATTCGGACGCCAGGGGTCACCAAAAATGTTTCTTAATTTCTCTTGCTTGTTTATTTTCTTTGTATTTAATGAAGTATAAGAATGTAATGAAGAGCACATGATACTATATAGTAACTTTATATTTTAATTAAAAAATACAAAAATGAAGTATGAAAAATGATGTATGATGTGACTTATGTTACGATCTTCAATCCAATGTTAATTAAGAGGGTATATAACATTGAGTTATACAACACTAGAGGAGCAAACCACATTACCGCGCGTCGAAAATAGTGTAACCACTATCTATATAATGTATCTAGATAATTCATGAATAAACTAAAATAAGAATAATTAATTATTTTGTATGAAAGTTAAAACTTAGTTTTTATAATAATTTGAAGAATATTTAAAATTAGAGGTAACAAATTAACTTAACCATTAATTATACAGTCTCCCATTAATGTAGAATAATCACAAACGCGGAAAAGTGGCAATATTGAACCTAAATGGCAATATTCGATAATTTTAATTTAATTATTTAAAGTTTTTTACGTTTATATGAAAACAAGAACTAAAAATTATGTGTTGAAAGCAAAGATGTTTTATAAGTACAGATACCGTGTTGCTAACACATCGCACCGTTCACAGTGACGCCAGTCTTTGATTCATGTGTGCGTGAGTACCACGTGACGCGCATATCTTACGTACCATGCCTGCATTAGTGTGCGTGACTTCGGTAATAATAGTGCGAATCGATTGCCCAAAAATTTGGGAGATTTTATATTTCATTCATATTGACATACCAGAGTGTAAAATGTGTGTGCGAGGCGTGTGTATTTGTGTCCGTATGTGAATGGGGATATACACACAAGGGATATGGGTGGTTGTATGTGTTTTATGTAGGTACGAAAATCGCACTAAAATAGTGAAATAAGTAATAAAACCTAGATATAATTAATGTAACAGTTAAAAATAAATACAAAATCACATTAGATATTTATGTATCTAACATATATTGAAATAATCTATTATTATTGAATATATATATATATATATATATATATATATATATATATATATATATATATAGAGTACTACACTTTCGTGCCTTAAAACCCAAAATATTGCCGCAGACATTATTATATATATAAGAAATAGCAAATGTTTTTTTTTTTGAAAATTCATATATCGATACAGTTTCATGACTAGACCAAATCATTGCGTGAAATCAATTAAATCCTGCCACTGGAAGACAATAAAAGATTGTGTGTTTACAGGCTACATTTTGTGCTGTAAAACCTGTAAGTAAATAAATAAAAAAGCATATAAAATCAATGTTGATTGTGTATAAGTGTCCTTGACATGAAAGTGAGTTGAACATTATATTATAATTATATAACAAACAATAATATAACATAATTATATAACAAATAATAATATAACAAATAACAATATAACATAATTATTATAATAATATAATTTAATATTATAATTAATTATTAATTTAATCACACAACTGAAGCCCTCATTAGTAATGTAACGGTAAAAAAAAATTCAAAATCAGTCAAGTAATTTTCGAGATAAGCCAAATAAAACATATTCATAGAAAGTAGTAGTCCATCTATAATAAAATACATCATACATTAGACATCTCTAATTATACATAGCATTCTAGTGGTAAAAGAATTTTCAAAATCGGTCAAGAACTGTACGAGTTTAGTCGAAAAAACATATTCGTTGATGGTAGTGCCCTCTATATTAAAATACATCCTACGTTTCACAGTCATAATAGCATTCTAATGGTGAAAGAATTTTTTAAATAGGTCAAGTAGTTTTTGAGCACCATTCCAAAAAGCGATTCAGCTTAGCCAACCGCACACATAGTAAAAACATAACCATCCTTTTTCGTTTGTAGTCGGATAAACAACCGGTTTACAACGGTTGCGTATCGGCTGCTTTGGATAAATATCCGTTGTCAACAGTTGCTTTACATCTATTAATGACATTAAAATAGGGAAAAACATTTCATACGGTAGGCAACACTCGAATATTATTGCGCAGTATTATTACTTGTATTGACATTCAGCTTTCGTATTATTTTATCAAGAAATACACAAGAAAATTGTATATTTACTTATGAAAAGTGATGTTCTTATCCTTATCTTTTTTCCAAGAGTAATTTTTACATGATTTCACAACACAAACAGTCATTTTCCGAAATTAAAAACAATGGTGCGTGATGTATGTTCGCAGTGAACGTCGCTGGCGTAATGGCGGAACGATCGAACGAATACGCCAATATTGGCGCCTTTTAATTGGAAGCGTTTTAAGCGCGCGTACACGGTATCTGTACCTATAAAACATCTTTGGTTGAAAGTGATTCCGCTTGATTTCTTACGTTTTGTGACCTTGCATAGCATTCTTTCACTACGCATTTACCCATTTTTTGTCGCGGCTCAACTCTGTCGGCGTCACATTGAACACTGAACCGACGTTAGCTAGGCATATGGCTCTGGCCATATGTGCAGTGGCAACGCTTTGGTGCGGTTATTACTGATAAAATAAAGCAATGTTCTTTAGCCATCTGTTTTGTACTACACACAAGCATTATGAAAAAATACTCAAAAATAGGAAATAAAAAAAATAGGCACGTGCACAATCAATACAAAAAAAATTCAATTGGATTCAGTTTCATTTCCACATGAAACAAATTTTAAACTTCTATTTTTAATTTTACTCCTTATAATATAAACCTCTGTAGCAAATATTAACTAACTTGAATTTAGAACTATGAAGGGTTTCTTTATTATTTATTATTTTGGAAGACAAAATTAATTAATTTAGTAACAGCGAT
This sequence comes from Parnassius smintheus behrii, assembly GCA_036936625.1. Taxonomy (NCBI): domain Eukaryota; kingdom Metazoa; phylum Arthropoda; class Insecta; order Lepidoptera; family Papilionidae; genus Parnassius; species Parnassius smintheus. The sequence goes on along the minus strand of JAUPFT010000005.1, from coordinate 120,028 downwards.
ATTTGTTATCACTGCTGCATTGGAAGAGGTTTTCGAGCTACTGGGCTGGATAGGATACGGTATTATAATCAATAGAAACAGAAACTGAAACAGAAACAGAAACTTTTTTATTCAATGTAGATTATAAACAATACTCATTAAAAGTCAATTTTTCATTTACCACTGTACATCACATCACTTACCTTCGATTTGCCGACGATATAGTTCTTATGACAGAATCGCTGGAGGACCTAGCAAAATGCTCAATGACCTCAATAGTGTCTCCCAACGGATAGGTCTTAAGATGAACATGGACAAAACGAAGATCATGTGTAACGTCTATGTCACACCTTTACCGGTAGTTGTTGTTGATGAGTTTGTTTACCTAGGACAAAAATGTCACTCGACGGATTCAATTCGGCTGGGCAGCGTTCGGGATATTACGACATATCTTCTCGTCAGGTATACCTCAAAACCTGAAAACGAGACTGTACAACCAGTGCGTTTTGCCAATGATGACCTACGGAACTGAGACGTGGTCCTTCACTGCTGACCATATGAGGACGCTCAAAGTCACTCAGCGAGCTATGGAGAGGGCTATGCTCGGGGTTTCTCTGCGTGATAAACTGAGAAATGAGGATATCCGCAGTAGAACCAGAGTGAACGACATAGAACAATTCGTTCGTTTGAGCTAGTACTCGTACACTTAAAAGTTCATTCGTCACGTGGTTCATTCATCTGTTTTTGAATGTTCCGGTACAACCAATCACAAAAAACTGAGGGAACCTTTTTAACTCGTGATTGGTGTAAATTGTGAATGAGTCAAAACCGACCGAATCCCGAATGATCTGAATGAATTGTTTTTAGTGTAGGGTACTGGAGCCCGAAATGATCCATTTGAATGATCGATCAGAATGTACCGGTACGCGTGACAAAATGTACTAGAATGATTCAGTCACGAGAAATGAATGATTGACACATGTCTATCCTCTTGATGACAATTTTTTTTGACAACAAAAAATGAGGCAAAGGCACGATCCTATACAGCCTTATAATTAATTAAACCTCGCAAATATAGCGTTTTTTTATAAGAACTGTATGAAAAGATGTTATGTTTGACGAATTAAACCATTCGTTAAGTATTTGTACTACTTAAACGCTCGTTTATGAAAGTTACAAAGGGTTTATTATGACTTCACCAGTTTAACAATAAGTAAAACATGCCTGTTGCTAAGAGTAATGCAGCTAACTTCAGAAGTATAATTCTGCCTCTAGGTCCTTCAAAAGAGTCATTGCCAAGGCAAAGTCAGAGCACATAGGCAGAATTGGCGAGAAACTAGTTCGACTTCCTTCTGGAACCCGTGCATTCTGGTTTCTCGCCAAGGCTGTCCAGGGGAATTTCTGTCAGCCATCTCTTCCATCTCTGCACAGGGAGGACGACTCACTGGCCCATACTGTAAAGGAGAAAGCCGATCTTCTAGGCTCTTTCTATGCGTCTAACTCGACTCTCGATGACGGGGGGAGTACGCCGCCGACCATCCCGCGGTGTGAGTGCTCCATGCCGGAAGTGCAGTTCACACAGCGCTCGGTTCGCAAAGCACTCCTCTCCCTAGACATCCACAAGTCGAGTGGGCCTGACGGAGTCCCCCCAGTTGTGCTGAGGACGTGTGCTCCAGAGTTGGCACCGGTTTTAACGCGTCTTTTCCGGTACTCCTTGGGCGTAGTCCCAAAATCATGGAAGACGGCTTTCGTCCACCCGATCCCTAAAAAAGGCGACCGCTCAGACCCGTCCAACTACCGGCCAATCGCCATCACCTCCTTGTTCTCCAAAACAATGGATTCCATTGTAAACTGCCAGCTCATGAGGTACCTTGAGGATCACCAGCTGATTAGTGACCGCCAATACGGTTTTCGCCGTGGTCGGTCAGCTGGTGATCTTCTGGTTTACCTCACTCATAGGTGAGCGGAGGCAGTAGAGTTCAAGGGGGAGGCATTGGCCGTTAGTTTGGACATTGCGAAGGCCTTCGATCGGGTTTGGCACAAAGCTCTTCTTTCGAAGCTCCCTTCCTATGGGCTTCACGAGAAATTGTGTGATTGGATCACCAGCTTTCTTGCAGATCGGAGCATCAAGGTCATTGTAGACGGTGCAAGCTCCGATTGCAAGCCTCTTAATGCTGGTGTTCCACAGGGCTGCGTGCTATCGCCAACGCTGTTTCTTCTGCATATCAATGATATGTTGCATACCCGTAACATTCATTGCTATGCAGATGACAGCACTGGTGATGCTCTTTACACCGGCCGAGCCAATATTTCTCGGGAAAACGTCTCCGAGTGCCGGGACAAACTTGTGTCTGAAGTCGAGTCTTTGCTGAACAGAGTCTCGGATTGGGGACGACTAAATCAAGTCCAGTTTAACCCCCAGAAGACACAAGATTGCGCGTTAACAGCTAAAAAGAACCCCTTTGTCGTATCCCCTCAGTTTCAAGGCACTCCCCTTGTTGCCTCAGCCAGTATCGGAATCCTCGGCGTCGACATACCGAGTGACGTGCAGTTTCGTGGTCACTTGGAAGGGAAGGCCAAATTGGCCTCTAAAAAGCTTGGCGTGCTCAGCAGAGCGGGACAGTATTTCATGCCGGCACACCGCCTGCAACTTTATAAGGCGCAGGTTCGGCCGCACATGGAATACTGTTCCCATCTCTGGGCTGGGGCTCCCCAGTACCAGCTCCTTCCACTTGACCGCATCCAGCGCAGAGCGGCTCGAATCGTCGACGACCGAGTGCTTTCCGATCGGCTCGATTCACTGGCGCTGCGAAGAGATGTTACATCTCTTTGTGTATTTTATCGCATCTATCACGGGGAGTGCTCTGAGGAATTGTTCGGATTAATCCCAGCCGCCAAATTTCGTGAACGCACTGCACGGCAAACGTCCCGATACCATCCACACCATCTGGATGCTTGGCGGTCCACCACTGTACGTTTCACAAGGAGTTTTCTTCCACGTACAACCTCTCTGTGGAATAGTTTACCACCGGCGATTTTTCCGGACCGATACGACCTGGGGACCTTCAAGAAAAGAGCTTACTCCTTTCTAAAGGGCCGGCAACGCACCCGCAATTCTCCTGGTGTTGCGGTTGATCATGGGCGGCGGTAGTCACTTAACATCAGGTGAGCCGCATGCTCGTTTGCCCCCTCTTCTATAAAAAAAATGTGGTACAACAAAATTTTTATTTTTAAATTTTTTTTTGCCAGTGTGAGTTTGTCGCCCTATAAAATCATTGACTTATTGAAAAAAGAGTCCAGCTGGACCTCCTATATGACTTACATTAAGCATATATTTGAGCAGTTCTCACCAAAATTGTACCGCCTTAAATTTAGATGTCCTTTAAGTTCGTGTTTATTTTGTGACTATACAGAATGGGTCCCACATATATGCAATAAATGAAACCACAAGTAATACTAGTCCGTAGAAGTGTAGAAAAATTAAATATTAAATTAAAACCCGTAAAATAAAAAAGTGAAATTTTCAAACAAAATAAATATTAAAATAAATTCAGTAAAAGTGAACACTCTGTTTAGACAACGTACCTTGACCCCTTGGAAGAGTGACAACGTTGCACTCGGGTGGCACGCCGACAAAAGACACCGCTGTCGATATGTCGCAATACCAATAGTTTGCACTGCGTGGCAACGTCGCTTTTTAATGTTCAAGGATTCATTCAAGTTCATTGAATCATTGACTTAGTGACCCAATTCTATAGAGTGTTCAAATTTGCTTAAAATCAAAACTCTACTTTTTGACCTAATTACTGGACCGATTACGTTCATTTTTTTGTATATCGTCAGCAAAGGCGATAACAAGTATATGGTTTCATTTATTGCATATATGTGGGACCCATTCTGTATAAGACACCATATTTATCTGATTTTTTTAAATCTTTTAAAGTCATATCTATAGATATAATTAATCACAAATAAAATACTACCAGAAGCGTTTAAACATAATAAAATATTTATTTTCTGAAACCTGTTTATTTTTTTGTATGGTTTGTAGATTGTCCTATCCTCTATCACATGATTTGAAAATTGATTTTACCAAAAAATATAACTTTAGGAGTACATCTTTCCATTTTGATTAATCACATCACTATTTATTTACACGATGATACCTTTGTACATGTATTTACTTATTTAATTTATTAATGTTTTCAATTTATTTGTTCATCAACGTTCCGGGAAGTCTGCAGTTTGTGATCATATCCTAGACGGTCCCAACCATTACATCAGATTTGATAGACCACAAATCCTCGCAAAAGAACACCGATTCCTACCAAGGATGATACGTGAGGCTATTGAAATTAAAAAACATCCTAATTTCAATAGAGAAGGAGGCTGGGTACTACCACCTGCTTGGGATCCTATAATCAATAAAATTAAAACTAAACCCAAGCATACCACTGCAATACCTCAGGACATAGTCAGTTCATTTTGCATAGATCGGACCATAAACAATAATTGAAAAAGCTGAAGGTACTCCGGGTTTAACAATGACATTGGGACGTCAGTCATCTCAGTCCCCCGTGACCATGGGTGCTGGAAAGCGCCCGAAACGTCGGGAATTAAAAATAAAAAGTAAAAATAAACGCGATAAAATCCGTAAAAGTAGTTTTAATCATGTGTAGTGTTCGCGTAAATATAAGAAATCATTATACTTTTTTGGATGTTTTTAATGCTGTGTAAACATTTTTCTCCATGTCGAAGTCCTTTTATCTTAAATTGGTAGGCTGACATGTATTCTGTGTCAAACAATCCGTGCACGAGTGTCGTGGGTACCGATTAAACTCAAACTTGTTACTGGACTTTAAACGGTAAGTACATACTTTATCAAAATGAACATTTTTCCAATGATTTCTATGTGCATTCACTCTTGTTTTCACTATTTTTTACGACGTTAGCTTATAAAATAATATTTTTAGGCGGTAAAGAATCCCATAACCTCAAATTTTGTTACCTTATTTTGTTACTTTTGAGTAGGTAACGTATGTGTTGATCTCATTGGTAACACAATTGATATCATTAAGGGATGAATACATTAGCCTACTGTCAACGAATAGAAAATATTAGAATACGAAATGTATGTTTAACGTTTGGTAAGTATTTGTTTTTCGCTCTCGTATAATATTTAATTGAAATCCAGAACGAATTTCATGTTGGCAATGCCATACATAGTTTTTAGCCATGATTTATTTTAAACAGACTTCCAAAAAAAAAAAAAACACCACACAAATCGACCACGTATGTTTTTGCTTTTATTTAACTTGCACTGTTCGTATGTAAGTAAAAATTATGTCCGTCAAAATCTGCAAACCATTTTTCAATGTTGGTATCCGATTGAGCTAAAATTTTGCAAGCACTTTTAGTTTTTGTGACAAAGCAGTTTTTTTGACAGATTTAACCTGATGTCACATACAGGAGTGTCTCCTCATGAAAGAACTGCTTAATGGTTAATAGAAACTGAATGAAATTTAGTATGCGTATAAAAGCTTGTCTGCAGAAAGTATTTATAGTTATATTTAAAACTTATTTTGTTTGTGTTGCATGACCGATTTTCATAATTCCTTTTTTGGTAGTAATAGGATATTCCATTCTAATTTTTCATTAAATAAATCACCAAAGTAAATTTAAATTATAATATAGAAAGTTTTTTTTTAAATAAAAAATGGTGAAACAAATGTTCAAATAAACGAAAAACAAACTTTAACGAAGTAATACCTCTTCTCCCTAACTTTTAAAAGCGAAGATTTCATTGAAGTCGTGTTTTTGTTTATTTAAACAGTTTTTTATGGAGATGTTATTGTGCTCAATGAAATCTCAAATAAATGATTTTAATTTTAAGGTTATCATACAAAATGGCACCGCTAACTGCCACGGAAGAAATGAAACGCTATCGAAATAAGCCAGAATAAACCAGAAAAGTTAGAAGAATCAAGACGTAAAAATTTAGAAAGGATGAAGATTAAACATAAAAAAATCTGAGCTTAGTGACGCAAAACAAAATGGAAAACAAAATCAACAAAAATCATAAAACGTCAATCATTCATTGGAAGAGACAGAAGCGGCAAAGAAACAAGAAAATAAAAAAGATAAAAGAGAGAGCGCGACAAGACAGAAATATTATAGCAAAATGTTACATAAACTACAAAAATTACTTCAAGAAAGCGAAAAAAAAAATCCAACAAAATGTTAATCTTGCGGAGCACTAAATAAAAGATTGTACAGTATTAAACTGAAAATGATTCGAAAGTTAAAAAAAAACTAGAATAATAGAAATAGCTCTGGTTATTTAACCTTAAATAATAAAATTAGGCCTTAGAAGCATCATTACAACAAATTTATAAAGATTTGAAATGGACATGCAATCGCATAGATTTAGCATTTTTAGAAATTACTTTTTTGAAATATCAACTTCTATATCATCTATTATTACTAAATCCTTGCATTTTGATGAGAATGGAGATGCATTCAAATGAATTAATTAACAACAACAACGACAGAGTTTTCTTTTATTTAGGGAAATCTACCAATGTCTAGAAATTAAGTCTATTTCCCGTATGTTACATCATAAATTTTAAAATAAAGGGTTGCTTATTTTAATTAAGAGTCCTATTACTATTTTCCGTTTATTAAACTAAATCCAATTATATCAGTATTCCTAAAAATGTAAATGGGCCTTAATAATTTCTTGGTTACCAATCATAATCAATGTTGTTACTGTCCATAAAAATAACGAAGGTTTTTAACTGATAAAAATTTTAGTTTTGGACTTTAACTAATTATATTTACTTATTAATACTTGCCGATATATCATCAAACAATATTTACATTTTATTTTTATTTTAAAATACATAGAAAAAAATTTTTTGGTTTTCGTCCTAAGTAACACAGTTGAAAATGTTTGTATTGTAATTTAAAAATTAGCAAACTTTTACAGATAAAATTTTTTGGGGGGTTTAAATCCCTTCATATGTAATCATATAAAATATTTAACACGGAATAATCAATGAACTACATTTATTTTTATTTTATTTTTTTATTTTTTATTTTTTCAAGGGAAACATACATAATTTAAGTCTAATACATAACACATATTAATCTTACAATTAACAATAAAGTTTCCACAGATAAGTAACTCATCGACAACAAGCAAACATCATAACATACTTAGGTGTGTAGAACTAAAATTAAGTTATGGCAAAATATAATATTAATGTGAAATATCAATTTTACCCATTACAGTTTCAATTTCTTTTTTAAACTGTCTATATGACAGAGAAAATACATCAACACCTGAAAAAATGTTATTATAAGAATTACATGCACGAGTTATAAAATTGTTCCTGCCGTATTTAGTGCGCATTGTAGAGGTACAAAATAAAAGTTTCTTTCTAGCACTTATCCTTTGGCATCTAAAATTTATTTCACTTAGAAGTGGTATGGAGTCGACCCTATTATGAATGATTTTATATAAAAACATCTGATCCCTGACAGTACGACGAGATTTTAGGTTAGAGGCTAATCTACACAAAACAGAGGCATCACCGGCTGATCTAAATTGTATATGCTTCAGAAATTTATTGTGAATTTTTTCAATTGACTCTATATAAATATTATATTGAGGATTCCAAACTGTTGAGCAGTATTCTAATATTGAGCGGACCAATGAGTTATACAAAATAATTAGAGTTGAGGGTTTTTTAAAGTCTTTAGTAATTCGTAAGACAAATCCAAGCATCTTATAGGACTTGTTAACGATTTTATCAATATGAGATTTAAATATTAATTTTTGATCCAAATATACGCCCAGGTCCCGCAACTCAGTTACTCGATCTATCGATTCATTATTTATTTTATAATCAAATTTTATAGTTTTGTTTTTCCTGCTGAATGTAATAACATTACATTTTTTTATATTTAAGAATAATAGATTATTTGAACAATATGAGTATAATCTATTAATATCTTCTTGTAGTAGCTCACAGTCATGTTCATTTTTAATAACTTTAAAAATTTTTTTATCATCAGCAAATAGAAGTATGTTAGAATGTTGGAATTGCAAAAGAACGTCATTTATATAAATATTGAACAAATATTGAACAATTTAATTAAAAAAAATTTAATTAAAAATTTAATTAAAAAAAAATTTAATTAAATGAATTTTGTTTAGTAACAAAATTGAACACGGTAATGCCATACTCTGAAATAAACCTGTTTTATTCCTAAATGGTATATATTTATTGGTAACAAACATTAAATTACTCAAATGTTATATTACTTTTAGCAAATTCTTTAATAAAATCATTTAAAATAAACACATTTTTAAAAATCGAAAAAAATATTTGCCGTACAAATTTTTTGAGAACTGCTCATTTACACGTCTTAAACATTTTAATAATAACAATTAGGATTTATACAACAGTTAATATACTACTTATTTTATTATATTTTATTTTCATTCTTGTTTATTCTATTCCAATTTTGTTTCTCATAACCTCTTTTCATGTTATTTATTGTACATATTAAATTAAATCTAGCTATAAGATTTTTTTATGTTATTTTGTTATTTCAATTAATTGTTTTAGGACCCGTCTAGTTAGTGGGTTCCATTTTACATCTCATACTATTATCTCTCTTTTTTATACTGAGCAATATTAATTATTGCTCCGTACGAGTATAATATATGCTATGATAACTAATTGCAGCGCCTAGAGAATATTGTAATCAACTACTACCATAAGTGATATTGTAAAATTGCAAAATTGTCAATTTAAGCTTTTATCATGACAGTGTGCCAACTGTAGAAATTATTATTTTAGTTTAAGTTGTCTTTTACTTTCTTATACTGTCTTCTACTATTTAGTTTAACATACTGTTAGATTGTAAATAAAGGTTTTTTTTTTCTATGACAGCGTGCTAATATAAGAACTGTTATCTGGTAGTCCACCTGCACACATCCGAAGTGGGCTCCCCAAGCCCACTCGGAGTGGCCACCTCAGGCCGGCCCTTCACCTCGGGCCGGCCACGTGGGTTCCTCTTTGTTCACCGCGGGCGACCAAGCCACGGCTACTAAGCCCCCCCGCCCCCCGCCACGACAAGGCAGGTACCCGTTCGGGGGGGAACCTAACCTAACCTATCCTAACCAGTCTCGCGCCATCCGCGGTCCCGAACGTCACGAAACTGTGACGCTCCGCAATAAAAAAATTCGGGAAAGTGGTAAAAAGTTACGTAATAGTGACTTATTATACATCAAAAGACGCATAATTTTACGACGATGAAAGCAGATTGAAGCGGAGATTCTTGTGAAAAAAGTTATAAGTGAAAACGTGACTAAAAATTAACATTTTCTTGCCTGCGCCCGATTTTTGAGCGAGGACGTATAGTTTTCAATAGTCAATTAAGTGCATATATGACAGCTCTAAGTGTATACCTTATAAATTTCATAATTTTTCGTTAAGGAAAAACCGAGATATTAACATTTTTCCTAAATACACGTGTTCGGTCATCTTAAGTTGGACGGATGTGTTATATATCAAAAAACGCGGAATTTGTCCCTCTGTAACACAGTGGAAATAGCATGAAGCATCGATCTCGGGAAAAAAAGTTATTTAAAAAAAAGTGAATTAAAATCAATATTTTCTGGCCTAAGTCCGATTTTTCGTTATATAATAATATAGTTTTTATTAGTGGAATAAATGGACACATATAAGATCCAAGTGCATACTAAGTTTGGAAATTTTCTATGCAGGAAAAACCGAATTTCCAAAGGTTTTCCATAAACCACGTGGTCGGCCATCTTGGAAACCAGAAGCGTGAGGCTGGTTCTGAAAGTGGATTATTAAGGACATTCAAAAGCTAAACTTTCCTACGTAAACAGATTTTCCCGTACTTGCACCGTTTAGCCAGAAATTGACTTTTCTTCATACTTCAATAAGGTACTGTACATTTCAAATTTAATATCTCCTGAAGGGATACTCCGAAAATTATGATTTTAGTGTCAACAGATAGTGCATTTTATAGACTACAAACCCCAAATAGCTTTTTTCCAAAATTTAAAATTGCTTTTCGACAAAAAGTTCAATTTTCCCACTTTCAAATATAATTATCTCAGAAACGGTGCAAGATAGGTCAACTCTGACGTCATTTTTGGCAGGTATATAATATATATATATATATATATATATATATATATATATATATATATATATATATATATATATATATATATATATATATATATAGGGTAGTGTGACCGAAGAAGGCCCGGTTCCTATTATGGCCCACTTTTAAAATATAACAGTTTTGGTTGTCAAAACCATTTAAAATTTCGCGGGCAATATGCGACGGCAGCCAAAGACAAAATTGCAACTACGTCCGACTGTCAGCGCGCCGCCATTTTGAGTGTGACAAAAAGTTTGCTCAGTAGTGTCAAAGCGCTATACGTTTTCTAACATCCGACGAGTAGTTTTTTTCAAAGGTTATCAAAAATAAGAAGTTTAACTTTGTTTTAACGTGATAAACTTCACAATTAACTTGCTTGCCATCAAATAAAAGGTAATTTTTATTGCTTTATAACTTTTCTAGTATTTTATTGAACTGGGATAATGTTTCCTATGAAAGCCCGCTAAATGTGTACCAAACGTGGCCCGGGCCTACTTAAGACGATTAAAAGTATATTATTAGTTTTGTTTCTAATGAATAGTTTTTTAAGTAATATAGACATTATTTATATACTAAATTGTCAGTAATTTAAATATAACATTGGTTAGAAATTAACTGGTTTGGTAAGAATTTTGACATTAAATATTTTCTACGAGGCCTACGACCTAAAGTGGACGGCATGCGGCTGATGCTTTTCTAATGCTTATTTCTTTTAATTAAATGCAATTATCAAATGTTTACAAAAGTCAAAAGAATTTATAAAATTATCATTAAGGTAGATTACATACATAATATTCAATTCTAAAGTTTTTTTTTACATAGGTATAAATGGAGTCACAAAACAAAAAACAGCGTGGGGGGAAGTAGACAGAAAATCAACTAAAAGCGGCCCTTGAAGCGGTACAAAAAAGGAAAGATGTCACAACGAATAGCAGCTGCAACGTTTAACGTACCAAGGCGTACATTACGAAATCATATTAAATCTGGATCTACAAAAAAGATAATTGGTCGCACTCCAGTTCTTAATAAAACACAAGAAAAAGATTTGTGTAAAAGGGTGATTAGACTTGCTCAGGTCGGTCTGCCTTTGACTTCCAAAATAGTTCGTAAACAAGCTTATGAATTTTGTAAGGCAAATAGTATACCAAATTCTTTTAATGATAATAAAAATAAAGCTGGAAAAAATGGCTGAAAAATTTTGTCAAACGAAATCCAGAAATTTCGCTTCGCAGGGCTCAACTAATGAATCCGGCAAGAGCACAGAAACTTAATAAATATATTGTGCAACAACATTTTAATGCCATTAAAATCATTTATGAAGATCTGAATCATTGACGAAAAGGGGTGCAGATTAACAATCCACTACCAACACAAAGTATTTGCTGCCAAAGGGACCAAACAGGTACACTTCGTTGCCCAAGAACACGCAGAAAATGTAACAATTGCTATGTGCGTGAATGCAACAGGAAATAGTGTACCACCAATGGTTATTTTTAAAGGCAAAAGATTGCGACCAGAGTTTTGCGATAATATGCCTCCCGGAACTTTAGTAAAGATGGACACGAAGGGAAGCATGACGACCGAACTATTTTTTGAATTTATTAACCACCTGGGTCAATTTAAATCTCAGGGAAAATGTTTGTTAATTTTTGACGGGGCCTCTTCCCATTTGGATGCTCGAATCGTAGATGCTGCTGATGCTCATGACATTGTGCTTTATTGTTTACCATCCAATACTACACATGAACTACAACCCCTTGATAAATCAGTTAATAAATCTTACGAACATTTCTGGGACGAAGAAGTTTTACTGTATGCATATCAGCATCCAGGTAGAAAACTTACAAAAATGCGTTTTAGCAAAATTTTTACGAAGGTTTGGCCCAAGTGTACAACCAAAGAAAATATAATTAATGGGTTCCGTGCGACCGGGCTTTTTCCGTATGATCCAAATGCAATTCCTGAGGAAGCGTATGCGCCTTCAGCGCTAACGCAATTGCCCAATTCACGTGATATAGAACAAAATGTTTCAAGTATAAATGATTCCACATCTGATATTATGTCAGCATCACGGACTTCTATTATTCGAAGATCTCTTTTATCCCCAAGACGTGATAATATGTCTGATACAGATGTCACTGATTGTGAAGAAAATCTTAAAAATTTACCACCATCGATTCTAACTGAAAATGCTGCTAATGAATGGACAGGCGTCATAGAACAAAGAAATGTACAAAATCCGCAATCTTCAAATCATATTACAAAGCTAGTTGATTACAGTTCTTCTTTAGAATCCAATATGGACTTGCAAGAACAACTTCAAATGCAACCTTTTCTAAACATAAATTTTAGATATTCTACACCTGTTCCAACTACTTCCGGAACTAGTAATATACAGCCTCGTCCGAGGTTGAATTCTATTACATCTGATAGTTCTGAAGAAGAAGGCATTACTACTTTTTTAAAGAATTTTCAATATCCCTCAAAACTCATTGATATTTACACTTCATCTTCCGATTCAAACGAAGAAAATTTAAACCCAAACTTCACAGAACTTTTACCAATCGCTGAGCAAATGCAGATTCAATCTGAGGATTCGGAAGATAATTTACCGCTATTAAAATTAAAGAACGTTCCTGAACCTTTAGCCTCTAAATCACCGTTCCATAAGCAAATTCCAACACCAAATTTTGGAAAAATCAAAGATAAACCTAGACGAAAGGCGCTTAATTATATAGGTCAGAAAATTACTAAAGATTTATTTGATATTGCTAAAGAGAAGACAAAGAAAAACACTAAAAAACAACTTGAGAATAAACAAAATAAGATGGAGGACGACTGAGTTGCACGTATAGAGGTAAAAATTGTAATCAAAATAGAAAAAATGCTAAAGTATCTGGAAGGATAACTAAGACAAAACCACAGATGAAGGGTAAGAATGTTGAAAAAAATGGTAAGAAGATCTCCAAATCACCTGAAAATGTCGGTTGGTATTGTCATGGATGTGAGATAGACAAAGTAGCTACTATGCGCCAATGTCAAGAATGTAAAAAGTGGTATCATGAGGAATGTGTCGGATTAACTTTAGAAGATAAACAATTCGTGTGTCCGGAGTGTAACTAAACATCTCACTATGCATCCAAAATTGAATTAAAAGGATATCATAAGTTCCTAAACTTGTTTGTTGATTTTTCTAGAGTTTCGTTTGATGTTTTTATAAAGAAATATTAATTTTGTTTATTTAAGTGTTTAATAAAGGCAAGAGTGTCCCATTAGGTTATCCATAAACAAAGTAATTTCAAGTTGATTTTCAATACCCCTAACAAGGCCCAGGTAAAAGTTTGCTCAAAAATCGATCACAGAATAAAGAACTTATTGCTTATTATTTGGTTACCAACTATTATACTAAATCTCTGCATGTGCAATATACTTCAATTTAGAAAGAAATGTTCGTTTTATTACAATTTTAAGTTTCGATAGATTTAAGATGGCCCATAGCCAAATTTTGGGTAATGTATTAGACTTTGTTGATTAATTTTGATTGAAACCTGTATATCCAGACCAGTATTGGTAGGAAAATTTATTTAAATATAAACTAAGCGTAGATTTACATTAATATATTACGGGCCTTATTCGGTGACCACCTTCCTAAGATGGCCCACTACTCACGTTTTAAAAATAGTCTTTCTTTCTATCAACATGCAAAATAACAACGCAAATTTTTGAATTTTGGATTTTTCAATAAAAATACTTACTACTCTAATGAAGTTTTTTCTCTTTATATCTTCATTATCAATTTTACAAGGCTTTGAAATTAAGTGGGCCTTAATGGGTGCCAGTACTTATATATATATATATATATATATATATATATATATATATATATATATATATATCATATAGCCCCTCTGGACCTTCAGAACACCCACCCCCCACCCCCTACGTCTAAGTTGATGATCCCATAGGACTAAAAACAATTAATTCTACTTATTAAATAAACACTTTTTAAACCAAAACATAAACTACTTATAGACAATTTTTTTAACTTATAAATCTTGTGTCATAAACTTTATATACAAACTCATGTGTTCTGTGTAAATATGGCGCCGTCGCAGGGTGAAACTCCTTCTCTCCCGGCCTCAGCCGAGGAGGTAAAGGACTAAGCTTCGTTCACCAGTGTCATCAACCAGCTGACCTCATGTGTTGTCGCTGCCATTAATGAAGGGAAAAGCGTAACTGCAGCGAATAAACGCTTAATAAGCTTAGCCATGGAGGAAATTCGGCGGGCCACCAGATCCCTTAACAGCGTTAACACCACTGCCTCCTCCAGCACATCAGCCCTGGGGGAAATTAAGGATGAAATTAAGGCGTGTGTCCGGGAAGAGATGGCCAGCTTTAAAAAGTTGGTCAATACTACTGTGAAAAAACCAACGTACTCCCAGGCTGCTGCTGCAGCCAGCGGGGTAGCGTCGTCGACGGGAGGGCCCGCCCCCGGGAGGGCCCGCCCCCCGCGCTGCTCCACCTACTTCGGGCCCGTCCCCCGCGCTGCTCCACCTACTTCAAAGCCTGCAATTATCATCACCCCGGCTAAGGATGTAAAAACACGTCAGGAGGCTGTGGAAATTTTTAAAAAGTGTATTTCCTATAGGAACTCGACTTATGCGCCTGCAAGAGTACAACCTGTCTCAAATAACAAACTCCGTGTGGAGTTTGAGAACGCGACTCAAAGGGATGACACACTCACCAGGCTCGAGAATAGCAAGGAGGTAAGCACAGAACCCGTGCGCATGCTCAAGCCTATGGTTATCCTGAAGGGCATCTCCAAGGATGTTCCTTCGGAGGACCTGGTTAAGCTAATCAGCACTCAGAATCCTGAATTAACCCACCTGATTGACAGTGAGAGTCGTGACAGTGAGAACTTCCGACTCCGTTTTAACCCTTTAATTCGCAATGTTGTATGTGAACAACATAACAAATAGAAAAATATTTCAACAAAAAAATAACTGTTTAAATGGTTACAATTTTCAATATCATAGCAAAAACGAAACACTACCGAAAAAATATATAGAACGTCACAAAGTGTCATTGATATGTCATTTACTCGCAAAATGGCGTCGAGACTACTAGCACCTTGCGGATCTAAGGTTAGATAGTACTTTTATTTATTAGTTTAAAGCAACAATATTGCCTATTATATGTTACTATTTACCTCTCAGATACTTATTGTTGTAATTTTTGTGCAAAACCTATAGTAATTACTTGTAAAGAAGGAAATATATGTTTATAAAAGAGTATGTTGTAGGGCACCTACATTGCGAAGTATTGAGAAAAGTAATGTGGGTTATATATGTTGTTGACAGACTTTTGGAAAAACGAAATTGTTTTTACAGTTACCATGTCTCTGTCTAAGGTCCCTAAGTTTCTTATTTTAATAAAATAAATAGCTACTTTTCAAAATAAACAGTTGTATCCATTTCACCTTTTGTTTTCTTACCACAGGTGCAGTGTTGGTAGAGAACAACATTCATTATTCTTTAAAATTATCTAAGTATCTCGCAGTGTTGTACGTCACCTACATTTGATTTTCCAAAAACCATATGTACGATAATTTTTTCAACATTTTTTTAAGCTTCTTTAGACTTATAAGAAACCAATCAACTTAACAAAATTATAAAATTAAATATTTTTTTGCTTGTGAAGTAAAGGGTTAAACGTGCAAACCGCAATAGCAATTTATATAACGCGGTATTCCTGGCAGAGGCTAAAGTATATTGTAAGATTCTTGACTTGGGGAGGGTTTGTGTGGACCACCAGAGGGTCACTGGGAACAGCTTCTCCCCATTTTTACAGTGCCACAAGTGCCTTCAGTTTGGGCACATGAGATCAAAATGCAAATCAGAGGATAGTCCGTGCTCGCATTGCGCTAGCAAGGAACACCAGATTCGATAAATGCCCTGTTAAAAATAATCCCAATAGTGCTAAATTCTTGAACTGCTCATCCCACAATGCCAAGTTTAATTTGAAAGATGACTGCAAACACACCGCCAATTCAGATAAATGCCCCAGACTGTGAGCCATGAAAGACAAAATTATCCAAAGAATCGATTATGGATTTACATCATAAAAATATTAAGTTTTTGCAGTGCAATATTGATCGCTCGAAGAACAGTCTACACGAATTATTAATATCTTTCATGGCTGGTAGCCATGACATTGTCTTATTATCAGAACCATATGTTGGATCGGGTCTGGAACTTAAAGCTATTCACGGTGTCCAAATTATACAGTTCCCATCATCGGATGCTGGGGTTAAGGCCTGCATTCTTATCAGACCTGGGTGTGGCTCCATAATAGGGCTTACACAATACTCCACACCTAATTTCTGTGTAGCTCGCCTCTCAGCTGGGAATCGTGTTATTTACATAGCATCAGTATACGAGTACATCGAACCGGACAGAGATCAGTCAGCCACTCTGGACAAACTGGATGCCTTTCTCAAGGCAACAGGCGACTCACCTAAAATAATTGGGAGTGACTTTAACGGTTGACATCCCATTTGGGGCAGCCCAGTCGCCAATGCTAGGGGTGGGGACGTGGTCGACCTGGTGTATGGCAATGGGTTGGTCATCTGTAACACTGGCGAATCGCCTACGTTTGAGACGATCACCCACGGCCGGCACCGGGAGTCGATCATTGACATCACACTAGCATCTGAATCGATATACCATCTCGTATCGAAATGGCAGGTCAACCCCCAAATATGTACCTCATCCCAACACAATACTGCTGCTACTGCTACAGCGATATGCTGGCTTGAGTACTCGTTCATTGTAATAAACTAAAAGTAACAGTTCAACAACAAAACAAAAACGTAACAAAGTCTAACAACAAACAATAATTATGTACAGTAAGTAGATTTACTTAAAACCAGGAATGTTATCACAACGCAGAGCGAGGGACGACTGCTCGACGGCACAAGCGCATACTGCACCCTTTTTACCTGGAGACAGCCGTTATTCTGTCTCGCTCGCACTGTTGTGCACAGCGTTTTTTACCTGCTCACACAAAGGATGCTATTGTGCTTGCTTACGATTCCTTGAATTATTGAAGAATTTTATCTTACTCACTGGAATGGGTGTTTAGTTATCTAATATCGGGGTAGAGGCACTTTGAACAGTTACATTCAAATTATCATAGCTCCTAAACTATCTAACTCAGAGTTAAGATTTAAATGTGCATTTATAGCAAATATCCTGTATTATAATAAAAACAAGTAAAAAAATTGGTTAACACGATGGTTTTTTTTTTAAAGCTAAGAATCTGAAAAACAACATCAATTTGTTGTCTAATTTATTTTTTCAAAAATGTTTTTACTAGTACTGAAAAATTAAAAAATAATATTTTGAATCTAGATTTATTGTCTACACTATTAATTAACATTTGAGACCAATTTTGTTTTTGAAAGTCTTCTACTTGGGTAGATATTGTTAAATTAATACAAGCATCTATGTTTCGCCAACAATTTTTTTAAAGTGCTGCCATTTTTTTATTGATGGTGAAAAAAATCATTGATCCCTGATTTGTCCATAAAATTAATCGTATTTTAACCCCTTAAAGTATCGGACATCGGAAACCGGACACATTGTATAGTAGTATAGTAAATTATATATAAAAAATATAAGTATGTCTAAGGTAAGGTTAAATATAAACAAATATTTTTCCAAGTGCGAATCGGACTTCCGAGCTTCCGTACCATCTTACAAGATTTAAATACCTATACATATTACTATCGATCAAAAAAAGCTAAAAATACACGTTTCTTTTTCTAGTAGAAAATCCTTTAATTTAAAATTTATTTTTACTATTTGCTGTTATAGCGGCAACAGAAATACACGTTCTGTGAAAATTACAACCATCTACTTGTTACGGATCATGAGATGCAGCCCGCTGACAGACAGCCCTGCTGGTTACCCTTCGGGTACGGAATCCTAAAAAGTACTTAGTTGTCCACTCACATCTGTATGATTCTTTCTTCAAAGGACCATATTCGCCTGGTACTTACATAAATTACATTAGGTATATTAGGATATGAGATTCATATACGTAAGCACGATTATGAAAAATCTAAAAATTACCTATTCTAATTAAATTAATAGACAATTTTAAGATTTTCGATAATCGTGCTTATCTATGAGATGTTTTCGTTAGCAAATTAAAGTAGTTAAGTACCTAATGTACTACCTGTATCGAAAGTTCATTATTTTGTACCTACCTGTTTTCAATTTTAACTAAATGTGCTTCAACAAACTTATGGGCACATTTTAGCAGCTATATTCATCCCGGCTTCAGCAATGGACACGAACAAAAGGAAGCAATTTTTCTAAATAAAGATGTAGATATGTAGGTATTACAACCATAAATATATATCAGCGGCCTTTGAGTATTCTTGGTTTAATACTCAAAGGCAGCGGCTAACCTAGTGAGCATGTGTGAGTGCGCGCTGCCCCCCCCCCCCCGTCCGTCCCACTGATCGGGGAAACAATTTGTAGCGAAAGGCAAGATGATTTACAACAAAAAGGGGCGCGCGAAATTTTATAAACAGACCTTTGGTAGTCTGGATGTCATGAAAAATCTATTGAATGTATCTGTTTAAAATAAAATTATTTGCATTATTGAACAACTAATCCATCCCTGTATGGTAACTGTTTTGCAATTTTCGTTCTTCTTATGGTATTTATTTCCGCCCAAAGATGTGTTAAAACTAGTGTTGAAATTTGGAATTTTCGACGCTTATAACTTTTAAACATACTTTTTTTACTTTTTTGTTTCCATACAGGGCTAGATAATGATGAGACAAATTGAAATCATTTTTTATTTTGAACGTACACCATCAAACAGTGGAGTAATCGGCAGACTACGTTTATATGGAAGAATAAGCGACTAGTTTTTTTTTTCTTTTATAGAATAGGGTGACAAACGAGCACACAGTCCACCTGATGATAAGTGGTTGCTGCGGCCCATAGACATCTACATCTATCTTCCAATGCAAATCAAAATGCAGATGCGTTGTCACCCATGAGGACTGAGATGGAATGCCTCATTTCCAGTAAAAAGGGTCTCCGGTTCTCTACACTCACCATACGAAATACAGCAGCATTAAGCTACTATTTCACGCTGGTATTCTGTGAGAGCGTGGTCCTTCCCCGGTCGAGCCGACCCATTCGTGCTACAACTATACTACTAATATAACTGCAGCATGGCTCTACCACTAGTGTACACTTAATGGGAACTCGCGGTAATGGTACCTACGCGGCGTACCTACGCGGTAGGTAACAAATAGAGTGTAGGGCCCCATTTACTCTAGTTCCTGCGTTAATTCGTAATGCCGTATTAAGTAGTACAAAACCGTAAAAATAGATTTATCAACTTTTGGTAGATATTTCGCTTTGTTAAAGCGCTCCTCAATTATTAGCTTTTGAGCTTTTAAATTACGACGAAATAAATAATGCTATAGCTAAGTTAGTCAATTGGTTTAATGTTAATAATTTGCATTTGAATGGAACTAAAACTAAATGTATGAAATTCTTAACTCCTAATGTTAAACATGTCAATACTAATGTAATTTTAAATGGGGAGGAACTGAGTCTTGTTGATACCACCATTTTTCTTGGAATCACACTGGACGCAAAGCTTCAATGGCTCCCCCATATATCAAAACTAGCTAGCAGACTTAGTTCTGCAGCATATGCTGTAAAAAAGATTAGAACTCTTACCAGTGTTGAAACAGCTAGAATAGTTTACTTTAGTTATTTCCATAGCATTATGTCGTATGGTATTTTGCTATGGGGACACGCGACTGACACTGAAATTATATTTATTTTACAGAAGAGGGCCATTAGAGCAATATATAATTTAAAACCAAGAGTCACTGAGACAAAAATTTAAGGAAATTAATATATTAACTCTGGCCTCTCAATACATTTATGAAAATGTAATGTACGTACACAAAAATAGAAGTAGTTTTGCGAAAATAAGTGATATTCATTCTGTAAATACTAAAAACAGACACAAGCTAGTAGTACCAGTTACTCGACTCCACCGAGTCAGTAATTCATTCTTGGGGCGATGTATACGCTTTTACAACAAAATCCCAGAAAATATACAAAATTTGTCATACACAAAGTTCAAAAATGTTATTAAACTAAGTTTGTATAAAAAGGGTTATTATAATATTAAGGAATTTATAGATGATAATAACCCCTGGGAAGGGTGATCGCTACCAAGCTATTTCTAATTTGTCTTGTGTTGTTGATTGTAAACATGATTGTAAGCTATTATTAAAAAAAAATAGTCCCGCTGGGTTTCTTGCTGGTTCTTCCCAGGACAGAGGTTTCTTTTGCGAACCAGTGGTAAATTAAAAAAGTGACTTTCAATAAGTATTTTTATAATCTACATTGAATAAAAAAGTTTCTATTCTATTCTATTCTATTCTATTCTAGCGTTCTTAACAATTGAATTTAAATTCGCTCAAACATGTCACCTAACATTAACATTTTAAATTAAAAAGATTTTTTAGTTTAAATATATTATTTATTATTTTCAGTAAATAATTATAATGATAAACAACAATTTATATCAGAACAGAGACAAAGATATTTACAGCAGCACTCGGCGGCGGCGGCGGAATCAGCACCTGCAATGAGCATACGGAGAGTTTACTAAGCGCCTTTTCGTATTTTAAAAGTAATATTGTGTCCACGAAGTGGTGAAAATTTCTTAGGTTTTATATCCGGATGAACTTACGCTATTGCTACTATTTATGTTTTGCAGAACAATCAGTAACGTTAGGGCACACTGAAATGATCGGAAATAGAATATTTCGGATTGATTTACAATAAAACCTTTTTTAGAATTTGAATACTGGCCTCTTAGAATCCTAATGACATTAAAACAATAAAAAAATGTTTAAAAACAAAAACTATGTTGGTTTAAAGTTGACACGTCGTTAACAGAAATGGAGCTCACGCGTGAACATTTCCGTGCTATAATTTATCACAATTTTCGTCGCGGCTTATCTCAAGATAAATGTCTCAGCGAACTTGTTTCGATTTGTGATGTTGAAGCACCGAGTCAAACGACAATATACCGCTGGTATGCCGAGTTCCGAAGCGGTCGTGAGTCGCTCAGCACTGTTTCTTCTGCAGGTCGACCAAGAACAGCGGCCACGCTTGAAAACACTCTGCGAACTATTATATGAGATTACCGTCATGTGACACACGAGCAGATTCGAACTGTTATCAGTATCGGAATGACTACAATTCAGTCGATATTACATAATGAGCTGTGTAAGCAAGCTAGTTTCCCGCCGGGTTCCCCACAATTTGTCCGAAGATAAAAAGGCGGCTCGTGTAGATTGGTGCCGGAATACTCTGCAACGCTTCAACGGAGGGAAGTCAAATGCCGTTTATAATATCGTCTCAGGTGACGGGTCATAGATCCATTGATACGAACCTGAGAGAAAGCATCAGTCAGCAGTTAGAGTCTTAGAAGGCGAGGTCACACCAACGAAAGCCGTTCGCTCCCACAGCGTGTCAAAGAAAATGGTCGCTAGGTTTGCTCGAAAAAGGGGTATGTTGCTACAATTCCTTCACAAGAACGCAGAACGGTTACCGCTAAGCGGTATATCACGGTCTGTTTGCCAGAAGTGATAGCCGAACTCCGAAAAAATACTAGGCTGCACTAAAATATCGGGAATGGAATATTTCCACTGTTCCTGTCATATTAAAATCAGTCTTGTCACAAGGTTTTGTCAAACTTGTTTAGTCGTTGAGAAAATGGAATTGACTCGAGAAAATTCAAGAGCGATGATTTATTATGACTTTAGAAGTGGTTGAATACAAAAACAGTGTGTTGACCGGATGATTTCTGCATTTGGTGATGAAGCCCCATCCAAAACCACAATTTATCGCTGGTTTGCTGAATTTCAACGTGGACGTGTCAAGCTCAGTGATGATCCCCGTCAAGGTCGTCCAAAAACTGCAGTCACCCAAGAAAACGTTGATGCTGTGCGTAAGCTGCTTGAGGAAGATCGACATGTGACATACCCCGAAATTCAGGCAACTTTAGACATTGGCATGAGTCAAATACAAATAATCTTGCATGAAAAATTAGGTGTGAAAAAGTTGTTTTCCCGATGGATACCGCATTCGCTCTGTGAAGAGCAAAAAGCGGCTCCCGTTACTTGGTGCGTCAGAACTCTCGAAAGATTCCACGGAGGATCCTCAAATGCTGTATACAACATCGTATCAGGTGACGAATCCTGGATATACGCGAACGAACCCAAAACAAAAAACCAGTCACGAGTTTGGGTGTTCGAAAATGAGTTAAAGCCAACAAAAATTGTTCGTTCACGGAGTGTTGCAAAAAACTGGTGGCCACGTTTGTCTCCAAAACCGGCCATGTTACGACTATTCCTCTTGAGGGACAAAGAACGGTAAATGCAGAATGGTATGCTAGCATTTGTTTGCCACAGGTTGTTTCTGAACTCCGTAAAGAGAACTGCAACCGCCGCATCATTCTCCATCACGACAATGCGAGTTCTCACACCGCACACAGAACAAAGGAGTTTTTAGAGCAAGAAAACATAGAATTATTATAGGCTGTCAACGTCGTGCAGTCCGCGCCCGCGGGGTGACAGGGGTTGGCAAGGACGAGGTAAAACGGTCTCAAAGGGGAAACGAGCGGTATACGGGAGGGCGAGCGAGCACGCCGCGTGCTCAGGAGCGCCAGTCGCCGGTGGTCGCTTGCAACGGTTACTTATATACTTGACACACACGAGATTACAATCCGAAGATGAGCAAACCGATTGGACGACAATCAAAAGAAATTGGGTATAACGTATACATGTATTTCAAAATATACTTAAGTATCATCCCCTAGGGAATGATACCTAAGTATATTAAAAGCTTCCTCATGAATCACTCCGTCTATTGGAGAAAACCGCATGAAAATCCGTTCAGTAGTTTTTGAGTTTATCATACAGACAGACTCAGCAAGGGACTTTTTTATAATATAAAGTGATTTCATATTATATCGAATTCATCACTACATCACGCAATACTTCGTAATAAACCTAAATATATCCATATTAATCTTCAGATAACTCGATCCCAAATCACTACGTGTGTAGCCGTGGGAGTGGCCTCGTGCCCGAGCTGCGTGCTTCCTCGTCCCTCTTCACCCTGTATCCCATGGGCGCGGACTGCACGACGTTGACGGCCTATAGACCATCCGCCGTACAGCCCCGACCTAAGCCCTAATGATTTCTATTCTTTCCCTAAAATAAAGAATAAATTGCGTGGACACAAATTTTCATCACCTGAAGAAGCTGTGGACGCCTACAAAACGGCCATTTTGGAGTCCCCAACTTCCGAATGGAATGGTTGCTTCAATGATTGGTTCCATCGTATGGAAAAATGTGTCAAATTTCGCGAAGAATACTTCGAAAAGCAATAAATACATTTTTAAATAGTAATGTTGTGTCACTTCCTTGATTCCAGAAATTTTCAGTGCCGCCCTCGTAACCCGAAACGTCGCATCATCTTACATCACGATAATGCGAGCTCCTATACGGCTCGGAAGACAAATGATTTTTTGAAGCAGGGAAACGATGAGCTGATAAACCATCCTCCGTACAGTCCTGACCTAAGCCCAAACGATTTCTTTACATTCCCTAGAATGAAAGATTTATTACGCGGTCAACGATTTGAAGACTCTGAAGCAGCTGTGGAAGCGTACAAATCAGCCATTTTGTCAACATCAACTTCAGACTGGAATTACTGTTTTAATGATTGGTTTGCACGAATGAAAAAGTGCATTAAGTTGAACGAAGAATACTTCGAAAAACAATAAAATACAATTTAGCTATACCGTGCATGTGGTTTTTCGTATTCCTGATCATTTCAGTGTGCCCCTCGTATTGCCTACGCTATGCACGCGTGATTGCGATTGCTGTACTCTCTGGCGTTGCTCCCCGTCGCCAGCATGGATAATTTTTAAGGGTGAGAGAGGGGAGATACTAGGTTTTCCAGCGAGACCATAGCCGGCATGCTCTTTCCCAACTTCAACTACAGTAGCCAGTCTAGGTACCTACTTTACATCCATAGTCGACTTTTACGACATCAGGGAAGGAGGGAGTATTTTTGAAGTAAAACTTCTTTACGCACGCTTGACATGGGGAGTAAGCCTGGAAAAGTGTGATCGGGCGAGGCGAACGGGAGTTAGTGGAGGATATAAACAAGAGAGAGAAGTGCGCGCGCACATTTTTTTTCTCTCTTAGCCAGTTATTTTTCGTAATTTTATTTCATTTACAACAATTTTATGAATTAATATTTTGTTCAATACATTAAATATTCTACGTTTAAAGTAAATAAAACTGTAAGTTCATTTTAAAGTTCATGTTTTTTAAATTTTCGCGTAAATAATAATAAATTATGGAAGGAAGATAAATTTAAATATTGATAGAAAATTAATATATGTATATACATGTATATATTACACATATATGCATATATATATATAAACACCGTTATCCTTGAATCCAGTGGTTTGGTTTCACTTATAGAACGTAAATTCAATGAAAAATAACAACATTTTTTTTAGTAAAATCTCAATTTATCCTTAATTCCTCAATTTTGCCTTTCCTAAGCCAGGATGAAAGTATGAAAGAAAAGTTACATCACAGGTGCTGTGTACCTATTGTGTTTTATTGGAATGTTGTGTAGGTAGCTAGCGCGAGCGTGATGAAGGTGATCTTTACAGTGATTACGTCACTCGGGCGCATAGGTATCCATGAATTTAAGGACGGTGTCGGACAGTAACTTTTTAAATTTTATGAGAGAAAATGGCGTTTTCTTTTTAAATTCATTGAATTTACATTCTATAAGTGAAACCAAATCACTGGTTTTAAGGATAACGGTGTTTACACTAACACCCAGTGCAGGGAATAGAGTGAATGGGGCACTACACTCTATTGTGAAGAACCAGAATGTATCAAAAAAGGCACGTATGGTAATTCATAATGCTGTGTTAGTCCCTACTTTAATGTATGGTAGTGAAAGCTGGGTGTGGCAGAAGAAACACGAAAGTAGAATAAATGCTGTAGAAATGCGGTCTTTAAGGAGTATGCTAGGGTTGAATCTGAATGACAGGCTGAGAAATTGCGTAATAAGAGATAAATGTGGTATGCAAGATGATGTTGTGACCAGGATTAAGAAAGGAATGCTTCGGTGGTTCGGTCACGTAGAAAGAATGAATGAGGAAAGAGTGACAAAGCAAATTTATATGGTAGATGTGAACGGCAGAGTCGGGAAGGGACGCCCTAGAGAAAAGTTTATCGACCAAATTGGCGATATTTTGAAAACGGGCCACGTTAAAAGTACACTTAACCGACGAGCATGTATGCGTAGATATATGGATGTAAAGGAGGCGAAAGAGGTATGTCAGGATCGTGTCAAATGGAAGTCCGTAGTCTCTGCCTACCCCTCTGGGTGACAGGCGTGAGTGTTTATGTATGTTATATATATATATATATATATATATATATCCCTTGAATTTAAAGTATACTTTCGTAAGAAATTCATTCGGTAATAGCGTCAATTTCGGGTATAGCGACTTGTTTTTATGGACCATTTATGACCGATTCCTAGAAATCCCTTGCGGATATTGCGACTGAGTCGGCAAAGGCACAAAAACTCATTCATAAAACTATTAAGCTTTCTTATCCTTTGTTTACATTAACAGATGGTCAAACTAATGCCTTGTTTGTATGTAGGACTAGGTAGCATGCTTGATTGCTTAAACTTGTGAATCAGTTATATAGAAATTCCAGTGAGTGAACAGTGTTTCTTAAACTTGTGAATATGGCTCCTAGACGTACATTTACTGTTAAAGAAAAAGTGGACATCATTTCGAGACTGCAAAATAGAGAAAACAATGTTGATCTGTGTAAACAATTTGGAGTTTCACATTCTACAATATCAACGATGTGGAAAACCGCGCTAAAGTTATGGAGTGTTTTGAATCAAAATCCCTGAAAATAAAGAAAAATCACAAAACACCCATGTAAAACATAATTAAATAAATGATAAGTAAATATTTACATGACTTTTTATTATTTCGGAGTTTTTATTATTATAGAGACCTCCGGATATATTGACGACATTAAAGTGGTCCCTCCGCCGTCGTTATAACCAAAAGTCACTATATATATATATATATATATATATATATATGGCGTCATTTTTGCGGCCAATAAGAAACGCGCCCCGCCTAGATGGAAGTGGAAACGACCGAAAAGATGAAAGGACGTCCACTGGCGCCGCTCGCTCTCTTGCAACGCAGTCGCAACACAAAGGTCATCGCCCTCGAGGACTGTGGTCCAAGAAGCAGTAAGAAACCCACCCCAGTAAGTGCTTCCCTCTTTAAATCACCTTGAGCTGTTCTTTTGTTTTTTTTCTCTTTACCGTGCCCTTCTTTCCTAACAGCCCATATTTAGTTCTCATGTAAAGGCACCAGCTAGATATAATAGATTAGGTAATAGCAAGTGCATTGCCCAAAGCCTGCTACGTGCTACATCAGCCATCTTGTTTTGGTTATAGTGAATCACGCATATACAGTCCACATATAGTTAATTTCGTATATAAGTTTTTGGGGTCAGTATTCCTGGAATCGAACCCGGGACCTTACTACCGCACCATTTTCTGGTCCACGAGAACTGGCGTCCCGTGGCCTTACCGAGTCGAACTGCTAAACCAATTCTTTGGACAATGCACTCTAATTTGTTCGCACCTAAGTTCCTGAATATATTTAGCTTCACTTAACACTACCGGGGTACTTTATAGGCGTGTGAACCTTTTCGGATTCGACTCACTGATTGGTTCAGTAACAACTCAGTTTCGAATGCATCATTTTGATCTGAAACATTACTTTCTCTGTGCTCATTTCGCGCGACGCGTCACTCGCAAGGCGACCGAATCGAGAGCAAGAGAGACAGACTGAGACACTGAGTAAGTTAACTATTAACTTACGAGTGGCGAGTGAGCGGGCGAAATAATGACAATCTATACAAGTCAGAAAGAGATAACAAATGAGAAGTGTATCACTCAACTCTTACGGATTTTCGGATTTCGGATTATCCATGCACATAAAAATGACCACTAAAGCTTAACTTAACGTATCAAATAATATACGGTCGTTTTTGCATGTAATGTTTGCAAGTTTGCTTAACAAGTTTTCATTTTACGTTGATGCGATAATTGTCAAATTGTTTATGTTCGCTCGCGCCTGTTTCCGAAAACATACTGAGTTCTCTTTAAATTACAGTTTTAAGGAAAACCATAAAAATATATTATAAAAAAAAACGACGGGTTGCACTCCAGAAGTGCCGGCAGAAGTGAAAGCTTGAATATTAACGTTGTGCATTTTTGATATTTTGGAATGATTAGGGAATCTTTTTGCACGAATTGCTTTAATTATTACACACGAATATTCGCGCAAGCACACTGCGCTTAAATGAAAGAGCAGGCGCAGGCATACATTTTCGCCGCGCCGTAGAAAGAGAGGAGGATACTTCCTCTCCTACGCCGCGCCGGCTGTCTCTCTCTCACCATCCGTCTTACGAATTTTCGATCAGGGTCACGTGTACTGACGCGAGTTTAACATTTTTTACCCATTACAAAAAGTGTACAACGCCGCTAAAGAAGTTTTCACTTCAAAAACAAAAAAAAAGATTATAATCAACAAATCACTGTAAATAGAATCGATTTTTAAATACGCCAGCTGGCCATAAATTAAGGACTAGCCGCCAGTCTTAAGCCTGGATAAAGTATGAAGGTGGATCGATTTTATATACAATCTTATTACGGTACACAATAAATAACCTAAGCACTTATATTCCGCATTGTTGCCACATAACATTACATTTCACTGACTCAGTTAGTAATGTACATTAAGTTGCGTTACAGGCGTTTATTACTAGTCAGTAATAAACGCCTGTAACGCAACTTAATGTATAAGTAACATTCTGTATTTTATATCTTTTGAATCGATGATCCAAATGAACCAAATGCAAGATATCAGTGTTTCGGAACATTTCAGTGATCGAGATGCAAATATTCCAATCGCAAAAATGATACACTTTACCCACATCTAGTACTTTACGCCGTATTGTTGAATTTAAAATTGCAAATAGTTGAAATTTTTTGTAGCTACACTCGCATATACTATAGCATATATATATTTTATTTAGTTTGAACCGATGTAGTTTTCTGTTTAGCTAATTCCGCAATTTTATGAATTGCGGAATTAGCTGAACAGAAAACTACATCGGATATTTATACAAATTTATATACATAGTGCATTCTTGCATAAATACTTGTTTGATTTGGTTAGTGTACGCTACAAATAACGCCTTTTAAA
Organism: Parnassius smintheus behrii; assembly: GCA_036936625.1. Classification (NCBI taxonomy): domain Eukaryota; kingdom Metazoa; phylum Arthropoda; class Insecta; order Lepidoptera; family Papilionidae; genus Parnassius; species Parnassius smintheus. Next base: position 91,360 of record JAUPFT010000005.1, on the reverse strand, counting down.
TTCTTTTGAAGTCGTGTATATAGATTACATATGTACAGTAAACTCGTTTACGTATCAATTGTTGTTACCATAGGAGAATTTCACACCCAACCACATCGCGCGTAATAAATTGTTACATCTCGTTGCAGACTGCCCGCTCAGGAAACTTAATCCTAACAAAGCGTTTGATTTAATGTCGTTTAGTGGAAGATTGATGTGTCACTAGTAAACTTGCCTAATTTTAATAGTTAACCTTTCGTTCACTGTGAAACTTTCGTTTTCCATCGCTACGCGATTTGTTTATGTTAGTTTAATATTAATTATTGTACTACAAGATGGCAGTAAGTGAAAATGAAATGAAACTTAAAACTCTTTACGCTAAAAGAGACATTTTGTTTTCTCGTATACAACACATCCGCGATCATATAAGAAATATTAATGTAGAATCTATGCGGGAGACATTTTTGAGTGAAATCGAAATGGTGGACTCATTGTGGTTAGATTACGAAAGTGTATTAGACAAAATTAATAATCTCGAACTGTTAATTGAGTGATTGTGACAAACATCGCATTGCTAATTGTAACTAATTCAGTGTAATAAATACAAAATTTTGGGGTCAATATCCTTGGAATCGAACGCGAGACCTTCCCGCCGCACCATTTTCTTGTTCCACGTGTCCCAAAATTCAACGATAAGCCAACACCGGAGGATAGCCCTGCCCCGGACCAATCGGGGAAAAAAAGAAAAAAAATATATCCCTATTATATTTTAAGTTATATAAAAAAAATGAAATTCTTCAGAAATTGAGGCCGATGACTGGCCTGTTGGTCTAGTGGTTAGTGACCCTGACTGCTATGCCGGAGGTCGTGGGCTTGATTCCCACCCAGGACAAATGTTTGTGTGATGAGCACGATCATTTGTTCTGTGTCTAGGTGTAATTTATCTATAATATTTATGTAAGTATTTAGAAATATATAAGTATGTTTATCAGTTGTCTAGTACCCATAACACAAGCTCTGCTTAGCTTGGAACTAGATGGCGTTGTGTGATAGTTGTTATTATTATTTGTTTTTATTTCTCCCTCTGTATTGAGGGGTAGAAAACGGACACACGGGCCTTGACCAAGTGTGCACGCAGGAAAAAAAGAAAGAATTACAATGACGACGGTGATGAGTTAAGAAATTTACGTGTGAGACGACAGGTGTTAAGAAGGACTGCTTTTTGTATAAGTGTAAGAGTGGATTTAGGCATTTGAAGCATGTTGAGGCTGGTTTGAAGGCACTTTGGAACTACACCAGTTGTAGATATGATGATAGGAATGATTTTTACGGAGTCTACTTGCCATTGCCTTTTTATTTCGATAGCCAGGTCAACATACTTTGTCATTTTTTCCGAATGTGTAGTAATGAGGTTATGTGTGTTGCAAACTGCTATGTCTATTATAAAAACAGATTTTTTAATTTTGTCTAGTATTGTTATGTTCGGTCTATTGTAATGTATTGTCTTGTCTGTTATAATTGTCCTGTCCCAATATATTTTGACGGAATCACTTTCTAAAATAGTGCTAGGAATATATTTATAATAAGCGACCTTTTTTAAAATGAATGAATGTTTGTGGGCCAGGTTTTGGTGGACAATTGCAGCAACTTGGTCATGTCTATGTTTGTAGTCAGTTTGAACTATAGATTTACATGCACCTGTAATATGTTGAATTGTTTCTGAGCTACTGTGACACATTGTGACCACAAATCTATTTTCTGCTGTTTACTTACTATTTTGAGCTGAAAATTTCTGTCATTTAGATTAAGAGGAGTTAGTTTTTTGTCTATACCTACAATATATTTGTGCAGTTGCGAATGTTCAGATTTTACATAGAAATATTTGCGAAATTTGTCTATTAGACTGTTGTGTAAATTTTGTATATCGATGATGCCTCTCCCTCCATCTTGGCGTGGTAATGTGAGACGCTGTGTACATGATCTGGGGTGGTGTTTTCTGTTTACTGTCATATTTGTATTAATTGTGCGTTGAAGTTTAACTAAATCACTCTGAGACCAATTTATTATTCCAAAAGAATAGATGAGAATGGGTATCGCGTAGGTATTTATGGCTTTTATAATATTGCGTGAATTTAGCTGAGTTCTTAATATTTGGTTTATTCTAATTTTAAATTTTTTAGTTAAGTCTATTTTTGCTTGTTTTTGATGTATCTGTTTGGACTGATGAAATCCTAAATATTTATATGTGCTATGTTCGTCCATGGGCTCTATTTGTTCACCAGTACTGAGTATATATGTATTGTTTATTGATTTTCCGCGAATGATAGAATGTACTCTGCATTTATCAACACCAAATTGCATTTTTATGTCTGTAGAAAATGACTGTGTTAAGTCTGCTTGTTTTGTAAGTTCAGAGTTGTTGGTTGCATAAATTTTTATGTCGTCCATATACAGTAAATGTGACAGAATGTGATATGAGTTATTATATTTTAATTTAAAACCTACATTAGTACTATTGAGTAATTCTGATAACGGGTTGAGGGCTAGACAAAACCATAAAAAAAAGAGCGTCTCCCTGGAATAAACCTCTTTGTATTTTTATTGATTCAGTACTTAAGGAACTGTTATTTATTAATTTTAGTTTCGTTTTCCAATGGAGCATGGCTACATTTAAAAATGAAATCAGACTGGTATGAATTTTGTAATATTTTAGTACATAAATTAACCAGCTATAAGGGAGACAGAATCAAATGCCTTTTTGTAATCAATGTACATTATATGAATATTTCTATTTTTATTGTGTGCTTGTTTCATGGCTACTGCATCTATTGTCAACTGTTCTTTACATCCCTGGCTATTTTTCTTACAGCCCTTTTGCTGTTCTGCAAGAATATTTTGTTTAGGTTAGGTTAGGTAAGGTTAGGTTAGGTAAGGTTAGGTTTTTTTTTTTTTTTTCCAATAAGTTTACTCTACAGACTCGAAGTCCGTACCTTTTTTTGCTTTACTTTATTTTATTAACTTTTAAAATACTGTTATAAATGTACTCCTTACACTACTTACCTTACTTAAATATTTAAACCTAAGCAGTGAGTTCACATATATATATATTTTTTTTTTATTTCTATTGTCTTTCTTACATTCTTAAGATCTACAAACTGATATGCTTACAAGCGACATGCACTTACACGCTATGTTTTTTTTTTACACTTTTTTGCATTGTTATTTTTTTTTTATTTCTATTGTCTTACATTCTTAAGATATACAAATTGATATGCTTACATGCGACATGCACTTACACGCTATATTTTTTTTTTTACTTTTTTTTTTTTTTGGCATCAATTTTATTTATCTTTTTTTTTTTTTTTGTTAATTAAACATAATAATTGTCGACCCACTTTGTGTTTTTATATATTTTTTTTCTTTTTTTTTTTTTTGTCCTTTTTTTTTTTTTTCTTATGTGGTTATCAACATAATCTACATACTTAATGTATATGGCCTTACATGCTATGTTAATTTATTATATTACCAGATTTTTTTTTTCCCCTTTTCCTTGTACTTAATGTCGTGGAGAGTGCTCCATCTTTAACTGTTTGTGATATCTGTTGACAGGGCTTCCACAATAGCTTCGTCTCTGTTTCTAATTGCCATTTTCAGATTATATTCTTTGATTCTTTTCTTTGTCGCAGCCATTGCGCTCTCAACCAGCCTTCCAGTTGCATCGTCGCAATCGTCCGTGTAATAAACACAGCTTTCTGTGTGCCTGGACACTGCCACTACTGCGTGTTGGACGCTTTCATAAATTTTGAGCTTCTCTGTTGTTGTCCTCATTATGACCACTCTCCCGTATGTGAGACCTTGGGCCTCATGTACGGTTAAAATTCGCGACCCGGGACCCGAACCATATCCCTGGCTGGTAAGGGACTCCTTTTCTGCTTGCGTAAATACAAGATATAAGGTGTCGGGCACGGTACCTGGTATGACGACTCCCGTGTACCTCTTCCTTTCTAGTGAGTGCACCTGAGATCTGGATGAATAAATGCCACTGTAGATTTCATTCAGGGCATATGCCACATCCATCGGATTCCGGTGCGTACACAGGAGCTCTTGGCTGATAGTGGTCACGAGGCTTGGGCGAGTATATTGCATCGCAAAGAGGTTTTCCCTGTTGATATAAGGGAGTTGATTGATGTCACCAAAAAGCAGTATTTTTTCCGCTCCACTTAGCCGCATTGCCATTACTATGGCCCCGAAATGGTTCATGAGAGCTTCGTCGACTAAAAGTCGAGTACATCTTCCCTTTTGCCTTCTCATACTATTAACTAAAACTGAGGCCATAGTGCGCACTTTTGTTTTTGCGTCAGTGGCTATGCGGTTGGCTAACTTTTCTCTAAGATCTTTAGCTGCTTCTGTTGTTGTTGTGACAATCAAATCATCCTCCGCATCGAATTGGTTTATAACCCAAGTTGTTTTGCCACATCCCGGGACTCCATTGACCCAATTTATCGTCGGCACCGTCCAGTTTTCCCAAGGATCTCCCAATGCACAGGCTCCCGAGATGGTTTCCGCCATTTTCAGGATCCTGTCCTCTAGCATCACCCTGGTACAACGGGCGGTGACCACAATAGGGTCGTTGGGGGGGGTTTTGAATACTAATCTTCCCTGTCGTTCTGTCTCCTCCTCATCCAAGGCTACGAAGCCCGCTGACCCGCTATAAGCCGCCATGTGATGACCCATTTTACCTCTTATGACAGTAGATGTTTTGTTGTCATAAATTGCGGCCTCTGCTTCCTCGAACTGCGCCCCAAGGAACTCACTACCGAGGTGGAAACTTTGTAAGATATTCTTGCAAGTAGTTTGGTTCACCTCAAGAGTTGCTTTTATGAGGGCCTTAAACTCTAAGAAAGCGTTGATTATGTGGTCTTTAGGCTCGACCGCTGGTAGAAGTCATGGAGGGCTGACACGTCCCGAACAGGGTCTAGTGTGGGTGGGTTTGGATTTCTTGAGTACTCTTGGAGGCTCTCTTATTAAGTTATCGGCTCGTCTTAACTTGCTCAACTTTCGCATTGCTCTTCCTGGAATGCTCTGGGCCGCTGCACTGATGGTTTTGATTAGTGCACTTACCCCGCTCTGTGACTCAGAACTTTTGCTAAGTTTTTCCCTGGCTGCGGCCTTTTCTTTGGCCGTTTTCAGTTGCAGGCATTCTGAGCCACTAAGTGTCTCTGGATTTGCTACAAGATGTTGGGTTGCCTTTGTTGAGTCGTGATGTTTGAGGAAGCTCAGGTTTTCGCCCCTATCCTCATACACGACTATTTCGTGTTTGTTTGAGGCTTTTATACAACCAAAGTGGTCCATGACTTCACCTTTCTCATATAGGACCACCATGGCATCCACACTTATGATGCGGGGTATGACAGATGTCTCTTCCTCACCGAATCTCGTTAGCAGTGAGCATGCCTGGGCGAATGGGGTTTTTTTTTCGCTCCATGTGAACAGCAAGATCGTTTTGTTTTTCGATCTTACTATTCGACATCGTTGCTTTGCAACCTCTATTTCAACTAGCGCCTCATATGTTTTGCGCTTCATGCTCGTTTTGAGAGTACTGCCGTTTAGTAAGCTTGCGAGACCGGGAGATATTTTGACATAGTTTCGGCCAGTTGTTAAGCAAAAACTTAAGCCGAAACGCTCTGTGTTGTTATCCATGAAGAGAGCTACTCCTCGAATTCTCAGGCCTGGGTTACCTCTTTCAGCGCATGCAAATAGCTGATGGTCTGCTTTATTGGCTGGGATGCTCTTCTTCTTTACGGAGACCTCTGCGAATTCCACAACAGTTTGCTGCTGTTTTCTTGCCCTTGCAGTCAGTTGTCAGCCTTGAGCCTGTCCAAGATCTCGTCCTCGAGCATTACTCTTGTACACTTTGCTGTTACCACTATGGGGTCCTGAGGAGGTGTTCGAAAGACAAGTTGGCCCGACCGTTCTGTCTCAGTCCCGTCCAAAGCCACAAAACCAACCGTTGCGTTGTATGCCGCCATGTACAATCCCGACACTTTCCCTTTAATTACTTCAGCTGTGTCGTTGTTGTACACAGCAGCCTCTGATTCCTCGAGTTTCACCTCAAGCTGATCATCACAGCCTCGATGAAAAGATTCCAAGATGCTCTTACAGGTCATGATGTTAACCTCTCTGGTAGCTTTTACGATAGCTTTAAACTCGAGGAATGCATTTATCCAGTGGTCCAGGGGCTTCGACACCTCCCTGAGACTCGGTAGAGTGACTTGTCCCAAGTCTGCTTTTGTCCATGTGCATGGGGATTTTCTTGTTTGACCTTTGGGAAAATACTTTGCGGCGCTCTTAACAGCAGCAACTATCCTCTCGGTTGACCGCAGATATTCCTTTTTCTTCGGGATTATTGCGGGGATTGCAGCAATGACTTGACCGAAGGTGCTAGCGACTGCTGCTACTTTGTCTATTGTTCCGGCTGGGATTATTCGTGTTCGCTTTTCTTTTCTCCTTTTTGCGTCCATTTCTTGTTGCAAGCGTTCGGATCCACTTAATATTTCTTCTGGGCGTATTTCAGGGTGTTCTTTGCTGTCAGTGGGATACGAGCGTGAAGGTTCGTTGGGTCTGAATGGTTTCATAAAACTGAGGTCTTCACCTCTGTCTTCGTATACCACCACCTCATGATATTCTGAGGCTTTTAATACTCCCATGTAGTCTTCTACCTTCCCTTTCTCGTATTCTACCACCATAGCATCTACGCTTATTATTTTTGGTGATACTTCTTTAGCCTCACTTGCCTCCGTAAGCACAGCTAGCATTGAGCATGCCTGAGCGAACTCGGTGATGTCGTCGCTTTTTTCGAATAGTGCGATGGTTTTGTTCCGCATACGCACTATTCGGCAGTGATTGTTTGCTACTGTTATCTTCTGTAGCGCCTCGTACCTCTTACGTTTTATGCTCGTTTTGAAGGTGCTGCCTTTCAGGAGCAAGGCGAGGCCAGGTGAGATGATTATTCTATTTGGAGCCATCGCGTTACAGAAGCAAATACCCAGCCTTTCGGAGGAGTCGTTCATAAACATGGCTACCGTTTTGTGTCTAATACCTGGGTTGCCTAGTTCAGCATTTTCTAGTAGTTTATTTGCAGGCTGATTAATTGTACTTCTGTATTCTATATCTGTGGTTTGTGTTATTGTATTACTTAAATTCATCGTTTGCTGAGTTAATTCAGAAGAAAGAGTACTGTTTCTTTTAGCAGCTATACGGATTGTATGTTCTGCAAACTTTAAGAAGTGCGGTCTTTTATCAGCGTCATCCAAGATGTTGTGTAATACTTCTTTATTTATTTTTATATCTAGTTTAAACTCAAGATCCATTCTGGCCATCTGGAATCGTGGGCAGTCCAGGATGATGTGCCAAACAGACTCCCTGATGTTGGGGTTGCACTCACAGCCGGGACTGTTTTTCAACTTGAACCGATGTAAGTACTCAGCTATTCCGCCGTGTCCTGTCATGATTTGCACTTGGTAGGGTGTCAGTTTTGCTTTCCTCACGATGCGATAAGCTTTTCCCACATCGGGGAAGAACGTTTTAGTGACTTGCCCTGTACTGGAGGAGTTGTACCTATCCTGCCATTTCCGTACAGACTCTTCTCTGATCTTTCTTTTGACATAAGACAACGGGACTTCTGCGTAGTCTGGGGTAGTAGTGGCTTGTTGGGCCGCCATCTTTGCTAGCTCATCGGCGCGTTCGTTTCCGGCAGTCCCCACGTGCGCTCTTAGCCAGAAAAACCGCACTCGTCTCCCCTGTGATCGGATGTCTTCTATGCACTCTTTTATATGCTTTGTCAGAGGATGGATCAACTTAGGGTTTCCCAACAGGTCGAGTGCGGACCTAGAATCGCTCATAATGTTTACTGTCTTTTCTTTGCTATTCCTTGCCAATTGAACCGCCCTGTAAAGTGCATAAAGTTCTGATTGAAACACGGTGCACGAAGGGGCTAAGCTAAAAGTAGAGTAATGGATTTCCTTGTCTTTCTCCCACCAAGTTAGAGCAGCTCCGACTTGTCCCTCTATCTTGCTGCCATCTGTATATATATGGGGGCCGGTAACCCGGCGGGAATCCAAAGATTCAAGATCCGCGCCCTCAAGGAGCTCGTATTCTGTTGTTATGAGTTTAGAGGGGTGAGGAAGATCCAAATAGCTCACCCTTTTCTCCAATCTCATTCCAGGTGGTAAATAGTCTAATGTAATACCTTTTTTTGTTTTGTACAGACATGCAGCTTCCTGGACTCTCAGGTCCAATGGTAATAGACCCGAGAGTACCAGTGACGCCGTGAGCGATTTTTTGTGCAAATCCTCTTTGAAGATTTTGTAGTTGATCGCGAATCATTTGCAGTTCTGTCACTGGAGCCCATACGCTAGAAGCGTACAGCACAATCGGCTCTATGACCGCAACATATATTGTCCTTGTTATTTCTCCATTTAGGCCCCACGTTACTTTTGCGGCGCGCGCTAGCTGTTTATAAATTTCCGCAGCTTTTTTACAGACAGCGGTAACATGTGGTTTGAATGTTAGTTTTCGGTCTATTATAATTCCCAGGAGTTTTATCTGATCAACCAGTTGCAGTTTGCGCTCTGACATGTAGATTTCTGGGGGATTGAATTTAAGTTTCTTAGTTATAAGCAACGCATTAGTCTTGTGTGCTGCGAAAGTTAATTTGTTTCCCTCTCCCCATTTTACTACTTTCTTTAGAACTGCATTGGCTGATTCCTCCATAGTACTGACCTTGTGATCGGAGAATACAAGGATTCCGTCGTCTGCAAATGCCTGGCAATATACTCCTTCCTCTGTAAGTTTTTGTAACAAGGGATCTAAAATAATGTTCCAAAAGGTTGGTCCTGCGATTGACCCTTGTACACAACCTTTTGTGGTGTCCCTCTCACATGTTGTTCTGGCATAGTTAACTACGATCTTACGGTCCCTAAGGTATGAGTTTATCATTGCGTAGATGTTCCTTGGGCAATTCTTTTTTATGAGCTGGTGCTTGAGTGCTGGCCACCATGCGTTGTCGAATGCTCCCTCTATATCCAAAGAGATGATAAGCACCATCTTCTTGTTGTAGAGTTCTGACCTTATATGGTCCATTAAGTCGTAGAGGGCATCTTCGGTTCCGCGCTGTGGCATGAAGCCATATTGGTTCGGATTTAACTTGGGTAAGATGTACCATTGCAATCGACCCACCATAAGTTTTTCGACTATTTTCCCCAGGACTGGTAGTAAACCTATCGGTCTGTAGGACTTTGGGTGAGTGTAGTCCTCTTTGCCCGGCTTACGGAGAATTATAACGTGTGCCTTTTTCCATTGCTTGGGAAAGTATGCTAACGATAGGCATTTATTTGCCAACGCCAAGAATACCTCCTTTTCGCTTTGGATGGCTACAGTGCAAATATCTGAAGTTAAGCCATCTTGGCCTGGAGCTTTCTTTGGGTTTAATGCTTTCAACACTGTCTCCAGTTCGGCCGGGGTAAAAGCTGGATCTTCCTCAGAGAGTTCTTCTATGTCCTCCGGTTTTTTGTCTTGTACCAGTCTTCGGATTTTCATGTGGTAGGACTTGTCAGTCGCAACAGAGTCTTCTGGATAAAAAGTGCTTGCCAGGAGCTTAGCCGATTCCTCCGGATTAAGGGTATCACCTTCGACACTTCTCAGTAACATATCTTCTTGTCGTCTGGTAGTTTTTCTTATTACTCTATATATTCCATCCCACAGGCTTTCCTTTTCTTGCATTGAGCAGAACTCTTTCCAGCTACTTGTTTGTGCTTCAATGGTTTTTTCTACATATTCCTGTTTAGCTGTACAGTAGTCTTTTATAACGGATACCATTCTAGTGGGAGCGGCGTTTCTTATTCGCCTTTTCTTTCGCAGGACGTCTCTTTTTAGGTTTTCTAGGGTTTTGGACCACCAAGGAGGCCTGCTTTTTGCCTTCCATACGCCTATTTTTGGAATAGATTTATCACAAGCATCCAAGATGGCTTCTGTATAGACGGTAATCTTGGTTTCCAGATCCTCTTGAGTGTAAATTTGGTCCATGGTTTCAGGTGTTATATTTTTTCCCGATAGGGAGATTTTTAAATTCGTTTTAAATTCCTGCCAGTTCGCCTTCTTGGTGTTGTATTTGCGCGTGGTATTAGACTCGAATGATGTTAGTTGCTCGTCTAAGTGCAGAGTAAAAGTGATGGCATTATGGTCTGATGTTGTAAGTCCCCGATCGACACTCCAGCCGTCTATTCTTCCTAGTAACGACAAGCTGCACGCTGTGACATCAACAACGCTTGTGTATTTTTTGTTGCCCCTATACGTCTCGAATGTTGGTGTGTCTCCGGTGTTGAGAATGTGGAGCTCTATTTCGTTTAGGAAGGCGTTGTAAGCTGCACCTCTTTGGTCTTCATGGCTGCTTCCCCACCAGTGGCTCCAAGCGTTGACATCCCCGCCGACCAGAAGGTTTTCGGTTTGGAGTTTCTGGCAAGCCACTTTTGTGCGTACCAAGTAGGGCTCTATGTCTTGGTCTCCTTCGTAGTAGACAGACACTATTCCTAATCTCATCTTTCCTGCCCTCAGGAGTACCGCTACCTCAGTTTCGGTCACCAATTGCGGATCATGTATGACCCCCAATCTGTCATCGAAAATGATGATTGCCGCTTTCACGGGTTTTTGGCGCTTAAGGGTGCACTGGATGATTTTTGTACCGGTGGTCAACTTCATTTCACCACTTTTGCCCACGTATGGTTCTTGTACGTGGGCTATTGAAACTCCCCTTTCCCTTGCTCCCTGTAGTAATTCTGTTGTCGCTAGTTTTGATCTTTGTAGGTTTGCTTGAATGATGTGCATGCTGTGAGTGTCTGTCTTTGGGAAATGTGAGCTTCTGTCATCTTGGCTGCCCTTAGCAGTATGAAATACGTGACCGCGCTATGCTATCCCATTTTTGCCTCTCAGGACACTCATTGCTAAATGCATTGTGTGGGGAAACTGAGCTTTTGCCATGTGCCCTCAAACAGTTCTTGCAGTTAGGAGCCTTTCCCTCTAATCTGTTTGTGCATTTTTCCCAGGGGTGGTTTTCTCCACAATAACTGCAGAGATTTTCTTTTTCCTGGCAGATGTTTTTGGTGTGACCGAAGCCCAGACATTTAGTGCACTGCACTAAGGGGGATTGGTCTTCTACCGGTCTTCTTTGTAGGCCTATATAGATTTTTTCGGCTTCTAAGAAACGCCGGTGCAGTGCTGGAGAGAGTTCTATGATTGGGTGACATTCGTGCGTGTTTCTCGCCCTTTTCCTGTACCGAACCCTCATGACGTTTTCAGTCGCCTTGAGATCCTGGAACAGATGCTTATTCTGTGCTCGCAGCTGTTCCACGATCTCGGCATCAGTATGGTATGATAATACGTCTTTTATTTTTATAAGTGGATTACTCATTTTGGGAGTATCTGCCTTGAGTGTTTCATTCTTCTTAACCTGACTTCTTATGAGGTCCAGATCTTCTTTAGCGCCACAGCTTAAAACAACCTTTCGGTTCCTTGCTTTCCTTATCTTTTCTACTCTTGCTCCAGTCCTCTTTATATCAAGTGCTTCCCTGATCGTTTCAATGACATTCTCACCTGTTTTGTTGGGATCCGTCGACGAAACGATCAAGGTGTGGTTGGGCCTCAATACAGGCTTTTCTTTCACTTTTTGAGCATATGTCGGAATTGTTTTGGTACTCTTGGCCATCTCTGCCAGCGCAAGTTCCGTACTAAGGCTTATCGCCGGTGGTGGCGTTTTCTGTCGAAGTTCACGTATCGTTTTTAGTTCCGACGAAACTGCTTCCAGACGTTCGGTGAGGGGCTGTAGATGTTCACTAAGGTTTAATGTTAAGGAGCTGGGGGTGTTGTCAAATGTATCTTGCGTTTGTGTGTATTTTATATTTTTAATTTCCTGCAAAATGTCAGTCTTTATATCGTCCCACTGCCGTTTGTCGTTGCATTCATATTGGGATGGAGACTGAGTGGTTACAATTTCTATGGCTTTTGTACTGCTATTTTGGACGAGCGTTGTTTGGTCTTTGATTTCTTTGAGTTCTCGCCGGTGTTCATCTAGCTGCCTTGTGACAGTTTCTAAAGTTTTTAGAAGGTTTTGTCGTTCCTCCGGTGCTCTCTTTTCCGATATTTTAATAGTTTGACTGGTGAAGTTGTCGGAAAGATCCTGCAATTTTTTGTCTAGAGCCTTAATAGAATTTCCTATTTCTCCAATGATCCTGTGAGGTTCTCTGGTCTCGTATCCCAGCCATTCTCGGATTGACTTAGCTATATCCTTGGCCTCCGAGATGTCATTGCGGGCGTTCCCTATTTCCATGGAAAGGTTAGCTGTTATTTCTGCTATCTTTTTTGTGTGGGCTCGCTCCATTCTGATAAGTTCTTGGGCATGCCTAGATTTTTCCTTCTCCAAATTGTACTTGTGCCTAGATCTCGAGTCCGAGAGGGCGAGTACCGTCTCATATAGACTCTGAAGGCATTCGAGCGCCGTTGTTTTGCACTCCTTTTTCATATTACCCGCTGTCTCCAGCGCCTCCTTGCCCTTCTGTAACATCTCGTTGGCCAGTTTAGTAGCCAAGTCCATTTCGACTCCTCCATGTCTCGCCGTTGTTCGTATTATGCTTAGGCGTTTTGGTTCGGACGTAAAGGATTCTGATGCAGATGAGTCCTCGTCCGAGATGATTGGATGAGAGGGGATCTCTACCTGAGGCCAGACAGCGATCTTTGCATCTATCGCTGGAGGTTTATCGACGCTAGTGAGAGAAACATCTGAATCTTCGCTTACTGAAGATCTAGCCATTGGGACTTTGGCGAATACTTTTCTCCTTAGAGATTGTGTGGATTTTTGTGAGGAAGGTGGGCGAGACGAAGTGGCACCAGTAGTGGCCGGCAATGACCCTGTGGTGGCCCCATCCAGGGCCTGAGCGCTTTGATTTTTGTTTAGTTGTGACATAGTCGCTGTTGATTGTTGTATTTTTATACTATGTTTTTAATGTTATATATATGTGTATATATATATGTATATTTTAATCTTATTGTTTACAAATGCTTTTTTTTTTTTTTTTTTTTTTTTTTTTTTTTTTTTTTTTTTTTTTTTTTTTTTACAATTATCCTTATATATCAAATATACTACTGCTGCTGGTGCTGCTGATGTTTCTGCTGTGTCCCTGAGACGAATCTTCAGTTTTCGGTACTTCCGTTTTCAGTGCAGAAGGGGAAAGTTGCTGTTGAAAGGGGTATGTTGTGACGGGAAGCTCTGATTTTTTTTATTTTTTTATTTAGAAAATGTGACAGAGCCAAACAATAGAGAATTTTCCCCTGATTTCAATGAGATGTCGCTCGTTGATCTACGATGTACCGTTCAAGAGTTAGAGGCTGAGGGGTATTTTGCTGGGGGGTATGTGCTTGAGCGGGGGGGGGCGACCTTTCGCGTGTCGTTCAAATAAGGTAAGTTGAATTGGTAAGGGATGTGTGAGGGGGGGGGGTTGACGGGGGGGGGGGGGGGGGGGGTTGAGGAGAATAATCCGTCACAACCAAGTTATAGAGAATTTTCCCCTGATTTCAATGAGATGTCGCTCGTTGATCTACGATGTACCGTTCAAGAGTTAGAGGCTGAGGGGTATTTTGCTGCGGGGGTATGTTCTTGAGGGGGGGGGGTTACCGACCTTTCGAGTGTCGTTCAAAGAAGGTAAGTTGAGTTGGGGGGGGTTGTTATGGGGGGGTTGAGGGGGGCGTGGGGGGGGAGGTTTGGCAGGACAATCACAGGAGCAAAATTATAGGGAATTTTTCCCTGATTTCAATGAGTCGTCGCGCGTTGCTCTACGATGTCCTGTTCGGGAGTAAATGGCGGAGGGGTATTTTGCTGAGGGGGTGTGTGCTCGAGGGGGGGTACCGACGTTTGTATAAAGGTAAGTTGATATTTAGGATGTGCTGAGGGTGACGTCACTTGTAGCAGTTTATTTCAAATTGAACACGCCGTCGTGTGCTTGAAGATGCTGATATTTTTTTTTTTTTCCTGGTCCGGAGCACCCTGCTGTCTTCGAGTTGGTTTTGGAGCCCTATTAATATTGTCTTTGCTTCTTGCGACCACGTGGTGGTAGCAAACACGTGGTTTGTAGGTTATTTAGCACGTGGTTTCATAAAGATTCAATTGCTTATAACTTCTTCACTTTTTGGACGATCTTAATGTTTTTGCGCAGTTTAATAGATCTTATGACAAGCTACGCAATCACTTTACTAGAAAATATGTACCTTGTTTAACGGCCGCTGGGGAGGGGCCCAACTTTGGTGGCTTGTTGTTCCGGAACCCGGTTGAGTGGAGAGTTGATTTCAATTACACGTGTGAACTGCACTAAGCACTTTTAGTATTTATAACTTTTAATCACTTTCCGATACTTTTACTAATTTTAAAATATTTTTTTTCGCGGAGCAGATGCTTCTATGTTGAGATTTCGGGGTATACTGGGTTAGGTTAGGTTAGGTTAGGTTAGGTTAGGTTAGGTTTTTTTTTTTTTTTTATTACAATAAGTTTACTCTACAGACTCGAAGTCCGTACCTTTTTTTGCTTTACTTTATTTTATTAACTTTTAAAATACTGTTATAAATATACTCCTTACACTACTTACATTACTTAAATATTTAAGCCTAAGCAGTGAGTTCACATATATATATTTTTTTTTCGATTTTTTTTTGTATTTTTTGTATTTTTTTTTTTTATATTTCTATTATCTTACATACTTAAGGTCTGCAAACTAATATGCTTACATGCGACATGCACTTAATCGCTATATTTTTTTTTATAATATTTTTTTTTCATTATTATTTTTGTTTTGTTTTGTTTTTTTTTTTTTTTGGTTTTTTTTTTTTTTTTTTTTTTGTGGGCATCGTTGTTACTTATCTTTTTTTTTGATGTTTAAACATAATAATTGTCGACCCACTTTGTGTTTTATGTTTTTTTTTTTCTTTTTTTTTTTTTTTTTTTTCCCCTTATGTAGTCATCAACATAATCTACGTGCTTAATGTACATGGCCTTACATGCTATGTAAATTTTTATATTACCAGATTTTTTTTTTTTCCTTTTCCTTGTACTTAATATCGTGGAGAGTGCTCCATCTTTAACTGTTTGTGATATCTGTTGACAGGGCTTCCACAATCGCTTCGTCTCTGTTTCTAATTGCCATTTTCAGATTATATTCTTTGATTCTTTTCGTTGTCGCAGCCATTGCGCTCTCAACCAGCCTTCCAGTTGCATCGTCGCAATCGTCCGTGTAATAAACACAGCTTTCTGTGTGCCTGGACACTGCCACTACTGCATGTTGGACGCTTTCATAAATTTTGAGCTTCTCTGTTGTTGTCCTCATTATGACCACTCTCCCGTATGTGAGACCTTGGGCCTCATGTACGGTTAAAATTCGCGACCCGGGACCCGAACCATATCCCTGGCTGGTAAGGGACTCCTTTTCTGCTTGCGTAAATACAAGATATAAGGTGTCGGGCACAGTACCTGGTATGACGGCTCCCGTGTACCTCTTCCTTTCTAGTGAGTGCACCTGAGATCTGGATGAATAAATGCCACTGTAGATTTCATTCAGGGCATATGCCACATCCATCGGATTCCGGTGCGTACACAGGAGCTCTTGGCTGATAGTGGTTACGAGGCTTGGGCGAGTATATTGCATCGCAAAGAGGTTTTCCCTGTCGATATAAGGGAGTTGATTGATGTCACCAAAAAGCAGTATTTTTTCGGCTCCACTTAGCCGCATTGCCATTACTATGGCCCGAAATGGTTCATGAGAGCTTCGTCGACTAAAAGTCGAGTACATCTTCCCTTTTGCCTTCTCATACCATTTACTAAAACTGAGGCCATAGTGCGCACTTTTGTTTTTGCGTCAGTGGCTATGCGGTTGGCTAACTTTTCTCTAAGATCTTTAGCTGCTTCTGTTGTTGTTGTGACAATAAAATCATCCTCCGCATCGAATTGGTTTATAACCCAAGTTGTTTTGCCACATCCCGGGACTCCATTGACCCAATTTATCGTCGGCACCGTCCAGTTTTCCCAAGGATCTCCCAATGCACAGGCTCCCGAGATGGTTTCCGCCATTTTCAGGATCCTGTCCTCTAGCATCACCCTGGTACAACGGGCGGTGACCACAATAGGGTCGTTGGGTGGGGTTTTGAATACTAATCTTCCCTGTCGTTCTGTCTCCTCCTCATCCAAGGCTACGAAGCCCGCCGACCCGCTATAAGCCGCCATGTGATGACCCATTTTACCTTTTATGACAGTAGATGTTTTGTTGTCATAAATTGCGGCCTCTGCTTCCTCGAGCTGCACTCCAAGGAACTCATGACTACCGAGGTGGAAACTTTGTAAGATATTCTTGCAAGTAGTTTGGTTCACCTCAAGAGTTGCTTTTATGAGGGCCTTAAACTCTAGGAAAGCGTTGATTATGTGGTCTTTAGGCTCGACCGCCGGTAGAAGTCTTGGAGGGCTGACACGTCCCGAGCAGGGTCTAGTGTGGGTGGGTTTGGATTTCTTGAGTACTCTTGGAGGCTCTCTTATTAAGTTATCGGCTTGTCTTAACTTACTCAACTTTCGCATTGCTCTTCCTGGAATACTCTGGGCCGCTGCACCGATGGTTTTAATTAGTGCACTTACCCCGCTTTGTGACTCAGAACTTTTGCTAAGTTTTTCCCTGGCTGCGGCCTTTTCTTTGGCCGTTTTCAGTTGCAGGCGTTCTGAGCCACTAAGTGTCTCTGAATTTGCTACAAGATGTTGGGTTGCCTTTGTCGAGTCATGATGTTTGAGGAAGCTCAGGTTTTCACCCCTATCCTCATACACGACTATTTCATGTTTGTTTGAGGCTTTTATGCAACCAATGTGGTCCATGACTTCACCTTTCTCATATAGGACCACCATGGCATCCACACTTATGATGCGGGGTATGACAGCTGTCTCCTCCTCACCGAGTCTCGTTAGCAGTGAGCATGCCTGGGCGAATGGGGTTTTTTCTTCGCTCCATGTGAACAGCAAGATCGTTTTGTTTTTCGATCTTACTATTCGACATCGTTGCTTTGCAACCTCTATTTCAACTAGCGCCTCATATGTTTTGCGCTTCATGCTCGTTTTGAGAGTACTGCCGTTTAGTAAGCTTGCGAGACCGGGAGATATTTTGACATAGTTTCGGCCAGTTGTTAAGCAAAAACTTAAGCCGAAACGCTCTGTGTTGTTATCCATGAAGAGAGCTACTCCTCGAATTCTCAGGCCTGGGTTACCTCTTTCAGCGCATGCTAATAGCTGATGTTCTGCTTTATTGGCTGGGATGCTCTTCTCTTTTACGGAGACCTCTGCGAATTCGGTTTGCTGCTGCCTGGGGAATGGATAGTTTGTGGCGTTACGCTTTGCAGCAGCGCGAAAGATGGACTCTACGAATGCCAGAAATTTGGGCCTTTTGTCTTCGTCTTCGATGATTCTGTGTAGGTCAGACTTGTCAAGATTGGTGTTAATGCAAAACTCGAGATCCAGACGTGCCGCCTGATAGCGGGGACACTCCAGAATCACATGCCACACTGACTCACTGACATTGGGATCGCACTCGCACCCTGGTGTATCCTTAAGCTTAAAGCGGTGCAAGTACTCCGCAATTCCACCATGTCCTGTTAACACTTGTACATGTGTGGGTGTCAACTTCGTTTTTCTCACTATCCGGTATGCAATTGCAACATCCGGTAGGAATATTTTGGTGACTTGCCCAGTGGTCGAGGTCTCGTATCTGTCCTGCCAGATTCGAACGGTTTCCTCTCTGATTTTCTTTTTAACGTAGGACATGGGGATTTTGTCGTAGTCTAGAGTGGCTGTCTCCCGGAGTGCCGCCGCCTTGGCGAGCTCATCAGCTCTCTCATTTCCAGACGTGCCTACATGAGCCCTCAACCAAAACAGCCGTATCACTCTTCCCTCTTTTCTCATCTTCCCTATGCTTTCTTGGATGGCCTTTGATAGGGGATGGCTTGCTTTAGGGTTCGCCAGCAGATCGAGCGAAGATCTCGAGTCGCTCATGATATTTACGACAGGTTCAGTGCTCGATTCTGCTAGTTTGGTCGCCCTGAGCAAGGCATAGAGCTCCGATTGGAAAACTGTACAGGATGGATCCAGTCTAAAGGTGGAACTACTGATCTCCCTGCCATCTTCCCACCACGTTAAAGCTGCTCCGACCCTCCCTTCTATCTTACTTCCATCGGTGTATATGTGAGGGCCGGTTAGTTGGTGGAGGTTTGTGTTTTCGATTGTTTCCAGTAGCTCATATTCCAATTTGACGAGTTTAGAGGGATGAGGTTGATCCAAGTGATTTACACGGTTTTCAAGCTCTCTTCCTGGCGGTAAATAGTCCAGTGTGCCTTGTTTCCTGGTTTGGTACAAGTTGGACGCTTCTTTTATTCTCAGGTCTAACGGAAGCAGACCCGAGATGGCAAGCGCGGAAGTGAGCGATACCGTGCGGTACGCTTTACAGATCTTCTGCGCGAAGCCCCTTTGCAACGTGTTGAGTTGGTCTTTGATCATCTGAAGTTCTGTTGCTGAGGACCACGCGCTCGAAGCGTACATCACTATGGGTTCGACGACTGCAACGTATATTGTCCTTACAATCTCACCATTGAGACCCCAGGTCACCTTGGCCGCGCATGCAAGCTGTTTGTATATGTCAGCCGCTTTTTTGCATACGGCTGCTACATGTGGCTTAAAGGTGAGTCCACGGTCAATGATGAGACCGAGTACTTTAATTTCCTCTACGAGGTTTACTCTGCTGCCGGACATTTGCAGGTTGGGGTGGTCAAATTTAAGTTTTTTAGTGACAAGCATTGCATTTGTTTTATGCGCTGCAAACTTTAACTTGTTCTGGGTTCCCCACTTCTTTACTCTTTTTAAAGTGTCATTGGCCTGTTGCTCCAGGGCACTCGTTGAGTGACTCGAGAACACCAAGACAACGTCATCTGCAAATGCCTGACAATACACCCCTTCGTTCGTAAGTTGGTGCAGCAGTGAGTCTAGGATAACATTCCAAAAGGTTGGTCCACCGATAGATCCTTGAACACAGCCCTTTGTAGTTCCCCTCTCACTCGTTGTTCTGGCATAGTTAATTACGATTTTTCGATCTTGAAGGTAAGAGCCAACCATATCGTAGAGGTTTTTGGGACATTTCTTTTTGGCTAGTTGCAGTTTTAATGCTGGCCACCATGCGTTGTCAAAGGCTCCCTCTATATCTAATGAAACAACAAGGACGATCTTCTTATTCCTCACTTCGTTATTGATATATTTCAATGGATCATAGAGGGCGTCCTCAGTACCACGTTGAGGCATGAACCCATACTGGTTTTTATTAAGAGTTGGGAGGATGTACCACTGGAGTCGGCCCACCATCAACTTCTCGACTATTTTTCCGAGTACTGACAGAAGACCTATTGGTCGGTATGACTTTGGATGTGTATAGTCATCCTTTCCTGGCTTACGGATGATGACCACGTGTGCAGTTTTCCACTGCTTGGGAAAGTACGCCAATTTCAAGCACTTGTTGGCTATCGCTAAGAATACCTTCCTGTTGCAGTTTATTGCAGCGGAGCAGATGTCAGCTGTTAGCCCGTCTGGTCCAGGGGCTTTTTTGGGGTTTAGTGTTTGTAACACTGATTCAAGCTCCGCTTCTGCAAAAGGTGGGTCATCTTCTGACAAACCTAGGTCTTTGTTGATTTCCGTCAGCTCTCGTATTTTGGTGTGGTATGGCTGATCTGTTTCCACACAGTCGTCAGGGTAAAATGTTTGGGCCAAGAGTTCTGCCGACTCTTCTGGTGTCAGAGTTTCCCCTTGGATGTTTCTTAGGAGCATGTCCTCATATCTTCTTGAGGATTTCCGGATAACTCTGTAAATTTTATCCCACATGCTCTCCCTTTCCTGTGTCGTGCAGAATTCCTTCCAGCTTTCGGTTTGCGCCTCCTCAACTTTTATGATGTATTGTTGTTTAAAACTTATGTATTCGTCTATTACGTGTTGTCTTCTGCTTGGTGCCGCATTTCTAATACGTCTTTTTTTCCTATGGACTTCTTTTTTGAGTTGGTGGTTAGGTTAGGTTAGGTTAGGTTAGGTTAGGTTAGGTTAGGTTAGGTTAGGTTAGGTTAGGTTAGGTTAGGTAAGGTTAGGTTAGGTTTTTTTTTTTTTTTTTTTTTTTTTTTTTATCGCTTTTCCCCGATCATGGGATCATCGGGTCCTTATATATCTATATTACTCATACATTCCAGTTCTCGCATGTATTCACACTTTCAGGCCGCATACTTAATCTTTCTTTTATCCATCCACACTCATTCTTTGCCGGGTGGGACTCCCGCTACTCTATGCCTTTCTATTTCTTTTCTTTGGGAAAATAAAGTTTCGTTCATTTTATTTATTTTCTGTTATATCTTCGATAGTATTTACACTTTATATATTATTTAAGCTTACAAATTTCTACACTACACTCTACTTGCTAATTTTTATTTAACTTACAAATTTCCTTTGTTTACATATTTATTGGCTTACAACTATTGCACTTATCATTATTTCTTAATTCCTACGAGTTTTATTTCTTAGTTCTATTTTTACATTTATAAATCTAACATCAATATATACTTACTATTTTCTATCATCTTATTTCTAACATTTTTCATTGCCGTTTTTTTAGTTCTATTCTTATATTTATTATCTGTATAGCGGTAAAAACTTATGTCTATTTATTTTTAACATTTTCAATTAACAATTTCACAGGTCTTAACAGTTATGCACATATCAGGATTGGTGAAATTCTGTCATGTGTCTAATTTTATACATCTTCTATATTTTAGTCACGCTTTTCCTAGGCAATATAATATATATACTTAATTTATATATATATATATATATATATATTGTCCATTTCTTTTGCTGGTTTTTATTTCATGCTGTTTTCTTTTGTGTTGTGTTAGTGTGGTGATTCATGTAAGTGTTACTGTGCTGATATAATCGTGTATATTATATTATACATTCTGTATATCAGTTGTGTTCATTTTGTCGTGTATTTCATGTTTGTGTGTGTCGTGTTAATGTTCCTGTGTGATTTGTAGCTGTTTGTATGTGTAGTGTGATTTGTCGTAAATGGTTCAGGCATAGGCCGTGTTTGCACGAGCCAAGTAGTCCCATTTTTTCCGTACAGGGCAGTCTGAACTAAATGCATTATGGTCGGTCCTCCGCAACCCAGAGTGTGAGCCCAGTTGCAGCACTGTGGTTCATTCCGTGCGGAAAAGTCTGCGCATCTCTCACGGAGATGCGGTCCTCCACAGTGACTACATCTGTCCACACTCTCGGTGCAAAATTTCCGACCATGTCCAAAAGCGAGGCATTTCGTGCATTGTATGAGCGGGGACTGGTCCTCGACTCTTACCCTTTGAAGGTCCAGATAGAGGGCTCCAGCCTCCGTCATCCTCTGCCATACTTTAGGCTTAACCTGAAGAATGATGTGAACGGTCTTTGGATTTCTTGTCCGTTTTTTAAATTTTATTGCCATTTCCATGTCTTCTTCAGTTAGGCCAAAGAAAACGTCTTTATTTTGACCGTAGAGCACCTTAATTATGTCTTCCTCTTCACTGTCTATAAAGACATCTTTTAGGATGACGAGAGGATCCTTATTTTTTATGGGCGCTACTTTTAGTCCATCACCGCGACTCTCTATTATTTTTTGGACTTTTATCCTCTCCTCCTCAGTGTCGCAGCCCAATATAATTTTTTGGTTCTTGGCCTTGCGAACCTTGTTAATTTTAAGGCCAGTACCTCTGGCGTCGACCGCTTTTTTCACCCTGGCGAGCACCTCGTCAGCAGTCTCCAGACCACCTTCGAGGGTGACCGCCATTGAATGAAGTGCAGGGCGGAGGGTAGGTCTGGCTGCTACGACGCTGGCGTATGACTTTAGGACTGGTGCTGTGTTTATTTCGCATGCCAGTCCTTTTGTGACCTCCATAATATCTTTTTTGGCTGCACTGACATCATCGGCAATACCACCGATCAGATCTTTAATCAGGGCGTGCGTTCGACTCTCCACCTTCTCGGTCGTTTGTTCTATGGCCGCCCTGGTCTCATCGATCCTATCGGTGATCTTGTCGATCATGTCAGAGCCTCGGTCGTCGTTACTGTTATGGAGTCCCTCTATGTCCGTTTTCAGACTTTGCTCCAACTCGTTTATACGCCCTGTCAGCGTCGCTTCCACCTCTCCCAGTTTCCTAATGATAATATCATGCCCTTCGGACGACAAGGTTTTTATTGGTGATCCTGTTTTTGTGGCCTGTGCTTCGAGATTTTGTATACGTCTGCTGAGCTCGAAGATTGTTCTTATACCCTTGTCTGACTGCACCTCCAGGAAATGTTTGATGTCTTTCCTCATCTGAGGGTAATCCTGGACCTTTGAGGGTATATCTTCAAAGGTTTTCATCATTTCCTGGAGGAGCTGATCGCTCGACAATGCAGCGTAATTATGTTTCTGCTTTTTGTAGATGTCCATGTTGTCGAGCGATCTTCTTTTGGTTTCCGGTCTTCTAATAAAGGTCCTGGCAGCGTCCTGTGCCGCTGCGGTTATGGTGGTAGGGCTGGGTGTGGTGGGCTTTTTGGCAGCGCCAGAGGTCGTGGGTGTGCGATACATGGTTATGTGTGAATGTATGAGTGCGGTGTATAGTGTAAGTTATGAATGGATCGGGGAACGTTGTCCCTATGTAAAACCCTGTAAAGGGGGGTCTGTATGTAAAATATTTGTTAGACCCTGTAAAGGGGGGTCTGTGTCACCTATGAAATAAAAACTAGTCAAAACTAAAATAATAAAATAGGGTAGAGTCCCGCTCTACCAAGTTATTTTTACCGTTACAAAGGTAAAAGTGCTTGAGCTAGGGCTTAGGAGCCTTTAGGAGCCAATTTTTGTCAAAATTATAATTCAAAGAAAGTCAAAAAATTTATGACTCTACCTAGAGTCTATCCAAGTAATTGTAGTAATAGATCTCTCCGAGCCCCTTCGTTTGAACCCAAACACGACTGTGCTAGCCCTAGGGGTCCCGCAGGAACGGCAGTCCAAACTTCTGGTCACCAATCCAAGATGGCCACCAGAATCCGGTTACAAGCGGTTTCTCCGTGACCACCCGTCCGAAACCTGCCGTGCTCGGGGTCTTCCGACCCGGCTCGATGAGCTCTACAACTTGATGAGTGTTAAAACTGAAAAATTTTTCAGGCCCTGAAAACTCCTGAAGGGTTACTAGGGGAATAGGGGAGATGCTGCATTGGCCCCCAGAGAAAACCAGAGCCTTCCACGACCTCCGGTTCGGGTACTATCAGCGTCTGAAGTCCGGTTTGACAGTTCAGGAACTGTCAAATCAATCTCCGACCCCGGACAATTTTCCTTCCAGTGGTCGTAGAACACCCGTGTTTGGTCTCAATTGGCTTGTTTTGACTTGCTCTATCGCTTCAGGTGCTGTTCGAGGACCCGAATCCCCTCGGCACCAAAATGCTTGAAAAGGAGTGAGGCGGATGGAAACCGTCACCCTGAACTCCACTAAGAAAACCCCAGCTCGCTACGACTCCTAGATCCTAAAATATGTCAAATTTAAAATTTTCAAAATGGCCGCCAATTCAGACCACTGTTAGTTATTTCAGGCGGCTCTCAACCAATTTGGACCGTGTTTGGGCTCATTTAAAAGGTCTCGGTGTCAAGATAACAGATAATTAAGTGTATTGGCGTTTTAAGTCCCCTTTGTATTAATTTTTGACAAAAGTTTTAAAATTTTTTACAAAATTTTG